>CM060967.1:89096375-89758875 GCA_030765045.1 Tenodera sinensis
CGGGAGTTACCTCTCTTGCATACGCCGATGATTTAGCCCTTCTTGTATTCGGAGAATCCCGCGAAGAGGTGGAGGATAAAATAGAATGGGCTACACACCAAATTGAAATGTAGATGTTACGAAAGGGCCTACAGTTGGCTTCACAGAAGATCGAGCTTGTCATTCTGGAAGGGAGACGTTCCTTACGTGAAGTGACTGTTAATATTAGTGGAATGTCACTGAGGTCTCAAAGCGCTATCTGGGTCTTCAGTTTGGCCATAACATGAACATGGGTGCATACCTTAAATATGTGGTTGGTAGAGCAGAAAGATGATCGCTGCTCTGAGTCGCTTAGTGCCCAATGTCGGTGGTCCCAAACCAGGTACCAGAAAACTCCTTAGTAGCGTGGTAAATTCCATCCTCCGGTATGGTGCGCCTGCTTGGAAGAATTGTATATGTGATAAGGCAAAATACCGAAGTTGGCTAGAGCGGGTACAACGGAAGGTTGCACTACGTGTATGTAGTGCCTACAGAACAACCTCATCGAAGGCTCTACAGGTTATAGCTGGGATCATTCCCATTCATCTATTGATCCAAGAACGCACCTATGATACGGGGGCTAACTCTAGGGGACACAAGATCTTTGTCCGAGAACAGATCCTTCGACAGTGGCAGATGGAGTGGACACAGGAAGTAAGAACAGCTCAATGGACTAAGCAGCTGATTCCTGAGATCCTCCCCTGGATATCTCGGAGGCACGGGGATGTCGGATATTATCTGACACAATTTTTGACTGGTCATGGCCGTTTTAAATCATGCCTGCACCGCATGGGGCTGGTCGATAGACATCTGCTCATACTGTACACAAATTGACACTTCGGAGCATACGATCGTACACTGCTCCAATTGGATCGCTATACGCTACAGGTCTTACGCCCAACTAGGCCAGACTGTCACATTGAAAAACATCTTACCTCTAATGCTAGAGTCCCAGGTAAATTGGCGCACAATTGATCAAATGATTACTTCCATCCTCCGGGCGAAGGAGCAAGATGAGCGTATCGACTAACCTTGACGTGGCCTGCGCTGCACATGTGATGGCTACACTGGCACATCAGTATGCTGACCATCTTCCAGGCATTTCTTCCCGAAGTAATACCGCTTGGTGGTTCCAGGAAGAACCTCTCATGGCCTATAGACTGTGTCTTTTCTCAATTGTATAATAGCCTGAATGTGAAAATTGTAATATAATTTTGAGTAAAAAAACAACTACTACTACTGCTGCCGCTGCCGCTACCGCTACCGCTACCACTACTGCTACTACTGCTGCTCCTACTACTACTGCTACTACTACTGCTGCTACTACTGATACTGCTACTACTACTGCTACTACTTGCTACTACTACTGCTACTACTACTGTTACTACTACTCCTACTACTACTGCTACTACTGCTACTACTACTACTGCTACTACTACTCTTACTACTACTGCTATTACTACTGCTACTACTACTACTGCTACTGCTACTACTACTGCTGCTACTACTAGTACTACTACTACTGCTGCTACTACTGCTGCTACTACTCCTACTACTAGTGCTATTACTACTGCTACTACTACTAGTACTACTACTACTGCTACTACTACTGCTGCTACTACTCCTACTACTAGTGCTACTACTGCTGCTACTACTGTTACTACTACTACTACTGCTACGACTGCTAGTACTACCGCTACTACTGTTACTACTACTACTGCTACTACTACTGCTAGTACTACTGCTGCTACTGTTACTACTACTAGTACTGCTACTACTACTGCTACTACTACTACTGCTAGTACTACTGCTACTACTACTACTACTACTACTACTACTACTACTACTACTGCTACTACTAGTGCTGCTACTACTCCTACTACTACTGCTACTACTATAAACTCAAGGAAGCGAAATTCTTGGAAGAGCTAGCAGTTGAAAAGAAGACTGTCGAGGCACAGACACAGACTCCTACTGAACAATAAAAGACAATACAAGCGCAAATCGAAAGAATAGAAGATGACTTAAAGAAGGAGATTACTGTAAAACAGTTACAAAATCTATTAGAACTTAGCTGGCCTGAGGAGGTATACCAAACATGTGAAGTATGTGATGAAATTCCTACCAGAGATGACCAGGACTTAATTATTATCATGGATAGAAAAGAGGACAGAAATGATCCAGAGTAATACAATCCAACCTGCATCTACAAAAGTTGATCAAGGAAAATGAACCAGAACCAGGTAAAATGGTATGCAGCGTAATTGTAAATGGAATTATGGATGATGATGCTGTCCTAATGAGTAGTTCGGAAAACTACAACTATTTGGTTGTAACTGAAGAAGGTGGGAAAACACTAAATGATAGAAATAGCTTGAAAAGAAACCTAGAAAGGGTAATCAAGATGGGTAAAGAAAAGGATAGGACAAGAACGTTATGTGCTGTGACAAACAAAATTGATGGAAGGGTAGCACGTAAGATACTGGAAATTATAGGCAGTAAGGAAAAGGTTAAAATTCCGATATATGATCAGAAGGAACAAATTAGTAGGAGATCGAAAGATAGTGAGACAGAGATTGGGAGGACAAAGAGATCAAGAAATGAAGAGGTAATAATCATAGAACCAATGGAGGGAACGTCGTACGCCGACTTAGTTAAAAATATGAAGAAGGAGGTGAGGATAGATGGAGTATTTGTACAATAAATAAGTACAACAAAAAGTGGCAATATACAGCTGAAAATTAAGGGAAAGGAAATTGAAAGCCGCCAGGCTTTTAGGAAGCAACTAACAGCGAAATTAGATAAAGTTGCAACGGTTGATTTAAAGACAGGAACAAAGACCGTCATGATTTTGGACATAGATGAAACAATAGAACAGGAAGATGTGAAAACAACCATAATGAGAGAGGTAAAGAAAACCGATGATGTAATTCAAATAAAACTATCAGAAAAGGTAAATAGAAGGAGATTAAAGTAAGCTTTTGTAAGTATGCTTTGTTGTACGCTTGATAAAGATGCTGCTCAACAACTCCTGACTAAGAAAAGGATAGGAGAAGGATGGGACAATTGGAGAGTAAGAGAAGTAGACACTCTACCCAGATGTTATCGCTGCTATAGAGTAGGATACATAGCGAAAGAATGCGTAGTGAACCATGAAGAAAAATTATTTTACAAACGTAACCAGCCAGGGCATCAAGTAAAAGGGTGTAAAAATGAACAGTTTTGCTACTTATGCAAGATTAATGGACATAAAGCGGATACAATGCGTTGTCCCATTTACAGGGAATTAATAAAAAGGAGAAATATAGAGAAAACGGGTACGATACATAACACAGAATGAAAATAATACAAGTAAATTTACATAGAAGCAAAAGGGCTACTGATCTCTTAACACAGAAATGCGAGGCAAATAAACTTGATTTTGCAATCATTGCTGAACCCAACAGAAATATGGTGAAGAATAGCCTAAAATGGGTGACAGATAATTACCTAGACGCAGCTATCTATATCTCACAAGATAAGATAAAAACTCGAAATAGCGGAGGAAGAAATGGGTATGTATGGATCGAGTTTGATGATACTGTTTTACATTCATGCTATATATCACCTGCTAAAAATGTGGAAGATTTTCAGTGTTTTATATCTGAAGTAAATACTTCTATTCGACAACATAGGGGGGGGGGGAGTTATTAAAAGGAGGGGACTTTAACGCTAAATCATTATCATGGGGCTCACCTATAGAAGATAGGAAAGGCAGTATCCTGGCGGAATGGGTAAGTGAAAACGACTTCATCATTTTAAACGATGGAAAAATACCTACTTTTGACAGAAACGGAGGTAAGTCCTTTATAGATGTTTCTATATATACGTTAGATATTAGTAGACAAGTAAGTAACTGGTACGTGAGTGAGGAAGAGAATTTGAGTTACCATAGGGATATCTATATAGAGATCAAAGATGATAGGAGAGGAGTTCAAAGAAACAATCAACATAAGGGATGGATATATAAAGAAGAAAAGAAACAAGGGATACTTGAGAAAGTCGAAGACCTTATAAAGAATCCATATTATACTCATGAGGTACATGAATTAGATGAGGTCTTGGAAAAAGTTTGTAACCTAATACTAAAAAGGAAAAAGCCTCATGCCGGACGCAGATGTGCTTATTGGTGGAACAACGAAATTGCAGCACTAAGGCAAAACTGCACTAAAGCAAAGAGAATTGTAACCAGAATAAACAAGAAGAACGTTACTGATGATGAAAAGGAAATAGCACGAAATAACTATAGGCTTTGCCGGGATTGTCTAAAAAGTGAAATAACAAAGGCCAAAGTTGAAGCATGGAAGCAACTATGCATTGAAGTAGACAATGACATATGGGGCATTGGCTATAAAATAGTTACCGGCAAGCTGGGACTGAGATCATCAATAGCTAGCTACTGATGAAGAGCAAATGAATATAGCGAGAGGATTGTTCCCTAAATGTAAAACGATAATATGGCCGGAAGTGACCGATGTAGGCAATATTCCAGTATGCACGAAAGAAGAAATCAGAGTGGCCGGAAAAAAATTAGATCAGATAAAGCTGCGGGTCCAGATGGTATACCATTGGAGATTATTAAGCTTATTGCAACACAGAAACCTGAACTCCTGACTGAAACGATAAACAAACTAATTGTGATAGGGGACTTCCCTAAAACATGGAAAGAAGGAAAACTAACTCTTATCGAAAAACCTAGTAAAATAGAAGAAAGGAAGTCATACAGACCTATATGTCTGCTAAATGTAATTAGTAAAATGTTTCAGCAGATAATTAATAAAAGATTAATTGAAGAGCTAGAGAAAGGGGAAGGACTGTCAACAAACCAGTTTGGTTTCCGTAAAAGAATGTCTACCATAGACGCAGTGCAGGTAGTTCAAAATATTGCAGAAGAGGCAAAGCTAAGTGCAAAGAAATATGTAGCATTGGTAGCACTTGACGTTAAAATGCATTTAATTCAGTGCCCTGGAAGGGTATAGTGGATAAGCTAAGATGACGACGGATAGTACCTTATCTTATTAAACTTATATGCAGCTATCTACAGAGCAGAGTAATCATGATTGGAGAGAAGAGTACAGTGGATATGACCTGCGGAGTACCACAGGGCTCAGTTTTAGGCCCCACACTGTGGAATGCCTATTATGATGTATGGAAGCAAGAGGTCCCAGAAGGAACAACGATTGTGGGATATGCTGACGACTTAGCTCTAGTAATCAGTGGTGATAGCAGAGAGGAGATAGGAGACCGGATAGAATGGACTGTAGGGAAAGTAGAATCACGGATGCTGAGAAAAGGTCTGCAGTTAGCTCCACATAAAACTGAAATAGTTGTCCTTGTAGGGAGAAGAACTGTAAGAGAAATTGAAGAGACTATAGGAACTACACAAATAAAATCTGCGAGAAGCTTAAAATACCTTGGTATCAGAATAGGACATAACTTTGGTATGGGCCCACACATCTAAAATGTAACAGCAAAAGCAGAAAAACTAATTGCGGCTCTGAGCTGGCTGATGACAAACGTCTTCTAAAAGACGAATATTGGCTAGTGTTGTCAACTCAATTATACTATACGGAGCGCTTGTATGGAAAGAGTGGATCGATAAAGCCACATACAGGAAGCTGGTTGAAAACCCACAAAGGAAGATGGCCATAAGAATTGCCAATGCGTACAGGACCGTTTCCACCAAAGCGATCCAAGTTATAGCCGGAACTGTGCCCTGTTAATTGCGGAGAGAACCTACCAACAAGAGGCAAATCGATACCAACAAAAACAGGTAGCAAGAGAACGTTCCTATAAGAGGTGGCAACAGGAATGGAATGAGGAACAGGTAACATCAGAATGGACCAAAAGAGTGATTCCGGAAATAAAACCATGGTTACATAGGCAACATGGAGAAGTGGGTTACTATGTAACACAGTTTCTCTCAGGACATGGTTATTTTAAGAATTATTGGTACTCCATGAAACTAACCCAGGATGACAGATGCCCATATTGCGGCGATATCGACACAGCAGAGCATGTGGTGCTGGTCTGCCCAAGATGGATCTCTGCTAGACAAACAGTAAATCAACAATTAGGTGCAGCTATTAATACAAATAATATTGTAGGCTATATGCTCCAAACAAAAGAGAAATGGGAACTGATTTCAAAAATGATTTCTTACATTCTAAAAACAAAATACGATGAAGCAAAATAACATAATTACCCCTGGGAACATAATATGACATAATATGATGGGACAAGATCAAGAAATACAGGTAGGCGTTTTCGATGTCATGTTATTACAGTTCCGAAAGTCGTCAGTTATTTAAAAAAAAAACTCCTCCTACTACTACTACTGTAATGTAAACCCCGCGCGACAGCCCACGAAGGGCCAAGGCCTACCGCCCAGCCGCTGCGTCCCCCACCTCTGCCCACTACAGGCGTCATTGGTGAGGTGCAGTACTGGAGGATGGGACGTGGTCAGCGCCCCGATCCCTCCCAGCCAGTTATGCGGTTTTCTAGACCTGGGGCCGCTACTTCTTCTTCTTCTTCTTCTTCTTCTTCTTCTTCTTCTTCTTCTTCTTCTTCTTCTTCTTCTTCTTATTATTATTATTATTATTATTATTATTATTATTATTATTATTATTATTATTATTATTATTATTATTATTATTATTATTATTATTATTATTATTATTATTATTATTATTATTATTATTATTATTATTATCATTATGATTATCATTATGATTATCATTATGATTATCATTATGATTATGATTATGATTATCATTATCATTATCATTATCATTATCATTATCATTATCATTACCATTACCATTACCATTACCATTACCATTACCATTACCATTACGATTAACATTACGATTACCATTACCATTACCATTACCATTAACATTACCATTACCATTACCATTACGATTACGATTACGATTACTATTACTATCGTCATCGTCATCTACATCGTCGTCATCATCATCATCATCATCATCATCATCATCATCATCATCATTATTATTATTATCATTATCATTATCATTATCATTATTATTATTATTATTATTATTATTATTATTATTATTATTATTATTATTATTATTATTATTATTATTATTATTATTATTATTATTATTATTATTATTATTATTATTATTATTATTATTATTATTATTATTATTATTATTATTATTATTATTATTATTATTATTATTATTATTATTATTATTATTATTATTATTATTATTATTATTATTATTATTATTATTATTATTATTATTATTATTATTATTATTATTATTATTATTATTATTATTATTATTATTATTATTATTATTATTATTATTATTATTATTATTATTATTATTATTATTATTATTATTATTATTATTATTATTATTATTATTATTATTATTATTATTATTATTATTATTATTATTATTATTATTATTATTATTATTATTATTATTATTATTATTATTATTATTATTATTATTATTATTATTATTATTATTATTATTATATATTTGACTATCATGAGATGTTACATACAAAATACATGTTAGTGTACATACGTTGGTTTCATCCGCTTCTTGATGATCAGTTTCTGAATCTAAATATCTCGTTTTCAGTTTATCTTCATAATTGGAATCATCTGATTCATACAAGTTGTAAGGCGTAATCATCATCACAAGGTAGATGAGCCACTTCTTTTAAATTCCTGGGCACTTGTAAATCAGTCCTTATACTGCTGTTTGTGAAGAGTAGTAACTTACTACTTGCAATGCCAAAGCATTATTGCGGAACTAACGAGGATAAAACATGTCAGTAATATGTTATGGTGCACAGAGTTAGGTTGACCTCTGCAACACGTAACTGCCCTATTAGTCATGCTTGGAGCTAATGAACTAAACAGATAAGGTTGTTGTTCCATCAGTCAAGTAAGGTGTATTATTAGATGTTCTAGTCAGACGTTTACATAGGTGTGCTTGTTTCAAAACTAGAGCGTTTAAGTACACGTAGGGGTGTGTCAGACCCTGTCGACCGGCCAACAGAGGGTTAACTTGGATTTCATTACCAGTTTTGGACTGAGGGTAGGGAAGTATACAAGCATATTAATACACAAGTTGGTAACACATGTATTTCAACTACAGAATATCCCATAGCAGCAGGGGCAGGACAGACACTGACGCTTTCTAACCTCAGATACAAGACTAAACGGATGAATGAAATGGCTAGGGAAGTGAAATTGAGGGAGAGGAAATTCGGGGGATTAAAGTAACCTACCCCGAAAAGACCCATTGGTCAAATTGGCCGGATCAAACCCACGACCTCCCGAATGGTGGCCTCACACGTTAGCATGAAGGTTATAATAATGCAACATTTTAAGTAAACACTCTCGTTTTTACA
This sequence comes from Tenodera sinensis, assembly GCA_030765045.1. Classification (NCBI taxonomy): domain Eukaryota; kingdom Metazoa; phylum Arthropoda; class Insecta; order Mantodea; family Mantidae; genus Tenodera; species Tenodera sinensis. Next base: position 89,104,842 of record CM060967.1, read on the forward strand.
CCTTGTGCACATATACGTATTTTTCTAAAAACTCATTTGTATGGTTTAGGGTATTCAAGGAATATACTCACTCGTATCTCAGCGGAAATTTCTACACAATATTTATCCAACTTCCTGTACCTAATAGAGAAAGTAAAAATGCAGTGGTGGCTTTGTTCCGTAGTAGGGAGCCCATACTTCTACATGCCTAGCCTAAGCTAACCTAGCACCCACTCTTTTTATTTTAGAGCGTTTAAGTACACGTAGGGGTGTGTCAGACCCTGTCGACCGGCCAACAGAGGGTTAACTTGGATTTCATTACCAGTTTTGGACTGAGGGTAGGGAAGTATACAAGCATATTAATACACAAGTTGGTAACACATGTATTTCAACTACAGAATATCCCATAGCAGCAGGGGCAGGACAGACACTGACGCTTTCTAACCTCAGATACAAGACTAAACGGATGAATGAAATGGCTAGGGAAGTGAAATTGAGGGAGAGGAAATTCGGGGGATTAAAGTAACCTACCCCGAAAAGACCCATTGGTCAAATTGGCCGGATCAAACCCACGACCTCCCGAATGGTGGCCTCACACGTTAGCATGAAGGTTATAATAATGCAACATTTTAAGTAAACACTCTCGTTTTTACACCTTGTGCACATATACGTATTTTTCTAAAAACTCATTTGTATGGTTTAGGGTATTCAAGGAATATACTCACTCGTATCTCAGCGGAAATTTCTACACAATATTTATCCAACTTCCTGTACCTAATAGAGAAAGTAAAAATGCAGTGGTGGCTTTGTTCCGTAGTAGGGAGCCCATACTTCTACATGCCTAACCTAAGCTAACCTAGCACCCACTCTTTTTATTTTTTTAATTTATTTATTTATTTATTTATTTTTTTTTTTTTTACTTTCTTCAAAGTGTAACATTATTTAGCCCACAGATTACACCAGATGATCGACTCTGTGTTAAGAGGATGATGTCACAAATGGCGCTGATGTCGCTACCTTTCACTGCGGCACCGGCACGAACTAACGATCCGTCGATAATTCAGTACGCCTCTATATCGACTGAGCAGCCTTACATCCGTCCCTCCGTGCCTATTCCACGCCAAAATCAAATGCGGAATTTCTTTCTTTCGAAATCACAATTCACGCACTCGTGAATTGTTTCCGGCACATTTTAAATGTTCACATATTAGCCTAATATGCACTACATGAGCTACATGATTCTTGTTCATGTAGCTGATATAATGCATATTATGCTAATATGTGAAAATTTGAAATGTGCTGTAAACAATAATTCATGAGTGCGCGAGATGTGATTTCGAAAGAAGTTCAATCAATTCCTGAATATAAGATTGGCAAGAAGAAGCCACTTCTAAACTTGACATTTTTTTTTCTATCTATGAATATTTGTCTTCAATTAATCACAACTTTAGTTACCTGATGGAGAGTGTAATATGACACAAATTGTTGAGATTATGCGATATATTTTTATTTTATTTCTCTCAAGAATTTCAAAGCTTACAGCAATTATAAATACACATTAAGTTAATGGCACAGGAAAACAGGAAAGGATATCACAAGGTTGTGTGTAATGCAACTTTTTTTGTACACAGTAAATTAGTAATAATGTTAAAACAAACTTCTGAAAGATAACCTTAGTGACCAAGAAATAAAAAACTAAATAGATTCTAAATGAACATACACCAATAACTATGTACAAAAAACCAGCACTATTTCAAATAGAGAACAAAGAAGTCATGTTAATGCCTATGTTTAAGAGTTTGAAAAGCAATTACACTTTAATATGTACATTATTTTCTGCACAAGTTTATAAAAGAGTGTATTAAGAGAAAGACCTGAAATTTGAGATTGTCTCTAGGCATTCATAGTTTATAAAATGTATAAAATTAGTACATGAAACAGTGTCAGCAACCAAGCAGTATGAAAAACATAATACATATAATGCTATCCATGGTAGGTGCTGCTAAATCCAATTATGCTCTCCTGAAACAAACAACAGGAAACAGTGCAAATAATTCATCAGTATTTCATATAGTTCATTTCAAAATGATATCAAGTCCCATCGTAATCAAAATTTACTTTGGTACAATTTCCTACTCTGAGTGCATATTCTATAGTACTACTGATCAGCTCAAAACATTAAATTCTAGTTTCTAAGCCTGCTTGATACGATGCAGATTTGTTTCTATATTGTTGGTGTGACTTGACTGCACACTGATAGTTGATTTTGTGTATGTGCCCTGGGTGTTTGAATGTGGAAGAGGGCGAGGATTTTCAGGCATAAAAATTTCTAGCACAGCTTCCTTCAGAAGAGAAGTATCCTGTGTTGTAGATATGCAGCACAAAGAAGGGCCTCAAGCCCAATTAAGGTGCAAAATTAAGCAATCTGTCATTCCCAATGGGACGCTGAGAACTATATTAGTTAAAATGCATCCATAAAAAAGATAATTTTTTTTTCTAACACAACAATAGCAGTGTTGTAATTATACCCCAAACTATTAAATGATCTCGACCAAAAACAAACTGTCAAATAGCTATTATATTTCACCTAGTGCAATGTCAAAAAGTATATTTACATTTAAATAAACATAACCTAACACAATGGCAAACATTCTGAATAAATTGAGCAATTAATAACTGAGTAAGAGTATATCTAAGATCATTAATTACAGTTTTGTGGCTAAAATTCTGTTTCTGGGCCACATGAAAACTCTGTTTACACCTTGCTGCAAATATAATTTTAATGTAACACAGAACCAAATACAATTGTAACATCAGCTGTATGAATATTGAAAAGAAAACTGTTTTCACTGGTCCAATTATATTTCAACATGTTTATATGAATGGCTAAAACGAATGACAACATTTGATTTTTCAGGATACTATACTTTAGCTGGCCCATCACTAACTATAAAATATCCTGACACTTATAACACATTCTCTCTTCATTCTCAGCAACAACACAGATCAAAACTTCTCTAATTTTGTAAATGCAACATTGTAGTATCACTTATTTACCATAAACTTGTTTCTTTATTTCAATATTTTTACTTATGCTGATGTCCACGGTCCAACATATTGGTACAAAGCACTGTATACAACAAAAGAGCATCGTGGGACATTGAGAGTAGGATAAAATTTTGTTGCATTTAATTTTTTCATCAAACAACTTGAAAATAGCCAAATCAGCGTCAGTAACAGAGCAATACGGCTGACTGTGCAGGCAACATGTAGTCAGTTGTTTTATATGTATGGCTCATGATTCTTTTAATGTGATGGGTGATTTAATAAAACGTTTAAACTTTTTCTGGAAGATTCATTAACGATTTTTCATGACCATTAACATACATTACTAAGGTGGCCATTACATAGATAAATTTCATAAATAATAAGACACCCAGTTAACAGTGTGTTCAAATTTTGTTATGAAATGAGTTCAAACTCCTGTCCATGTATACTAAGATTAAAGCCATTACAATTGTACCTTATCTCTTTCGCACAGTAATACTTTGTCTCATTTGTGTCCCAGTGTGAAAAATTGCCTTCTACGGGAAGTAAACGGTTGAGAAATAAAGCTTCGCTAATTTGGAGAAAATTGCCATAATTTTCAAATTCCTCTAACCTCAATTCGTTCTGTAGCAGACCCAATTATACCCTGGCCCGTGTCCTGTTCTCATGACCGTGCCCACCAACGTCTTTTACTTGTAATACATCTTTTCTTCCTACATAGACTCATGGAAATATATCGCAAACCTATACTTAATATAGTAATCGCTAAATTAATATTTGCTTCTGCCATGTTTATTTTTCACACTTGCTACGTGAACTGTCATTTGTGTTGGACCAAAATTCATCACAGTGTGACAGTCACTGTTTCTTTTGTGTACAATTCCATTGGATACAAAACGTTTGGTCATAAAAGTTGGACCGTGGGACACCGGCTTTAATCTCATCTCAATGGTTCTCCAAAGAAATTATTTTCTTGTGAGGATACCACGAGCTATGTACCAGTAACATCACAACAATACTAAGATAGTGCAGACTGAAACATTACTACAGCTTATGAATACCAGACATTTTACCACATCTTTCATTACTGAAGTTTGTAAATTTAAATGATTTTCTTCATAAAACAGCAATATGATTTTACAAAGAACTTTATCTTAGCATGTGATCCTAGGCCATGTCATAACGCTGTACCAACAATATTCAGATTGTGTGCACTAATCTCTCACAGTGACAAAATTGAAGAAAAGATAATTAACTAAAGATGTAGCAATGAGTCTGCCATTGGGTTATTGTAGCAAAGTGGAAAATGTATTAAATATAACTTACTTCAAATGATAAATGAAGGAAATCTGTGACACAGTCCTGAAGATGCACTTCTGGAGATGTCGAGCACTACAGTAGTTCATTTTGTAATATGCACAGTTCTGAAATTCAGAGAATGCAAAAGTGAATTTAATATTAAAATGAGGATGAAAAGGCTTTCAATTCTAGTCTTCTAACAACTACAAAGTTTAAAAAGGTTTCCGGGCTATTGTTGCTGACTCACAGTTACTATGCTATTTATTATTAATGTTATCATTCTAAGCAGAGTAGATTCGAACTACAGCTGATTTTCAAAAAGTAATATTAGTCAAGTCCATACCAACACAGTTCTATATTGAAAATAAGTAATGCAGGTACATTACAATTCAGGTTATGTCATGATTTAACTGACATCATTTTACATTTATGTATTTAATACATGAATCATACTTACCAACGACCTTGTAGCAATAGATTTGTTTCCTCTTGCCGCTGATACACTCTAGCACATATTTAAAATCTTGCGAGTTTTATAAATACAAGAATATTCTTTCCAGATTTATTTTCGCTCCGCTGCCGTTAATAATATCACAAACGTTAACCATGTTCACTGTATTCTAACATTCCCCTTGCACCTACAAGGAAGTAAACAATAAAATAATTTCTACAAATGTTTATATCTCAACTAACACGAAGAAGAAAGAGTTTGTAGGAATGGTTAGTACAAGAGTAGAGAAAGTCATGTGAGTGCAGCACATCAGACTTTTCATGCGAAGTTCCAGACGAAATATTGAAGCTTGTTGATACAAATCCTGCATACATGGAAGAACCTAACGGAGATCCCAGCTGCAGCAGTAGAAATGAGGCACAGGGGGATGACGAGGACTACGTTTATTTTTGTTAGGTGATCCATGCGTATTTTTTTTAATAATGTAGTTTTCTAATGTTTATATAGGTATTAAAATATAATATAGCCTTTTTGGCAAGCCGGTTTAGCTTGTTTTATTGAATTGTGGTTGGCAATGCTGCTTTCCAAGGCTTCCATTATCATCTTGACTTCTGTTGCAAACGGGGGGCCTCTTCCCGCTTCCCGCGCAATCGCCCTTCCTAGAGCTGTCTGCTGATGACGTCACACGGGAGTCTCGCAGTACCGATATTCACTCGTGCAACTTACATTTTACGATATAATTCAAATCCCATCGTACTATCTAAGTATCTCTACTCTACTTTCCTTGTTTTCTGATATGAAATGTCAACGCAGGCGTTTTAATTGAACAAAACAAAGCTCTCATTGTGTTATATTTTGTAAAACAGAAATGAAAATTATCTGTAGGTGGAAGGAACAACCGTGTGCCACATAATCGTGCAATTATTACTTTGTTAAGAGCTTTCAACACGCTTTTTTCACTTTCTTTAGGATTAAGGTTATATTTGCAACGCAGCCCTTACTAAAAGGCCTTTTAATAATGTAATAAACGAAAATAGAATGTGACACTGACATTCTTTCCCTATTAAGACAGTATTTTATTGACTGAGCTGTTCTTCTAAGAATAGCTGTGTGGCCACTCTTTTTCAGCAATATGAAAATGCAGTGCAGAGGAAAATGAAATAAATAACACAATTACGAGAGCTATCATTTTTGAAAATACTAATATACTTGAAACGGAGAGAGAGGGCGGGGGGGGGGAGAGAAGTTTTGTCTATCGCTTTCACCTATGAATCCTTTATAATGTATAATGAAATTTTATCTATGTTAACATGAATATATAGAAGGATAAGCCTTGGTAAGAATACTTTGCGCAAGAGTGAACAAAGAAAATAATTTGTATATAGCACATCAGATTTTTATCATGGAAATATATGCTGTGCATATTTTAATACATTAAACAACTATAAATAATTTTAGTTATACATACTGCGCGTTTTCACAGATGACCTCAGTGATCAAAACTAGAGAAAATCTGATTTGAGGCTGTAAAATAATGTGATTAATTGCAAATTACGTTTATTTGTGAAATATCATCAACATATTGTATAATTGCAAGGTAATTCCAACATCTTGCTCCTTTTCTTTAAAATGGGAAAGAAAATATTGTCCGTATTTCCCGAATGTGAAAGAAGCACTGCATAGCTATACAGGAAGGGTCATTAGCCTTTCGTTCATGTTATACCTGAATTTCAGTACGGTGCACACCCTTTGACAAAACAAAGGTCATTGTATTTCGCTTCCTTTTATCTTTCTGTTTATCTTAAAAGGGTTGGAGTCATTCTGTCTGAGCCCGGGCGCATTTAAAATGGCACGAAGTAGCATAATAAAACGTGCCGAATTGCCCTATGAGATGCATTTTGTGGTACGTGTTAACGCACTAATTTCTAAGACAGAAAATTTCGTATTTTGTGGAAAACACATCTTGAAGTCACGCCTATGCAATTATTTCGACAAATCACAGAACAATATTTTAAATAATATACTTATGTGATTCACTATACTGACCAATCAGGTGCCCCAATTTCGCGCTCCAGGACAGTTGCAAACAATGCTATTTTCGATCACCTAGTATGTAGTTAGTCTTTGTTGATGCTACATGTTTGGAAATACAAGTGTGTGAATTCGAGTTAAAAATGAATGTTTCTAAAAGCAAGCTTAACTGTGCTGTTGCTCAGTGTGGCAATAGAGGGACAAAAACTTCGGGAGTGATGTATCACAGATTTCCAAAAAATGACAAAGTGAGACGTACGTGGATATCTCGTAAGCGAAGCGATAAGTTCAACGCCAACAATGCTCGAGTGTGCTCCGTGCATTTTCGTCCTGAGGATTATCAACGGGACTTACGGAATGAATTATTAGGATTACCTACAAGGAAAATTTTACGTGCCGATGCGGTGCCGTGTTTGCTGATTCCCAACTGGCATGGTGACACGCTCCCGGGTTCGAGCTCAGAAAACAGCACAAGCACCAGCCAAACTAATGAAAAGGTATGTAATGTCAAAACGTAATTGTTTATTTGGGTATGTTTACTGAAAGTAATATATGAATGTGTCTCATTAAGAGCATATACATATCCTTCTCTTGTTTCTCGTTTGGTTTTGCAATAACAACTTATATTTCCGGTAATAACTTTAAATGTATTAAGGGTATCATTTCTTACTCGTTTCACTATTTTCACTAATCCAAAAGATAAAGCCAGGAAGGTGTGGGTTTTCTTTGATGTTCCTCACCTTTCAAAGTTACTGCGAAACCATTTTCTGGATGATGGTTTGCAGTTAGCGGATGGAACTCAAATGAACAAGAATCTTATAGAAGATCTTTTAGAACTTAAAACAGGGGATTTATCTATAAGCTATCATATCACTCCAGCACATTTAAGTTTAACTGGCAGATCCAGATAGAATGTCAGAATGGCGGCCCAGTTATTTTCTAAAAGAACAGCTTAGGCAATAAAATACTGCATTAATAAGGAAAAAGAAGGAAATTTCCTTCAGCTAGTAAATGATGCCTTCGATGTTCTGAATTCTAGGATTCCGAAGGACGAGAAAACAATGCTCAGAAGTGGATATGGGCTGAATTTAAGAAGCCAGGAGAATACTCTGCTCCGGTTTATGGATATCGTGAGCGGAATTAGAATTGGGCGTCATAAAGGATTAGTCCAATTTCAGAAGGGCTTCATTACATCCATAAAGTCTCTTTTGGGATTACATGGAGAAATGAAAAGGTTAAACATGTCATATATATTGATCTCTAGGCTTAACCAAGACTGCCTGGAAAACTTTTTCTCCCTTATTCGAGGACTGGGTATATTTTATAACAATCCCTCACCCTTTGAAGTAAGAAACAGAATACGCCTACTGCTTCTTACAGGCAACAACAAAATTCCAATTTCCGATGGAGCATCAGTGGAGGCGATTAATCAGACAAACCAGTCTAAACAAGACTTCGATTGTGACACTCAGTTCTTAGATTTCATTTCTACCGAGCTGTGCATGGACGTTGCTAAAGAAATTTCGGCACCCACTGAATATGAGGAGGCAATACTACTAGAAGATACGAGTATAAGCGATACTTCTGAAATGGAAGATTTTAACACAGACGCTATAAAGTATCTTGCGGGTTACATTGCATACAAATGCCGGCCTTTTGACAGTACTTTGGGAAGCAAAGACAGTGACTATAATTTGCCAAAACAAGTGCCACAGGACTGGATTACAGTTATTTCAAAGGGCGAACTTGTTCGGCCGACTGAACAGTGGTACCAAAAAGTGAAGGAATTTGAAGTTATATTTGCGGGATTCCATGGCTTTAATGTTTCAAAATGTGCTGGAGTGATGAAAGCGCTTACTGGCATGATTTGCTCTAAATTTCCTGAATTGGATGAAAGAATTATTTCCCTATACGTCAGGACCCGCACTTTCATTAGGATACGGCATTTAAATAACAAACTAAAAGCTGTAAGTATGACAAAAACGAACACGAGGAAGTGTCAGCAGTGGGCGTCAGCTACTTCTTCTGCAACAACATGAGCAAATGTGAGTCTACTTTTAAGATCAAACAATAATTTGTTACTTATTATTTTGATTGTAGTTTCGGTGGCGGTGGTAAAATTGGTTTGTAATTAGTAGAATGTGTTGGTGAACGTTTCTAATGTGTTTTCAGTTAAGGTATCTTTTCTATTACATATCACTGTATTTTTATACACTTTATTAATTATTGCTTAAGTGTTTACGCACTGGAACTGTCAGTCAATGCTTTAAATGGTATATGTCGAAACGGGTTTGAGGCGCTCACTTTCTATTGCCGTCTGAACTGCGCGCGCTCTGAGACCTCCGTGTGACGTATCTTGCCGGCAACCAATGGCAGGAATTGTGCCGGAGTGGCCTACCTTCTTTCTCTAGCAGAGTTGCCAATTTAGCTTTTTTGTAGCTAAATCTAGCGTTTTCGAAAGAGTAAACGCTACAAATTTTTGGTTTTAGCTATTAGCTACATTTTTGGCTATGAAAATTTTAAGTTTAGCTTTTTTCTAGCTTCTTTGTGTACTGAATAATGACTACATTAAAAAAGGAAAAATTTAGAGAACACCGCTTCTTACATTCGAGCCACGGATCCATATAGCAGAAGTTATGCTCAGATTGCACACGTCATTGACCGACGCGTCTTGCGCTAACGCCGAATAGTGTATTAGCATTCTTTTCTCAGTGAGATAGTTTGAATTTGCTTTTGTGGTGATCGGAAATATAGTTAGTTCTCGTTGACTTGTACTTTCACTGGAGTGTGTAAGTTCGTGTGCTTTGTGTTGGGTGTGAAATCAGTGAACAGAGTTGTTCTGAATTACTTTTTTTGTACTGAAACAGTAAAATGCCACCAAAGTATACACAGGGGTACAGACGGGAGTGGGAATCTATGGAGGAGTTTAAGGGTTGGCTTCAACCAGTTGTTAATGACAAAACAAGAGCGTATTGCAAATATTGCAGATGTGAAATTAATTCCAAGTTAAGTGACTTGAAAGTTCATGCTAAAAGAGATAAACACAAAAAGTTTGCAGGTCCCTTTCTAAATAAATGCCAGAAAGTAATAAATTTCAGTCCTGCATGCACTTCATTAGGGATACATGAAGCAGAAGCCAAGCTGGCTATGTTTGTGTGCGAACATTGTTCCCTGCTATCGTGTGATCATTTATCCGAACTTTGTAAAAGTGCTTTTGCAGACAGTAAACATTCTGGCATCCATTTACATCGTACCAAATGTAGCGAAACAATAAAAAATGTTCTAGCACCTCACTTTCTTAAAGAGCTAGTTAAAGATATCAGTGATCAAGCATTTAGTATAATAATAGATGAATCAACAGACGTGTCTATGATTAAACTTCTAGCAATTGTTCTACGTTACTTTAGTCGTACCCATGACAAAATTGTATCTACATTGCGCGAGGTAGTGGAACTTAAATCAGGAGATGCTGATAGTATAGTACAAAGTATAAAGCGGGTACTGTCTGAAAATAATTTAAATCCTAAAAAGTTGCTTGGTATTGGAACTGACAATTCAAGCGTAATGACGGGGCATAACAATGGTGCATTTGTTAAATTGAAAGAAGAATTAGGAAATCCCCACATGGTATTGTTTCGATGTGTCTGTCACTCTTTACAACTTGCAGTAAGCGCAGCGTACGAAGACGCTCTACCGAGAACATTAGATTTCTTAATTAAAGAAACACACAATTGGTTTTCCCATTCTACTGCTAGACAGGTTGCATATAAGGAGATTTATCAGGCCATAAATTGCGGCATCGAGCCATTAAAAATTCTACAAATGAGCAACACGCGTTGGATTTCGATAGAACCAGCTGTGAGTCGGATTCTCCAACAGTGGAATGAATTGAAGTTGCATTTTGAATTATCTAGACAGAGGGAAAAATGTTATACAGCTGAATTACTTTTTCGGTGTTTACAGACCCCCAAACTCTCTTATACCTTCTTTATTTACAACCTATCCTAGAAGAAGTGCAGAGAACTAATAAAGTGTTTGAGTCAGAGAGTGTAGACCCAACTAAGCTTATAAATGATTTGATGGCATTAGTAGAATCGGTTAGTAGAAAAGTGTTAATTCCTACAGCAAAAATTGACCCCTTAGTAAATTCAATTGTGGATCAGGTGGACCCCAGACCTTATTTAGGTTTTAAATTTGAATCTGCTATACACAACCTAAATATATCACAAGATGTAGATCAAAATATTCGGCAGAGATGCATAAGGTTCGCTGTAAAACTTTCAGAGGAACTTCAATCTCGTCTTCCTCACAATTTAAAAGTACTGAAAATGACAAATATGTTTTGTGTAGAGTAAACTTTGAAAGTGCTGAAACCTCCCATAATTGATATTGCTCTTGAGTTAGGTTCTAAAGACAAACTCAGTGGAGAAACATAACGCACACCGACTGGGAAAACATAGGAGACAATCAAGTTTTGGACTGAAGTAGATTGGTTTCGCAATGCTGCCAATGAAAATCCGTATGGTGAACTGGTCTCATTAGCATTTTCAGTTCTTAGCCTTCCATATTCAAATGCAGATGTGCAACGTGTGTTTAGCCAGGTGAACATCGTAAAATGTAGGTTGAGAAATCGAAGGATGACCAAAGCATTAAATGCCATCATTTTGGTGCGTTTTGGACTTAAACGAAACAGTTAGTGCTGTTATTCCTATAAGCTACCAAAAAGTGTACTTAAAATGATGGGCACCAAGGGTAATTATTCAACAGCAGCTAGCACTTCCTCACCGGAAACTAATACAGAGCCGAACAAGGAGGAGGAAGAAGCTGAACTATTTTTTGATAATTTATAGGTGAGTGATTATGTGCATAAATGTTTAGCTTTTTATATAGCTATTTTGAACTACTATTTAGCTATTTTTTGGCGTCTTTCTATCTTCCATTTAGCTTTTTTCTGTCGACATGAGTTGGCAACACTGTTCTCTAGTTACCTTGCATTATATCTATTTCCGATGTAGCTTCAGAGTTCATGTACGTAAACTATCTACTACTCAGGTAGTAACAACTAACTTATATATTTCTGGTAATTAATTGTTTGCTCCACATAGCCGTAGTGTGCGGGAGAACACTACGCAATTCTTAACCTAATTTCATTGATATTAGTTTTATGAAGCTTCATTTAGTGAGGCTGGATGTGAAAGGGTTTTGTAATCTACCATTTGTTTTATTGGTTAACATAGGTGTCTGCCAAAACACTTGACATCGCTATTTTTGCATATGTAGCATTCAATTCCACAAGTTTTAATCCACATAATTGACAATAATTCACACTCAGGATATGGCAGTTATAGTGACGTATATAGTTATAGGTATAGCTATATACTTGAAGAAGTGATGTTTCTCATAAGAAGCGGTGGGTGGCCCCAATGACTTTCACATATTTTCTTAAACCACTACTTACTAATTCAGGATACTCCTGCCAGGAGTGTGATAGTGCGTCCAAAAACCCCCAAACAACAACAACAACAATACTAATTCAGGATAACTGCGACCCACTCAGGATTTGCTAATGTAAGTATTGCCAGTTATCTTGTATAATAGCAGCCTGGCCTCAGCTCATTCTATTATCCCATATAATCCGCTACTTCATCAGGATTGGCCCAGTAGCAATATATTATAGATTTTAGGATTTTAAGTTTACTTTGAACGTTACTGGTTTAAGGTAGATGCTAATTTCACTTCTAATCAGTTTAGAATGGTGGATATTGTTATTAATGCCAGTTTGTGGCAATATTACTCTATCCACAACAGTGTTGAATTGATTGAGGATGTGAGCGATGTCAGTTGGGTTTTTTTACAATTACATTATTTAGTGTTAGGGATATATTATTTGCAGTGGCAGGTCTAGAGCTTTGAGTTTCACTTTTTATCATACTCCATATTGTTTTATTTTCCTTCAAACATGCCCAGCCACTTCTAATGCCCCAGCCATCAATGAAAAATATTGGAGAGCAAGAGGATTAATGACTTCATAGTTAGAAATCCAGCATTAGCTAACAACAACATATTGTTTTATTATTCTTTGAAGAGCTAACAATCCTTGCATCAAAGTAATGCTTTGTTTGTTTTTTTTTTTCAGGCTGCTATTGTATAGACTATAGAATAATAGCACTAGGTTAGGCCCCTATTGTATAGAATGAACATATCACCTTCAGTACAGCATTTTTAGAAAATCAGCAGTCTTAACCCGGTAATTTAATAGGATCCCTCATATCAAAGATTTAAATCACATGAAGACTAAATTTAGTTAGGAAGTAACCTACACTTTATTCAGCAAAGGTGTGATGGTGTTGATTATTACATTAAGGTGTTACAGTTTCATGTCGAGTATTGTCCCGGAATTGCAGTGTAATGCACAAATGCATCCTTCCTTAGATGCACATGGTTTACTTGTAATTAATTGCAACTATAGGGAGATATATTGAAGGCCCTAAGGAACAAAGGGTAACTGAGGGATTTTTTTATAAGCAGAGGTTTGTGGCAGTGAAGGCTGCAACTGTGAAGCGATGGAAAAGTATATACCTGAAAAATCAGTGTACCTAAAACCCAATGATTGCCAACTACTCCTTATTAACTGAAGACTCCACTTAGTCTGGAGTCCCTAACATAAGTCTTTCCACCGTTATACTGTACTGAGTTATAAGGATCCCCATCACTCCAAAAGGCTAGGGCACATTAATCCATGATTTTTCTGAGAGCTCAATATCAACTAGTTAGTTCATTTTTTATGAAAATGGAAAGTCTCACAGTCTTGTAGGTACTGTACCTTTGTGATACTGAAAACCAATAAAAGTTTAAACAAATAGTTTGATAATTAAAACAGTAAAATAAACCATCATATTTACGCAAAGAATTACAAATAAACCACTTGGTAGATGCTGCATTTGGTATTTCAGTGTATTCTAATGTGTATGTCTAAACAAACCAATTTACTTGTAGTAAGCATAGTAATAATGCCATATGTTCTGTCCATATGGAACATACATACCTATCTAATGGGAGAGCAAAAAACCTCCAAACAGGCTGTGCGATTTCTTTCCACTGTGCATGTGGAAATATGATAATGCACTGCTGCTGTAAACACAGTCACACTGCTGACTTGGATTTGCTCTGCAGTATTGAGTTGATGGTGATGCGATGTGGTTCAGTTATTATGAGCGACTTATTATTTTGTACTGTACAAAACAAATTGTATTATGGCTCAGCATGTATTCTACTGCACAGTGTGTATTTATTTTTGATTTGTATGTGTTAACTAAGTTAGCTCAACAAGTGGAAGTATAATTTGCAGAAAGAATTCCAGGTATAAAGGTTTCAGGCCATTCAATCATTTATGAACTTTACAATACATTTCAAGACACAGAAAGTGTTCAGGATAAGAAATCTAAAAGACGGTGTATGGTTCTTACTGAAGAAACATAGACAATATTGGCCATTGTTTGGAGAATTCCCCCCAAAGCTGCTGAGGCATCTTTCACTTTTGGCAGGCATTTTTTATGGCTTTGCACAAATAGCTACTAATTTGTAGAAATTAAAACCATATAAAATAACTGTAGCACATCCTCTTAAACCAAGTGATTCTGTAATTATACACATGTTTTGTGTATGGACTTTAAACAGTGTACACAATGGCAAAATAGGTCTACATTTGATATTTTTCTTGGTTCCATCTTCATGAATGTGTGTACACAAAATAATCGCTACTGGAGCTCTGAGAAACCTAATACTGTTGAGGTACCCCTTCATATTTTCCACCCAACACTTGATGCCCGTACATACCTGAATACAATTTTGCCCCCCCCTTTTCTTAGAGAACTAACGGACAGGGATCATGATTTTGCCCTTTTTTTTTTTTTTTTTTTTTCAAGACTGCAGGAGCTCATATGGCTAATCTTTGGATGGCAACAATTGATATTGTGTTTCAGGACATAATTATTGTTAGTAGAGATTTTTAGCCCCATTGGTCCTCCAACCCCTCCTGTGATTTTTATCTCTGTGGTATCTTAAAACATAGAGTGTGCAAGACAAACCCACATACCCTGGAAGAAGTAAAACAAAATATCCACCAGAAATTTGCCAGCCTTTCTCAATATGAACTACAGCAAGTGATAGTTTCCTAAAGAGGTTGCTAAAAATGTATGAACAATAACAGTTTCATGTTTCAGCATCTCCTTTCATAAAGTTGGTAACTAAGCCCTTTAAAAGTAATTTTAAAAATCTTGTATGGTTTAATCCATGCCTTTCTTTGATAACGATAGATGTCAACCAGCGCTGAGTATGCAGAAAGGCAAAACACCAGCTGGTATGGAGGTTTTTCCCTCTCTCTCTGTACAATGTTATACTTTACTATATATAGGCCAAATTATACTGTACAATATGAATTTTACTTAAAATTACCCTTGTTGGTTATTTATTGATACAAACATTTAATTTAACATTCTAAGATACAGATTATGTTAAATATTTCAATCACTGAAACATTGTAATAAACATGGTTGTATTACTATTGATAACTTCAGTATTTTTGCATGCCCCAAATTTTGAATTCTCCCCAAAAATATTCCTGATGACACAACTTGCATCATGATTCCCCCCCCCATGGGCAATCTTCTTCTGTCACTATATATGATATGGAACCATTACCCATTAATGAGTGCAATTCTAATAGATGCAAATAACTAATACTTAAACTGCAAAAGGGTTAAAAATAATGGGACATTTTTGCTACTTTGTACCACCTCAGTAATAGTAAAAAAAAACATGTGTTGAATAACAGACTACCTTGAAAAAGTGTTAGGGGTCAATGTTACCTCAGTAATGTCCTCTGGACCAGCCACCACTCCTATTTAGGAACCTTTCTTTTATACACAAGTATGACATCAAAACAGCTTAAAGTCACATATAGGATATTGTGCATGCAGAAAGGAGTGCCAACCTAAGTGAACTACTAGTTTCCTGCATCATTGGGCTTTAGTTACATTGATGTTTCACCTATGCATTTATGTTTACTGGGTTACACCTTACATTTGTATTTGGGTAAGAAAATAACTGTTTTGTTTCCTAATGATCCTGTCAGTTACATGGGTCATATCAATACCATTGTGCAGCAGTTTTGTCCAGCAGGAGTTCTTTTACATGCCACTAAATATGCTGAAATGAGGCTGTTGTTTTAATGATATCTAAAAGCCATCTATCTGGGGCACATTTGAACCTATGACCTTGGGATCAATAGACCAGTCCATAACCAACTTAGCCACCCAAATAACATATTTGCGTAAGGTTGACGGTGTTTGTTCTTTTCACTTTGGTATCTGTGATGTCAGAGCATGAATTCTGTGACATGAGTGCATATAGCACACTGAACTGAGAAATTGAGGAAAAGTAGTAAAGAATACATATGAGTCATACTGTCTAGGTGAAGTCAATTTCATGTCATTATAATTAGTGAAACACGGTTAAAGGATATGGAACTGTAATATTTTGATACTTAGGCTGTAACTTTAATAGTGGCAACTATTTATTACCAGCATACGAGTGTAACTTCTACAGGTTTTCAGTTTAGTACCCAGCATTGTTTGCAACTTGTTGCCAGTTGTAGAATCTCTAGCAGCTCCTGTTCTTTTGATGCTTCTAATAAACCATTCTAATGCCTGCAAATCTCAGAACAATGGAGAATCGAACATCATAAAAATTACAAATTACAATCATAGGGGTTTAAGTTTAGTGAATGTGGTAGATGGAAAAGCACTTCCCACCCACAGTGATGGTACAGATCAGCAACAAGGTGTGCCTGAGCATTATCCTGCAAAGTGATTGGAGGGTTCTGGAAAACGTGTTGTACCTTTGTAACATTTCTCTCAGGTTATTCTCCAAAACAAAAAAGAAAGAAAAGAAAGATAGCTAAAATACTGTGCATTAACATTCAGTTCTTGTGGGACAGTATGTGTTAGCAAGATGCAATCCAGTTGTATGCACAAAGCAATATATCTTTTACTTTTGTAGGGGTACGACACATTTTTTGCATGGAGATCCATATGATGTCACTAATTGGATTGGTGCTTATGTAGAGGTTTGTATGACCTTTCCCCATGTTTCATCTAGCACATTAAGTCACTATAGGAAGGTGTCTTCATCACAACCATAATGCTCCAGGTGAGTTTGAGCAAGGTTGTGTTGAACAATTGCTGGACCTCCGTCAAATCTCAGGAAACCCAGCGTGATGCAGTTTTTCACATTTGAGGCAAGAGACATAGCAGACTTCTGCAGACTTCTTCAATGGAATGCGGGTGGTCTCACACAAACAAAAAGAGTAGAACTGAATAAAATTGTATTTGACTATAATATCGATATATTTTTCATACAGGAAGCAAATCTAACAAATGACCAACTTAAATACTTCAATTTTACTGGTTTTCTACTATACCTACTACCCAAAAATAGACAGATAAGTAGTGGAATATTAGTTAGAGTCAAAAAGGATATTAAATCCTCATTTGAAATTGTTAAAGAAATGGATAACACAGATAAAAGTGAATTAATTAAGTTAAATTTTTGGAATAACAAAACACATCTACATTTATACAGTATTTACAATCCTCCCAGGAATGAACCAGATCTCTCTCTTATTGACCAATTAAATAAAACAATCGTAATTGGGGATTTCAATGCTCATTCCAAAAGATGGGGTTATGAAAAAGTGGATTCTACAGGGAAGATAGTGGAAGAATTTTTGAATACCACAACTTTTGAACTGATTTTTAGTAAAGAAGATTCCACAACCTTCATACATTACTCTGGAGCAGGCAGTAACCCAGACTTCTTGTTAGCTACAACAGATATTGTTTCAAAAATTAAAAAACAAGTTATAGAAGATGCAAGTTCTGGTCACAGAGCAGTAATTGCTGATATAAAACTAGATAATATGAATAACAGTCAATGTCCCACGAATCTGTATTGGAACTTCAAAAAAGCAGATTGGATCAAATATAAAACTGAACTGGAACATAAATTTAAAGAACAAACTCACAGCTAGATGACCAACCAGATCATTTGAACAAAAAAACATATTCCTCGGGGAAGAATTAAAACTTTCAAACCCTTTTGGAACCCCCAGTTAGAAGAAGTGAAAAAACAAAGGGATATAGCTAGAAATACAGCTGAACAAACTAAAAACATCGGATACACAAATATGGCGTTAGAAATGTGCCTCACTAAAAAAAGAAATTAATACTGCTAAAAAGAAATACTTTAATAATTTCTTAGCAAAAATGGATTATAGGACATGGTAACAGAGCTCATAAGTTCATAAAAAATGTCAAGGATAGGAAAGAAAACAGCACACCTATCATACACAACAATAAAATATTAACAAATGATGCAGCCATAGCCGAAACATTCATAAATATTATGCTAATTCACATAAAGTAACAAGAAATAATAAAAAGGAACGTAAAGAATTTAAGAAAGATTTGAAACAAGAAAGAGAATGTGATCCTAACACTCAGTGCAATATCTTTTTTCAAAATTTTAATATGCAAGAACTGAACATTGCAATAAATAATCTAAAAAACCAAAAGTCTCCTGGACCTGATCACATACATCCAGAGTTCATAAGAAACCTTGGAAAAACAGCAAAACAACAACTACTGAAACTCTACAATCTATCCTGGAAAACCACTGCACCTGCTGAATGGCGAAAGGCAATAATTGTCCCACTCTTGAAGAAAGACAAAACAGTGTCAGAAATAAAAAAATTATAGACCAATAGCTCTTACTAGCATAATAGCAAAAGTGCTGGAAAGAATGGTGTCAAACAGGTTAAATTGGTTTCTAGAATCAAAAAATTTAATTTCCCCATGTCAAGCTGGATTTAGAGAGTTCCACTCTACAAATGAACAAGTCTTACTTCTCAGTCAAGAAATCAAAGACTCCTTTAAAAGAAAAGAAGATAATTTATCAGTTTTTATTGATTTCCAAAGTGCATATGATTCTATATGCAGAACAAAACTACTAAAGAAAGTAAAAAAAATAGGGATACAAGGTCCAATGTTTTCATGGCTATGTCATTTCCTAACACAACGCTTTATTGCAACCAGATATGGAAGAAATATATCTAAATACAAACAAGTACACCGTGGCTTACCACAAGGCGCAGTGCTCAGCACAACACTTTTTAATATATTTATTAATGATCTGCCACAACAAATACAAGAATCAGGTGTGAAGTGTACACTATTTGCTGATGACTTAGTAATGTGGACTTCAAAACCAAAAAGCAAAAGTACAGAACTAGAAAAAACCATGCAACAATCCTTAACCAAATTACAAAGGTGGACCAAAGAAAATTTAATGACTGTTAATACAACAAAATCAAACTACCAAATCTTTTCACTAAGAAAAAGGCCACTAAAAATAAAATTAAATTTTGAGGGTCAACAATTACCAGAAACAAAGGAAGCAAAGTATTTAGGAGTTACATTTGATACTAAACTTACATGGACCAAACAAATAGAAAACGTAATACAAAGAGCAGAGAGGCGCTTTTCACTGTTAAAACGTCTAGCAGGAATGAAGTGGGGATGTTCCAGAGCAACTCTTAACACAACATATGATGTCGACTCGTCGCTCCTCCTGTACTCTCCTACGCCGACTGCAGCTTTCTGGTCTTCTGCTCTGGAATGCGACTTTAATCTCAGCGTGTGCGTGGGTGTTTACCAATAAAACCAGAACTTCGTTGAAACACTTATTCTCACCAAAATAAGAAAGCGTGAGATTTGCCGATCGTTATTAAATTAGTTGAGTCGTTACCGTGCCTCTACTAAGACAGAAAATCGTTAATATTAATTATAATATGTCCTCACACTTGAGGATCCGGAATACAAGTCCCGTGACTGAAGATATGGGCGACAAGTGTAGTGACCCGCCGGGTTCTGGAGGGCAACTCTCAACGACCCTTTCTCTTCGGGTTCTCGCAGGCAAGTCCCTGTGCATTATGACGCTCTCTGTACCTTTCACTTCCTAATTAGCGACAGGGTTTTGAAGAATCGACCATCCCTTGTTTTCCAGCTCACACCTGCTCTGAGCGATTTCCAGGAAAACTGGTCTTGCCAGGTCTCGCTCGATTACCTGAAGCTTGCCCCTAATGACTTATCTGTACCTTTTCGTGCCTTTTGACAATTTTAGTCACAACTAATATTCCCAGATCTCGTACATTTATACACGTAACAATTTTAACATTTTCTGATCATCTAATTCCGCCATGTGATGTAGTATTATATCCATAATTATGGCGTTCACAATTTCGGCTTCACATACAATGTATATATAAAGTCATTATTTACTTACTGCAGCGAAGTTCTTGTAACAGCAAACACAAAAAAATTTAAATCTTTCAAAACCAAAGTCTGAGATTAATTACAGGTGCTGTCAAAACCACACCAATAGCAGCTATGGAAATACTAACCAACCAATGCCCCATTGAATACGAAATAGAACAAGCGGCTCTTATTCAACACGTAAAGTTGATCAGACTCCCATTCAATACATGGCACAAGAGAAATTTTACACATACACTAAAGACTCAGGAGAGCTTTCTTTCCAAAATTCAAGACATCAAGAAGAATGTATACCTTCCTAATTCAAAGGAAAACTTCATATCTAAAGTCAATCCGACACAAACATTAGACATCACATATTATTTACACCTGACAGAAGAAGTTAAAAAAAATGATACTCCAACTAGTGTTCTAAAATTACTGGCATTAGAGACAATCCATACTAGATATTGAGAACACGAATGGCTCCATATTTATACTGATGGATCATTGATATCAAATCAAGATGGAGCAGGTGCTGGAGTCACATGTCACGTCTTTTCCTATTACAAATCTTTAAGTTATGGAACTACAAACTTTGATGGAGAACTTGAAGCAACTCGAATGACCCTACAAAATCTTTTGTACAGAATTTCACACTTTCAGCAAGCAGTTATTCTCTCAGATTCCAGGGCAGCAATTATAGCAATTACTTCCAAGTTGTCAGAAAAAAACCAAACAATTATAGAATGTTGGAAAATGCTTAGCATCTAACAGCACTTCAAAAACGTCTAGTCTTCCAATGGATACCAGCTCACTGTGGACTGAGTGGTAATGAGAAAGCTGATTTTCTTGCAAAAAAGGGTACCGGCAATGTGCAGAAATTAATAGTTAATCTACCGTTTTATGCAGCTAAAAGATTAGTCAACTCTGAATTCAAAAAAATTATTGAAAAATATTACTATGAAAAATCAAAAACTAAAAGATGGGAACTACCAAACATTCAAACAGTAATTCCTGAGTATCCTTGAAAAACAGCAGTTGCAACCTTCAGGTTGATTACAGGACATGATTGTCTGGCAAAACATTTAAACAGAATTGGGATGTATTCTTCACCACTCTGTCCTCTATGTGATCTGCAAGAGGAAATGGATCAAGACCACCTTCAAATGTGCCTGGCCACTTCTAATGCGCCACCCATCAGTGAAAAATATTTGAGAGCAAGAGGATTAATGACTTCATTGTCTGAAATCCAGCATTAGTTAACAACAACAACATTTGAGGCAATTCTTTAGAATACAAACACAGTTAAATGCAATATTCCTTCCTCCAGAGCTAACTCGCATAGTGTCTGTCGATTGGTGTCAGTATTGCAGAAACAGCTTGCACATCCTCTGCACTAACACTCAGACAACCCAGCCGAACAATGTGTTTCACATGGTCATGCATCACACTGAAGATTTTGATTCTCTTTGCCATAGTCCTGTATGCGAATACTGTCTTCCTACAAGCCCCAATAAGAATAAGACGTGCTATGAAACAATGCACACATTGAATTTTCAGCTAAAATCGCTGTTCTTACTTTGTAAACTCGGCAAACCAGAACAGTTAGAGCAATAGCTAATAGGAGATTAACTTCCTCTGTCTATAGCACATGTAGAACAGTGCATTTATTTGAGGTGAGTCCAGACATACACTGACATAGAGCAGGGACAATTTGGTTTGAACCTGTGACCTTGGTGTCAGTAGTCAAGCCCCTAACCAACTGAGACATCTGGACTAACATGTATGCAAACTGAGGCTGGTTGATTCCAGTGTATCCTGTTTATACAATGTTCATTGTTTACTAATGGAAGGGTTAAAATTGCCAGCAACTACCTTCTGTTTATAAAAGGAGAATGTGAAACAATTATTTAGCTTACAAAGCAGCTCAGATCAAAACCATTTCTTTACATCACTGTGCTTCCTTCAGCTTTAACACTTGTGCTACATTCAGTGTTTTTAAGGCTTTGAAATTGGCAGCATCTAAACAGTTTAATTTGTGGGATGGAAAGGTGATGAAATGACATAGACAGACCAACAGATTGTACCAAGATGCTTTTGAAATAGTAATACATTCAAAGGAATAGCTGAAATATTAAATATCTGCGCTTCTATTATTAGAGCATCATTTGCAGGCATAACTAAAATAAACAAACAAAAGGTCAACATTGAATACGGACTCAGGTGGGAAAACATAAAATAATTAGAAATTCAAACACAAGTAGTTTATGTGAATATTTATTTGAGTGGTTGTACAGGACCACAACACAGAAGGGAAGAGTAACAATTATTAGCCATAGTAGCTTTATAAGTCAAACTCTGTTTTGTGGGAATGAAACTGTACTGTGCTCTTGTTGATCATCTAATAAATTTTATGGACTACCGTTTATTAATATAACCGTTAAAATTGAAGTTGAGAAGTTTTTATGCCAAATAATAGCATGTAATGTATAAAATAACCATGTTAATTTTGCAAGGCTCATTATAAGCTCTTCGGTGTCCAAGAATACAAAATCGTTTTTAAGTTGATACAGGATGTCTCAAAATAAATATAAGGCTTTGTGGTGTTGTAGTATTTATTATGTTCAGTTATACATTGTATATAAAATGAAAGAGCAACTCAAATATTTTTCTTGGGTACAGAAAGTGCATTTCATCAATTGGAAGAAACTGAACCAGAGAACTTATTTGCCAGGAAGATGACACCATTTGCTTTCAGTGAAGCCACTGTAACTGGATGCACTACAACTATGGCTCTTTTCTTAAATGGAAGAAGCTGAATCACAGAACTTTATTTGACAGTAAGATGTGTGCTGCCTTACTGGCAACACTCAGTATGCAATTGGTTAAATGGCATTGCACCCAACCACTGGAATGGTCCCAAGGGACCAGCTGACAGAGCTTATTTCGCATGGTTTAACATTCACCCAATAGGATGCCATGCAACTTTTATCCTTGAGGGTTCATAAACGAACATATTTATGTGCCTCAGCTGCCAGCTGACATATGAGTACCTAAATTAAGAAACAAGATTCAAGCAGATGTTGCAACAATTACTCCAGACAACCTGATCAAGGTTTGGGAAGAACTTACCTATCAACTGGATGAGTGCTGTGTGACGAATGGTGCTCACATTGAACACTTGTAGGAAAAACTGTTTGAGCTGCTCTTTCATTTTATGTATGGTGCAAATATAACATTAATGTAATTAATACTACAAAGCCTTAAAACCTCTATTTTCATTTTGAAACAGTTTGTATAATTCAAAGTGCGTTTTAGTATAATAATGCACATCAGATCCAGGTTAACATAACTATAAGTAAGGAAGCTATGGATCTTTGTATGTTAAGTATGTTATACTTATATTACACCAAATTATCATCATTACTTTGTGCTACTTTATGTTGTCTATTGAAATGTAATGTAGCTTCAATTATCTGGAAGCAAACTCATGGATGTTACTAATAATGTGTTTCTTTTTCCACAGACCTACTACTGAAGTTCAAGAATATAACTGTGCAAATACAGCAACTATAGTGAAATGGATATCAAAGAAGAATCTTGTGACTTGGACTTTTGTTCAGAGAATGAGGGCGATACCAAGGATGCTGTAAAGAAAGTTAAGATTGAAACTGTTACAAGTAGCAGTTATATCAAACCAGAAGTTGAAGATTCTACATGTTTAGAGAATGAAGAACACCATCTAATGAGATTTAATGAAACCATTAAAGAAAGTGAAATTGAAACCAAGATAGATATTACAGAAGAGAATTGGTGGCTGAAAAGTGAAGATTCATGTATTATTGATGGTATTAAGGTAAGTTCTACACAAAAAGTACAGTTAATTTATTTTTCTTTCCCTTCTTATTTTCTTAAATGTGTAGGACTGTTATATAAATATCAGTTTATGTTGTCTCAGAAATTTAGAAAATATATAAACACCTTTCTTGCTATGTGATTGTTATTAAGCTAAAAGTTCATCACTTTTATTTTCCTTCCTTTTCTTGATCATTAAGGGCGATGCCAAGGACGCTGTAAAGAAAGTTAAGATTAAAACTGTTACAAGTAGCAGTTATATCAAACCAGAAGTTGAAGATTCTACATGTTTAGAGAATGAAGAACACCATCTAATGAGATTTAATGAAACCATTAAAGAAAGTGAAATTGAAACCAAGATAGATATTACAGAAGAAAATTGGTGGCTGAAAAGTGAAGATTCATGTATTATTGATGGTATTAAGGTAAGTTCTACACAAAAAGTACAGTTAATTTATTTTTCTTTCCCTTCTTATTTTCTTAAATGTGTAGCACTATTATATAAATATCAGTTTATGTTGTCTCATAAATTTAGAAAATATATGAACACATTATTTATTTATGCCAACAAACTTACTGTTGGTGTTTTTAAACACACAAGCCGTGTGTCTGTTTCTTACTAACAATACCGTATTATGATCTGACATTTTCTTACTAATAGAAGTTAAATTATGATATGGACATTTTTCTGGATCTCAAAAAATATTCATAGCTGTTGTAGTATTTGTATAAATTTTGGCCAGAAGGTGAATCACATAATTCAAGTTAAATGTGTGTAGCAAGGAGATGAGGTTAGAATTCATTTTACAACCAAACTGTGTTTACTTTAAAATGTCCACAAACTATTATTTTAGCATTTGAATGTAAATGTATGAGATGTTTGTGTCCAATCTATTTATAAATCCTTGAAAATTCTGTGTGGGAGGTTTATATCATTAAAGTGATACAGTGTTACCTACCAAATTCTGTTTCTGATGTGACTCATTTTAAACTTTAAACCATTGTTTGCTTATTTTACTCTCGAATTATAGTTGACAGGGGGCACTGTAGCTGAGCGGCTAGAGCATTCACCTACGACCTAGGTGACCTGGGTTCGATCTAGGGACATGCATGTGGTATTCATGGTCCACAAAGTAGCATCAGGGCAGGGTTTCTATGGTTTCTCCGGTTTCCCCACCACTCATTCCACCTTTCCAATTATCAATTTCACTGCATTTCATATCCTCACTATCATACCTGGTGCTTGACTGACCACCCTCCTCCAGGTGTTCACTCTGTCTGGTACATAGGTTCCTGAGCTCCCCAACAGACATCTGACCCTAGACACTGACTCTAAGTCCTGCATAAGGGGACTTAGGGGTTACCCTAAGTTACCCTTAGTTACCCTTAAGTTACCTGCATAAGGGGTTATCAGGTAAAGAAAAAAAAGGTATAGTAGACCATCATAAATCCAAGCCATTTTAATTTCAAGTCCATCTTTGTTTAACTACAACTCTATACCATATACAATTAGTGTACACCTGACTCATTTATTATATACCTTTGCGTCTCCCTACATCTCTTCTAAAGTGTGTGAGGGCCTTTAGAGGAACAAAGATATATTCACACAATTTAAAGCGGTTTAACTTTAAGTTCAAAGGAGTTGTAACGAAACCACCTTTAAGGGACTAAACTAAAACTTTTCATGCTTAGCTTGTTGTCTTCCTCTAAATAAAACAATTCAGTACAAATGTAACATTCTATAGTAATTGTTACGCAGATAATTTAAAAATGCCTATTATTGTAACAGCTCAATTTATGAAACACAATGGGATAATTCAAGTTCACTTATAAATAACTGAACCACCATGCCAGAGGGTTTATGATGTTATGCGCTGGTGCTGTAGTTTGTTTCTAGATAAGCAATTAGTGTTCTTGTTGTTACATGTACAAGTGTAAGAAAATATTACATTTAAGGAAGCCATTGCTGGGAATGCTCCACTGTGGAGAAACATGTATCTGCAAACAGGATAGAAGACAACTTTGTTGTTCCAAGTGCATTTGAAACACTTTCTAGGTGAAACATACACACTTTGAAACCTTGCAATAAATAACTTTTTCTTATATAAATGATTTCAGTTCATCTTTTAAGATTAGTCTTATAGTGCTTTGTATGATCCAAATGATCTCAAATCTGATTTAAACCCACCCACTGTTACCAAGACTACTGCACATAAAAAATATGGACGTTGATAGTTGCAGACGATTGGTATAATTCCACTCACCATACAACTGAATTGAACTTCCAGTTTCAAAGCATTGAATCTTCTGACTGGGGAGTGTTCAAAATAACTATATTTAATTCAGAGGTTTAATTATCCCATTAATAAAAAAAATAATTAATGTAATACCTATTTTAGCCTAATTGTGAACTGGAACAAGGTTATTTATCTTGATTGCATGGTTTTTGTGTCAAATAATTGCTTCTCTGTAGATTACACAAAAAGTGTTCAGTTTGTTGCTGCTCCTCTTTTTGAAGATAAGAGTCATAGGGTTAAAGCACATCATGTGGTTTACAAGTGAATTATTATGTTTCAGAATGAAACACATGAAGACTTTTGTTCCACAAAACTGCCAAGGTAAGTAATCTGGCTGATCCTTTGTATAAGAGACTCCTTATTTCTATTAAATTTTCATCACGTTCTCTGTTAGTGTTAGGTATAGAGCTGTTTTTCATTCCTGATGATCACAGTATAATTGCTTATTAACCTCTTCAGGGATATGGACGTGAAATCACGTCCATTTAAAATGATGGACGAGCGATATGGACGTGTATACACGTCCTGTGCGTTTGTGCATTTAACCCTTATTTATCCTCTATCTAACTCAACTTATTTTAATTTTCCCCCATTATGAAACATTTAATTAAATTCTATATGCTTTACTGGCTTACCTTTATATGTTCCTTCTGCAGTGATATGCCTCAAAACAGGGATAAACACACAAGGGCACATCTCCACATTCGCAACACATCATCCCAGTTTCCTTGCGGGTTCCCTTCTTGCGGCACACGAAACACCTTCGAGATGGGCGGGACTTCTTTGCTGTTGACGGTATCCTTTTAGGATAATGTTTTCCTTGAAGTCTGAGGGGTGCAGGGGTTTTGGATTTTCTACCCCCAGTATGAAGAGGCCTCTCAACCTGGTATTGTTCAATTAGGCTGCGAGCTATTGATAGTCGAAAGTCCAGGTAGGTCATTGTCTTGTGTGGGTTTAGAGCTCTCCAAATTACCAAACTATTGTATATGGTTATATCCAGCTGGTGCAAAAATACCTTTTTATACCATTTCACTGTTTTTCGTAAAGAGGGATATGCTTGCAATACCTGATCTACTAGATCGACACCGCCCATGTGCATATTGTATTCCTGGATAACGTCAGGCTTGAAAATGCACATTTTGGTATGGGCATCTGTTTTTCCAGTGTCAATCATCGAAATCTGAGAACTGCAATTGGATAATGACCCTCCTGTCCTGCCAGGCAAGGTAGGTCAAAGGTGGGAGCTGACGCACCTCCATTTCCCCTCTCTTTGAGCCTTCGTATTCACATCTTTTGGCAAACCAATATGATTTGAACGTACTGTTCCAATTGCATTAGTCTTTCTTTTGTGTAAGGCCATGAATAATTTAGGAGAGCTGTACCAGTTATCTAAGTACACAGTCCTACCCTGATCAAGCACAGGTTCCATTAGGTGCATTACTATGGAGCCAGATAAGCCCAAATCTTTGTCTCCAGTATTGTCAGTCCCTTGACCAGTGTAAATGCAGCTATTGTAAAGATATCCCGTTTTACTTTCACAAACATCAAAACTCTTTATGCCAAATCTAGCCCTTTTTGTTTTGATGTATTGCTTCCAACCTAAGCAGCCCTTCCAAAGCATTAGGCTTTCATCAACAGTGGCCTTTTCACCAGGCACATAATTTTCTTTAAATTTTGAAATAATATAATCGAAAACTGGCCTAATTTTGTGGAGTTTGTCATTTACATTCTCTGTGCAGGTGAAATGAAGGAACCGCAAAATTGACGTAAACCTGTTATTTGATATGCATTTTGCAAAAAAAGGAGTAGCTAGCATGTCATCTGTGGACCAATACATGTATAATGCAGGTTTACGAATAACACCCATAAGTATAATTAGACCAATTAGCCTGTAAATCTCATTGAGTGTTACTTCTGTCCACCTTTGAATTCTGCTCTTAGGCCCTAATTTACCTTTAGAGAGCAGGTCTTCCTTCACCTTACTCGCATATACATTTGTTTCCGAAACAATGAAAGACACTAAGTCGGTAGTAAAAAATTTTGTAAAAATGTCAATTGGTTGGCTGTCAGAAATCAGCTGAGCCTGGGGTTGAACACCAGACCCTGTGCTCGTGAAGATGTGCCTGTTTGTATTGCAATTGTTTTCAGCACTCCACAATGCTGACTCTTCACGAACACCTGAAGGAAGTTGGTCACATTCTTCCTCACTGCTACTCGTACCTATATACTCCACACCCCCCTCAAATTCGGAAAATTCGCCATCAATATCCAAATCGCTGCCACACAGCAAGAAGTCCTCCACATTATCGTGTGTAATTTCAGAAACACACTTCCACCACTCGCTAACCTTTGTGCAACACTGCTTGTTGATGCCATGTTTTAGCTCTGAGATGTAACACTCAAAAAGCTTCTCACTTCAGCTACAAGCAGGAAAGTATACGTATGTATTTCAAGAAAGAAACAAACGGAGCCTGCTATATCCAAGTTATGAAACACGTGTAAGGAAAAATTGCAAACCTGCTTTATTCTGATGACTCATAAACCACGCATACAGTAGTGTTCTATTTCACATTGTGCTGTGATTTGCTGACGCATAGCTCACACATACAATGGGTCCATTACTGTTTCTTTCCGAGAAATTATATTAGATGCGTTCGACAAAGCAAAGTTAACTTTTTACCACAGTGAAACAAATAGTGCCATTTCAACGATTTGTAAATGCAACTCAACATTGCTGATGATGTACATGTATACTGCATATAATGAGTTTTATACCAGTTTTTGTTTCATTAAAATAACTTAAAATTTACGCAAAATACAGCTGTGTATTTACGAAGCACTTTTAGTGCATTTAACAATTTAAATGCCCTGCGCTGGATATTGGGTATCCGTTCTCGGCCTGCGGAGCTTTTAAATGGCTGTCGCTCAAGAGGTTAAGTTGTATAAATAACTATCACCAGACACATTGTGATATTCTCTGTTAGTGTTAGATATGTAACTGTTCACTGAATATAATGAGTTTAAGACAGTTATTTGATCAAGTTTGTATAAGTAACTATCACAGACACATTGTCATATTCCCTGTTAGTGTTAGTTATGCAACTGTTCACTGAACATAATGAGCAGGGTCTGGATGCTTATGAGATGTCGTAGTTTTTGTTTGCAGTTTTTTTTTTCATAGAAAATAAAAGGGAACAACAATTTTTTTCAATGGTGATTAAAATTGTGCAATTCTCATGGGCCATGTTAAGTCATAATTTGGCTTTTATAAGGTTTTTTTGATCATTTTCTTGGATTTTGCATATCATAGCCATTTTTTCTTGGAGTTTCATTTTTTTTTCTTCATATTTTTAAATTCCTATTCCAAAGATGATTTCTCATGTCTCCTAATTCTTGTCTGTAATATTAAGAACTCCTTTTACTGTTACAATGATGCTTCAAATAGAAGATTGTTCCTTTTTGAAAACTTTGAAATATATGTAATTTGCTTGTATAATGCTTCTTTCTGATCGCCCTTCTAAGTGTGAAATTTATCATATTTATATGAGGTAAAGTTTTAATTTTCCGGTACTAGTACAATATGTTGTGTGATAAGACAGCATCTGAAACACTTGGAGAATCACAAAAATGAAAGATATTGTGACGGCAGTGCATGTCAAAGTGAACCTTGTGAATATGTGACTGACAGCAATCAGTACGCCAGAGCAAAGGAGTTCTGCAATGTTCATGCTGCCGGCCTCTGTATTAATTTCAAGAAAGACCCTAATATGCCATCTGGTATAAAAGCTTGCAGAACACAAGAAAGCAGACAGCCTTTGAGATAGAAAGGATAGAATTGTTTGTATGGGACGACTATTAGCAGTGCATGTATGTATACCATCGTGATGAGACCTGTACATGTCGGCAGAGACGGTTTGGGATACATTCCATTGGAATCAGTCTTGAAGTGAAGCGGTTTAGTGAGCATTGAGTGATTGTGTTGTCAAATGTTGATACCACATACACAATACCATGATATCAGATACATTTTAACGTGTTTCAGTGTGATTCACAGTTTACTGAGCACCTTTAAATATTCTATGCCACTCATAATCACAAAGATATTTGTATACTTAACGTTTGCTTAATATCTTCTGATTCTTATGTGTAATTGCTTATTGTTTGCAAGTGACTCCTCACTTCAAATTGTGCTACATAATTTCACATCTGTGTGTGTACATTGATGGGAGAATTACATAGGAAACATAACTGGAAAGTGTGAAATTTACATGAGAAGTACCTTAGACACAGGCCTCCCAAGATTACAGATTCAAATCAGGCCCAGACTGATGCTATTTAAGTGTGCTTAAAAACGAGAGTTCCATGTCAGTAGATGTAGTGGCATGTAAAAGAACCCATGCGGGACAAAATTTCAGCATACTGCCAATGCTAATGTGATCCTGGCAATTGACAGCATTGTTAAACAATGAAATAATTTAGTTTTAATGTTCATCAGCTTCCTTCAGGGACCTACGACTGTAAGTAGAGGTTTGATGTGCCCGACGTCCTGAGCCACCCACTACCATTTCACTCCCTCCAACACTACTAAATGTGCCACGAACACCTACTTTGGTTTCTACTATTCATTATTCTCTTCATCCTCTAGTTATTGTGATTATTAGTTCATAAGATTTTAGATTTGTTAACTCCGATGTCACCAGCAGAGATATTTTCTACCTCTGTGGTCCTTCTCCAGGGTTTGAACTCAAACCTGCTATCATCAGCAATCTGCTGTACTTTAAGTACTATTGGTATACAACACATCCCCATTGCCAATGCTTCAACACAGACTGACTTGTGAGTGAGTGCCTCTCCATTGTATTGTGCCACACCTACACCAGCAAATACATGTTCAACCTTACAGATGGTTTTTCCCAAGCTGTCCATTAACATAGTTCCTAACGTAAACAAAAGTGAGTAGTCGCATGTTTCCAAATAAGTCCCAGTCTTGCTCCATGTACTGCAGGGGATACTCCGACTTTCAGACATCAGAGGAGTCATAAGAGGATGAGACATATATATATATATATATCTGGACATACACCAATTAGTTTCTCAGCAATTGCCTTAAATCAGCTGTCTACAAGAAACTCATTTGCAGCCTATCACAGTTTACGCCTTCGTGATTTTTCAACATTTAGACTTCACGCTGCAGCTGATTGGTTAGCAAGTGGTGGTGTTGCTATTGTGATGGTGCATAATATCTCTATAGCTTGCATACCACTTAACACACCGTTATAAACTATGGCAGTATGTGTACAGTTGCTAGTCCGCAGTTTCTCGGTTTGCAATATCTATCTGCCAGCAATCAGTATTGTACAAGAGAACAATTTTCAGGCCCTTTTGGCACATACACTGAAATTAATAAAAGATGCTGAAGCTATTCCTAATGGAAAGATATAATATACTTGTGAATATTAAAGCACAGATCAAAGTTTCCTGAATCATACATTCACTTGTTTATGGTTGCAATCATTATGAGGACTAGGTGACATTGTTTTCTCTATTGTATTATCAACTACTAAAGTAAAACAAATTTGTTGAGAATCATCGGTCAGTGTTTGAAAATTCATTCATTATTCTTCAAAAGAAATATCTCTTCACAAACCACTAAATCTGTGGGTCCATTTAATTGTTATGATAATTTAAGCTATGGATTTGTTTCATGATTGGATGCCCAAATATGATCTCCCTTAGCTGTCTTACTAACCTGTTTATATTTAATATTCCTTTACTCTAGTTTACAAATAACATTTACTTTCACCAATGCAAACCCTGTTGCAATACACATATATAAATTGATAAATTCCAGATTTGTTATAATTTGAAATTTTATCCTGTTTAGAAAAGTTCAGCAAACTTTTTATATAAGTTATTCATTAAGAGGAAGCAAAATTATTCCATGTTCTTAAACATTTTCATAAAGTTTATTGACCCAAGGATGGCAAGTAAACTTTCAAAAAAACAGGCATGTTTTGTTTGCTTGCTTGAGGGGAAAAGCATCTTTTATGCTCTTTTGGTATTTGAATTTCTGTTTCTTTCTAAGTGCAAAATCTGTATTATAAATATGTTGTTAGCTAATGCTGGATTTCTGACAATGAAGTCATTAATCCTCTTGCTCTCCAATATTTTTCACTGATGATATTGAAGAGAGCAATAGCAGTAATAGTAACCGTTTTTTAGAGAGCACCATATTTTTATGTTTTGGCGGTCACATCGCTCTCTCACAACCCCCAGAATGTCTGCAGGACCACACCTGTCGTTGGTTTATGGGTCTCACCGACCTGACCGGGAGAGTTATCAAAATAAATTCACCAACCATATCTTCTGATTACCAATCAGAGGACGTATTACATGTCATGACAGGTCAGCATGTTGGGGTTAAGATTTTATAGAGAAATTAGAGAAATGGGCATTAAAGTGCAATCCCAGCTTTCCTACTACTGTCGAACATTTTTGTGCACCTGTGTAGGTAGACTACTTTCAAAAGTCACTCCACTGATTTTGATAGTTATTTTACCATTGAAAAGACCCTATTCATAGGCTATACGTTTCCGAAAATATGTTGCTGTTGTTGTTAGCTAATGCTGGATTTCTGACAATGAAGTCATTAATCCTCTTGCTCTCCAATATTTTTCACTGATGGATGGGGCACTAGAAGTGGCTGGGCATATTTGAAGGTGGTCTCGGTCCATTTCCTCTTGCAGATCACATAGAGGACAGATCCAAAAA
The DNA here is from genome assembly GCA_030765045.1 of Tenodera sinensis. Classification (NCBI taxonomy): domain Eukaryota; kingdom Metazoa; phylum Arthropoda; class Insecta; order Mantodea; family Mantidae; genus Tenodera; species Tenodera sinensis. The sequence goes on from CM060967.1 coordinate 89,137,946, forward strand.
TATTAAAACTGGTGATGGGTTTCATTTCTATATTCATGTCACCAATTTCAATCCTACTTCATGGATGTCAGAGACTGCTTCTGGCAATTTATTGCTAATTTTGGCAGTTTTAATAACTTCAAGCCCAGAGATTAAACAGGGAGGCTTAAAATATTTTAAACTTAAGTTATTTTAGGGGAGAGAGGGTTTCGGGGTTGTATATCATCACCACATTTCCCTCATATTTCACTGAAGTATGTCAATATTTTTGGTACGATTTTGACATTGACTATTTTAGATACTGACAAAAATGATAATCGACACTTATAGCAAATTCATATTTTCAATCCCTAAGATAAAAATCAACATTCTTTGGCCTATCTAGCTGAGTTTTGTATGTTTATACTGTGCATTCACAGACCGACTGAACCACCCCGCGTGAGGATTTGCAGGTTCTCCGCCAGAGTTGCATGAAAAGGACCGGCAAGTCACGGGTATTCTAAAAAATATAACGCCAAGTATTAAACTATCAGGAATCTACCGTGGCAACTGTGAAGACTGCCATAAAATATATATAGACAAAACAAAACAAAATTTGGAAACCAGAATGAAGGAACACGCTAGAAACATCAAATACAAAGAAACAGATAAATCAGCCATAGTTCACCACTTTTGGTCTTGCAATCATATCAACCTCAATTCCAACTTTTAAAACCAGTAAAAAATTATTGGGAGTTAACAGTGTGGGAAAATATATATCATTAAGGATTGACATCGGCTGATGAATTTCGACATACCAATAATATATTAATGTCTTATGACTAGCCAATAGGAAGAAGCATACCGGGCAACGAGAGAAGGGGGAGGTAGTTATCTGATGTTGAACCAATCGACTAACAGCTGTATGATGGAGAGGATCTCTCCGAAACTAGTCCTGTGAACCCTTTCATGCCTGAATTATTTTGCTACATATGCCGTTCTTCCTCTAATTTGAAACCGGTTTAGATTAGGCGGTCTGGGAGACCTTCAGCCTGCTGGCTCGGATAGCCATGATTGTTAAGGCAACACGTAGTGCACTGGCCATGCACTCAAAGCCTGAGGTCGTGAGTTCGAGTCTCGGCAACCGCAGTCAAATGTGCCTGTGGTAAAGGACGGGGAGGGCCCACGTAAAATAATTGGTGTGATGGCACACATGGATGATGACGGGGTATCATTTGACTGCGGTTGCATGGATTTTGCTTCTTTTATTTAAAAAAAAAAAGCACTACAATATAAATTGTAAAAAAAATATTTTTTTTGCAATTCAAACCATCTCAAATATGTATTTTTAATTGGTGACAGACAGTATAACAAGAATATAGCAGAAAAAAAAGTTAAAACTAGTACAAATAGAAAAAAAAACCTATGTATCTTATAAGACACACCAGGCATGAAAGGGTTAACATAATTACAAGTTAGAGCAGAATATGTTTAAAAACTTTTAAAACCAGTAAAAAATTATTGGGAGTTAACAGTGTGGGAAAATATATATCATTAAGGATTGACATCGGCTGATGAATTTCGACATACCAATCATATATTAATGTCTTATGACTAGCCAATAGGAAGAAGCATACCGGGCAATGAGAGAAGGGGGAGGTAGTTATCTGATGTTGAACCAATCGACTAACAGCTGTATGATGGAGAGGATCTCTCCGAAACTAGTCCTGTGATTAACATAATTACAAGTTAGAGTAGAATATGTTTAAAAACATCAACATATTTTACAACTTATTTAATGTGCTCCACTGTTTTAAACACTTCATTTTCAGCAGTTTTATGCTTTAAATTCATAAAGAACAGGAGGAAATGACAACTCCACACTGAGTCAAATCTACAAATAATAGGGAATAGACTACCGCCACCACCACTGCATCACCAACACCATTGCACTGCCACCACCACTTCTTGCCAAACAAATAATGAACCAACCATCTAATTAAAGATTATAAATATTGATAAATGCAATATTAATAAAGTGTTTACATTCTCTAATAAATTCTTCCTTATTTGGTGGTGTATTTATTAACCTATAAATTAAACTATTAGAAAATAGTTTATGTGGTTAAGGTTCAAAGATTTTATTTTTGTGTAAATATACATCAGAGCTGGTTTTCTGTAGTTCCAGAACTCAGTCTATTGTTATGTTAATAATAAACACAGTACTACTAAGGGTGTGAATCAAACCTTTGTCTGTCTTTTGAAATATTCACAACTTACAAAAGATAACTGTGTCTATATGTTTACTATATCTGTTAAATCATTCCTGGTGGAGAAGCCTGCATAGTCGCCTGGGAGGGACGGTGCACTGATCAGTTCCACCCTTCAATACTGCACCCCACTCTTGACGCCGGTGGGGGACGCAATGGTTGGTTGGTGGGTATTGGCCAATGAGGTTACGCTACATTGAATGGTTTATGGATCTCTGACACTTATTTTCTGCAATTTCCAGACTGACGTCTCTGTTTATTGTGTAGAATGCCTTACCATTATGCAAAGAGGACATATATTCATCCCTTCTTTCATCCAAATATTTATGAGTTGTCTTTTATGATGTATGATATTCTCTATGTTATGTTTCTCCTTTCTGAAAACTGTTTGGAGTTCTGACAAATTCTTTTCTTCAGTTTTTAGCCTGTCATCCAGTAGTATATTTACGTTTTTCCTAGTATGTACAGGGTGTCCCAGAAAAGCACCGACCACGCTTAGTATGTTGTGTGGAATTGCAAATTGATCGATTTTCAAATACAAACCGCTGTCCCCAAATGTACGGTTTTGGCACTTGAGAGCATGTAAGTTTGAGAACAAATGGTTATGACAATTTGTTAACATTCATTTTGGTACGTTAACAAGGAAGATATGCAACCTTTTAGCCATCTGTGTACTGAGATGAATGACCTGAGCATGATAACATTCCTGCGCATGCGCTAAATTGCTCCAAAGAGTTCTTGGAGCGAATTCTTATGCGTTACTTGTGCAGTTTTCAGTACAGTAACATGTAACAGCAGTGCACAACTTCTGAAATGGCCAAATTGAGCACACTTTTATGTAAATGTGTGGAATCACCTCAATGTCAAATATGCAAATCTATGGATTGGTAGAGGTACACAAGCTTCATGGCTAGCATGGTCGCCCGATCTCATACCTCTCGACTATTTTCTGTGGAGTTTAGAGTATGGTGTATGACACATCTGTAACGTCAGCGGAGGACCTTATGGTTCGCGCTCATGGAACGATTGAAAATCTTCAAAGACAACCTCACATATTGGGTCATGTGCATGAGGCTCACCACCGCCAATGTAGGCTCTGCAATAACGTAGGAAGTACACAGTTCGAAGCCCATTTCTAATGTAGACAGGTCGATGTTGGGTTTATTGATGAAATGTGAAAGTACAACCATCTCACATTTCAATGCGCTGCACCGTCCAAACTGTTTATTTGCAAACAGTGGTTCCTGTTTCAAAACTGATCAGTTTGCCATCCTGCACAACATACAAAGCTTTCTCTGTCTTTTTTTTTGGACACCTGTATACATTACTAAATTATTTACTCCTCCCCTCTCATTAAGAGTAAATATATAATTTTAAAAATGTATTAAAGTAAAAACAAAAATGCAGGTTACATTGTTACATTTCTTCGATGTCAGAGAAACAGAAAATGCACATTTTACTTAGAATAATGAAAATCAGATAAGTAGTCATTCCACATTACTTATATTTGCACAAACGTAAAATGATTACATTTTTAGGCAAGGAAATATTTTGAAAGAGTCATTAGTCCCTTACATTTACTACAATGTGGTAATCCCATATAACGTGTAATTGAACCAATATTAACAGCATGTTTAAATACTTGTAACCCTCCTTTATGAAGTCACTCAATTTCTCATGTGTATGTGGAAAATGAACATCAACTTTATCTTGCACTTCTTATTTTTTCATTGCTGTGTTCTAGTAATTACTGATATTGTTATTTTTATATTTCAGTTTTTACAAACAAGATGTTTCCAGCTATACATCACATTTATGCTCCAGTGAAGCCGTAGCAAATGACGTAAGTTTCAATATGAACAAGGATGCTCTAGAATGTGAAAGTGATAGAAAATGCAAAAGTCAGAAAAGTTTAGTTACTGATAGATCTTTGCAACATTTGAAAACACAGAAATTGAATCATAAGGGCATAAAGGCACACAGATGTGACATTTGTAACAAGGCTTTTTCCTATTTATCAGATGTTAAAAAACACAAACTGAGTCATGAGGACATAAAATCACATCAGTGTGACATTTGTAATAAGGCTTTTAAGCGCTCATGCAATTTGAAAAGACACAAATTGATTCATGAAGGTGTAAAACCACACAAGTGTGATAGTTGTAACAAGGCTTTTACGCAGTTATCAGGTTTGATAAAACACATCATGTGTCATCACGACGTAAAGCAACACAAATGTAGTATTTGTGACAAGGCTTTTGTCCACTTATCAGATTTGAAAAGACACAAATTGATCCATGAAGGCATAAAGCCACATAAGTCTAGTATTTGTACCAAAGCTTCTGGTTATGTATTAAATTCGAAAAAACACAAATTAGTTCATGAGGGCATAAAGCTGCACATATGTAATATTTGTAATAAGGCATTTGCACAGTCATCAGATTTGAAAACACACAAACTGATACATGATGGTATAAAGCCGCACAAATGTAACATTTGTAACAAGGCTTTTACTCTTTTGTCACATTTGAAAAAACATAAGATGATTCATGAGGGTATAAAACCACACAAGTGTGACATTTGTAACAAGGCTTTCACTGACTTATCAAACATGAAAACACACAAACTCATTCACAAGGACAAATAGCCACACAAGTGTAACTTGGTGAAAAGAAGTTTACTCAGTTGTCTGATTTGAAAAGATGTACTAATTCACGAGGACAAATAACCACAGTAGTATAAGGTTGATGAGTAGGATGCTCTCAGTTGTTAAGTTCCAGAATCCTGTAATCAGTTCACAATCAGAAAGTGTATAATGATGTAAAGTGTTATATGTTAGAAGCAGCATTCAGCAAAAACAAATTGCGTAATTTAAACACAGCTTAACAACTGTGCATGTGGAATTCAAGAAGTTATGTCTTTTTATCATACAATAAAGACCTATACTTTTTCAATACATATAGTGCTCTCTAAAAAGCGGTTACTATTACTGCTATTGCTCTCTTCAATATGATCACTGAAAAATATTGGAGAGCAAGAGGATTAATGACTTCATTGTCAGAAATCCAGCATTAGCTAACGACAACTTTTTTCAATACTATTAAAAGATAAGAACTATTAGTAACTTCTTGTATTTTGATTTCTGTCACAAGCAATCTTGACATGTATGAAGAAAGGACAAACAGTTAGTTTGAAAAACTGGTGAGAATAATTTGAATTCCAAATAAGATTTTATTGTTTGAGAGGTAGAACTGGAACTTAAAAATTCAATGCCACAACTGGGATTTGAACCACAGACTTTCCGCTTACCGGGCGGCTGCTCTACCACTGAGCTATTGTGACAAACTGCCAGAATGGCATTAAATTCTCAAACCAGTTCATATTTCTACTGTTAAAACAGGAATTTAATGAGAATTTAATGCCATTCTGGCAGTTTGTCACAATAGCTCAGTGGTAGAGCAGCCGCCCGGTAAGCGGAAGGTCTGTGGTTCAAATCCCAGTTGTGGCATTGAATTTTTAAGTTCCAGTTCTACCTCTCAAACTTTGCCCACACACAGCTTGTGTGTTTAAAAACACCAACAGTAAGTTTGTTGGCATAAATAAATAAGATTTTATTGTTTTTATTTTAGATTCTGTAGCTTCAGTTTCTGCTTAATTGGAATACAGTTTTCAGATTATGTTGCACGCTAAGAATCTAGAATATAGTAATTCAGCATCTTCAAGTATGAATCTGGAAAATGCACAGCTTAGTAAACCATTTTGTCTTTTTCAGAAACGTAGTGATACTTATCTTGTTATCAAAATAATTTGAAGCAGCAATGTCATACACTACATCTTAGGCAAAAAAATGTCAAGGACAGGAAAGAAAACAACAGCACACCTATCATACACAGCAATAAAATGTTAGTAAATGATGCAGTCATAGCCAAAACATTCAATAAATATTATGCTAATTCACACAAAGTAACAAGAAATAATAAAAAGGAACGTAAAGAATTTAAGAAAGATTTGAAACAGGAAAGAGAATGTAATCCTAACACTCAGTGCAATATCTTTTTTCAAAATTTTAATATGCAAGAATTGAACATTGCAATAAATAATCTAAAAAACAAAAAATCTCCTGGACCAGATCACATACATCCAGAGTTTATAAAAAACCTTGGAAAAACAGCAAAACAACAACTACTGAAACTCTACAATCTATCCTGGAAAACCACTGTACCTGCTGAATGGCGAAAAGCAATAATTGTCCCACTCTTGAAGAAAGACAAAACAGCACCAGAAATAAAAAATTATAGACCAATAGCTCTTACCAGCATAATAGCAAAAGTGATGGAAAGAATGGTGTCAAACAGGTTAAATTGGTTCCTAGAATCACAAAATTTAATATCCCCATGTCAAGCTGGATTCAGAGAGTTCCACTCTACAAATGAACAAGTCTTACTTCTCAGTCATGAAATCAAAGACTCCTTCAATAGAAAAGAAGATAATTTATCAGTTTTTATTGATTTTCAAAGTGCATATGATTCTATATGCAGAACAAAACTACTAAAGAAAGTAAAAAAAATAGGGATACAAGGTCCAATGTTTTCATGGCTATGTCATTTCCTAACACAATGCTATATTGCAACCAGATATGGAAGAAATATATCTAAATATAAACAAGTACACCGTGGCTTACCACAAGGTGCAGTGCTCAGCACTACACTTTTTAATATATTTATTAATGATCTACCACAACAAATACAAGAATCAGGCGTGAAGTGTGCACTATTTGCTGATGACTTAGTAATGTGGACTTCAAAACCAAAAAGCAAAAGTACAGAACTAGAAAAAACCATGCAAAATCCTTAACCAACTTACAGAGGTGGACCAAAGAAAATTTAATGACTGTTAATACAACAAAATCAAACTACCAAATCTTTTCACTAAGAAAAAAACCACTAAAAATAAAACTAAATTTTGAGGGTCAACAATTACCAGAAACAAAGGAAGCAAAGTATTTAGGAGTTACATTTGATACCAAACTTACATGGACCAAATAAATAGAAAATGTAATACAAAGAGCAGAGAGGCGCCTTTCACAGTTAAAACACCTAACAGGAATGAAGTGGGGATGTTCCAGAGCAACGCTTAACACAACATACAATGTATATATAAAACCATTATTTACTTACTGCAGCGAAGTTCTTGTAACAGCAAACACAAAGAAATTCAAATCTTTCAAAACCAAAGTCTGAGATTAATAACAGGTGCTATCAAAACCACACCAATAGCAGCTATGGAAATACTAACCAACCAATACCCCAATGAATCTGAAATAGTAAAAGCGGCTCTTATTCAACACGAAAAGTTGATCAGACTCCCATTCAATACATGGCACAAGAGAAATTTTACACATACACTAAAGACTCAGGAGAGCTTTCTTTCCAAAATTCAAGACATCAAGAAGGATGTACACCTTCCTAATTCAAAGGAAAACTTCATATCTAAAGTCAATCCAACACATACATTAGACATCACATATTATTTACACCTGACAGAAGAAGTTAAAAAAAGTGATACTCCAACTAGTGTTCTCAAATTATTGGCTTAGAGACAATCCATACTAGATATTGAGAACATGAGTGGCTCCATATTTATACTGATGGATCATTGATATCAAACCAAGATGGAGCAGGTGCTGGAGTCACATGTCACGTCTTTTCCTATTACAAATCTTTAAGTTATGGAACTACTAACTTTGATGGAGAAATTGAAGCAATTCGAATGGCCCTACAAAATCTTTTGTGCAGAATTTCACATTTTCAGCAAGCTCGGTGGTTCAAACCCGGCCCAGGCTGATGGTTTGTAAGTGTGCTTAAAAACGACAGCTCCATGTCAGTAGATTTACTGGCATGTAAAAGAACTCCTGCGGGACAAAATTCCGGCACACCGGCGACGCTGATGTGATCCTGGCAATTGACAGCATCGTTAAACAACAAAAATCTTTATCTTTAAACAGTTATTCTCGCAGATTCCAGGGCAGCAATTATAGCAATTACTTCCAAGTTGTCACCAAAAAACCAAACTATTATAGAATGTTGGAAGATGCTTAGCCATCTAACAGCACTTCAAAAACACCTAGTCTTCCAATGAATACCGGCTCACTGTGGACTGAGTGGTAATGAGAAAGCTGATTTTCTTGCAAAAAAGGGTACTAGCGGTGTACAAAAATCTATAGTTAATCTAGCATTTTATGCAGCTAAAAGATTAGTCAACTCTGAGTTCAAAAAAATTATTGAAAAATATTACTATGATAAATCAAAGAATAAAAGATGGGAAGTACCAAACATTCAAACAGTGATTCCTGAGTATCCTCGAAAAACAGCAGTTGCAACCTTCAGGTTGATTACAGGACATGATTGTCTGGCAAAACATTTAAACAGAATTGGGATATATTCTTCACCACTCTGTCCTCTATGTGATCTGCAAGAGGAAATGGATCGAGACCACCTTCAAATATGCCCAGCCACTTCTAGTGCCCCATCCATCAGTGAAAAATATTGGAGAGCGAGAGGATTAATGACTTCGTTGTCAGAAATCCAGCATTAGCTAACAACAACATCTTAGGCAAATAAACAACATTCTGAAAGTAAAAGAGTTGGAAAAGTGAAAAAGCGCTAATATCAAAATATAAATTTCACACCATTGTTTCAACGGTTATTTGGACGTCATTGTAGCCCTGTTAAAAAGAAGATTTGAGGCTATCTATAATGTTTACCATATCTTAAAAACAATTACCTAAAAATGTCTGTTTTCTGTCTCTGCCTAAGAGATTCACAATGCAGCAGTAGTTCTTCAAAATGAATATGAAGAAAACGTATCCAGTGAATTCCTAGACAATGTGATAAGTCTCAAAAATGCTTGGAAAAAAAATAACCAAATTCCTGTACTTGACTTAACAAAACTATTAATAATAAAGAATTCAATCATAGCTGCTGGCATTCCAGATTTATGCAAAGTAGCCTGCCCCTGGGTCTGCCGCACATCCAAAAGATTGGGAGGTAGAATCTTGGTTAGGCTGAGATATCCACATAAGGTATGTTTCAGAGATTTTACCTTACCCTGAATAGACAAGTGCCAGTAACTTAATTTTAATCATTCATTTGTCCAAGATGTCATGTTGGAGGAAGCTATCATGCAAAAGAATGTGACAGTGTACAGGAGAGCAATTTCAGTCTTCGTTCATCTTAGAGTAGAAGCAGTTTGTGTTTTGAATGTAAAGTTCTCTATTAAAGTGAACTTTGTATTAATTTGTTAATCAATTAATTCGCAAATGGAGAAAAGCGTACAATATGATATATATATCTTAATTTGCCAATTGGACATTATGTGTAAGTTATGAGTATATTTATTAGGATGGGAGGGAAAGTGTGACAAATGGATTGTTTGTAGGGTTAGGTGATAACGTTAAAAAGGTTTTTCGTATATCGTTTGGAACTTAAGTAGCCAAACTCAGAATAAGTTTATGATTTGCAGTAACAAAAATGAGTAAAAGGCTTATCTCTTATTTCACTACATATATTAATGCTTACATTGATGCTGAAATGAAAAATACATGCTTCTGTGAAACATTCTCATTGTTGTATGGCATTTTCATTTATGAAATAAAATAATTTGATTGCTTCTAGTATGGAAAGCAATAATTTACATTAGTATTTTCTTTATTTTGTTAGCATCCCAAAAGTGTATCTAAGTGCATTTCTATGCTCTGTGTCACTTATATGTGAGAAGTAGCCACATGATTGTTATCTTAAGTAATTGATCAGTGTGTTGCAGTTCTACTCTGCTGGATTAGGTAACGGACGTAATATATCTGATCATGTTCTTTCTCTTTCATATTAGCCGTGTGTATGCAGTCAGTTACAAGGGTGAATCAGACAGCAAACATTCAATGTCACTTGCTCATTTGTTGTCTTGCAATCCAGCTTCTGGGTGTGACAATTGAAGACTCCAATGTTAACAACTCCCTCCCAAAAAGGTGACATACACCTTATTATCTCCAAGTGCATTTTTTGTCATTCAGTGATGGGTTAATGCCGGAGATTGCAATGGTTATAAAAGAAAAACACAATATAAAATGAGGGAGTCATACACGACGCCCTATGCTGTTGAGACGAAGTAAATGAAACGCATTCTGCTAGTGTCTCAGTCAGGCTCAAGATAACACTGTTGGTTCCAAAGGACGCTTTAGGAGCTAAAAAGGGCGAAGGGATCAAGCAAGCTGGTGTAATCGACTTTGACATGGACAGCAACCCCAGATCGACGGGAGTCTTATCCGAGCCATAGGGGAAATCCTTATTTCCCTTTTGGAAACGCCCTCGGTAAAGTGCCATCCAATATCCGAAGGAGAGAGTGAAAGTGGACACCAGAAGGGAGCTTGTTGAGTACTGGTGGTCATGGAATCGTTAAAAAACGGAGTGAAAAATGAATGATCCGCCAGACACGCGTAACTGCATAGACGAACACCGCGCCCATAAGAGAGCAGGAGTTCAGCAGCCTCATCATAGAGGCTGACAACTGGGCTGGACGTAAACGGGCAATACTCAAACCGATGTAACAGTAATGTTAGGATTGAGGTGTTTTAAAATTACTTATCGAGCCGACGAATTCACAGTACAACAGCAATCAAGTTGTGACTAGTTCAGTTCGATCAGCCCCAGGGTATATCACCTAAAAGGTGTAAAAACTAAGCTCAAATCTTTTCTTTTGAATAGGAGAAATGGGAAGATCACTAAGTTTTCTGTCAATAATCAGTCAATAACCAAAATTTTCGTCCCGTCTGCGAAAGGAAGCGCATCTGGACCGAGATGCAGAAACGCCTTCCGGCGCCAGAAGTTAACACAAACGGTTTCTTCGTTGAAGAACTTATAGCCGTTTTCCAACCTGCAAAAGAACAGCTGGTCAGGACAGTGGAGGCGGCGTTCTAATAGAGAAGTCCGCCGAGAACTACAGTATATGACAAAGTCCTCCACGAAGACTTAAAGCCGAATGGAACGCTTTATAATGGAATCGATTACAACAGCAAATAATGTGACGCTAAGTACAGAGCCCTGCATACTTCGTTCTCTAGAGTTAACACACTGGTGAAAATTGAGTCCATCCGTACGCGAACAACTATCCTGCTTAAACTCCAGAATGAAAGGGGCAGTTGACCATGAAAACTTCATTTATGGAGGGTAGGAAGACTACCGTATGCCTTTACTGGGTGAAACACAGTAATGTTTAGCTTTTCCTCAGAAAACTGTCTATGATATGTGGGGATAGTGTCTATGTGGTCGGCCGTTCTCCGAAGGGACGAAAATCGCACTAAGCTTTGGACAGCATATTCCGAGATTCTAGCTACAATTTCTATCACCCGTTGATCATTCGCTCAATCACCTTCCAGATGTGATAGGAGATCGGGCGATGATTGGGAGTTTGCGATCCGTGCCATGTTTTAACATTGGGACGATGGTGACTTCACGCCAAGGGGTTGCGCCAGATACGATTATACTTCTGTTAGAGAAAGAGCTTATCAGCCAAATACAGGTGCTGGAATATTAAAATGTGATCACTATACGGTCAAGGTGTAGAGGACCTGGAAGAGAGCAGATCCTGCTCCAGCTCCTGCATTGGTCAAAGGACGATACACTTATCGTTAGAAAACTGATAGGAGACTTCATGAGACTCAAAGGCGGTCCTTGATGGGCAAAATTCCGGGTGCTAATGTGACGAACTGGACACACCAGCAGAAGCGTACGTCGGAGCTTCAGCACCATCTCTATGGAGAACCATGGTGTCATTGTTAAGCATAAGACTAGGACTGTAAACATTCAAACTTCACCGGCCGCACGACGAAGCTAGTCCCAAACGACCTACTATGCTGCGAAAGGATTCAAGTACTCCACAAAGCAGAGCAAGGTCCTCTTATCGGCTTATATGATGTGGCAACCTCTAGTGAGTATTCGCCATTAAGTGAGCATATCAAATATGGCACAACCCCAAATATACGTGGCGCATTCGTCGGTCCATCAAGGGACCCTAAACGTTTCGGTTGGGTAGAGGAAGGAGAGATGCCACTGTCAGCAGAGAAACTTATCAGGAATGTATGGTGATCCACTATCTGTTCAACATCCTTGAACAGGCGATCACCGAGCTGGAATAAAGAACCCAGTTCCCACTGTATATCTGCCACATGGGTACACGTGACGATGATAGTAATATGACATGCTGGCAGGGCATGGAAAATGATCGCTACGGAAGAGTCGTGTCTGCCTAACGTTCAAGAGGTCGCGAGTTCGAATCCCGCTAAGGATAAGGTATCCGGATAAGGTTTTTTCCGAGGTTTTCCCTTATCCTGAGAAGACGAATGTCGGGTAACCTAAAGCTCCATAGACCTCGGGCTCATTTGAGCATCATTTCACGCATTTCAGTCGCTCACGGTCCGATGTGACATTACGTTGGAGGGCGTTAACAAGCTACAGAGGAGTCAGAGACGATGTACTACTCAAAGCGATGTCCAAGCTGTGCCGGGCAAAATGATAGGGTGAGTGCCATTAGAATCAGAAAAAAGTAAGTTCATCAGTGTTAAGAAGAGAAAACTGGTTTCTGTGCGAAAAATTCTAAAAGATATATCCCACTTGCGCAAGCCCGAGGTGATCGCCATACGGGTGGTGAACATTAAAGTGTCTCAAGAAAATGTAGGGTGAAGGGACACCAGATTTTACAGGTCTTGCCCTTTTGCTTCCGCCTGGGAATAAGTGGTTCTTGCTCCCTAGACGACTCAGAAGGAGGATGGTGAGTATCATCAGAAACCAAAGTCCGAGCTACGGCGCGATGGCCTTAGGCACGGACAAAATAAAAAATATAAAAATAAAAATCTGCATACTGGACCCCGGCACCTAATTCCTTAAACCGGGGTCAATATTCAGATATTTATTATTTTATTACAAATATAAAACAAATATACACTTCAAAAAATTTACAGGCCAATAAAAATAAAATAATTTAAAACACAAAATTTTAACATTCTAAAACCACACCTCTTCTAACTAAAATTAGGAGAGAAAAAAACAACAAATTACTAAGATAAATTAAAATAATATTCCATCTCATCCCTAATCATATCTATTCAAAAATTTTATAAATTTATTAAAAAATCCATAAACATTTTAAAACTTAACTCTTTAAACACAAACTCTTATAAGTTATAACATAACTTATAAGAACTCTATCTTTCAAAGTCAAAATTTATGAAAAAACAAAAAAGTTTAAATAAAACTAATACTAGTATCCAGTAATAAAATAAATAACTGGCAGCTAGTTACCACTAAATCTACAAATATCAAAAATCCATAACAAAACAAAATATGACCGCCGGAATCCGGCGGCCATCTTGGTACTGGTACCCAGCATCAACTCACTCGTAACTTCCTTTACTCCACACTACAGTTCAATTACACTCATGAATAATTATATAAAATACAATAATCAAAATAACTATTAAACAAACAAATTACACACATTTGAAAGAATACACATAAACATCATATAATACAAACAATGCAAAATTCAAAATCTTCAGAACCTCAATTAAATAACTCAAAAATACAAATTATCTTCAGACCTCCAAAATAAACAACACATCCTTCAAATTTCTCAATCTACTACAGCTTTAAAACATTTAAGTTTATTTAATAAAATATTGCATTAAATTTAAATCAAATATTAATATTTCAAATTCAGAATTATATATTAAATATTACGAAAAAATTTTAATCTCTAAATTTAGAAAGTATTTGAAACTATTTAAACTCTACACTACAGCACAGATACACTCGTGCATAATTGTAGAAAATGCGAGACGTAATAATCAAAATGACAACTAAGCATAAACAAAATTGCACATATTTAAAATAATACACTAAAACATCATAGAACGTAAACAATACAACATTTAAACAATTTCAAAACCTCATTTTCATAAAGATTTTAAAACATTTTTCACTGTCGCTATATATGTCTTATTGGTCATCTTGTGTGTCAGATAAATCACTGTCAATGTTATTTCGATGTTGTTGATCTTGTATCCTCTCGGATCGTCTTATTAGTGGGTCCTGATGTTGAATATTTATTTGCCTTGGCAGAGCTTTGGTCTCGATGGCAGATTTGCTGATGGTATTGGCCATTATCTCTAGGTGGTGGAGTAAATCCTTATGCCTTACGATGTTGCAGATTTGGTGTCCTTGTAATGGTGTCTGATGTTCTTCTGTCAGGTGTGAATATTTTGGACATTCAAAGAAAACATGTTCAGGAGTGCCTTGGATGTTGTATATATCACATATATCGGTTACTTGTTTATTAATCTTTAGCCAGTAGGTTCCATACGGGCCGTGCCCGGTTAGGAAATGTATTTTGTATAATTAAACCTTTTATACTTCTTTTGTAATCTTTCTCTAATGTTGCCGAAAATTGAGCAAGTTCTCCTGCCTTCTTCTATTAAATCCCACTCTTCTTGCCAGATTTGTAATAGTTTATTTTTGATGTCCCGTTTCTTGTGATAAAAACCATCCATTATTTCAAAAACTTTTCCTTGATCTCCTTTTTTCGGGGCCCTAATGACCAAGTTGTCGACGGGCCCTTAAACCCAACACACTCACTCATCTCCTTTTTTCATCCAAAACATGCACCCCTGTATCGTAGGGTAAGGTCAATAGGCCAAATTCCCAGGATAATCAGCAAAGCCATGGTTGGTGTTGTGTTCACTGCTCCTGTAAATCGGAGTAGGATCTTCCTCTGTGACCTTCTCAGCAAGGTCTTGATTGTAGTAAACCTGGCTCTGTGCGCCCACGTTGATGCTGCATAGGTCACTATGGCTCCAAATATGCTCGTATGGTAGGTGGTTATGGTGTTCAAGGGAATTTTGAAATCAAATTGTGCTAAACAGGAAAATTTCAGCATTACTTTTTCTGCTTTAACTCTCACATAATCAGTATGAAATTTAAAATTTAGTCTTTCGTCCAAAAATATGCCCAGATATTTTACTTGTGTTGAACGTTTAATATGGTTATTTTCAAATTTAATAATGGGATCTCGCTTAAATGAGCCCTTAAGTATCATATATGCAGATTTCGCTGATGAAATCTTCATCTTGGCAACCTGGCACCAATTGGATAGCTCTATTAATAAATTGTTGGCCGTTTCCTCCAACATATTCCTAGTACTTCCCTCTACCAAAAGGACTATGTCATCTTCATATGCCACTACTTTAAGACAGATATTTATACGTGTAATTTGTTTTAATAATATTTCCAAAATTGTACCAAAAAGTGGGCCCGAGAATCGAACCCTGGGGGCATCCCTTAGTGATGTTTTTTGAAATGATTTAGTTCAAACCAAGTTGTACTTTCCTATTTCTACAGTAATCTTCTAAAATGTTATACAAAGTTCTGGGATAATTTAAATTTCTAAGCCTAGTGAAAAAATGAGGCCACCAAACGTTATCAAAAGCAGCCGAAATATCCACGAAAATAGCCATGACGTATTTTGATTTGGAATTTAGGGTGGCAGTGATAAGGGTATTAATTGCGTCTTCGGTGGATCTCCCTTTCCTGAAACAGTACTGATCGTCATTAAGCCCAATAAGTGTCCGATATTCCAGAATACGCTTATTTATTAAAGCTTCAAAAATTGTTCCAATAGTGTTCAAAAGACAGATGGGTCTGTAAGATTTACAGTCCATCGAAACTTTATCAGCACTTTTCTTCAAAACAGTTAATTTTGCAACTTTCCAATTGTTGGGAAATTTCCCTTGCCACAAAGTTATTATATAAATTACAAAGTATTGGGATTAATGATTCTGCAGTATTGGTGAGAATTTCGTTCTCGGTGTTGTCGGGTCCTGCTGCTTTTTTCTTTTTTAGTCCTTTACTTATCTGTCTTATTTCCGATTTGTCAAAAGGATATATAACATTAGAGTTCGGATACGGCATTTCCAAGTTTCTTCTAATCTGTGTGTTTTCGTCAGTGTCTGTCTCCTGGCTGTCGTCGGGTAGTAGTTTTTGTAACAGTTCCTGTGTAGTTTCGGTCCAGTTTTGGGTTAAAGTCCCATCATCCCTTCTAATGGTTGTAGGCACGGACAGGGGAAAAATCGGTGGGCCCACCGTGCCCTCTGGTACCTGATCGCAGTCCAGATGAAGGAGAAGTGTCTTAAAGACACAACCTCTGCTGGTAGGTCTTCGCGAAAGTGAGTGCATTTCGGTTGAACTATAACTTTCCGGGTTTCAGTACTAACAGCCGGTGAAGTAGGCTGCTGGTGCATAAATGCCAGGAGCACCGGCGCTGCACGCTAAGGGGCAAGTTTGTGTACCCATATCCAACTTTGGCGCTTGGTTTAAAACGACTCAACTAAAAGTGTCAAAATTCAAGATAGAAGGTTGCCGAGCAAACTGAGTTCCTAGGTTTTGGAGAAGGATAGACACGTTGATCTTCCACTCCTGAATGTCCTCGTTCAGGTAATGTGGACAGTCGCGGGAATTCACTGGATGGACATCTCTACAGTTCGCACAGATATGAGCAAATTGACAAACTAGCATCCTTAACACAGTTTACAAGAAATTTTAATGTGGTCACAGCTTTGTCACTGGAAACAACGAACAGATTATGGAATGTACGGTCGAACAGCTATAACCTCATTATCTCCCTTTATCTTCAAAGAGAGGTGGTTCCCATTAAGAGTAACAAACAGCGTGCGGGTAGGCACCGGGACACCATCATCCTTCACCCACACATGCTATACTTACGTGACATACTGGCATGACTGGTAACTCCGGATCTCCTCCTCCGACATACCACACAACACGGGAGTGGTAATAACGCACCTGGACGAGTTTAGGCTGCGGTGCTTCTCAACACGGATGGGACACTTTTGGATCAGTTTGGTCTTCAACAAACTCTGTACCAGTGTAATTCTCAACAACAGAACCTGATCAGAGACCGGTACAGGAATAAACTATCTTGTCTGGAACCAACTGAGTAACAAAAGGGTTGGCTTTTATAAATGACTGACCTTCTTCCAATCTAGGAATAAGTTGAGAATGAACTGATCACAACGCGTGTACATTTTCTCCTCGTGGCCTTCCGGCATTTCACTTAAACCTCCCGTGTGCGACTTTCCTCCTGCACTCAATGTTTTCGTTTAGAAGTGGTATTTGTCACGAGAAAAGATGGTTAATTTGGTCACGCAGTGTTCCCCACCTACCATGGAGCCCAACAGGGGGTCATCACACAGGGACGACAGAGCTCTATACAGGGAAAATAGCAGGCTAGCCGTCCCACTCGCCCTGGCCGATTGATTAGTTGTGGATTAGTGCCTAGTCTCCCCTTTGGGTGAAGAAACTAAAGCGATGTATTGGTAACGAACCTTCCTGAAGAAGGCACCAAACAGGCTCGGGCACACATTCTTCACCTAAACTGGATCTTTCTATCGAGACAGGTCTCCTCTCATGAACTCCGTGCGAGGGGGTGATTTGACTGACTTCCTCAGTACAAGGAGGAGCCCACACTCAGGGAATCAGAGTGGCTTGGAACCCGAGTGTGCCAAAACACGTACTTATAGTTGTAGGCCTTGACATCTATGAGGAAACTCTCATAAGTTGTGCACCCCACAGTTTGCAGGCTAATATGTATCACCTTCCTTATCTAATTACTCTCCTTATATAGGAGTTGCACCAAAAGGACTTACAAGCCCGTGTCTACGGTCAGATGGCTGTCGGAGAGCAGAGTAAGCCATGGACCTGACAGAGTGAAGAACTGGCGGCAGATGGTCAGTCCAGCAGCAGGTATGGAGAGCGGAGAAGAGGTTGGTATGAAATGCGGGCAAAATCGGTGAACGGAAAGGTGATGATGGAGTAATTGTTAAAATGAGTGGCGGGGAAAACCATAGAAAACCCTCCCTTATATATATCACCTTGCACTTCAAAATTATATATACATATTTTAAATTTATCGTGATCTGAATTGCAATTCATGAACGAAAAGTGAAAGAGGGAAAAAGTTATCAGGATTTCATACGCAGAATCAGTACGAGCCAAGGGAAAAAGTCAAAAGTGCTGAGTTGAACATTTTGGAATTATGTAATATGCAAATCTTAGGTTATTAAATGTCTCAACTACTCACAAACCACTGCATTTTCCCAACCAAAACTCCATTTCTGAAAGCCAACGGAATGCTAATGGAGATTGTAAGACATACATATACACCGTTTCCTAAAAAACACCGACATGATCGGTTTCCAAGAAAGAGCCACTGCCTGGAAATGCACAGTTTGGACGCTGTACCACATCGCAGTGTGAGGTATGTTAACATTTCGTCAATAAACCCAAATCTTGCTATATACATTACAAACGGACTTCGAACTGTGCACCTCCTACGTCATTGCACAGCCTATATCGGGGGTGATCAGCCTCATTTTCATGATCGGTTTTCAAGAAAGAACCACTGCCTGGAAATGCACAGTTTGGATGCTGTACCACATCGCAGTGTGAGGTATGTTAACGTTTCACCAATAAACCCAAATCGAGCTATATACATTACAAACGGACTTCGAACTGTGCACCTCCTGCGTCATTGCGCAGCCTATATCAGCGGTGGTCAGCCTCATTTACATGACCCAATACGTGCAGTTTTGTTTGAAGATTTCACTTCGTGGACTCAAGACATAAAGTCCTCCGCTGATGTTAAAGCAGTGCCATACAGCACACTCTTCATACAACTTCCCAGAAGATAGTTAACAGATGTCGCATCCGACGACCGTGCTTGCCGTGGAAGGGGTCCATCTCTACCAATCCATGGCTTTAAATATACGACGCTGAGGTAATTTCACACTATTACACCAAGGTGCGCTTGTGTTGAAAATGGCCATTTCAGTAACTATGAACTTATGTGTCGCAGTGGTCTCAAAATGTTACTGTACTGGAAACTGCGCAAGTAACGCAGTAGGATGCGCACCAAGAACTCCATAGAGGAATGTAGCGCATCACAGGAATGCCATTATCCTCAGGTCATTCAAGTCAATCAACAAATGGCTGAAGGGTTGCATACCTTACATATTAAGATACCAAAATGAAAGTTAACAAATTGCCACAACCATTCGTTCTCAAACTTCGACGCTCTCCAGCCTCTAAACAGTGCATTTTCAGACAAAGTTCCTATTTCAAAACCAATCAGTTTTCCATACCACACAACATACTACGCGTTGTCAGTGATTTTTTGTAAGATCTTGTGTATCGCCTTTCTGGGAGGGAGCCATTAACATTGCAGTCATTTCCCACACAACTAAGTTGTATTGCAAGGTATCATACGAGCAAGTGACATTTAACATTTGATTCATCCCCTGTAACTGCCTACATACACATAGATTTTCACGTTATCTGGCTGATTCACACATAGTCAACCCATAGAAATACTTCCACAAAAGAATTCAATTAACAGAGTGCACAAAACACTTAGATGGTACGAGTAAAATTGGTAGATGGGGAATTAAAGTACTTAATCACTTAGATACAATTTTAAGATGCTTACGAAGTAAAGGAAGGAGCAGGAAACTCTAATTGAAATTGATGCTGTCTGTAGCAGGAGCAATGGAACTGTTATTTTATAAATGAAACTGCCATACAATGAGAATGCTTTCAGGAGTATGGACTCTTAGCTTTGTCACCAGTGTGACCAATAATGAATTTAAAGAAATAAACTTCAGGAGTTCAGTGCCTTATCATATTGCCACTTTGTATGGCTATTTTTGTATGGTATAGATATTAACCACGTCCCTCCTGTGTAACACAGAATTTAAATTTCTATACTCAGGGTTAATTACACTGGAATTTACTATCTTTCACAAAATAAATACCCATCTTCAGCGAGGCCTGCGTGAAGGGTCACCTAGTTCTCAGGCGTACCTAAATAGATGGTATGAGAATGAAATCAGTCATATACGTATGCTTCTTTTACTGTTCAGAGGGGATGGCAGCCATTGCCTCACCTCGCAACTTTGAGAAGCGATATTTCAGCAATCACTCTTAATTAAAGAGTAAATATTGCAAATTCAACGTTACCATGTCTGAAGAAAATATGTTACTATTGGGTTCTGATTAAATAGTGGAGCAGAAGTAGAAAACGATGTTAGTATTGAGCTATTTACTTATCAAAGTAATCCACATTCAACTCCTGTGCTTAGTGTTAACCGAGAGCGTTTAGACACTTTAACGTGAGCCGAGAGAGTCTCCGTGTACGTGGATCGAATCCCATCTACCGCATATTTTTTCTTCTTCCCTTCCTTTCTGCTTTAACGGGAACATCGTTATTTATATAACTTGAGCCAAATATACTATTATACAATATTATCATATTGGAAGATATCGATTACAATTGCTGTAGACGACATAGGGAATACACCTACTTCATCTGTCAATCATTCTTCCACAAATATATAATATTTTCTTTTAAATAACCCACATTCAAGGGTATTTTTCTACAAATCTCGACGGTTACTACCATATTAAAAAATTTACTACCGTCGTCTACTTTCAATACTTCGTTGGCTTACAATGGATATAAGAAATTACTATTCCTTATTCGTGTTAAAAATGCACGAAAAATAAAATATTTCAGGTGCAATAAAATAATTATTTTAGGTAATTAAATCCCTCGGCATGATTACATTAATTTATAACTTTTTATGCAGTAATACGGCAAAAGGATCATACTATGTTATAATAACTCTCAAAACATCGACGGAAAATGAATTTACTGTGTCACATACCATACTAAAGAAAATGGGGTATCAATGATCACAAAACTGGATAGTTAAAAGAACTTGATGCCAGTGATTAAAGTAGTTCACAAAGTATTAAACAGAATGCAATTCAGTTGTGGATTACCTAAGCCTGAAGCAACCTTTGGGCCTGACAGTGTTGTCATTTCGGTATTCCCAGTGACTAAAAATGTTGCCATGTGCCCATTCACTCAATTTCTTGACGCGTTCCTTTGTCCTGATTCTAAATTAGTGATAAAAATTCTAAAGTAAGAACAAATTAGAAATTAAAAACTTCACTTATCTTAGTAATATGTCAAGTTCTTGGTGCAATGCAATCACTGCCGAGTGATTAAATTTTCTAAAATAACACTTATTTTCGTGTGCCTGAAACCTTTTAACTTTCCTGCATGTCGATATTTTCTAACATAAACAAGATATGCTTTCTTATATCCATTGTAAGCTAACAAAGGACTGACAGTGCACGACGGAAGTAAATTCTTTAACATGGAAATAATCTTCGATATTTATAGACAGACGCCTTTGAATACGGATATTCATAGGAGAATGTTAGGTATTGACTTCTGGAAGAATCATTTATAGTTGAAGTAGGCGTGTTCCCTGGGTTGCCTACAGCAATTGCAATCAATATATTCTAAAGCTTTCAGTTCTAAAATTTCAATCGTACTGCTGCAATATGATAATACTGTATAATTGTGTTATATAAATATGATGTTCCCGTTAAGATAGAAAGGGGGGGGGGGGATTGTGCGGTAGGTGGGCTTCGATCCAAATTCACGGAACCGCTCTGGGTACGTGTTAGCGCGCTTAATATATCCACCCAAATACAAAAGGAACTTTTGCCTAATTGATGATAGATTCTTGGGCTAACAGCCAGTTCCCCTGAGGATGGCAGCAGATTTAGTTGTCCAAAGTTTGGGTAGTTACTTAAATTTGACCTGGCTGTTAGGCCGAGAAGGCTTCAAATCATTAATTTTGCTTAACTTCCGGACGCTAGTAATATCTGATATTCTTTCGTGCTGACTAAGGGACAAGCATTATTTACACACTCTTACAGCTCTGTGCTAAACTCAACTCAACGTTGATCATCTGGATCAGATCATTTCTGTGCACAATGCTGTTTGATTTGACTTCGTTTTAAACACATTTCTATATTTAAATTTGTAAGGTAAATGACGATAAACCAAGTGCCCGAGCTGTAAAATAATATTCATATTTCTGCATATTTGAACCTTTTCTTTTCATTTCTTCTGACACAAAATCATGTTATATGTTATGTAACTTAGCATTTAATTAATTGAATCTTTTGTGTAATAACTGATAGCATTTCTAGTGGCAATGCTTTTCTTTTTATTGGTCGTTTTTTAAGTTTCATAGGCAATTTCTGTAATTCCACAGTTCTCATCTTATTTTTTTCAAACTATCATTCAATGATAATAGGTTATACTTAATTAATCGAAGAGTAAATTTACTACATGGCACGTATATGGATATATGTTCTGTCATGTCAAACTGTGTTTGTAAGTGGTAAATTAAAAATTATTGTACCCACTTATCATTACCGCCAGTGTCTATTATAATTAGTATTTTGAACTTGCAGTTCATATTTTAAGTTTTTAGGTGTACTATGTCGAATAGTAATGATAATTTTGGTCTACATGGGCCATAGCCGGAAAATTCAAGATATGCATTTCATTTGCCACAGAAATACTCAAACATATGGCATTTGAATTAAAATCGATAGAGCCATTTTCAAGAGAATCAAAATTTTTCATATAAAGGGTTGCTTAGGGTAAAGGAATTTTCTTCAAACCTCGTGTCGCAGCCTCGAAAGATATTAAACTTAAATACAAACTTTGATTTTTACCCGACTTTTCGTTTTTGTGTTATGCTTTCCACAGACTGACAAATACACAATTTATAGAATATATTATTTCTATTTTACTATACGTAATAGAGAAAGTCAAAATATTGTTGTCTTTGTACATTTTGAAGTGATGAGACTAAAAACTATTTTCGTAAGCATTTAGAGAAGTCCAGTTTTATTTGCATAACTTTCTTTACCAACGATAAACCATACATCTTATTCTTGTATTCACATTTATATGCTCGCTTAGGCATGAATAAAACTTAAGATGTGCTTCATTACAAAATATGGTAGATCAGTTTTAGATATTAGTTTCTGGTAAGAAGTTATTGCAATGGGAAAGGAAAAAAAGGAGAAAAAGCAAGAATTGCAATTATTATTTATTTATGCCAACAAACTTACTGCTGGTGGTTTTAAACACACAAGCCGTGTGTGGGAAAAGTTTGAGAGGTAGAACTGGAACTTAAAAAATTCAATGCCACAACTGGGATTTGAACCACAGACCTTCCGCTTACCAGGTGGCTGCCTTAACCATTGAGCTATTGTGACAAACTGCCAGAATGGCATTAAATTCTCAAACCAGTTCGTATTTCTCCTGGTAAACCACAAAGGCAGTCTCACATCAGAGACAAATTACCCCAATGTTAACTTACTATTGTAAGTACTTTATGTCCCAGGATTAAATAACCTTCACATGGTAATTATTATTTATTTATGCCAACAAACTTACTGTTGGTGTTTTGTAAAACACCTCTCCCGGTTTCCTTCTGTACGGCAGGTAAACAGTGAGGAGGGGGGGGGGGGGGGGTGCCGCATTGGTGCCCATTCGGGTGAAACGTCTTTTGCGACGTGATCAAATGCATACTTTTGAACTCATGAGTCGGCTAGGAAAGCACAAAGAGGGTTAACGACACTATTCCGCGCGCTTAAGTTAAAGGCATGTGAACGCTGGCCAATGCTCAATCAGAGCGTTGTTGCCAAGCGCAGTGCGTGTACCGACAGAGGGTCTGTACCAGGACCTCCTAAATACCGGACCTGACACTGTGATTCAAGATGGCGGCCTATGTGGTGGGAACTACTTGTAAACAACTCGTCTACAGGCTACGATTTCAACGCAGTAAAATAAAAATGTGGTGTAATAACACGCCTATTTTGTGAATATGGGCTGTGTTAAACACAAAAACACTGTCTTAAACATAAACTCAAGTAAACAAAAAAGAATGACATTTAATATTAAACGATAAACCATGGGCAATGAAATATATAACCTCAAATATCATTCATGCAATCTACAGGTTTACATGCCATTATGTAACTGCATTACACACTCAAATTACAAAGAAGATAGACAAAACTGCAAGCAGCATGTTACTTAAATAAAACAGAAGTGTTGACAGTGAGTTGACTCAGAATTATTAATCATTGTTTACACTGTTTTTCACATTTGTACAATGTGCATAATGTTATATACCTACACAAAACATACTATACTGGATGGCTGATATACAAATGCTGCTATTTAGAATGACCTAAAGCTGCCTACTGAATTCAAAACCTATAGGGTGAAATTTTGCTTTTACTATTACTGAGAACTTGATTACTCAGTTTGCAACAACATATTACTCAGCACTTCAGGACACTTTATTTTACAGGGGGAATCCACAAAAGCAGATGAAATATTAAAAATAATAACCGTAAAACAGCACTGTAAATGAAATACATGAAATACGTAATCTTAAATCAGTATTGTAAAGCAACATTGTGTTAGCTTAGGTTAGGTTAGTTTTGCATATGAGTGGGGTGACAGGGTCCTGTGTTATCGAAATATTTACAATTTGGGTAGTGTTTATGCAATCATTTCAACGTAAATGCATTAATCAATAATTGTAGCATATATTACACTCGTTTATGCACATTTATTAGCTAAATATCCGCCGCATAAGCGAAATAAAACCACTTCATCGACCGTACGAAATTTTCTCATAAATAAAACACGAAGCTTGAGCGCACAATAAAACTTACAAGATCGTAATCAGCAATAAAAACTGCATCCATTGCACTATGTTTCATTCGTTTTCTCGAGCGGACGATTTTGTAAATATTTACCAAACTTTGCTATAGTCTACAGTTTTACATGCAGCAACATAACACATTTCTTCTAAACTACAGCTACACATTTAAATTACAAAGACAAAAGATAATGTACAAATATGAGCAGCATACTACTTACATGAAACAAACTGTTGGTGTTGCAGATGCCACTAATTGAATTCACTCGAAATTATTGTCTTTCACTATTCACACTATTCACCATGTTATATACACACCGGCAACTAATACACATAACGCTGCAATTTATTGTAATTAAATACTGAATTTAGAAGCTTTATGTTGTAATTTACCTTTTGTTTTAACTGAAAGTTTCTGATTTTTAATTTGCATCCGGGAATGCAACAGTTACGGTGCATTGTCGTGTTTGAGGTTAGGTTATAGTATGGCAACATTAATATACACTACTGGAACAGTTTTTCTTCAACAACCTCTCACCACTGTAATCATGACACAAATTGTACTTGCAAACAGATAAATTAACCACACTATACGGCTAATGTAGCCATAGTCCTAGATGGAACACAATAAACATGAACACGTGGATAGCACACGGCACAGTCAAAACGTTATTGCATTTATTCCTGTTCCTATACTGCCCAAATAAAACTTTTGAAACACTCGCTTTGCTAATATGAAGACAAACTTACATAGGAATTATTATAAGAAACAATAACTCGAAGACATAGAAAATAATACGAAAAACAGCGTGTGGAAACACCTCAGAAATCATCGCCACCAGCCGACGCCATTTTTGTACAACTTAGATGGCAGTGTCAGGTCCGTTAATCTAGAAGGTCCTGTCTGTACATAAGGTTGTGCGAGATGCATGCACCACATTCGGCAGCGCTGGTAGGAGGGGCAAGCGTAGGATTCGCTGGAGTCCGATATACGCCCCGCCTCCATATGCCTTAGTTTTGCGAAGATTATAGCGAATATGAGTGAAGGACGTAGACGGCTCATATTGGCATTGTGCGATGAACAGATCTCTCACCACATTACTGACTCTAGCCAAACCTTAAGTTGACAAAAGCACTTCTATAGAATTAACGTGTTTTTGTGGCTTTGTTTTGTTATACAATAGTTGTTGTGCAGTTCCCTTATACTACTAAAGACATATATACTGTATTCTCAAAATAAACGTTATAATTTATATGAAGAGTGTATTGAAATTGTTTACAATGTACATTTTATTAGTGGCATAGTCATAAAGATAGTCATGTTGGAATTCCCAACATGATATTGGACAGAAATACAACTATTAAAATCAATTCAAGAACCGTCTCATTTGGAGATTTGGGAAAAATGTACATCTTGATTAATAAAAAAATTGTTGTTAATTTCGATCTGCCTTTTTTCGACCCCATGTTGCAATTACTGCTGACGTCAGAGGAAGATCAAGTTCCACGTTTCAAGTTATTTATTAGAGAAGTATTGGCCTGGTGCCGGTGCAGTGGGCCCGGCTTACAGGCTATATTTAACATTTTTTTTACAGTTGGCTTTGTTCATATTTACACTTTTTTCGGTATATACAAAAACCCATACGGTGACCGTCTGTAGGTCACCGAGAATAGTTTTCTTTTGTCTTTTCTTTGAGTTCTATTTCGTCTTTGTGTTATATATACTTGTGTACATATTTACAAATTATTTACAGACACATACATGCACGCATTCACCCACGCACACACTCACACATATACACACATCTTCACTGGGCACACCAGAGATATCGTCCCAGCGCACTGCACTATTTACGCTTCGTATATGCACTGTCCCACGGTGGCAGCTCCTGAATATTTTCCGAGGCGAGGGCCTCTGCCGGAACATGTATGTGGCCTAGGAACGAGGCTGCGTGGACGCGCATTAGTCGGCGAGCCGAGCCGCTTCTAGAACATTTTGATCCTAGTATGCTTGCGGTGCTTCGGCTCGCCTTTGCCGATGTTGGCGATCACGTCATTCTCGTGGTTTCTAATGCGCATCCATGCCGCCATTGCTCGTTTTTCTATTGCCTCTGGGACGAACGGGATCCGGGTTTCGAGGTGAAGAGTTTGTTTAGTGGTGAGGAGTGGAGCAGAGAGGATTCTTCTGAGGGAGAGGTTTTGGGGGGTTTGGAGTTGTTTGAGGGCGGTTTTGGAGGCATTGGCCCAGGCCACACATGCATACAGGACCACCAAGAGAATAAATGACCTATATAGTATCAGTTTTGACTTCAGTCGCAACTGTTTACTACGGAAGATGGGGGCGCACAACTTTAGCCGCTGTCTGCCTTTATTGGTGCTATTTTTTATGTGGGTGGACCAACACATTGTGCGGTCCATGGTGACACCTAAGTATTTAACCTGCTGACGGCAGTGCAATATTTGACCACCGACCGTTAGGTCCATTGCCAAAGTGTGATGCCGCTTAGAGAAGTGAATCAGCTGGCATTTGTCGGGATTAATTTTGATTTTCCAGTCATGTTGCCATGAGAGGAAGTTGTTTACATAACGTTGCATTTCTGCAAGGCTGAAACGTGGATTTCTATGGTGGTTGTATATTGGAGTGTCGTCAGCATACATGGCGACCTTGCATCTGGCGTCCACTGGGAAATCATTAGTGAATAATATGTACAGAAAAGGGGACATTATTGCCCTTGTGGGACGCCAGCTCACATCACTCGCTCCCGTGAGGAGGAGCGGCCCACTTGGACGTAAAACTGCCGTTTTTCTAGGAAATTGTGCAGCATGTATAGATAATTTTGAAAAGCCGGGAAATTGTGGTGCAATTTGTAAATGAGGCCATCGTGCCAGCACCGGTCAAATGCGGCTTCTACGTCCAGAAATAGTGCCAACGTTGAAGCCCCATTGTTAAATTGCTCTTTTACGTTATCAGTTAGTCTGAGGAGTTGTAGTTCAGTGGAATGTCCTTTTCTAAAACCAAACTGTGAATTTGAGAGTTAATGTGTTGCCGAGACTTGTTTTTGTAGTCGAGAAAGGATACATTTTCGGTTGTCTGGTGCTTTTCCCTTGCTTGGGAGCATGATAACCTTGGCTCGTTTCCAAGTAAAGGGGAAGGCGTTAAATATCTTTGTTAGTTGCACCAGAGCTTTTCTCGGGAAATGCTTAAGTTCCTCATTAGTCACTTTGTCCGGGCCGGCAGCTTTCCCATTAGGCAATTTCCTAATGAGCTTGAAAACTTCCTGCGGTGTTATGATGGGTAGTTGTTGCTCTTGCTTCCGCGCCACCCAGGTTTGTACCCATGTCTGAACCTCCCGTTCTATTTCACGGTTGGTCACTGGGTTTTCGGTGAATCTATCTTGGAGACAGTCAGCGAAGACCTCGGCTCTCTCCTCTTCGGAGAAGTGTAAGCCGCTTTGAGTGCGCAGCGCCTCAGTTGCGGAGTTGACGCTCGCGGAAACTTTGAAAGCCTTAAGTAATTTCCACAAAGAAGAGTCCGAACGGGTGGTACTCAGCATTTTGTTTTCCCACTGTTCAGTTTTGTTGATTTTAATTTGTTGCCGAATGACGTTGCGTAGCCATTTTGATAGACTTTATACTCAGGCTGACGGGTGTATCGCCACAGCCTTGTCAAGCGTCGTCTCCGCGCAATGAGTTGCTCTACCTCGGGGTACGTGCAAAAACCGGGTGGTCTTGTGGTGTATGTGGTAGTATTTCTCTTGGCTGTGTGTAGCGAGGCAGTAAAGTTTTCAATGGCGACATCTATATCTGCCTCGCTATAGTATGACCATCTGGGTTGCGCCATCCCGTGCACTTCCAAGGTAAACTTATTCCAGTCGGTCTCAGCCCTCCTTCGAGGGTCAGAGGCACCGGCTGCAATACCACCCTGTATGTCGAAATGCACAGGAAGATGGTCAGAGTCCAGGCTATGATACACAGAAACGTTATTTAACAGTGTCGCATTTTTTGTTAATACGATATCCAAAATCTCAGGGTCAAAGTGCCCTGATCGATGCCAAAAGGTGGGTTCTGGGGGAAGATGTACCTCAATGTCGTCATTATCAGTTTTAAGTTCAACCAGGAGATTTGCCGCCGCGTTTGCCCGGCGTGAAAACCACCAGGGGTGCCGAGCGTTGAAATCTGCAATTATAACATGCTCCTCTAAAGCGAGGATTTGTTCGAGGTCACGTATAAAGTCTGGGGAGTTGGGGGGCCGATAAAGTGCTACCAGCATCACCGCTTGACTATTTACACGTGTTTTGAGAGCTGTGCACTCTAACGCTGCCATTGCAGGTAGCGTAACAGAAGCATGAGCAATAGTATTTCTAAGCAAAATAGCAGTCCCTCCCCCTAGTCTGCCAGTTCTGTCGTTTCGAGAGATTTGATATCCCTGAAGCTTAAAAGTGTGCTCGTGTTTTAATTTTGTTTCGCAGATGAATGCGACGTCAATTTTGTTACGCCGCAGGTAGTTTTCAAGTTAGAAGAGTGGTTCCTAACTCCACCCGTGAGAGGTCGTCCATTCCACGTCAAGACAACGCCAATGATGTCCCCCAGATAGCAGGAGAAGGAGAGGCGACAGACAGAGCTTGCAGTCTCCTTCGAGGCCTGAGGATGGGAGAAAGTCTTCCGAATAGCGCTACGCAACAACATAAAAAAATTTAAGTGATGAGTATAAATATGATCTGCCAAGAATTGGAAAAAAAAAAAAAAAATACTCGCCTAGTTTACACGATTTCCTTGTTGGTTTCTTCTTACTTTCTCTACTGGTAAGTAGAGGAAGTATTGTACTCCACCCCAAAAATACGATGTCGAGATTTCCCCGGAAATATATGTTTTGAGATCCCTGAATCCAAAAAGAATATTTTTTGAAAAAGGTATCTCTCTCTGTATGTCTGTGTGTGTGTGCGTGTGCGCGTGTGCGCGTGCGCGTGCGTGTGCGTGTGTGTGTGTGTGTGTGTGTGTGTGTGTGTGTGTGTGTGTGTGTGTGTGTGTGGCATGTCTAAGACATTTTTATGACAAATGAAATTTGAATTTTCTGGCTACAGCCTATGTAGTCCTGTTTACTCTGGATGACTTTTGAATAACTCGTCAACCCTAAGAGATAGACAACATGTTACTACACAAAAATATAGATCTCTTTAAAACACACAATTTATATCGAAATAACTTTTTGTTTGTACAGTGAACCATTTCGGAGATATTCCTTCTTACTTGTGTCAGTTCCGGATAACTTAAATTTTCGTGAAATGCAACATAGTTGTTCATTTTTTAAATGCTAAGTGTGCAAAGAGAAAAGGATATCAGAGTTTTAAAAGATTTGACTATCGCTCAAAGGCTACTGTATTCTAATACTCCCCTTGCACCTACAAGGAAATAAGCAATAAGATAGTTTCTGTTAATGTTTATCTCAAGTAACACAAAGAAGATATAGGAATAAGAGTTTGTAAGATTTGTTAGCACAAGAGTAGAGAAAGTCATATGAGTACAATACATCAGATTTTATTAAATGTTACCGTTTCGATGTCCGGCTGCAAACTAGATGAATTCAAACGTAGAACAGATTGAAAATGTTTATCGGTAGCAGGCTCTTGTTCAATGTCAATATGCTGAACAGTTGTTCACATTGACAAGTTGTACCAAACATGGCCAGTAATTTACTTGCAAAATGGCGCAGCTTGGGAAACATTTTTGACAGTGATGTGTACAAATCTAAAACAAGTTTTCCTGAACTGCACAGTAATGTGTTGCTTTGAAGGTTTAATTAATTCCAATTGCAGTTCATCTTGGGCCACCAAAAGATCATATGTAAATGGATCTTTAACATCAGTAATTTCGTCTATGGCAAGGGAAAGTGAACTATGTTCTCCTAGTCCCAATTAAACTTTCGTTGTTGATTCATGCCGCATCTACAGCCACCACTATACTGTTTACCTTGCCACGCGAATATAACAAAAAACAACTGGCTGTTGAGTGGGACGAGAGGGATGGTAAATTCACACCTTGAGTGCCTTCCTTCCCACCTTTGTCTTAGATGGTAACAGGGGTGCTTCAAGGTTAAACGTTTTCAACAGGATAACACGCGGTTGGCTATGTAAAAAGGGACGGTGAGTAGAAAGGGGTGGGGGTAAGGGTAACTTTGATCCTTTCTGGACTGAAGCATGTGAGTTTAGCCCAGGCCCCTGAGCCAGTAGCATCGCCAGAGATCTTTGTGTCAGTCCGAAACAACATGAAATTCAGGTATTTCATGTAAAATATAAGTTTTGTTAATATAATTAGGTTTTAAAGAATCTGTTTTATACTCCCAGTGGCATGGGCGTCGGCAGACCTTTTTTCAGGGGAGGGCCACATTTTGCAAGTTTGCAATCAAACAATATTAATTCAATATTCTGTTGTCAAAATTTCTAGTATTGTGCTACTTACAAATTGTTCTTTAAGTCAAAATTGTAACAATAGTCTAATATCCAGTAACTGCCTGCACATTAAATTAATTGTGGGTGGCTCAGTTGGTTAGACGCGGGTTGAAACCCGGTCCAGGTCGATGGTTTTTAAGTGTGCTTAAAAACGACAGCTCCATGTCAGTAGGTTTACTGGCTTGTAAAAGAACTCCTGCGGGACAAAATTCCGGCACAGTGGCGACGCTGATGTGATCCTGGCAATTGACAGCGTCGTTAAATAACATAATAATAATAATAATAATAATAATAATAATAATAATAATAATAATAATAATAATAATAATAATAATAATAATAATAATAATAATAATAATAATAATAATAATAATAATAATAATAATAATAATAATAATAATAATAATAATAATAATAATAATAATAATAATAATAATAATGATAATAATGATGATAATAATAATAACAATAATAATAATAACAATAATTAATAACAATAATTAATAACAATAATAATAACAATAATAACAACAATAATAATAACAACAACAAAAACAATAATAATAATAATAATAATAATAGTAATAATAATAATAATAATAATATTAATATTAATAATAAAAATAATTATAATAATTAAATATAATATAATATAGTAATAATAATTAAAATATTCCCAAATGTAATTGATTTAATTTTAACTTATTTATTTATTTGAATTATTTTGGTAAATTGATTGATTTTTGTATATTAATTGGAAACCTTGTTGGTTGCTTTGGTTGGATGAATTAGGAATAAGTTTAATACATTAGTTAATATTTTAAATGAAATTATTTATTTAATAAATTGTAAAATTTAGAAAAATGTAACTAAGTAATTTTGGAATTTTAATTTGAGGCTTTTTTTTTTCATTTTGGTTGTTGAATTATGAGTATTTTATTAAATTATATTAATATTATAGACATGTATGTATTAAATTAATTACTATAGGGAGCACGAAATAAGAAGGCACATGAGTAGCTCCAATCCCTACTCAGCTATGGAGCGCTGTTGCCGGATCATATCGCTATGCGAAAGAAAGAGAGGGGAGGTATGCACGTGAGCCTTACCGGTAGACAGCAGCGAGGACGGTGAAGATTGCAATGTGCACATTTAAAACCTGTCATAACAACTTCAATCTCTTTAAAATGAGACAATAAGCTCTAATCGTGTAATTTGCTTCAAATATAAATTCCTTATCTAAGCAGATAATTTTCATTTGCAATCTAATGTTTCATCGGAGTTCATACCTTTCAATAAATAGGTGATACAACATTACAATGTTGAGTTTTTAAATGTTTTATTATATCCGATTCTCTAGAAACGTTTTCGTGTAAATATTTTTGTTATCGGAGTGAAAATGAGAGAGTTACGTGACGATTTCAATAAATCTAAACGGATGTCGTAGTTGCGCAATTTGAGGCATTTTCTGAGAGGTGTTTCTCATATTTTTCTCAATTTTTCTAAGTGTCTATACACAGTTTCTGCACATATGTTAATCAGTTTCTATATTAGGTATTCTAAGTAAAAATCTACATAATTCAGCAACAAATGCCTAAGCACAATTTCAAGCCACATTTTACGAGTAATATTCCAATTTGGCCTTCTCGGCAGTGTATTTTAGACATTTCAGCACTTAAAATGTTCCTTACGATGCAATTTGTAAGTTAACAGAGCGAAGCTTCGGGAATAGTTTCCCCAATATCTGCCAACCAGAATTTGCAATGCGGTTATAAATATAAGGCAAGTATGTTAGGCTAACATCTCATCAAAGTTTATATTATATTACATATAGCAAAAGCGGAAACTCGCCATTGAACAAATTTTTTTAAACCAGCTGTGTGAAGACTATTTTTAGCAAACGTATTTTATAGCTCAGTAAGAAACATCAATATGCAGTGTTGATTAAAAATTGTGAACATTGTATCGCAAAGAGAATTTGTCATAAAATAGCTTACATGTTTGGTTTAAAACACGTAATCCAGGAATAACTTAACATACCGTATTTTATCGCATAAGGCCCCCACTCGCATATTTCCCTCTCCTATGATTTTTCATCACTAAAAAATATTTACCTATTAAACATCGCACAATTCTCTCTCCTGGCTCGTTCTTATTGGAGCGGCCTTCAAATGACTTGATAATGGACAACAATCGACGCAGCGCTTGCCACCATCATTTTTTTTTCATCATCGAAGCTCGCATCGTCTACACCTCGACTCTA
The DNA here is from genome assembly GCA_030765045.1 of Tenodera sinensis. Lineage (NCBI taxonomy): Eukaryota > Metazoa > Arthropoda > Insecta > Mantodea > Mantidae > Tenodera > Tenodera sinensis. The sequence goes on from CM060967.1 coordinate 89,171,612, forward strand.
CTACTGGACCACTGGGAGAACAGGAGAGCCAACTGCGTGACCTCTGGCCAGGGAGCAGCCTCTACGCACCGCGCCAACTTATAAAGAGCACTTGCCAGGCCGGCGCCAGTAGTTTCTCGGAGTGTCCTATAAGAGACCCGATAGCAGGTTTTAGGGCACTCCAAGCTGAAGAAGAAGGATACATCACCGAGGCAGCTTTCCCGGAGCTGCCCCAACTCGAGACCGGCAGTGGGCATTGGCCCTCTACTCGCCTGTCTAGTGGAAGAGGCTCGTAGAGCTCTTCCACACACCAGCCAGGCCGGAGGAGACTCGGTACCACCGACAGACAGACTGACGTTACCGTAGCCCCACAATGTTGTAGCCAAGGGTCCGGACTCAGGTCTGGAGAGAGTATTGTACCTGTCCCTGCACTTTCCCTAACATGTCTTCTCTTCCTTCTTCCCCCGGCAAGTCCCGAAAGGGGCCTGCCAGCCATCCTTCTTCCCCCGGCAAGTCTCGAAAGGGGCCTGCCAGCCAGTCTGCAACTCCCGTTGCCTGCACCTCCACTGGTGCTGTCAAAAAGACCTCCGCCGAGGCTAAGAAGCGACCTGCCACTCAATGCGAAAGCGGAAGAGGCAAGTGCCGAAGAGTCGAGGCTTCCGAACCTACCACCAGCCATGGCCTCCCACGTGAACCAGTTCCACGGGTAGGCCAAAATCCGGAGTCTGACTCCGAGGACTGTGGGAGTGTTTACTCCTGCAGATCTTCCGTCGCGATGGACGACGAATCATCTTCATATGGTCTCTCCTCTGGTGAGGAAGAAACTTCTCAACAGGGTGTAGACGGCTTTCGTGAGGTGGTCTCACGTAAAACCAAGAGACGGCTGGTCGAATTAGCCAAATTGGCACAAGAAAGTCTCCGTAATCTCAATCAACCCCAAACACCTCTCCCCGAAAAGCGACACGTTCCACCGATCATCGTGGAGGACTTCACAGGGTCTATCGGCTTTCTTAAGCTGGTAATGCCTACCCTGTCGAGGGAGTGCACGGTGCGACGGAGCAAGAGCCGCTTTATCTTTCAGGCCAAATCGGCCGAAGATTACAATATCCTCCTCCACCACCTTAAGGACAAGGGTATCCCCCACTTCACCTTCGGGTTGGAGAGAATCCGCGACGTCCACAGAGTTATCCGCGGTCTCCCGGTGGACACACCGAGATTGTCGCAGACCTCAAACGTCAGGGCGTCAGCCCAAGACTGGTCAAACAGCTGACCAGAGCCGCACCAAATGGGCAAGGACCCAGAACACCCCTCCCACTATTCCTCGTAGTGGTGGAGAGAGCCCTCGACCCGGAGGGTAACAAAATTGATGCCATCACAGGCCTTTGTTACCTCCGGGTACATATTGAACCATCCAAGGGTTCTAGCGGTCCTCCTCAGTGCCATCGTTGTCTGGGGTTTAATCACTCCAGCCACTTTTGCCATAGGAAACTTCGCTGCCTGAGGTGCGGTGGCGAACATTCAAAAGAGGTCTGCCCGAAATCTCGGGAGGATGTGCCCAAGTGCGCCAACTGTACCGGCGCACACGTAGCTTGCTACGGAGGCTGTCCAACAAAGAAGGCCATCTTAGCAACAAAGAACCCACCACAGGTGGTCCAACCTTCTGCGGCGGACAGCCCCCGAGTAGGCCCTGCCCCGGCAGGACCGACCCAGGGTCCAGCGTACGCGGCAGTGACCAGCAGAGCTGCGGGTAAGATTGTGGCGTCGCGCGTTAACAACACCGACACACACCCCAGTGTACAAACACATGCTCCAGTTACCCAACCAGCTCCCCTTCCTCCTAGGTCGGGAAAACGCCGACGTCCTCGGAGGCCTGCTACCGTCTCCGTAGCTCGCGGCGAGCGTGGGGTTCCCACGCCCGCCCGCCAACAGAGGGAGGTCGCGGTCGAAGTGGACCCGGTGCTACCGAGCCCTCCTGTCCAACCACCTCCACAACGAACCACTACCCCTCCCACACCTCAGTTCCAGGACGTACTGGCGTGGTTGCAACAGTTGTTGCAAAACCATGGCCAGAGGATCGCCGAACTGTTGGTAAGTTTCCTCTCTGCCAGCGACCAAACCAGCAAAATGGCCATAGCCATGGAGGCGCTCGCTTTCCTGACCACCGTCATCCACACAACCCAGAATGGCGGATCAGACTAGGTCTCGTACCTCGTTTAGGTTCGCGTTCTGGAACGCGTGTAGCCTGGCCGGTCAGGAGAATGAGCTCCACCATTTTGCTGGAGCGCATGCCCTAGACCTCATTCTGGTTTCAGAAACACATCTCCATCAGAACGTCACATCCCGACTCCAGGGCTATCACTGTCTCAGATCGGACCGCGTCGGCCGCCGTGGGGACGGCACAGCGATCTTCGTGAAGAACAGTGTGGTCCACAAACCCATCCAGCTCCCTCCACTTCAAACCCTAGAGGCCACGGCCACTTGTGTCCACCTCGGAGGTACTGAAGTCCTGATGGTGTCTGCTTATCACCCACCCCAGAGGCAGTTCGTTCCAAACGACTACCTCTCCATCCTTGCCCTACATGCTCATGCCATTATTGCCGGGGACTTAAATGCTAAGCATCAGCGCTGGCATAGCGACCCCCGAGCAGACGCTAGAGGCAACGACATCAGAATGGTAGACGCGGACCCTCAACTTAGAGTAGAGGGTCCCTGGCAACCTACCCATTACCCGCGAGGTCTAGGGCGGCCATCCGTCATAGACTTCGCAATCATCAAGCACTTTCCATACCATCTATCACAAACATCGGTCAACGAACTTCATTCAGATCATAATCCCGTGTTGGCCATCATTAACACCCAGGTTGCCAGTCATGAGGTCCCGATCCAACATCGGAACGTAGACTGGGACTGCGTCAGAAGTTGCCTGAATGACTCCATCCCCGCCAACCCCAACATCACAGACATCCCGACCCTAGAGGTTGCGGTCTCTTCCTTCACCTCTGTCGTGAAGCGAACAGTCCACAACCTCACCATCCACACCCCAGCTCCTCTTCATCCTGATGTCCTGCCTTTAGAGCTTCTTTTGCTCATCCGCCGCTCTTGGGTGGCCCGCAGACGCTACCAGAGGCACCGCACGCCCCATCATCTAGCGGTTCTAAGGTGCTTACGCCACGAGGTTCGTCTCCGTCTACGCGAGCACTGAGTGCGCGCGTGGGAGGACACGATGACTCGTTTGAACCCGGAAGATGGCGACGTGTGGAAGCTCGCGAAGCGACTCAGGAACCGAGGAGGGTCACACACCTCACCCATCCAAGGCACCCGAGGCCTGGCCTATGAACCCCAAGCCAAAGCTGATTACCTGGAGAGGACTATGCGCCCTAAAGATGATCCGCAGGACCTAGACTTCTCCGACCGTGTCCGCCAGGAGGTACGTCGTTACCTTCGGCGTCCTCATGGGGAGGCGGATCGGCTTCCCATCATCAAACCAAGCGAACTCCAGGGCGTACTCCGGCCTCGACCGCAAAAAGGCTGCGGGGCCTGACAGGTTAACCCCTGCCATGCTCCGCCACCTTCCTTTCAAGGCCGTGCTCTTCCTCACTAAGGTCTTCAATATGTGCCTCGCCCTTAGTCACTTTCCACGCGAGTGGAAGTTGGCCCGGGTGATCTGCATATTGAAGCCAGGGAAAGACCCGGTTCATCCTTCCAACTACCGATCCATAAGCCTCCTGTCTGTACTCTCGAAAGAACTCGAGAGGCTTATCCTAGTCCGCTTGTCTCCCATCTTAGGGGACATTCAAGCCATCCCTCCCCATCAGTTTGGGTTCCGGCCTGGCCACTCAACATCTCAGCAGTTGCTGCGGGTGGTGGAGGCAGCTGCCCTGGGTTTCCAGGACAAAGCCTATACCGCCGTGGTTTCTCTAGATGTTGAGAAGGCCTTTTCTACGACCTGGCATGCCGGTCTCCTCCGCAAACTCATCCAACTGGAGCCACCCACATGCCTAATACACCTGCTACACTCATTCCTAAAACATAGATCCTTTGTGGTCGCAGTTGCGGGAACCAAATCCACACGAAGGCCTATCAGAGGTGGAGTCCCTGAAGGTTCTGTATTGTCCCCTACGCTGTTCAGCGTATATGTGGCCGACATTCCATCCGAGCAGCACGTTAACATAGCCCAGTATGCTGACGACGTGCTGCTATACTGTACAAACAAACACCCTCGCAGAACCTTTCTCCCCATACAGCGACACCTCCGCCTCATTCAAGAGTGGTGTAGGCGTTGGCGATTGTCCATCAACCGGAGAAAAGCCGCGCCACACTTTCCACCAAACGCCGCTTTCCCGCCAACTTCCCCACATTCACATACCTTCGCCAAAGGATTGAGTGGGTAGATTCGCTTACCTACCTGGGAGTAAAGCTCGACAAGGGCCTAACTTTTCGGGGACACATCAACGACCTATCAGCGTGGACCAGCAGGACAATTGCTTCACTGTACCCCATGCTGCGGTCGGGGATGCCAATTCCCTTAAAGTTACGCCTCTTTCAGGCTCTCATTATCCCTATCCTCCTGTATGCCTGCGAAATCTGGGGCATGGCTGCAGACACCCACCTCCTGCGTCTGCAACGTATACAGAATAGAGGTCTTCGTGTAATCTGTTCTGTATACCGTAGATTCCCTACGAGACTACTGCACGAAGCCTCGTCCCTCCCGTACGTGGAGGACGAAATTAGGCGCCGGGCAACCAAATTCTACGACCAGTTTCCACAAAATCGGAGCGCCCTGGTTAGGTCTCTTGGGGACTATATCCCTAGAGAACGCACGCTTGTGCGACACCGGGTTCCCCGCATGGCTTGCGGGCACCCCCGGTAACACAGGAGCTACCCCATCAACAGCGTAAGCTGAGCTCCTTACAGCCCTTCCAAGAGTAGTTTGGAAGTCCAAAATGTTTCGCCAAATATCCATATTTGGACCACCCATCAGCAGTGCCCAACGGCAGTTGCACGCTGAAATTAACAACCGATGAGGAGCATAAATATATGCTACCTCCTAACAACCCTCAATCCTCATTCTTCACCAGCCATCCTATAACATCCTAATCCCGTCATACAGTGGTTAAGCCCTAAAAGGGCAGGTACACGAATGACACACCTCGGGCTGTTCTCAGCCTGCCATCTGGTAGTCTAGTCTAGTCTTGATTCCCAGTGTAACACACATCCCTGTTGAGACCTCATCGAAACCATCGCGCAGGTTAAGCCGTATAACTACTAGGTACTACGGTAAAGACACTCGGGTGGGGGAATAGCCTTCCCACTCGACTCGAACTGCCTCTGGTGCCTCTGGCGCTTGCCACAAAAATACTCGTATAGCCATTGTCATAACGTATCGTAAAATTGAAATGTGAAGTTACACACGTGTTTGTTTCTACAAGTCGTCATATTGTTAAAAAGAGTTTAAAAAGACTAGTATTTCTGGTGCCATTAATGGTTCTGACGACATGTGGAATAGTGAAAATGGAGATGTGTTATCCGAGCCAGATATAAATGAAAAAAGTGATAGTGACGGAAGTGAGACCCAGAATAGTCAGAGAAAAGAAACAATGAAACAATACATTGTAGGCCCAATGAAATTGTGGAATGTATCCAGTTCATTCACAAATTACTGTATACCTATATAACTTTTACATAATACTACATGGTTTCCCTCCCTTTCTGAATTCCTAGAAGCACCACTCTCATAATTCCCTCCCCAGTGTTTTCAAGCAAATTATTCGAGAAAAGGGGGGGGGGGATTACGCGATAAAATACGGTATATGCACCAAGCTTTGAAGCCCACTTCTTTGTACAGATTCAGCACTACATCTTTCTGAAAGTCGCCCAGATTCGAAATCCGTTTTTCTGTCTTATGGTGTATTCCGGGGGATATAAACAAGGGCCGCCCGGATTCAGAAGTGGTTATTTTACCTTGTTGCACGACGCGCAACAATGAATGTTCACTTACATTGCATGCTTTAGCTGTTAGCGCCCGGCTCTGTTTAAATGCCAAGTTTGCACACACTTCTTCGGAGGATAATTCCTTTAAAAAAGTGTAAACACTGAAAATAATAGCCTGCGCATCTGAATGCAATACTTTTCCTTTCGATTTACTTGTCTGTAAGCCGCTTGTACCAGATTTTGTTAATGCCATGTTTCTTAGCAACAAAACGAGTTTCAGTAATTATAAGACTTAGGTAACACTGTGACACTATGTCAGACTTGGAACACGCATAAGAATAAACTAGATTCCTTTTCTGCAGACATCTCACTCCTTGAGAAGAAAGATAGTTGATACAATAAATAAATAAATAAATAAATAAATAAATAAATAAATAAATAAATAAATAAATAAATAAATAAATAAATAAATAAATAAATAAATAAATAAATAAATAAATAAATAAATAAATAAATAAATAAATAAATAAATAAATAAATAAATAAATAAATAAATAAATAAATAAATAAATAAATAAATAAATAAATAAATAAATAAATAAATAAATAAATAAATAAATAAATAAATAAATAAATAAATAAATAAATAAATAAATAAATAAATAAATAAATAAATAAATAAATAAATAAATAAATAAATAAATAAATAAATAAATAAATAAATAAATAAATAAATAAATAAATAAATAAATAAATAAATAAATAAATAAATAAATAAATAAATAAATAAATAAATAAATAAATAAATAAATAAATAAATAAATAAATAAATAAATAAATAAATAAATAAATAAATAAATAAATAAATAAATAAATAAATAAATAAATAAATAAATAAATAAATAAATAAATAAATAAATAAATAAATAAATAAATAAATAAATAAATAAATAAATAAATAAATAAATAAATAAATAAATAAATAAATAAATAAATAAATAAATAAATAAATAAATAAATAAATAAATAAATAAATAAATAAATAAATAAATAAATAAATAAATAAATAAATAAATAAATAAATAAATAAATAAATAAATAAATAAATAAATAAATAAATAAATAAATAAATAAATAAATAAATAAATAAATAAATAAATAAATAAATAAATAAATAAATAAATAAATAAATAAATAAATAAATAAATAAATAAATAAATAAATAAATAAATAAATAAATAAATAAATAAATAAATAAATAAATAAATAAATAAATAAATAAATAAATAAATAAATAAATAAATAAATAAATAAATAAATAAATAAATAAATAAATAAATAAATAAATAAATAAATAAATAAATAAATAAATAAATAAATAAATAAATAAATAAATAAATAAATAAATAAATAAATAAATAAATAAATAAATAAATAAATAAATAAATAAATAAATAAATAAATAAATAAATAAATAAATAAATAAATAAATAAATAAATAAATAAATAAATAAATAAATAAATAAATAAATAAATAAATAAATAAATAAATAAATAAATAAATAAATAAATAAATAAATAAATAAATAAATAAATAAATAAATAAATAAATAAATAAATAAATAAATAAATAAATAAATAAATAAATAAATAAATAAATAAATAAATAAATAAATAAATAAATAAATAAATAAATAAATAAATAAATAAATAAATAAATAAATAAATAAATAAATAAATAAATAAATAAATAAATAAATAAATAAATAAATAAATAAATAAATAAATAAATAAATAAATAAATAAATAAATAAATAAATAAATAAATAAATAAATAAATAAATAAATAAATAAATAAATAAATAAATAAATAAATAAATAAATAAATAAATAAATAAATAAATAAATAAATAAATAAATAAATAAATAAATAAATAAATAAATAAATAAATAAATAAATAAATAAATAAATAAATAAATAAATAAATAAATAAATAAATAAATAAATAAATAAATAAATAAATAAATAAATAAATAAATAAATAAATAAATAAATAAATAAATAAATAAATAAATAAATAAATAAATAAATAAATAAATAAATAAATAAATAAATAAATAAATAAATAAATAAATAAATAAATAAATAAATAAATAAATAAATAAATAAATAAATAAATAAATAAATAAATAAATAAATAAATAAATAAATAAATAAATAAATAAATAAATAAATAAATAAATAAATAAATAAATAAATAAATAAATAAATAAATAAATAAATAAATAAATAAATAAATAAATAAATAAATAAATAAATAAATAAATAAATAAATAAATAAATAAATAAATAAATAAATAAATAAATAAATAAATAAATAAATAAATAAATAAATAAATAAATAAATAAATAAATAAATAAATAAATAAATAAATAAATAAATAAATAAATAAATAAATAAATAAATAAATAAATAAATAAATAAATAAATAAATAAATAAATAAATAAATAAATAAATAAATAAATAAATAAATAAATAAATAAATAAATAAATAAATAAATAAATAAATAAATAAATAAATAAATAAATAAATAAATAAATAAATAAATAAATAAATAAATAAATAAATAAATAAATAAATAAATAAATAAATAAATAAATAAATAAATAAATAAATAAATAAATAAATAAATAAATAAATAAATAAATAAATAAATAAATAAATAAATAAATAAATAAATAAATAAATAAATAAATAAATAAATAAATAAATAAATAAATAAATAAATAAATAAATAAATAAATAAATAAATAAATAAATAAATAAATAAATAAATAAATAAATAAATAAATAAATAAATAAATAAATAAATAAATAAATAAATAAATAAATAAATAAATAAATAAATAAATAAATAAATAAATAAATAAATAAATAAATAAATAAATAAATAAATAAATAAATAAATAAATAAATAAATAAATAAATAAATAAATAAATAAATAAATAAATAAATAAATAAATAAATAAATAAATAAATAAATAAATAAATAAATAAATAAATAAATAAATAAATAAATAAATAAATAAATAAATAAATAAATAAATAAATAAATAAATAAATAAATAAATAAATAAATAAATAAATAAATAAATAAATAAATAAATAAATAAATAAATAAATAAATAAATAAATAAATAAATAAATAAATAAATAAATAAATAAATAAATAAATAAATAAATAAATAAATAAATAAATAAATAAATAAATAAATAAATAAATAAATAAATAAATAAATAAATAAATAAATAAATAAATAAATAAATAAATAAATAAATAAATAAATAAATAAATAAATAAATAAATAAATAAATAAATAAATAAATAAATAAATAAATAAATAAATAAATAAATAAATAAATAAATAAATAAATAAATAAATAAATAAATAAATAAATAAATAAATAAATAAATAAATAAATAAATAAATAAATAAATAAATAAATAAATAAATAAATAAATAAATAAATAAATAAATAAATAAATAAATAAATAAATAAATAAATAAATAAATAAATAAATAAATAAATAAATAAATAAATAAATAAATAAATAAATAAATAAATAAATAAATAAATAAATAAATAAATAAATAAATAAATAAATAAATAAATAAATAAATAAATAAATAAATAAATAAATAAATAAATAAATAAATAAATAAATAAATAAATAAATAAATAAATAAATAAATAAATAAATAAATAAATAAATAAATAAATAAATAAATAAATAAATAAATAAATAAATAAATAAATAAATAAATAAATAAATAAATAAATAAATAAATAAATAAATAAATAAATAAATAAATAAATAAATAAATAAATAAATAAATAAATAAATAAATAAATAAATAAATAAATAAATAAATAAATAAATAAATAAATAAATAAATAAATAAATAAATAAATAAATAAATAAATAAATAAATAAATAAATAAATAAATAAATAAATAAATAAATAAATAAATAAATAAATAAATAAATAAATAAATAAATAAATAAATAAATAAATAAATAAATAAATAAATAAATAAATAAATAAATAAATAAATAAATAAATAAATAAATAAATAAATAAATAAATAAATAAATAAATAAATAAATAAATAAATAAATAAATAAATAAATAAATAAATAAATAAATAAATAAATAAATAAATAAATAAATAAATAAATAAATAAATAAATAAATAAATAAATAAATAAATAAATAAATAAATAAATAAATAAATAAATAAATAAATAAATAAATAAATAAATAAATAAATAAATAAATAAATAAATAAATAAATAAATAAATAAATAAATAAATAAATAAATAAATAAATAAATAAATAAATAAATAAATAAATAAATAAATAAATAAATAAATAAATAAATAAATAAATAAATAAATAAATAAATAAATAAATAAATAAATAAATAAATAAATAAATAAATAAATAAATAAATAAATAAATAAATAAATAAATAAATAAATAAATAAATAAATAAATAAATAAATAAATAAATAAATAAATAAATAAATAAATAAATAAATAAATAAATAAATAAATAAATAAATAAATAAATAAATAAATAAATAAATAAATAAATAAATAAATAAATAAATAAATAAATAAATAAATAAATAAATAAATAAATAAATAAATAAATAAATAAATAAATAAATAAATAAATAAATAAATAAATAAATAAATAAATAAATAAATAAATAAATAAATAAATAAATAAATAAATAAATAAATAAATAAATAAATAAATAAATAAATAAATAAATAAATAAATAAATAAATAAATAAATAAATAAATAAATAAATAAATAAATAAATAAATAAATAAATAAATAAATAAATAAATAAATAAATAAATAAATAAATAAATAAATAAATAAATAAATAAATAAATAAATAAATAAATAAATAAATAAATAAATAAATAAATAAATAAATAAATAAATAAATAAATAAATAAATAAATAAATAAATAAATAAATAAATAAATAAATAAATAAATAAATAAATAAATAAATAAATAAATAAATAAATAAATAAATAAATAAATAATCATGATGCAAGGCAAGTGTCGTTTGCTATCGCTGAGCGCAGCGTTTCTTCAATCGCTCATATCTTGGGCTACAGGCCATCTAAAATTGTGCTTCTTGAACAGTCAGCTTCAACATTTCTAGCTCTTTGCAATGGAATTCTTTGTAATAATGAGCCGCTGGATTTGATGAGCGCAAAGAGAAAAGTGAAAAGCAAATATTGCGCTAGACAGCGCGTTACCAAACTGGGCAACGTCGCCTCTCTAGGATAAGCTACTTGCTCTCACACACCTTCTTCTAGCTCCGCCTCATGTGCCTTCTTATTCCGCACGGCTTATAGTCAGTATTGTGATTGTTTCAGGTATTAGAGGAAATGGCAGTATAGAGATTGGATGTGATAAGTTATATATTTGAGCATGTTTAATTTGTGTATGTTGCATAAAATTCTGCTTTAATTTTGTTGTATATCATATTTTTGGTCTGTAGTATTTAGGTTTTTATACCTTGTAGAATTTTGTTGTAAATATATTTGAAAGCTAAATAAGACTAAGGATCTGGAATGTAAGTCACGGTTTAAATTATTAGTTGTCAGGGTTTATTATTGCAGGTTTTTATTTATTTGTTTATTGATTTATTTCTGAGGAATTACATAAGAATAAATAACACTAAAGGCTCTTTACAAGCTGACGATTCGTACAAAATTTCGATATAATTGTATTTATAATGTGAATATATATAAAAACACTAACGTTGCATTGTACATATACTTAACCCTTGAACCTATAATTTTTAATCAATAAAGCAAACCTCATTCTTATTTTGTTAACTGAAGTTTAGCTATTTCTGTTACACATTGTACATAATAGCCACAAGTAAGTTTGCAATTATCAAGCTTGTCCCTTAAAGATGTTCTTTGTTGAAATTGGATATTGATAATCAGCTCCATGGAACATGCTGTCAAATTCACGATAAGCAAATAATTAAAATGCTTAATAAGAGATTATAAATTTAATATTGAGCTCAGGTATTAATGTAAGATAATTAACTCCACTTCACAGTTCGAAAATGAAAACAAAATTTCACATCTTTGCGAAAAAATTAGTTGAAGATTTATAAGTTGATATGTACAATTTTTGGAGAATGAGTCAGATGCCTCTCCTTAACAATTCTGCACTGACTCTAAGATTAACTGATAGAATTAACCTCCACACTATTTGCAGCTTTGGGCTCTTGCAGCCTTGACATGGTTCTTCTGAGAAGCATCATGTAGTGGCGCCCAACCGTTGTTACATTTTAGCTTAGTGCTAGCATTGCACTTCATCAAGAGATCTATCATCTCTTCATTGCCATGGTAGGCAGCTGAGTATACCGCTGTACAGTTATCACTTTTTCTTAAATTCACATCGTTGTAGTGTTTAACGCCCGCTTTTACTACTACGGCACCGCAGGCGGTGACACTGATGACACATGGAATGAAGATGGAGCACCGGTGGAATGAGATGGCGGGGGAAACCGGAGCACCCGGAGAAAACCCGCCCTGACGCCGCTTCGTCCACCACGAATACCACATGCGGGTCCCTGGGATTGAACCCGGGCCGCCTAGGTGGTAGGCGAGCGCGCTAACCGCTCGACCACGGCGCCGCACCATATTCTAGCAGGGCTCTGGCTATCTTGACATAGTTCATCCAAGAAGCAAGGTGTAGTGGCGTCCAACCGTGGTTACATTTTTGCTCAGTGCTAGCATTGTACTTTATCAAGAGGCGTATTATCCCTACATGGTTATAGTAGGCAGCTATGTATAGCGCTGTACAGTCATTACTATTTCTTAAATTCGCATCAGCACCATATTCCATATGGGCTTTTGATACCTTTTCATATCTCATCTCCCGTCCGATATGACACAATGTTGGAGGACGTTAAATTAAAAAAAAAAAAAAAAATCTCATCTCAGAAGCAATGTGTAGTGGCGCATGACCGTTGTTACATTTTAAATCAGCGTTAGCACTGTACTTCATCAAGAGATACATAATCTCTTCATGATCAATCCTGGCAGCTAAGTATAGCGCTGTACAGTTATTACTATTTCTTAAATTCACATCAGCACCATATTCCATAAGGGCTCTTGCTACCTTTTCATATCTCATCTGAGAAGAAATGTGTAGTGGCGCATAACCGTTGTTACATTTTAAATCAGCGTTAGCATTGTACTTTATCAAGAGGCGTATTATCCCTACACGGTTATAGTTGGCAGCTATACATAGCGCTGTACAGTTATTACTATTTTTTAAATTCACATCAGCACCATATTCCATAAGGGCTCTTGCTACCTTTTCATATCTCATCTCAGAAGCAATGTGTAGTGGCGCATGACCGTTGTTACATTATAAATAAGCGTTAGCATTGTACTTCATCAAGAGATACATCATCTCTTCATGATCAATCCTGGCAGCTAAGTATAGCGGTGTACAGTTCTCGACTCCTCTGACGTTTACATCAGCACCATTTTCAAGAAGGATTCTTGTGAGACCAGTAAAGTTCTTTTCGACGGCTATGTGCAACGGAGCCGAGTTATTGTCACACTTCAAGTTTGGGTTGGCTCCACTGTCGACCAATAACCGAGCAATCTGTTCATTACTAGACCATGAAGCCTGATACAGCGGTGTACATCCGTCACTTGTTCTCACATCCGTAGTAGCGCCTTCACTCAGCAGTAGACGAACCAACTCCAGGTGTCCGTGTTGTACTGCTACGTGAAAAGGTGTGCACTTATCTTTCTTCCTGACTAAATCTTTATCAGCGCCTCTGTTCAGGAGCAGCTGCACCATCTTTGCATGTTCATGTTGAACCGCAGAATGAATGACGGTGTTTGGATCCGCGCCACATTCTAGGTACTCCTTTGCAAGGGACAAGTTCCCTGTAGAAGCTGCAAAAGTTAATCCGTCGTTCAAAGCTTCACCTTTTGTTCCTTGGGCGTCTCTTGCACAAGAGGTTCTGGAGCGGCAAACCTGAAACAACGACATATTTGTAACTTGTGGTATATACTACGCACAAATGTTCGGGTATTTGGAATATAGAGGAACATAATAAACGAGAAGGCTTCAAATTTTTGAATGCGTCATCTGCATTTGAGATCAATATTTAAGAGGAATGTATGGCTGTGTGGTTCATCAGGAGTACTCTTAGGACAAGTGAGAAGAGGAACAAGAGGAACACCATTCAGCATCTAGTTAAATATTGTCTTACTTTTCATCGAGGGAATTGATCTGTGCCTGTTTTCTCTCACATATGAACATTACAATGTGAGAGATGCCTTTTATCTTGGTACACCGCCACTTTACAAGGTAAAGAAATAAATTCTATATACATTTGAAGGCAAAAGCATGTGTGCAAGCACTTTAATGCTGAGGATTTTGTCGCATTGGCATTGAACAGTTAAAAACGCTCAGCGCCGTGCGACACAGTTGACTGTAGCCATAGAGTTGCAGTTAGCTTATTACTCTATGGCTGTTGTCACGTGATTAAAAAGTTTGTTAGTTTGTGTGCAAAGCAACGATTAAGAATTGAGTTTGTTTTTGGGTAACTTTGAGATCAGAGCTGAGGTAAACAAAGGAGATAGATAAAAGTAAATTATTTTGTTCCAATAAGCTTAACATTGCTCGGACTAGGTTCGCACTATTTCGGTTATGCATGTTTAATAATTTATCAATAATAATTAGCTTACTCATTAGTACTGATAATAATGTCACAAGAACATTACTAAACTATTCAATGCTTTGGTAAGGATGTGTAACAAACTGATGATAGATAGATTTTTTTGGCACCTGTTAATATATAATTAAAATCAAATGAAGCGTGTCAATAAATTATTAGGAACTATTTGAATATATTTTCAAACGTTTCCAGAAAACGCAGATCGTAGGGTAAATATCCATAAAATACTTTTATCGGGAAAATGAGGGGTTTAGTTTCAATCTGAGTGTTCCACTTTTACTCATATTTGAGATATTAGTGTTAAAAGAATGTTTGGGAGGTTATGTTTCATCAGAATAGGACAATGCTTAGCGTATTCCCATATCAAAACCATGTGGAAATAACGAATTAGTTTCAAAGTGCGTTGTTTCCAACCTTGTGTTACTTTCAGAATGCATTATTTCCGTTCAGCCAATCAGAAGCAGAAGTGACAAGGACAGCGCTATTATTGCATCGCGCGGGAAACCACCAAGTTATGCACTTGTAGATCATTAGTACTATATTGTTATAGTGTATTATAGTGCTTTTCAAATGGGAAGGAGTTTGTCCTTGCACGTCTCCAGGCCGATAACCAATCGGAGTTCTGCTGTGTTGTCAATTGGCTTTCCCCTTAAGTGGGGCTTGACGCGCGCCAAGAAATATGAAGAGTGGGGGTAATGAGCTTGCAACGCTGTGCATCTAAACGTATCTCACTGGCTGCAGATCAGAACTCTTCTCATTTGAAAAACACAATAACGTATTTTATTATTATTATTATTATTATTATTATTATTATTATTATTATTATTATTATTATTATTATTATTATTATTATTATTGTTGTTGTTGTTGTTATTGTTACCGTGACGGCGACGGCGACTGCTACTGCTATTTTTGTTATTATTACTGCTACTGTTCTTGTTCTTGTTATTATTATTACCATTACTATTATAAATGATAATGATAATAATAACAATAAGACTAACAGTAACAGTAAGAATAACAGCAACAGTAAGTATAGCAGTAACAATAAGAATAACAGTAACAATAACAATAATCATAATAATGATAATGACAACGACTACAACGACAACCACAACCATAACAATAACAACAATAACAATAACACTAGCAGCAAGAGCAAGAGCACTATAGGAATTTTCACGTTATGAAGGCACAACGGGCTCTTATGGACCATGCTATTCTTTATGGAAGATTCACGTGCGCTGTTGCCAAATGTGCGTGTTTTCAAATGCGACTAAGATAAAGTATGAACATGCATTTCGGTGTGAAATGTCTCGAAGAATACTATGGCATGCACGATAAACCTTTTATATAATTATATAGTTTTTAAAATAATAAAATCTAAAATTTTGTGGAAAGCAGATTTTTTTAACATCTTTCTCGCTCCGAACGTCAAAACATGGTTTCAAATCGAAATAATTGCAATAAAAAAAATCTGGATTATTTGCTTGCTTTTGTAGGCCACGTTGGTATTTAGATTATATCAATATGTCGAAACATATTTTTTTAAATAAATAAAGTTTAAAACAAAGTGTTAAGATTCTTCATTTATACAGTGGAAAATGTCGTCGCTGACTAATTCTCGTTCTGTAAGTCCACGTGAAAACTTCCAGCGACAAAGTTGTCAAGGAAATAACGAAATTATTTTTTATACACATATAGAACGTCTCCAGTACCGAAGTATCCATGAATCACCATTTAAAGGCAAATGTTTGCGGCGCGCCGGACGAAAGCCGGTCCTCGTGTCTTGGAGATGATGACAACCAGATGTGGTATGACAGTTGAAGGGCCGATAAAGCATTGTACTTCAGCGCAGGTTTTCAATAGGTTTTGGGAATCTGAGGCGTGAGCGAGTTTTACAAGCTCTCTGGTAATTATGTGCATTGCAGTTAAGTGATCAGTGCGGAATGGATCGCAGAAGAAAAGGCGAAATTATTAAAAGTGGCGACCGGAAAACAATTCTTAGAGTGTATGATTATTGAAAGAAAAAGAACCCCGGATACAGTGACTCGTTTATTGTTAGTGAGCTTCATAAGGCGACTGGTGTAGTAGGCCTACATTTTTTATATTAAGAAAAGAATGTAAAGAGGGTCCCATCACTACACCGCAGTTTACATGCAAAACCAGCAGAAGATAAAATATGATCATTTTGAAGGCAAATATGGCACAAATTTCCTGAATTTCTATTTCAAAGTACTCCCCCCTACAATTCTGACCGTGTTGAAAAAAGTTAATGAGGATGAGGACCTGCCAAATTTTAAATATTCAACCTTTTATAGCTTAGGGAGGAAATGGGATTTCATTTTGAAAACAGAGGAAATAAATCGTTTATGGTTGAGACAAATTATATTATAGTGCGGCGACATTCCTGTTTACGGAAAATAAAACAATTCAGCAAAGAGGTAAGGAAAATCGTGTACCTTGACGAAAGTTGGGTATCAAAAGTTTGGAAGGATAGGAAGCGCTTTTTGCCGGGTTATCCACTGGTCTTAAATCACCTACTGCTCGCGGACCACGATTTGTAATATTGCATGTGGATGGTACTATTTGTACAGGGTGCAAAATTTGTTTTCTTGTAAAAAGATTCTGTTGATTATCATGATGAAATGGACAGCGATAGATTTGAACAGTAATTCAGGAATCAACTAGCAAATCCACGGTAATCGCTGCGGCGCAACATACATGGCAACGCCGCGCTGATTCTCCATAAGAGCCATTGTGCCTTCATAACGTGAAAACTCCTATAGAACTAGCACTAGCCATAGCTATAGCCATAGCCATGGCCATAATAATAACAATAATAACAGTAGTAGTTTTAAGTGATAATTTCAGGTAATATGGACAGACGTATTACTCCTTTTCCACCTGGACGTGGAAGAAAGAAATCCCGGCATCCAAACAACTTGGAAAGACAAAGCGAGAAAGATAAGCTAAATGTTTATGTTTCTACTTTGAAGATAACCTTTTTAGTTTCTCTACTACGTAGAGGAAGTATTGTGTTCCATCCAAAAATTCGATGTCGAGATTTCACCGGAAATTATGTTTTGAGACCCCCTGAATCCAGAAAAGATACGTTTTAGAAAAAAGTCCATGTGTATGTGTGTGTGTCTGTCACACTGGACAGTACAACGCAAAAACGAAAAGTCGGTTAAACACCAAAGTTGCTAATTAGGTTTAATGTGTTTTAAGGATGCGACACCAGAATTTGAAGAAAATTCCTCCACCTAAACTACCCCTTACATCGAAAATTTTGATTTTCCTAAAAATGGCTCTCAGGATTTTGATTAAAATGCCATATGTTTGAGATATTTTTATGACAAATGAAATGTATGAATTGAATTGTCTGGCTATAGTCCATGTATTTATTCTGGATGACTTTTGCATAACTGGTAAAACGTAAGAGATAGACCAAATCTTACTATATAAAAATGTAGATATTACTAAAACACACAATTTATCTCCAAATAAATTTTCTTGTAGAGTGAAGCATTTCGGAAATATTCCTTGTTATTTGTGTAGGTTTTGGAGAATTTACACTTTTGTCAAATGGAACATTGTTATTCGCTTCTTTATGTTAACCGCGCAAAGAGAACAGAATCCCAAAGCTTTAAAAGATTTGACTGTCGCTCAAAGGCTACTGTATTCCCCTTGTATCTACAAAAAAGAGTAATTAGATAATTTGTGCAAATGTTTATCTCAACCAATATGAAGAAGATTTAGGAATAAGAGTTTGTAAGAATGGTTGGTACAAGGGTAGAGAAAGTCATTTGAGAGCAACACATCAGATTTTTGTGGTAGTATTTAACGCCCACTTTTGCTACATAAGGTGGTGACGCTAATGGTACATTGAGTGAAGATGGAGCACCGGTGGAATGAGATGCCGCGGGAAACCGGAGAACCCGGAGAAAACCCGCCCCAGCTCCGCTTCGTCCTCCATGAATCCTTCATGCGGTTCCCTGGGATCCAACCCGGGCCGCTTTAGTGAGAAGCGAATGGTCTAACCATTTGGCTACGGCGCGGCCACTAAAGATAACCTAAACCGGTTACTAAGTTTCACTAAACCTATGTGACTCACACGAGGAAGTGGATAGTTTTAATATTATACATAATTTTATTTCCAAGTAAGACAAATCACTCGCTCTTCCCGTATACCGACAATTGATTGATTGATTGATTTGGGTTAAGGGCGCTCAACTTCTAGGTCATCAGCGCCCTTAAGAGATTCATGGCAATAACCAGATATGAAACAAGGTGATAAATATATCCAAAATCAAAAACACATAATTAAAAATTTTAAATCCTCAAATTGATATTGCACTCCGCTAAAAAATTAAAAACTATATCAACCGCTGTTTTGTCGTCCGCTAGGACCTCTGCAGGTCTGGCAGGCAGCTGCAGAGAATCCCGAAGGTGCGCTAGAGAGCAACACTTTAGCAGTACGTGGCGAACCGACAAAAGGTTGTCACACAGCGGACATAGAGGCGCAGGGTCCCTTTTAAATATGTAACCATGCGAAAAATTGCAGTGGCCTATTCTTAATCGAGCCAAATTAACCTCCTCGCGACGAGATGTGCGACAGGAAGTTACCCAGTTTATCGGAAGTTCTTTCACTTCTCTAAGCTTATTACTGCGGAGAGCTGACCACTCGTCGTGCCAGGACGACAGCACCGCTCTCCGCACTTCAAGCCTGAAGTCTTCCGAAGTAACACGTGAGATGGTAATACTAGGTTCGTAGTTGCCGTCTTTGCTGCTAAATCTGCCATTTCATTTCCCGGCAAACCTACGTGACCAGGAATCCATGCACACACCACGCCAACACCAGAAGCGTGTAAAACATGGAGGGCATCCTGGATATGTTGTACAATAGGGTGGGGGTTGTACAACTGATAAAGGTTCTACAGTGCACTAAGGGAATCGCTCAAAATCAGGCAGTCACCTAATTTACGGTGGCGAACATACAAAACGGCTCGATAAATAGCATAAAGCTCTGCAGTAAAAATGGAAGTGCTATTTGGAAAACCGAACGTATATGGTTCGGTTCCATAAACATAAGCACATCCAACACCGTTGGTGCTCTGTGATCCATCGGTGTAAATATATCGACGGTCAGCGTAGCCTGACAAAAACTCTAAGAAACACGTGCGGATACTTGAAATAGGCATCGTGGACTTCTGGTGTACGGTCATCCCAAGATCTACATGGGGCGTACCAGATAGCCGGGGGGGGGGGGGGGGGCGGTAAAGTCTCTCGCCTTTGGCGAACATCACAGGCAGTTCCACTCCAAGCTTCACTAGGAGCTCTTGGAAACGGAACCCCGCAGGCTTAGGACTAAGGGTGCTATTCCTATATCGTTCTCTTAGCGTAGTGGTGAAAAAAGAAGCGAACGTTGGGTGCTTAGGCATACATCTAAGCGCACAACCATAATTTGCCAAGAGAATCTCACGCCGGTATTGCAGAGGAGGTTCTGCGGACTCGGCGTAAAGGCTCACCACTGGGCTTGTTGGGAAAGCTCCTGTTGCAATGCGAATGCCCCTATTGTGGACGACGTCTAATCTTCTCAGCAGAGTTGGTCGTGCTGATGAATAAACAATACACCCATAGTCTAGTTTGGATCGGACCAATGCCCAATATATTCGCAACAAAATTGTCCGATCCGCTCCCCACGATTTGCCATTCAGTACTCGCATAATATTTAGGGAACGGTCACATCTCGTTCTTAGCTGTGCAATATGCGACGACCAACTAAGCTTCCTGTCCAAGATCAAACCCAGGAAGCGCGTCTCTTCTGCGAAGGGAAGTGAATCTGGACCAAATCGGAGCAAAGGTGGTAATCGTCTCCTACGGCGCCAGAAATTAATGCAGATTGATTTCTCAGTTGAGAAACGGAAGCCGTTTTTCACGCTCCATTCTCTAAGGTTGTCCAAAAATTGCTGCAGGCGCCGTTGTAAGAACGTCGTGTGCTGAGAAGAGCAATAGACAGCGAAGTCGTCTACGAATAGGCATGAGGAAACTCCAGGTGGAACACATTTCCAGATGGAGTTAATTGCTATAGCAAAGAGCGTGACACTTAGCACCGAACCCTGAGGTACTCCCTCCTCCTGAACAAAAGAATTAGAAAAAACCGAGCCGACCCTTACTCGGAAAAAGCGGTCCTTCATAAACTCCTGAATGAAAAGTGGTAGGCGTCCACGTATGTTCCAGGCATACAGGGAACGTAGAATCCCTGCTCGCCAGCACGTAACATAAGCCTTCTCAAGATCGAAAAATATGCCAACGGTTTGACAGTTCTTCATAAAGCCGTCCATTATCTGTGTCGATATTGACACAAGATGGTCAACAGTTGAACGGCGTCGTCGAAAACCACACTGGATGTTAGTCAGTAGGTTACGACTTTCTAACCACCATACCAATCGTCCATTGATCATGCGTTCCATCACCTTGCAAACGCAACTGGTGAGGGAAATAGGACGATAGCTGGAGGGAAGATGAAGATCCTTCCCAGCCTTCAAGATGTGGCCTCCCGCCAATTTTCTGGGAGTATACTGTCAACCCAAACACGATTATAGACCTCGAGCAGGAATGCCTTACCTTCAGGAGAGAGCTGTTGTAACATTTGTACATGAATACCGTCCGGTCCTGGTGCTGAACATCGCGAAGATTTAAGGGAATGCTCCAGCTCCGCCATGGTGAAAAGGCGATTGTAATCTTCTACGTTTCTAGAACGAAACGAGAAGCCTTGAGATTCCACCTGAGTTTTAAATGGAAGGAACTCAGGGGAGTAGTTTTCCGAGCTAGACACTTGTGCGAAAGCACTGCCAAAGGTATTGGCCACTTCAAATGAATCAACAACAGCTCCTGTGGCTGTTTTTAGTCCCGCTAGTGGTATTTGGGTCGTTTTAGCTGCAACACGCCTTAATCTATCCCACACAACCGAGGAAGGTGTGTGTCGGTTAAATGAAGCTACAAATTTGGTCCATGATGACTTTTTGCTATCCTTAATGACTTGTCTGGCCCTGGCGCGCATTTTCTTGTACTCGATTAGGTTTTCCAAAGTAGGGTGACGTTGGAAAACCCTAAGTGCACGCCTTCGAGCACGAATGGCATTCCGACATTCTTCCGTCCACCAGGGGACGGGAAATCGACGGGGGTGTGTAGTCGACCGCGGAATCGATTGTTCAGCAGCAGAGAGAATCGTCTCCGTGAGATGCTGCGCCAAATTATTCACTGAGTCGTGCTCGTTGTACGTAAAGACAGCCAACTGGGTGTAAAGGTTCCAGTTGGCATGGTCCAAACGCCATTTGGGCATACGTGTGGAAAATGTATGTTGTGTCAAGAGTCTAATAAGACATGGGAAGTGGTCACTAGAGTGTAAATCAGAGATGACATTCCATTGTAAGGAGACTGCCAACTGAGGTGTGAACAAACTGCAAGGTCAAGGTGTGAGAAGCTGTTATGAGAGTCAGAAATGAATGTAGGCTCTCCAGTGTTGAGGAGAGCTAGGTTGTGACTGTCGAAATAATCGGCAATGAGCGTACCTCTCGCACAAGCGCGACTTGAACCCCAAAGTGGGTGGTGCGCATTGAAGTCTCCCACCAACAGAAACGGTGTTGGCAACTGGGAAACTAGATCGTCTAAATGAATGTGCGAGAAGTCATGGGACGGAGGCAATTATAGATTACAGATGGTGAAATGGATGTCTGGCAGTAGAATTCTTATTGCAACTGATTGGATATCAGACTGTATTGGTACAGATTGCATATATATGTCATCTCTCACAAGTATCATAGCGCCGCCATGAGCCGGAACACCCTCTTCTGGTGTGACGTCACACCGTACTGTGGTGTATCGCCTTAGATGGAAAGCGTCTTGAGGACGCAGCTTAGTCTCTTGCAAACATCCAACCAGAGGTTCGTATTCTTTGAGCAAAAGCTCCAGTTCTGAACGCTGACTTCTTATTCCACGTATGTTCCATTGTAGTATAGCCATATTGCATTATGTATGGGAGAGGTTATTCCAAGGTACTCATTACTTTGGAGTAGGCGGTTGTCGAATTAATTTCGCCCTTTTCTTCTCTCTTGGGCTTATAGTTTTGTCAGACCCTTTTTCGCGCCTCTTTTCCACTGGGGGTCTCCCAGTGTGGGCAGATTCTAGTTCCATGTCCTCTGCCGAGGACCTCCGTTTTCCCATAGAGAATTTCGGTTCGAGAACTTCGAACCCATTTGACACGGCGACCGGCGAAGATGACATACGCCGGTCTGTAGCCATACCAGAGGATTCCTCTGAAGAGGATCTCCTAGGAGATGACTTTGGATTTTTCTTTCCCTTTGATGTTTTGGGAGAAACCTTACTCTCTTTGAGGAAATCAGATCTTTTGTACTTCGTCTTAAACTTGATCGGTGAAGCATCGTATACAATGGGTCTACTTGTCGAAGTTGGCTTCTTTGTTGGTGACCTTCCTGATCTGCTGGATTGAACTGCGGTGCTTGTAGATGCTGTAGCGGACTTAGGTGATGTCAAACGCTTTGGATGTGACCTAGCTACGAGACCTTTATCTGATATTGTTGCCCCGTTTATATCGCTAGTTTGAGTTGCGGTTTCCCGACGTGGTACTAGTTTAGCTGTAACCGAGCTATAGGTACCTGAGTTTGGGATAGCGGGCTCGCGCAAACGTAAGAGCTTTCGGGCTTCTGAGGACACCTTCTCTCTAACCCGGATCTCCTGGATAGCTCTTTCCTCCATATAGCGGGGACATTCTCGGGAGTTGGCTGGATGTTCTCCCCTGCAGTTAATACAACTAGGAGGTGAGGTGCAGTCATCGTCATGTGCGATGCCTCCACAGTTTACGCAGGTAGCTCTAGCACTGCACGTGTCACTTGTATGCTCGCTGGCATTTATAACATCTAAGCGGGCTCGGAATATAAGGTCTTACTTCAATTGCCTCGTACCCTGCCTTTATCCTTTGCGGGAGATCTACCCGATTAAAGGTAAGGAAAAGGGCACGGGTAGGCAGATATTCGCCTCCTTCTTTTCTCTGAACCCGATAAACAGATATCACACCTTGATCTGTTAGGTTCTCCTTAATTTCATCATTGGACATATCGTCCAATGCGCGTGTGTTCACAACACCGCGAGAGGAGTTCAAAGTTTTGTGCATCTCTACACGCACCGGATAGCTGGCTAACATGTCGGCTTTTAAAATAGTAGCTGCCTGTGCTGCTGAAATAGTTTCAACAAGCAGCGTGCCATTCCGTGATCTTGTGCAGTTCTTCACTGGGCCAGCTATCTTATCCAGACCCTTCTGTATCATGAATGGATTTACCGATCTGAAAGTTTTACCTTCCTCTGTTCTTGTTATGGTTAAGTGGCGAGGACCACTCAACTCTGCTACTTCCTTTTCACTAACTCTGGCTTGTTTGGTTTTTGGAGTTTTAACAGAACTCATGGCGATTATATCCTCCACCATTGCAAATGTCTCCGATGACATGCTCACATCCTGGGCGCCACCCCGGCTTAGGTGAGAGTTCTGGCCTGGACCTTGCTCACCCTAGGGTCTCGCCTCCCAATGTATAGACAGAGGGACCCAATCGCCTTCAGGAGTGCATCAACTCATGCAATGGCCCCTCCCCGGGACTGACCTTTATCAGCGGATACGCACACAGATCCTACATGATAACCAGGGGCTGGGACTTACGCGATTACCCAGTCGCCCCTTGCGTCACCCCATCCTCCTACAACCCGCGCGTAGGTTATCCACCAGACTGTGTACAGGGAGGTAACAGGTGCGAGGTCAAGCACAAAAGTGGACCAAAGTTGATTGGGCGTTTGGCATGTGCCCTCTCACCTCTTGGAGGAACCCAGTCGAGAGTATGGCTCGGGGCCCCGGGTACGCCAAACCCGGACCTACGGTAGTAGATCCCCCTGGGGGAGTTTGATTTCGGAGTCCTCTTCTCCTAGATGAGTCGTCAACCAAGACTAACGAGCCCCATCTAACCGTTTGGAATGTTCTTAGCTTCCCTTCACCTCTTGCCTACCAGCGGTCACAGACACACTTAGTAGGCCGTTTGGATCGGGTACTGAGCCCCTCCGCCACGACAAGGCGACACTCCTTCGGAGGGGTATACCGACAAAGTCTGCATAGAGGAAAATCACACCAAGCTATTCAGTGTCTGCTTCGTGAGTGAGTGTCATGAGAAACTTTATGCATGTCAAAGTGAAGTAGAGCAAGACACGTTCATCTTGAAACATATTTCAAATACAGCATCGAACAGGAAGCGATATGAAGTCACTGTTAGACCAAGGAGTTTATGCTGCAATTATAAAGTGTATATGGAACACACAGAATGGTGACTCCAGTTTGCAAAAGTATATTCTTAATGTTAAGAGAGACAGGATGTCAAGGCCGGCTAAGAAGTTCGACAACACTGGTAGGTTGCCTAAACAATCGCGGTGGTAACCAAAAGTGTGTTGTATTTGGATCTCAGACGGAGACTACAAATTCATCCAATCACTAAAATGTACAGAAAGCCACAATTATACATCTCAACCAAATGGGCGATGTTATTCACCAAGTGAGCTCAATATAAAAAACTATGGTACATGTTCAATGTCAAAGTTGAAGCACACCTTAATGTTAGAGAATCATTTCTCAGGAAAAATTTTAATGTTGATTATAACATGGATTTGGAAGTCCTATGAAAGATGTATGCTCAAAATGTTTGGAGTATAAAGAACGAATAAACAATGAACAGTATGCAAAACGAAAGAGTCAATTTATCATAGAATACAGAGTCCACGAGATTAGAGCCAATGCTTTTTATAGTTTCCTGAAACAGCCTCACTCAAGTATAGCTGGGGCTGTCAAAAAAGACTTTTGTACAACCTGAAGTACCCGACCAAGCAGCTTATTATTGTCGACAGCTGTATATGACTTTACTGTAGTTCAGGGATGTGCCCATGCGAAGCTTAATCTTGAAACGGTTAGAACACATACATGGACTGAAAACTAATACAGCGAAGGGTGTAATAAAATAGTATCAGCAGTGTATCACACATTAAACTGAGCTAATATTACCGAAAACAAAACTATGATTCAGCTTTTAGCTGACGGTTCTGGTGGACAAAACAATGGTAGGTATGTTGATAAAGTGGTTGTCAACAGCTCCACCGAATGTACAGAAGACTGAAATGCCAGGTCACAGTTTTCTACCACCAGAGTTTTTGGTGTCATAGAATCAGAGCTTAAGAAGATAACCACAACGATGAATCCAGAAGAATACAATGACGTTTTCCTCTCGTTTGAAAAGGTTTTGAATTTAGGAACAGATTTTCCGGTGTATGACTGGAAGACTAATGTGAAAAACATGTTAAAATCGCTAGCACAGTGGTATTTTAAATTGAACTTTGCAAAGAGAATTTCCATCAGGCGCTGGCGTGGTAATGCATTAGTAACTGGACCGCAGTGTTACAGAACTGATTATTCATCCGTGTGTAAAGTGCATCTAAAGTGGGAAAAAATATAACAATATTAAATCCAAAAAGAGTAATTCCAGGAGGGAGTGTTAAACTTAAAGAAGACAAACTGCAGGACGTTGATAGGCTGTTAATTCAACACTTTGGAAATGATCTGAAGCAAACCGTGACCCTGGTGCTCTACAAGAATATACCTACTAGAGTCGACGAGGAGCCTCCATCAGCTGAAGAATCATTCTGTGAACCTTATGAAGAAAGTGAAGATTTACATATCTGAAAACATTGCCTTCATTGTCTGTTGCTATCAAACTGAGTTATTTCCATACTTGAAATGAATATATTCATCGTTTATACAAATATAAGAATTAATAACTGCATTTAAATTGAAAATTGTACACATAAGCAACACAACAATGACAAAGTATACATCTGTATATCAATTTGCACCAAATAAAACGTTTTATTGTTATTGTCAAAATTACCTGAAATAGAAAACTAAACTTCTCAAATAAGCAAACGCTTATAGCAAAGGAAAATTTTATATATACCAAAATACATCCTTCCATAATACTTAAATGTTGGGTATATTTTACAGTCCGGACTATAAGCGTGTTGGCATGTTTTATATTCTTCTGAGAATGAAGAGAACAAATGAATGAATGTATAAGAAACGATGTATACTTGACGACAGTTTAAAAAGCTTAGCCTCCCATGACATAAGCTACAGAATGAGAGAGCTGAACGACAAATGGAATGAACTCTATCAGACAGTGTCACCGGCCGCCGATATTGAACAAGTGTCGACAACCCTACGGAAAGGAAATTGTAAGATTGCTGCGAAATGATTCCTTCACGTATTCTTGTTGATGTGAATTTGTTGTTATGGGTCGTGCAGTGAGGGCCTGGTCGCTGAAGATAATGCCTACCCTAGACATAGTACTCATATCCACGCATGCGCTGAAGAATCGCAACAACCCTCCTAAGTAAGGAACAGGTAAATCATTTTGTAAAGTATTTTGGTCGTTCTATGGCAAATGTCTGGAGGTGAATAGCCCTCCTAAGAAACCGAACGATGATCCACCTTTGTTTCAACTATTCCGAACAATCTCTTCTGAAAGATTGGTAACGTACTCTTTACAAAGTAAAGAACAGTGATTCATGTATGTTCCCATTTTCTAAATTATTACGAATGTTCCATTATTGTCTGATAATGGACTCTCTACAAAGAAAGGAACAGTGATCCAGTATATCACCATTTACTAAACTATTAGGAATGTCTGTTAATGGACTATACAAAGAAAGGAACAGTGATTCATGTATGTCACCATTTTCTAAACTATTATCAATATGTTCCATTATGAATGTCTGATAATGGACTCTATACAAAGAAAGGAACAGTGATCCATGTATGTCACCATTTTCCTAACTAGCAGGGTATTCTGTGATGAATGTCTCTCAGTGCGTGCCTCCAAAGAAAGGAAACGGTAATACGAGTATGTCAACATTTCATTTATTTTGAACATTGCGTTGTGAATGTAAGTGAATGCATACCCCACAAAAATTATTGATCCATCTTCATCTACATAATTTTCTTCAATGTTTTGTGCATTCCATTATGAATATCTGTGGGTGTAGAGTCTCCATAGACAGGAAGCAATGATATATGTCACAATGTTGCCAATTATGTTAGACATTCTATGGTGGATGTATACACACATACATAGACACACATACGCACGATTGCGCGCGCGCACACACACACACAAACTCACTGGACAAAAGAATTAGTCACCCTTACAGAAATAGCATATTCTCAGTTTCCATGTAACCGGTAGTTTAGAATGGAGGAATTTTCTTCAAAATCTTCGTATCCCATGCTTCAAAGACATTAAACGTAAATACCAACCTTGGTTTTTAACCGACTTTTCGTTTTTAAATTATGCTGTCCACAGACTGATAGACAGAGACACACAAAGACACACACAGGATTTTTTTTCTAAAAATGCCTTCTTTTGGATTCGGGGGGCCTCAAAACATATATTTCCGGTGTAATCTCGACATCGAATGTTTGGGTGGAATACAATACTTCCTCTACTTTACTTAACGTAGTAGAGAAAGTAACAAAAATGAGGATAACTCGATAATGCTAAGAAGCAAGTGAAATAGATAGCTGATAGCAAAAGAAATGCAAGCTGAGTTTAAGTTACGAGAAGGAAATATCGGTTAGCTCTTCAAGGGAACCACTTTTTCGCATATTGTCGACCTAATAGCATAAGAGGCAAAACTTTTCAAAATGTGTAATTGGTTCAACCCTGGTCCGATTCTTGAATTAATGACCTTGTTGCCCTCTTGCACAAGTTGGTTGTTTCCCTCATAACATCCCTTCAAATGCGCTGACTTAGCTTACATTATTAATTCAAGCTGATTCAATGAAATATCCAGTAAAACTAAATATTTGGTACTTATACAAATCTCTTTCATTTCAAGCATCTGAGTTCTAGTCGCATTCAGTGTCGCCTCCAGAGCTTCCTTTTCTTTTCTTCATGGTGCTTCCTTAATGCTTGAGCGGATTTAAGTTCCTCTGCATTTAAGGCGGTGCTTGCGTTTTTCAACTGGTTCTTGTAGCCCTCAACTTGTCTATGAAGGATCCCCAACTGGTTATTGTGGTACTCAACTTGTCTATAAAGGATCCCAACTGGTTCTTGTGGTACTCAACTTCTGTATGAAGAACCTCCGAGTGGTTCTCATAGTGCTGAAGTTCTCTATTGAGAATCTCGGCGTGGTTCTTGTACTTAGACATTTCAGAGTTCACAAGTTTGACCGTCTCCTCCAGAGGACTACTTATACCCGGAAGGACCCGGAGCAGTAATGATGTCAGGGTGTTCACTTGCTGCTGGGATTCCTTCAACTCCTCTTGAAGCGACTCATACGCTTGCTTCTGATGCACTAGTTCCTCCACTGCGAGTTTACATCTGTTACCGACTATATGAGGTTGTAGCTGCACGAGAAGCTACAAGAACAGGAGCTGCATTTGCGTGGAGTTGGCAAGCATGGCTTGGGAAGTGTCCAGATTTGATTGGTAAAGTTGTAGATTCGTCATCTGGAATCAGAAAAGAGGGAAGTACAGTACTCTCATGGTAGGTATCTTCTGTTATCCAGGCGTCTCGCCCGAAACAGCTTTGCCAAACATGAACACAGGAGTACACACATGGTCCTTTGTGACCACAACTCCAGTTGAAGGTCGATCTTGTATATTGTGTTTATTTGGTGAAAAAAGAATGAAGTACAATAATAGCAATAATACTAAAAATTGACTTCATATTGGTTTTTCTTAGAGCACAAAAG
The DNA here is from genome assembly GCA_030765045.1 of Tenodera sinensis. Taxonomy (NCBI): domain Eukaryota; kingdom Metazoa; phylum Arthropoda; class Insecta; order Mantodea; family Mantidae; genus Tenodera; species Tenodera sinensis. Next base: position 89,201,205 of record CM060967.1, read on the forward strand.
GTGTAATGGGAATGATAAATTCGTATGCACGGGCTTTTATTACGGTTATGTTTAACAGGAAGAGGAAGAGAATTCCGGTACACAGTACCTATGCTTCTGGAAATCTTCAGGAGGAAGAGTTGATTGGCGTCAGATGTGTTGCTATATCAGTGGCCCAACTTTTCTCCAGGGTTTTCTCTGTAGGCACGAAATTGAAATACATTATTGATGAACGCTCGTTAATTGCTGTGGTTCTCAGGTCGCATTCTATATCGGTAATTAAAAAGCGCTTAATTTTGCTCAGAGGCCTCTTTATCAGTGTTGAAGTTCTTTTACGTGCAGTAAATCTACAATACGGGACCACCGGCTCTACTTCCCTTCCGAAGGAAGCTATGCTAAGGATTTTCCATCGCCCTCGTGCGGGTTTGAACCAGAGGTTAGTGTGCTATCCTTAGACCATGGAGAATGATCCGCTCAGTCGAGATAAACATCTGCAGTTGCAAGATTTGGAAATGATGGGTGATGATTCTGTGACCAGAGGGTGTGTGTGAGGAAAAGGTTTTAATTATGTATTCAGATGCCGCAGCGTAAGCTGCTACTGCCCTTAAGGTTTTCTGCCCAAATGTACCTGCTTGGCCCATGCATTGCAACGTGTTGCTCAGTTAGTAAGAAGTAATTTTCCCTGTGTGAATAAGTTGATATCAGCGACAAAAAAGGTCTTCGTGAAAGCACCGCACATAATTCAGTGCTATAAAAATCATCTCCAACATGTCCCTGAGCCGGTACTTACAAGATGTGGTACGTGGCTAGAAGCTGTGAACTTCTATTGTAAATATTTTGAAGGGGTCCAGTCAGTGGTAAACATGTTCTCTTCAGAAGTAGCTGTTTCCATATATGAATCTCGGGACATCTAAAGTGGCAAGCTCCTGTGCTTACATCAAAAGTAACTTCGACTGGTTGCCTAGCACCATCAAGCAGTTGGGAACATCGGGTTCCCTTCTTCACGAATCTATGGATTATTTATCACAGAAGCTTAGTGTAGTTGCAGGAAGGAAGAAGGTAGGTGAAAAATTCAAAGCTGTGCTAAACAGGAATCCAGGGTACTCTATGCTTATGTCCGTGTCCAAAGTGCTAAATGGTGACAGTGTCGATTTCCCAAAACATTTCTCTGCAAATCAGATTCCTATGCTAAAATATTTTCCTGTTACTTCGTGTGACGTGGAGAGAAGCTTTTCTGCTTATAAGAACATTTTATCCGATAAGAGACAATGACCCCTGAAAATATGGAAAAGTATATGGTTATTCACTGTATGTTGAAAGAAGCAACAGCCTTATAAATGAAAATGCCTGGTTGTTCATTGTATGTCAAGAGATATAAAACTGAAAATACATCCTCATGATAAAATGTAATTATTTTGAATTGATTGTTTCACTTATTGATAAATCGGTTCAGTGTTTCAACATTGCTTTACCGTCTAAAATTTAAGTAAAATAATTATATGAAATGAGTATGTTTAATAAGCATAATCCAAAGCACATATTTCTTATTTCGTGATTACCCACTTGAAAATAAATTTTAGGTAAATTCTGCATAAAACAAACCATTTTCCCTTAATTAATCCTCTATTTAGTAAACTTTGACTCATTGTAATTAATTTATGTACTTACAGACTCATCAAATTACAAAATTCTGGGTAATTTGCAGTGTGCATTTAGAGTTGAGGCGGTAATCTTGGCATTTAGATTATTACATAATTTTACATATTTTGTTGATATTACGTATTTCATTACATATTTTGATGTTTTTTGTTACATAAATATGTACATATTTTGCACCTTGATATTAGATAAAAATCCGGGCTTTAATTATTACAATACATAGCAATGTTCTTTTTTGTATCATTGTTGCCCATTACATGCAATGCATTTTATTTCATAGCCAACATGAAATGTGATGTGCTACCAACATGATTTTTGTATGTTACTATCACAATACACTCCCTTAACATAGACACTCATGTTGTATCGTAATTGTTCTTTCACACAATCAAAGGAGATACTCCCTCAAAAAATACTTTTACATTGATTAATTGTAACATAATTTAAGTTAAACAACATTTTAAACAAATATTTCACTAACAGAAACAGTTTTATTTGAATGTGTATCACATACTATATACAAACTTGTTTGATAGTTCTTTGAATCTAGTAGATTGCAAAGGTTTTGTTAAAATGACTGCAATTTGTTTATCACTAGGACAATAGTCTAAACTAAATCACTTTTTATTTAATTCATAATGTATGAAATTATACTTTATGTCAATGTGATTTCTGTTACATGATGCTTGACCAGATTTGATCATTCTAATGCAACTTTGATTATCCGAGTACATTGTAATTTTAGGCTTTCCAATGTTGAGTTCTTCAATGCGATTCTTCAAAAGCTTCATTTGCTTGCAGCAATGTGTGACAGCAACATATTCTGCTTCTGTGGATGATTGTGCCACAATACTTTGTTTTCTAGAACTCCATATGACCGGTCCTCCTCCTATCATATCAATGAAACCAGTTGTATCTCTTCTGTCTTTCGTGTCCCTAGCAAAATCTGAATCGCAGTATGCCTTTACTTGGATTTTATGTTCACTCACTGACGAGTAATGGATTCCAAGATTCTTGTTGCAGTTGAGATATCTCAGGGTTCTCTTGATATTGATTACATCCTGCTGAGATGATGCATTTACTGCTCTGCTTTCAAAGTTCACAGCATAACTCAGGTCAGAAAAAAATTAAAATTCTTTTGTTGTTTAAAGACGCTGTCAATTGCCAGGATCACATCAGCGTCGCCGGTGTGCCGGAATTTTGTCCCGCAGGAGTTCATCTCAGGTCAGGGCGAGTCTTGGAGGCTAAATGTAGGAGACTTCCCATTGCTTCACGCTATGGGAATTTCACTCTATTTTGGTGATCTTTCTCTGGTTGTTTTTTTTTATTTGCATCTTTTTGTTGCTCCTCGGTTTCTTACAAATTGATTTGCATATTTTGTTTGAGTTAGAGATATGTTCACTCACATTTATTTTTATTCCTAGATAATTCTCTGGTTCAATGTTAACTGTTGCTTTAAAGTTTTCATTCAATCTTTTCATTAGTTTTTCCATATCTTCAATACTTTCACTGATAACTATTCCATCATCTACATGTATTGCTACAAAAAATTCAGATTTCAGTTGTTGAAGATTTTCAGACTTCAGAATCTTTTATTCCATTGTAGTGGAGACTGTTTGAGACCATATAATGCTTTCTTCAGCTTATATATTTTGTTTGGATGCTCATATCCTTCAGGTATATGCATGTACACTTCTTCTTTCAGTTCTGCCTATAAGAAGGCTGATTTTAGGTCAAATGTCCACACATTCATTTTGTTCATTGCAGCCACAGCCGACAGTGTCCTTAAGGAGTTTGAATGAACAACTGAGCTGTATGTTTCTTCAAAAAGTACACTGTCCTTTCTTTGTTGACATCCTCTTGCAACTAAACGTGCCTGATATTTTCCATAATCTTTTATTCAGAATATCCAACGGCTTGTAACAACATAAAATAAACGAAAGAATGGGTGTTCAGGCAGACTAGAAAGTCTGCAAGAGTAGCTGCAGAGAAGAACGTCGCGCCGATAACTAAGCGGAGGTTTAGCAGCTTCCGCACACAAGCTAAGAACCGGGCTCGTGGGAAATGCACCAATACTCAATTCAATGCCACGGTGATGTATAGTGTTGAGGCGATTTAAAACCGACCGACGAGCTGAGGAATACACGACACAGCCGTAATCAACTCTCGATCGGACCAGTGAACGGTATAGTCGTAAAAGGATGGTCCGATCAGCTCCCCAGGATATACCACTTAAAACCCGTAAAACATTAAGAGAACGTTCCCACCGTGCCTTTAAATACGAGATATGGGAAGACCAACTAAGTTTCCTATGAAAAATCAATCCCAAAAGTTTCGTCTCGTCTGCGAAGTTAAGTGCATCTGGGCCAAGACGTAGAGAAGGCGCAAGAAACGCCTTCTGGCGCCAGAAGTTAACGCAGACGGTCTTCTCGGCGGAGAACTTAAAGCCGTTTTCGACACTCCAAGTGTACAAGCGGTCAAGACACAAATGGAGGCGGCGTTGTAAGAGAAAAGTCCGCCGAGTACTGCAATAAATGGCGAAGTCGTTCACGAATAACGATGAGGAAACGCCCGATGGGACGCACTCCACAATGGGATTGATTGCAATGGCAAACAATGTGACACTGAGTACCAAGCCCTGCGGTACCCCGTTCTCTTGAGTAAAAACACGAGATAAAACCGACCCGACACGTACTCGAAAGACTCTATCGCGCATAAACTCCCGAATATAAAGCGGGATTCGACCGCGGATGCCCCATTGATGAAGGATACGAAGAATTCCGTACCTCCAGCACGTGTCATACGCCTTCTTCAAGTCAAAAAAGACAGCAGCCGTTTGGCTCTTCCTCAGGAAACCGTTCATAATGTATGTGGATAAAGACACTAAGTGGTCGTCCGTTGTACGGAATCGGCGAAAACCACACTAAAGATTTGACAAATTATGAGATTCAAGCCACCATGTCAGCCGCCCGTTGATCATCCGCTCCATCACCTTGCAGGTGCAACTGGTGAGAGAGATCGGGCGATAGCTGGAAGGTAGTTGGAGATCCTTCCCAGGTTTCAAAATCGGGACAATGGTGGCCTCACGCCAAGCTGATGGGAATGTTGCTGTGCGCCAGATACGGTTATATACGTGTAAGAGAAAGAGTTTACCAGCCGAAGACAGGTGCTGTAGCATTAAGACATGGACACCATCCGGCCCAGGAACGGAGGGTTTGGAGAAAGCCAGGGCCCGCTCCAACTCCTGCATGGTGAAAATGGCGTTATAACACTCCGCGTTCGATGAGTTAAAAGAAAGGTTGTGCGACTCAGAGCCATGTTTGATACGTATAAAATTCGGGTGGTAATGCGGTGAGCCTGAAATACCAGCAAAAGCGTTGCCCAGAGTGTCAGCAACAGCTCTAGGGCAAACAATGAAGGTATTATTGAGCCGGAGACCGGGGACGGCAAACGGCGAAGCTTTCCGGGCCACGCGACGGACCTTATCCCAAACGATAGATGAAGGTGTAAATTTATTAAAGGACTCCGCAAAATGGAGCCAGGATGCCCTCTTACTGACCTGTATGACGCGACGAGCCCTGGCGCGCGATTGCTTAAATGCGACCAGATTGTCCAAAGTAGGGTGACGTCGAAACACGCGTAGCACCGACCGCCGCGCACCGACGGCCGTGGCGGCGCCGTGGCCGAGCGGTTAGCGCGCTCGCTTACCACCTAGGCGGCCCGGGTTCGATCCCAGGGACCCGCATGTGGTATTTGTGGTGGACGAAGCGGCGTCAGGGCGGGTTTTCTCCGGGTGCTCCGGTTTCCCCCGCCATCTCATTCCACCGGTGCTCCATCTCCATTTCATGTATCAGTGTCACCGCCTGCGGTGCCGTAGTAGTAAAAGTGGGCGTTAAACACTACAACAACAACCGACGGCCGTTCGGCATTCATCAGTCCACCAAGGGACCGCTACATGTCGTGGATGGCCAGACGATCGAGGTATTGCGCGTTCGGCAGCGCTAAGAACGACGGATGTAAAGTGAGCCACCATCTGGTCTACATCGTCGAACAAGTGGTTGTCAAAAACAGCTAAGCGGGTAAATAGATTCCAATCCGCGCTGTTTAGACGCCAGTGAGGTACACGTGGCGAGGGCGCGTGGTGAGAGAGCAAGCTGATAATACATGGAAAGTGATCGCTAGAGAAGGTGTCGGAGACGACGTTCCACTCCAAACGAGGTGCAAGCTGAGCTGAACAGACGGATAAATCCAGGTGGGAAAGGGTGCCAGTGGAGTCGGAAACAAAAGTAGTTTCACCAGTGTTCAGTAGTGAAAGAAAGTTCTCTGTGAAGAAAGCGACTAAGAGTGTTACCCTTGCTCAAGCCCTTGGTGAACCCCAAAGAGGGTGGTGGGCATTGAAGTCTCCCAACAGAAGGCATGGCGTTGGGAGCTGGGACACTAGATGGGAGAGATCTGCAATTGCGAAGGGAGAACAAGGCGGTAAATAGAACAAAGAGTAAAAGAAAAACCGGGTAAACTCAGGGTAACAGCAACAGCTTGCAATGGAGTGGTAAGAGGCATAGACTGGTAAAATACTTCGTCTTGAATGAGGAGCATAACACCTCCATGAGCGGGGTTACCAGGTTCCGGTGGGAGGTCAAACCGCACCGGACTATATCCTGGAAATTTAAAGAAGTCCTGCTGGCGAAGCTTGGTATCCTGCAAGCACAAAATACGAGGAGAAAGTGAGTTAATAAGTACTTGCAAATCCGCCCTATGGGCGCGTATGCCACGTGTATTCCACTGAATGATGGACATCCTGGGACAAGGGGGATAAGCTGTCGATTAGGTCCACTTGACCGGCGGCTGTCGCTTCAAATTGCCCTTTGAGTTCCGCGGAGGGCTTGGGCTTTTTGGAGCAGTTGGTTCGTGCTCCATAGGCTCCCCTAGGGGAAGAGGGTCAATGTCATCGGCTACCGTAGACAGAGCAACATAGCGGTCCCCTAGCGACACAGGTAGAGGAGAATCTTGCTTCTCGCGACTGCGCCCTCTACCATCTTGAGGTAGGGATCGCCTTGGAGGTGATGGAGAAGTGGCCGTGAAGGCACACTTTCCGCTGGAAGAGGTCGTAGATTCCTTAAGAAAAGCTGTACGCTTGGGTTGACTTTTGCATTTTCGGGTGTCACTAGTAAGAGTGAGAGTCTGGGATCCGGCGGCATTAGAAGCTGGTAATGTAATACGAGGCGGAGCAACGGATGTAGTGGCAACAGGGCAAGTTTGTGTGCCCATGTCCCGCTTTGGCACTGGAGTTGAAACAGAACTAAAGGTGCCAAATCTCAAAAGAGAAGGCTGGCGAGCAAGGTGGCGTTTGCGGGCTTTAGAGAAGGATATCCTCTCCTTTACCCGCAGCTCTTGAATCGCCTCCTCATCCTGGTAACGAGGACAGTCGCGGGAATCACTGAATGTGCACCTCGACAGTTACCACAGTTAACACACACGGCAATGGAGGCCTTGCAGGATGTCTTAGTGTGCCCATAGCGTTAGCATTGGAAGCAATGCATGGGGCGCGGGATATACGGACGGACCGGGATAACCTCATAACCTTCCTTGATCTTCTCAGGCAGGTCGAGTCTGTAGAAAGTGAGAAATAGTGTGCGAGTATCCACCTGCGCGCCATCACGCTTCGCTCGCACACGGTATACCTCCGTGACACCCTGCTCAGACATGTAACCTTGGATCTCCTCCTCTGGCATACCATCCAACAGAGTTGGTGATGACACCCTTGGAGGAGTTTAAGCTCCGGTGTTTCCCTACACGGATAGGATATCCGTGCAAGAGTTTGGCCTTTAACTACTTGTCGAATTGTGTGACTGTGTAGCTCTCAACAAGAAGGGATCCAGATCTTAAACGCGTACACGATTTAACAGGGCCGGCTAGCTTGTCAAGACCCAATTGAATAACAAAAGGGTTGACTTTTAGAAACGACTAACCCTCTTCACCTCTGTGAATCACTAGGTAAAGAGCATAGGACGCTGCGCATACCTCTTTTCCATCAACTTGACGTTTGCGTTTCGGGGTGTTGTGTGCCATAAAAAGAAGGCTATTAAAATTCATCCCACAGTGCTCCCCATCCACCACGGAGCCCAACAAGGGGTCATCCCACTGGGATGACAGAGCTGCACAGGGGATATAGCGGGCTCGCCGTCCCACTCACCCTGGAGTTCGGTCCATTACCTAGTCCTGGCCGATTGACTAGGGGTGGGTTAGCCCCTAGCCTCCCGTTTAGGTGAAGCAGAAACCAAAGCAATGTATTGGAAATGCGCACCCTCCCCGAATGCAGAAAGAAACTGAACCGAGCTCAGATACGCATCCCTCAACCACCAGGATAAACCTTTCCACCGACACGGGTCTCCACGCACGGCCTACACGCGGGAGGGCGATTTGACTGACTCTCTCACCACGAAGAGGAACCCACATCGAGGGAGTCAGTTGGCTCGGGGCCCCGGGTGCGCCAAACCCGGACCTACAGAAGAAGGTCCCCCTCGGGGAACCCAGGGAGTACCAAAAGCTGTACCTATGGTTGTAGGCCCCTAACATGCATGAGGAAAATGTAATGAAAATTTGGGCTATATGTATACTACTACACTGGTAGATCAACCTCAACCTTAGTTAATGTAAGTTATAATTAATAAACAAAACCTATGAAACCCCAAAAATTAACAGAAGTTAATGTTTTCGTACACGGAACCAATAAGAGCCAAGCAAAAGTGGTCAAAAGTCTTTAGGTGAACACTTTAGAACTATATAGTATGAAAATCTGATGTGTATCTGATGGTATTTAGTACGTCTCAACTACTGATAACAATTCCCATCATCAATTTCATCACCCTTCTGAGAGGGAACTATTAATGCAGTATTGTAGTCTTCATTTGCTACACACAGAAGCTGGATTGTAATATGTCATACGACCACATGGCAGTGAGCTTTTGAAGTCTGATTCACCCTTTGAACTGACTAAATACACGTGTCTAGTGAAAATAACATTATCAGATATATTATGTTCCCTCCATAACCCGAGGAGAATTTCAGAATTTCACATTTTCAGCAAGCAGTTACTCTCTCAGATTCCAGGGCAGCAATTATAGCAATTACTTCCAAGTTGTCACCAAAAAACCAAACAATTATAGAATGTTGGAAAATCCTTACCCATCTAACAGCACTCCAAAAACACCTAGTCTTCCAATGGATACCAGCTCACTGTGGACTGAGTGGTAATGAGAAAGCTGATTTTCTTGCAGAAAAGGGTACCGGCAATGTGCAGAAATCAATAGTTAATTTACCATTTTATGCAGCTAAAAGATTAGTCAACTCTGAATTCAAAAAAATTATTGAAAAATATCACTATGAAAAATCAAAGAATAAAAGATGGGAACTACCAAACATTCAAACAGTAATTCCTGAGTATCCTCGAAAAACAGCAGTTGCAACCTTCAGGTTGATTACAGGACATGATTGTCTGGCAAAACATTTAAACAGAATTGGGATATATTCCTCACCACTTTGTCCTCTATGTGATCTGCAAGAGGAAATGGATCGAGACCACCTTCAAATATGCCCGGCCACTTCTAATGCCCCATCCATCAGTGAAAAATTTTGGAGAGCAAGAGGATTAATGACTTCATTGTGAGAAATCCAGCATTAGCTAACAACAACAATATGCATTTTCATGCTACGTGGCTGCTTTTCATCTAGAAGTACGATTCAAGGCATAGAAATATGTTGTTGTTTTCTAGTGCCTTGCATCTGGCAATGAAGCCATTAGCATTCGTGCTTTCCAATACTTTTGAACTGTAGTTTCTTCTGATCTTAATGCTTCACAGGTCTTCAAGTGGTCAGGCATAGAAATATTGGCACCAAAGATTTCAATTAAAAGTGCACAAAACACTAAAATGGTACTGCACAAATTGAAGGCCATCGGTCAGAAAACAACTGAGCACTTAGATATAAGCGGAAGGTCTGTGGTTCAAATCCCAGTTGTGGCATTGAATTTTTAAGTTCCAGTTCTACCTCTCAAACTTAGATATAAATTTGATGTTTCAGAAAATAAATGAAATAGCACACAATGTTAATGTAAATTGATGCTGTCTATACCAGGAGAAATTAAAGCTGTTATTTTATTTTATAAGTGAAATTGCCATACAACAATGAGAATGTTTCTCACGAGTATGTGAGAATTATTAAACCGCTAATATATTTAATGAAATAAATTTTAGGATTTTAGTGTTTCTTCTCTTATTGGAATACTGCACAGTTAATTTTATTGTACTTTATAGGCATCCATAGTGTCGCTCTTATTTTATAAAGAATTTAAAACTATAATTTCAGGGTTAATTATACTGAAATGTACCTCATTACCTGTTTTATTGTATTTCATTTCGTTTTCTGCTACCAGATTAATCCCATAGCAGGAATAAAAAGCAAGCTATGAGATATATATATTTAACGCAGACCTACCAGAAAATAAGACACAAGATTTCATGTTTCCCCTGGCTTTTTGCACAACCAAGGAGACACAATAGCAGTTCAAGATCCGGAGTGCTGATGTTCTTGAAAGCACTTTATTGGAATATTACATTAGAAATTAATTCTAAAATGACTTGCCTAAGTTGCAAGCGATATAACACCATTATTTCCCCTTTTTAACTTAATGATCTAACGTCACACAAATCAATTTGCTACCCTGCTTTTTTCCATCCAATCAAATATAGGTTGCAGATGTTTGAAATTAGCTAACTAATAAATTATATGGAACACATGAATTAATTTATATACAATTAATACACGCTTCACACTAACAGAACTTTGGATTAACAAAACACACTGCTTCCTTTACAAGATGAAAAATAAGGGTTGAACATTTCTCACATTCATCACTTGTTCTGTAGACTTTGTCACTGTGAACTGATTAAAGAGTTCTGGCATGTAACAGTTGAAGGTACCCTACTCGCAAGTATTATACTAATGTGACTATTTGTCCTGGTGAATTAAAGTATGTCTTTTCAAATTTGACAACTGTCTAAAAGCCTTGTTACAAATGTTACAGTTGTGCGGCTTTATGCCCTCATGAATCACTTCGTGTCTTTTCAAACATGATAGCATAGTAAACCTCTTGGGACAAATGTTACACTTGTGTGGCTTTATGCCATCGTGAATTAATTTATGTTTTTTCAAACCTGATAGCTCAGTAAACGCCTTATTGCAAATGTTACACTCGTGTGGTTTTATGCCCTCGTGAATCAATTTGTGTTGTTTCAAATTTGATAACCGAGTAAAAGCCTTGTGACAAATATCACACTTGTGTGGCTTTATGCCCTCGTGAATCAATTTGTGTTGTTTCAGATATATCTCAGTAAACCCCTTGTGGCAAATGTTACACCTATGTGGTTTTATAGGCTCATGAGTCAGTTTGTGTTTTCTCAAACGTGATAGCTCAGGAAAACCCTTATTACAAATGTTACATTTGTGTGGCTTTATACCCTCATGCAACAATTTATGTTTTTTCAAACTTGATAACCAAGTAAAAGCCTTATTACAAATGTTACATTTGTGTGTCTTTATGCCCTCATGAATTAATTTGTGTTTTTTCATATATGACATGTGGGTAAAAGCCTTGTTACAAATATTACACTTGTGTGCCTTTATGCCCTCGTGAATTAATTTGTGTTGTTTCAGATTTGATATCTCAGTAAACCCTTTATGGCAAATGTTACACCTATGTGGTTTTATGGGCTCATGAGTCAGTTTGTGTTTTCTCAAACGTGATAGCTCAGTAAAACCCTTATTACAAATGTTACATTTGTGTGGCTTTATACCCTCATGAATCAATTTATGTCTTCTCAAAGTTGTTAACTCAGTAAAAGCTTTATTGCAAATATTACACTCATGTGGCTTTATACCCTCATGAATCAATTTGTGTTGTTTCAAATTTGATAAACGAGTAAAGGCCTTGTTACAGATATCACACTTGTGTGGCCTTATGCCCTCGTGAATGAATTTGTGTTGTTTCAAATTTGATACTTCGTTAAACTCCTTGTGACAAATGTTACACCTGTGTGGCTTTATGTGCTCATGAGTCAGGTTGTGTTCTCTCAAACCTGATAAGTCAATAAAACTCTTATTACAAATGTTACATTTGTGTGGCTTTATACCCTCATGAATCAATTTGTGTTTTCTCAAACTTGATAACTCAGTAAAAGCCTTATTACAAAGGTTACACTTGTGTGGCTTTACAATTCTCCAATCACATGTTCCTAAGTGAATGCCTGTTGCTATTGAAGATATACCAGTAACTACACTTTTTGGACCATGACAATTTCTCTCATTTACGCATTCCGCAGCATCCTTGTTCATATTGACACTTATGTCATTTCCTAAATCCTCACTGGAAAATAAATGTGAAGTATAACTTGAAACACCTTTCTTTAAGCTGAAATATTAAAATAAATTATCAGCAATTAATAGAACACAGATGAAAAAATTATAAATTGAAAAGTATGTGTATTTCTGTGTACATTAAGAGAGATAGAATGAGTTCACTGAGAGAGAGGTAATTGGATATTCTGTTATAGGTACAATTAGAAGTCATAATGGATTACCACTTTAAAACATTGTAGTGCATATAAGTGGTTATTGAGACTGTTTCAAAACACTCTCTATCCTAAACGTTCAAGGGTAATGAGTCTTATGTTTGTAGAAATATAGGTAATGTAGGATGATTATTTATTTAGTTATCTGATTTTCATTATTTTAAAAAAATGTAATTTTCTGTCTCTGAGTTATACAGACATGGACTCTAGGGCATTTACAATTGTTATAAATTACCCAATTTTCTTTGCTTCTTACTTGTGTTTAATATCTTTTCAAAATATGTTTACTCATTATTTACTTCATCAGGTAAAACTGCAGTAAGAAGAAATAGAATCAGCTGCTTACATGCACTTTACAACCATAATAAGAGAGGATGTAACTTAATAGAGATAAAAATAATAAATGAAACAACCTTCTGACCAATATAGTTTGCCAATCGTTTAAAGTCTTATAATAAAGAATTGAATCTGCTGGCAAAAGTATCCCACAGACATGATGGAACAAACGCTCGAGAGTAATAATGAGAAGCATCTCTGCTAGCGATCACAAACAGAATATGTCACAAAAAAATTAACAATAATAATACAAATAATAATTACAGCAATAGCAGAATCAACAGCAACAAACACAACAACAATAATAATAATTATTATTATAATAATAATTGTGATAATAATAGTACTATTAGGAATAGTAATAAAAATAATAATGATGATATTGATGACGGTAATAGTAATACTAATAACAACTCTACTACTACTAATAATAACAATAATATTAATTATAGTAATAATAGTAATTATAACAACAACAATAATAATAGCAACAATAACACTAACAACAATAATAATAGTAATAAAGTGGTGATGACGATAATACAAAGTGGCAATCTATTGAGCATTAATAGTTTTGTGTTTTGCATAGTCTGTTATTGATCTTTTTCTTCTGTTGCACTGAACAATGTGGTATCTGCTGCAGGTTTGGCTGCAAAGTGTGCAGACACAGGCGTCACCTGACTCCTGGAATCTTTCGATCACGCATATTTTATGGTGGAATCCTTGTATGACTGTCCGTGTTATGATGTGCCTCTGCTCCTGGTTTTCTCCCGCCCAGTTCCTGTATACCATGGCATCTGTGCCGTAAAACTTGCGGTCGATTTCATTCTGTTTCCTCCTCCTTTCAGCTCTGTACTTATCTGAGGCTATTGTATATGGCAGTGTTAGTCTCAGATCCATGATGGAGAAGGTTTCTTTCGCTAGCTCATACACCAGTCTTGACGGTGCTGTTATGCCAACTCTTAGCACTCACTTTAGGAAGCAGGTTTTTACCTGTTCCATCTTTTTTAGGTCACCACAAGATGGTTTTTCCCATGTGAGCTCGATCCCGTACGTTACTATTGGGATGTTGCACAACTGAACAGTCCTTGCGGTTTCTAGGGAAAGCAGATGGAGGTCCTCGATGCTATATATCGCTTTGATGGCGGCTGTTGCTCTTTCTTTAACATGGTATCGGAATGATGTTCTTGTTCGTAGGGTGATTCCTAGATATTTGAACCTGTTCCCCATCTCGAGTGCTTTGTTGTTGAGATATAGGGTGTCTTCTTTGGATGGTCTACCGCCTTTTCTGAAAGTCATCTACAGTTTTCTTTTCATTTATGTGGAAACCATTTTCTTGGGTCCACTTTTTCAATTCCTGCAGAGTTTTCTGTAGTTCTTCCTTGTTTGGTCCTCCTAGCATCATATCGTCTGCATACATAAACAGGTTCGTTGAATTGCATCCTTTACTTTGCCTGTTATGTCGGCAGTGCCTATGTTAAATAGCAGTGGGCTTAATGGGTCTCCTTGGAGTACACCATTTGTCTGTCTTATCTTTGCTGCTGTACTTAGTCCATCCTCGATTTCAATGAAGTTGTATGCCAGGACATTGTTCAGTATTATACTTATTGGGTGTGGTTCTCCTATGATTCCTTTAACTTTCCTCGTTTTCCTCCAGTCTACTAGGTCAAAAGTCTTCTTATAGTCTATGAAGACTGCATAGTATTTTGGTTTCTCGGTGATCCCTCTTAGCACCTCCTCTATCTCTTCCATGACAAACTTTACTGCTTGTAATGTACCCTTGTTCTGTCTGAAGCCAAATTGGCAATCTGGTATTTGATTTTCTGTAAGCTCTTCCAGTCTGTTATTATTTTAATAAATATCTTGAAAACGCTGTTTTCCGGGGCTATTCCTCAGTAGGAGTCGGATGATGATGAAGGTAACAACAACCTGGGGGACACCCTCTTATCGCATCACAGACCATGCGAGTTTGTATGTTCTGATGATGCTAACGCCAACGCCAGACAGGATCACCCATGGTGGACAGGCCAAAGCTGAAGAAACCAGTCAAAGAGCGTCCCACAACGACCTCTCTTGCATCCCTATCCTTATTTCCGCTCCATCCCAAGCCCAACTCCAAGGTGTAGGGCATCCTGTGCTGAAGGGGTAAATAGCAGAGGACTGAATGTTTTGAATGGATACCGGGCAACCTCCAGAGAAATTTGCCTTATCCAGTTAAGCGGGATAATGCTTGGGCAGACTCATCTTTCCCTAGTGACTAGTGGGACTTATATGGCTCCAACAAAAGCTTCTAAATCTGACATCCTACAGATATAAGAAGCAGTATCCATGGAGACATACAAGGAGGCTCCTACAGAGCCAGCCTCTAGTAATTCTCAAGAGGATAATTTAAATAAACCAGAGGAAAGAATTCTACCCACAGAGGAAGATCATCCCCTAGAAGCCCAGCTACTTCTGGTACTACCAAGAAATTGGAGCAAGCCATACGCCGGGTGGGAAAATTTAAAGTTAGACCAGCCAAACTCTCAGGAGCTCAGAGAAAACAAGGCCTGAAGGAGAGAATGGAGAATAAGGAATTACCTTCGATTCCAAGAAATGGAAACCAGGCAAAAAGAAACTTGGTGTGTCAGGGGACAAAGGTAAAGAGTCCAAAGGGAGGACCTGCCCTGTCTACTCAACCCCAACTCCCGAATCCCATAGAAAGAGATCTAGACCACAGTCAACCTTCCACACCAAAGGAAGAAGAAGAGGAAACATCTAAGCAGGCTCTGGCCTTCATAATATTGACAATTATACCTGAAGGCTTCCCAGCCAACAAGCTGGATAAGAAGCAAGGGGAAAGTCTATAGTTGAAGCTACAGTTGAAGCACAGAAGAAACCTAATATAGAGTATACTAACAATACAGGAGAAGCCCTTGAAGTTCTTTTATGAGCACACTTCTCTGACAGTATAGTTAATGATCATAAGAGTGAAGACTGGAATGACAGCAGATAGCCCTTGGCCCAGGGCTTCTCCCAAAGACTGCAGTTTTCTTGGCAAATCGTCACTATTTCAAAAATAAAATGGGCAATTAATAAATTTAACCCACTTAAATCACCAGAAGGGGATGGAATCTTGCTTTTATTCCTACGGAAAGGTATTAATTCCCTTTGCTACCTTTTCAGGGCAAGTTTGGCTTATGGCTATATACTTCAGCCTTGGAGAAGCAGAGTGGTCTTTATTCCTAAGTAAGGTCGTAGAGATCAATTTAATGCTAAGGCACATAGACTGTGTTGTCGTTCCAGCTTAAGACAGTGGAAAGATTCATAGAAAGACATATATGGAAGAGGATACTATGTTAACCCTGTTCACTGGAATCAACACGCCTATCGGATAGGCAAATCCTGTGATTTGAACCTACATAATTCAGTAGTAAGAATTGAGGATGCTCTGTCTGTAAAGGAAATAGTACTTGTTGCATTCCTGGATACTGGGGCTGTTTTTGACAACACCTCATGTCAATCCATGGTTCAGGCTGTTCAAAACAGAGGTGCTGAGAGCACTATAAGTAGATGGATCAACACCATGTTAGTGAAGAGAAATATCCAAGCTGATCTTGGGAAAACACAAGAAATAACAGCCACTCAAGGTTGTCGGCAGGGAGGAATTTTATCTCCCCTACTGTGGAGCCTGGAGGTGAATATCTTGGTAACTTAAATCTAAAGGGATACCACTTACAGAGTTATGCTGATGACTTAGCTTTATTGGTTAGAGGTAAATTTATAGACATGATAAGAGACATCATGAATGTGGGCTAAAAACTGATCAATGAATGGAGTTAGAGGGAAGGTCTTAGAATCAATCCCTCGAAAGCCATCATAGTTTCTTTCACAAGACAAAGGAATCTTGAATTCCTTAGAGGATCAAAGACTGGTGATTCTTGTGTAGGGATTTCTGATTTAATCAAGCATCTCGGGATAGAAGGTGGACAGGAAATTCCCATATTGATAATATTATCCGCAAAGATAAAGGTTCATTGATAGCCTGTAGATGCTCTGTTAGATCTTCATGGGGCTTGAGAGCACAACTTTACCACTGCATGTATCTTTCGCTCACTAACCTATGGCTCCCTGGTCTGGTGGTGTAAGGCATAACAATCAACAGTGGCAACTAAACTACTAAGTCTTCAAAGACTTGCTTAAGTTATAATGGGTGCATTTAAAAGTACCCCAAAAGTTGTGTTGGAAGTTATTTTGGAGCTTCCACAATTATATCTTAACATAAAGGCAGAAGCAATTCTAGCAGCTGATAAGACAATTGGAGAAGGGTTAGTCAAGGGTTCAGATATACCCTAATCTAGAAAAATGTAAAAACTAACTCAGATTGACAATGAGATCCGATGATAACTGATTGTTGCTTTGACCACTTATTTGAAGTCCATATAGGAAATTGGGAAGAATGGTCTCACAAACAAATCACAGGGAGATTCCAGAACCAGCAGACAGGATTTACAGATGGTTCAAGAGATGGGAAACACTCTGGAGCTGAAGTTTTCAGTACGTCCCCTAAAACAGCACTTAGTTTGTCTTGATATACAATTTCTTTCAAGCCAAGATTTATCCAATCATTACTTGTACACAAAGAGGAGTACATAAGGAGTACCAAGGTAAACATCCACTCATCATCTCTGATAGTCAAGTTGCCTTAAAGGTGCTAAATTTATATCAAATTTAATTAAAAATTGAAGTAGGAGTGTCTTCAAACCTTATAAATCCTATCCCAACACAGCTCACTAGTGTTGTGATGGCTACCGAGCAATCATCGTATTGAGGGCAATGAAAAAGCGGACAAACTGGCCAAGAGAGCAGTGACACACACTCCACTTTTTTATCCCAAACCTTTCTATGGGGTGAGTAAAACTCATGTTAGAACTACCGTTAAAAATGGGCCACAGAGGAACATCAGAAGCGATGGAATAGGAGGATCTCTGGATAAGCAATGTGTGAATACAAAATTAAAGAACCTGATGAGGCGTTCACTAGAAGAATTCTGCAATTAGGTACAAGTGGTATAAGGAAGGAAATAGGGATACTAACTGGACATGGGTACTTCCTGAAGCATTTGCGAACTGGAGGTATAATCCAGGGTGATACCATCTACAGACTGTGCTAACAGCAGGAAGAAACTGCCAGTCATTTACTATTGAACTGTGAGGCTCTTGGGAGGAAAAGATATCAGCTCTTTGGGGCCACAACACTATAGAGGTGTAAGCATTCCATCCCAGGAAAGGAAGTTCTGAAGTTTATAAAACCCAAAGAACTTGAATTCCTGTGATGGGAATAGGGATTGCAGAAAATACCTGTAGGTTAAGGTGCAAGTGCATCTTGAGCACTGAATAAAATTCCTAACTTTACTACTACTACTTATACAACTTGATCAAATAACTGTATTATACTCATGTTCAGTGAGCAAGGCCATATCTAACACTCACAGGGAATATGACAATGTGCCAGGTGATAGTTACTTATACAACTTGATCAAATAACTGTGTTATACTCATGTTCAGTGAACAGTTCCATTCTAGCACTAAAAGGAAATATGATAATATGTGGTGATAGTTACTGGCACAACTTGATAAAATAATTGTGTTATACTCATGTTCAATGAACAGTTCCATATCTAGCACCACCAGGGAAATTCGATATGTCTGGTCATAGTTACTTATACAACTTAACGAAGCAGTTTCATTGTGATCATGAAGTATGAAAGACATTTTTATATGTAACACTAAATGGGAATATCAGGAACATTTAACAGAAGTAGGTAGCCTCTTGTACGAAGAATCAACCAGATGACTTACCTTGGTGGTTTTGTGGAACAACAGTCTTCATGTGTTTCATCCTGTAACATAATAATTCACTTGTAAGACACATGATCTGCTTTAACCCTGACTCTTATCTACAAAAAAAGAGCAGAAACAAACTGTTCATCTGTTGTATAATCTACAGAGAGAAAATACGTCACATAAAAACAATCCAATCAAGATGAATAACGTTCTTCCATTAAACCACGTAAAGCTTTGTTGCACAAAGTAAAGACGTACACATCAGTGGGTTTCTAAAGATTCTTTTTACATAGTCAAAAAGGTGTGCGACAGCAATATACATGAACATCTAATACTCTGCAAATATCAGACCATCCCCAATGTGCTGACTACACTGACCATGGAGGTGGTCAAGGGAACAACTGTTCTTGTGTGGAAGACCCAGAGTATTTGGTTGGTGTAGGATAGGGGAACTGTTCCAGGATATTGACAATCTTCCATAGATGTGTGTTGGGAGTGTGGTTGGCGCATGTCAGTTGTCATCATCAAACCCTAAAGTGATACTGCACACATTGTGCAGGATAATAGAGGACAACATGATCACAGAAGGATGGGTGCACAGGAAGCGGTACCAGATATTGGTGGACATGGGTGCAGTCATGACCGTGGTGTGACTTGGGGTCGTAGAGAGCTTGCCATTGAGGTAACAAAGTCCGCTATACAAGACTGCTTGCATTGAGCAACACCTTGTCAGTTGAGGATGCTTTGTTGGAGTTGACTTGGGGCAGAACATTACAAGTCTGTGGGTGCATATTATGAGGGTGACTGTGGAGGAGATCCTGAGCTTGGACGCCCATAGGAGTAACAAGGCAACGCTTGGCATCATGAGGGTCCTGCGAGTCAGAGGCAGAGAGGGTAATTTTTGGAGTTTAGAGAGACTAGTTGTAAAACTAGTTTTTAGTATAATAGTGATAATTTGTGTGAGGTCACACTAGTTATAAAAGTACAGAAAATACTACTTATTGAAAGTGAATATAGTTGCGATAGGTTACATTCACTGTTTTTATGATTAGTTAAGTAAATAATTCTTTGAATTAAATATAATTATTTTGAACATTTGCATCTGCCAAGCAAATTCAAAACTTTTACACAAAAAATTCAACTCAGTTGTGTGGTGAATGAAACTACGTGAATCTTCTGCAACAATTACCTTCAATATTTACTATGTACTAGGAGTCTCACCTATCAGAGGTAATGGGTAGGTGAGGTTACCTCAGACTTATGAATTAAACTGGTACAATGATAGGCATTTTTAATGGATCAGCATAAGAATAACTATAGAATGCTACATTTGAACTGAATTGCTTTATGTAAAGGAAGAGACGACAAGCTAAGCATGAAAAGTTGTGTAAATAAACCTTTGTCTCTCTATAAATCCTTGCACACTTTAGGAGAGAAGCACCAAAGTATATATTAAATATGTCAGATGTACACTAACTGGATTTGTGTGACTCTACTGTACTTCAAAAGGTGAGTGAAATGAACAAAGGATCGTTTAGTTTTAAATGAGTCACCTTAGAAATAGAATTTGGTAGGTAACATATTACATCATTTTAACAATATAGAGCTCCCACAGGAAACATCCAAGGTTTTATAGATAGATTAGATAGAACCATCTCAAACATTTACACTCAAAATATGAAATTAACAGTTTGTGGACATTTTAACATAAACACACTTAATGGTTGTAAAATGAGCACTAACCTCACTTCCCTGCTACACATTTAACTTGGAATATGTGATTCAGTTTCTGACCACAATTCATATGAACACCACAACAGCTATAGATAATACTTTTATAGAGTAAGAAAAAATTCCACATTGTAATTTAATTCCTATTGCAAATGGCATGTCATATCACATTGATAATTTATTATTTGTAAGACACTAACTGATAATAGGAAAAGTAAATTATAACAGGAATAAATAGAGATAAGCATAGAAATAAATTTGAATTGCTGTTGAAGAATGAAAAATCGACTTAAGTCTATGCCAACACTTAAGTATACGAGTTATTTGACGATTTATCAAACTTATTTAATAACAAATTTGAAGTTCGTTTGCCTAAGCAAAAATAAAGCCATCACAGGTAATAATGGTCAAACCTTATATAACCTAAGTATGAGGAAGTCCTGTGCAAATTAGAGATTTGTTCTTAGTATATCACCCCAAACATTACATTATACTACAATGCATGTTGTAAAATCCTTAAAAGAGCAATGAACAAACAAAATGTAGGTATTATGCAGTAGCTATTGATGAATATAATAATCAAATTAAAGCAATGAAAAATGTCCTAGTACCCCATGTTGCTTTAACGCAATAAGGTTTACTCAACTTTATAAAATAGTTAAATAGCAACATCATCATCCATATAAGTATTAGGTCCAAGGTCTAGTAGTTAAATAGCTATATATTTTATAATATACTAGAAAGTATCAGTAAAAGTATGAATTTAAAGTTGATTTATTAAATACAACATATATTTTTAATAGTTAATTATTTATAACAAAAGGAGCAAAGCCGTTCACTCTTTTGTACAACTTACCTTAATTTCATCATTTATACATGAATCTTTTCTTTCTAACCACCATTCTTCTTCTTTAATATCTATCATGGTTTCAATATCGCTTTCTTTGATGGTTTCATTAAGTCTCAATACATAGTGTTCTTCATTCTGTGAAGATGCAGAATCTTCAAGTTCTGTTTTGATATCACTGCTACTTGTAACAGTTTCAATTTTAACCTTCTTCACAAAGTCTTTAATAGAAATCTCTTGCTCATCCTCTGAACAAAAGTCCAGGAAAGAAGATTCATCTTTGACTTCCTCTTTAATATCCATTTTACTATAGTTGCTGTATTTGAACAGTTCTGTTCTTAAACTTCAGTAGCACGTCTGTGGAAAAAGAAACACATTATTAGTAACATCAATGAGTATGCTTCCAGATAATTGAAACTACATTACACTTCAACACATATCATAAAGTAGTACAAAGTAACGATGGTAATTTGATGTAATATGTTCAGAATAACGTTTTTAACACTCAAAGATTCATGCTTTCCTAATGTATTTTTATGTGAATCTAATGTGTATTATTGTAGTAAACCATGCTTTAAATTATATTATTGTAAAAGCAATTTTATATTGGTCAGAGAGTAGCTTACAAGGAGAATTACAAAGTTAAAATGGATATTTCACTGATTTTATGCCATTCTTAGATATAAAACTTGTCAACTTCAGATACTACAGAAAGAAAAGCAACTAGAGAAAGTTGTGGAAATATAACACATTGCATTTGTATTTCAATTACACAGAAAATTGCACAAATTTTTTTAGAATGGTGAGTAAAGAAACAAGTGTGATTGTGTTACATAAAAGAAAAGTTAGTACAGAAAACTGTATGAATGTAATTCATTGCATTTCATTTCAATCACAGAGAATTATATGAATTTATGGTGCAGGGCGAGAAGAAAACAGTATGCAAATCTGTTATGTAAAACAACGGTAACTAGAGAAAACCATGTGACTGTATTACATAGCATTTCTATTTTAATCATCAATATTATGTGAACTGTATTGTGACACTGGTCGTACAACAATATATGGACAGGAGGGGGCCAGTGTGACCTTGGTTATGACGAGCGACTGTCTATGAATGACCACAAATAATGATTGCAGTAAAACACAAAAGAAAGGAGACAAGAGCCTTGTCCAATTCTCACTGAGTCATCATTGTTAGGGGTGTTAGAGTTTATCAGCTTCATAATACCAACAGCCATTTAATATGTATAGATTGCATAACTGGTATGTTGAAGAGCAAGCAGAGAAGAATATGTGAATGTGTTACATAAAAGAAAACCACATGGAGAAAATTGTGTGAATACAATACACTGCCATTCTATTTCAATCATAGAAAATTGTAGGAATTGTGAACTGAAGGGCAAGTAGGGAAGGAAGTGTGTATGTGTTAAGTAAAATAAAAGTGACTGGAGAAAACCGTTTGAATGTAACACACTGCATAGTAGAATGGATAGCATAAAGAAATCTTCTCCATTAAAAAGAGTGATATGTGCCAAATTTCACAGTGATCACACAAGTTGTCTTCGAGATTAGTGGTTACGCACATATGCACACATTCATTCTTATATATAGACAATACATAAAATTCACTAGATGGTCAAAAAGAACACAGCACAGTTTCATTAGCACAAAACAAAGAGTCATCACTTATAAAGCTACTATGGCTAATAATTGTTATGCTTCACTTCTGTGTTGTTGCCCTATACAATCACTCAAATAAGTATTCATATAACTTTGAGAGGTAGAACTGGAACTTAAAAATTCAATTCCACAACTGGGATTTGAACCACAGACCTTCCGCTTACCAGGCGGCTGCTCTAACCACTGGGCTATTGCGAAAAACTGCCAGAATGGCATTACATTCTCAAACCAGTTCGTATTTCTGGCAGTTCGTCACAATAGCTCAGTGGTTAGAGAAGTCGCCCGGTAAGCGGAAGGTCTGTGGTTCAAATCCCAGTTGTGGCACTGAATTTTTAAATTCCAGTTATACCTCTCAAATTTTGCCCACACACGGCTGATGTGTTTAAAAACACCAACAGTAAGTTTGTTGGCATAAATAAATAATAATTCATATAACTATTTGTTTTAAGTTTCTAACTATTGTACCTTTTCCACCCTGAGTCAGGATTGAAGGTCAACCTGTTTATTTTTGCTTCTTTTAGTTTGGTTATGCCTGTGTATGATGCTCTTATCTGTTGAAATAGGTCTACTTAATATTTCAGCTATTTCTTTGAATGTTTTACTATTTTAAATGCATCTTACAGCAATTTCTTTTTTTCCCTTGTCATGTCCTTATATTTCTGTTCAGAGGTATTGTTTGAAGACCTTAAAACACTGAAGGCAGCACAAGTCCATCAGAAGAAGGAAGAACAATGATCTAATGGGATGATTTTGTCCTCAGCTGCTATGCCATGCAAATACTTGTTTGATATCAGAGTTGAGCATTCTTTTTATAGACAGAAGATAGTTATTAGAAATTTGAACCTTTTCAACAGTAAACAGTAAACAATATTGTATAAACAGGATACATTGGAATTAACCAGCCTCAGTTTGCATGCATGTTGGTCTGGATATCTCAGTTGGTTAGGGCTTGACTACTGACACCAAGTTCACAGGTTCAAACCTTGTCGAGACCAATAGTTTTTAAGTGGGCTTAAGTGAGAGTCATTTGAGTAGATCTACTAGAATGCAGGACTCCTGGGGGATGAAATTCTGGCACAGCAGTGACACTGATATGATCCTGTTTATTGACAACATCCTTCACAAACAAAAAATGTTTTTTCTTACAGTAGCCATCTGGAACAATGGCAGTAAATGACAAATAACACGGAGGTAGTGGTAACAGGGGATGTGCTGCATTGCAACTGTTTCACATGTTCCTCAGGAAGTATTTATACACATCATGTACAATTTCTCTGGCTTGACTGTGAATAATGGAACGTTTACTTGCTTCGGCCATCATCATAACTATTAACAAACCTATTATCAATGACGTGGATGTATTGCTCAGAGCAATTTAACTTCACTTTTAAACTGTACGCAAGAAACACAGCCAGAAACACACTATGTGTGGTTGGCTACAAAGCACATGACTGTGATGTTGAATGTGTGTCTTCTGCACAATTGCCTGCATTCGTGACAGCAACCACAGTTTACATACATCATGTCTTCTTGTGATATTCCCCGTGATGAGAAATGCTGTTATAAGAGATTATATTCCTCAATTGGTTTCCATGTGTAGTTTAACTTCATTGGTGATGGGGAAGATTTAGTAGTTGACCACTGAAGTTGAGGTGTAATAAATGTCACTAATATTGATATTATGTTAGGAACTGCAATGTGAATGTTAACAGAAGGGAAAGAGTGAAATCTGCTGCTTTGGGGTTTAGCTACAGACCCTGTGCGTATACTTTGTCATAGCTTCACAGCTGCAACCAAAAACTATCTCTTGGCTATGCTCTGTGGCATACAGCTCTCTCCCTAGGCCATACTTGGCAGCTTAGGGCCCTAAATATCTCAGCTAAACCTGGTAGCTGAGGACCTGAATCTTTCAGCTACACTTGGCGGCTTAGGGACCTGAATCCCTCAACTACACTTGGCGGCTTAGGACCCTCAATCTCTCAACTACACTTGGCGGCTTAGGACCCTCAATCTCTCAGCTACACCTGGTGGCTTAGGGACCTGAATCTCTCAGCTACACTTGGCGGCTTAGGGACCTGAATATCTCACCTACACCTGGTGACTTAGGGACCTGAATTTCCCAGTTACACTTGGCGGCTTAGGGACCTAAACCTCTCAGCTACACCTGGTGGCATAGGACCTGAATCTCTCAGCTACACTTGTGGGCTTATGGACCTGAATCTCTCAGCTATACTTGGCGGCTTAGGGACCTGATTCTCTCAGCTACACTTGGTGGCTTAGGACCCTCAATCTCTCAGCTACACTTGGCGGCTTAGGGATCTGAATCTCTCAGCTACACTTGGCGGTTTAGTGACCTGAACCTCTTAGCTACACCTGGAGGCATACGACCTGAATCTGTCAGCTACACTTGGTGGCTTAGGACCCTCAATCTCTCAGCTACACTTTGAGACAGAATATAAAAAGAAGCCCCCAATAGAAAATCGTTCATGTAAATGTTTGTTAAAAGTGTATAAATATTAGAATTGTTTGTGTTCCATAATAAAAATAGGAGACGATAATGGGGATCACTTCCCTAACGAGAAAGAACTATTTGCGCGGATGAATACCGCGGATGAAGATGAAAATGGCGGTGTGTCGTGTCAAAGCGACGCCAAGAAATGGTTCAGTAGCGTCTATATGTTCAAGGTGATAAGACGTGTTTTGGTAGCATGTGAACATGGAACTTTCACCAATCTTTTATCCAGCATAAATTCTACTAAATTAAAAAAGTGTAAAGGTTTTTAAGTATTTAATATGGTGCTGAGAGTGTAAAATATCGAAGTGTTAATAAATAAATACATTGTGATAAAGAAACATTGATATATGCATTCCATCTGTTACCACGACCTTGTAGATAGAAAACGAGTCTCATAGCACAGCCAATTCCCTCCATTAGTTACATTAAAAGCAGCATCAAAATGGCTTACCCAACGTGGAACTCGAATTTAGGATGGAATGCAAATTACGGGAATTGAAATCACGATAAACATCAAGTGACGCCATAGCATCGCGTCATGGAAAGAAGACGCCATTAGACCATCGTTTGATATCGCCAACAGAACACTGATGAACGGATAATCAACGATACATCAGGACACCGATGCACGGATAATCAACGCGGGAAAACACCGGAGATCATCTAGCGAAGTCAACTGCCCAGGAGACGTACATAACTGGACAAAGCAACGAAAAAAAAAGTAGGATCAAACATTTTTGTTTTCACATACAGTTTATTTTCATTTTTATGTTACTGAGAAGCGGCAAAGTAGTGGGACTTTTAACCCTAAGTGAATTGAATAAAGAAATTAAAATGTCGCGAAAAGAGATAGAAACAGGAGGGGGGGAAGGGGCAGATAGGCCTAGTTATCAGGTAGAATCCGAAAGTGAGGAACTGGTTGAAATAGGAAAAGACCAAAGGTTATTAATGATCATGTTTGAAAGACTAGAACAAAGTTTAGGTCAGAAAATAGAGGGAGTGAGAGAGGACTTGGAAAATAATAAAAAAGAATTAGATCAGAAAATGGAACAAAATAAGGTAGAATTAGGTCAGAAAATGGAACAAAATAACGTAGAATTGAGACAGAACATAGAACAAAGTTTAGGTCAGAAAATGGAACAGAATAGGGCTGAATTAAAACAGGACATGGAACAAAGTTTAGGTCAGAGTATAGGTCAGAAACTGGAACAGAATAAGGAAGAGATAGGTCAGAAAATGGAGGAAGTGAGAAAGGACTTAGAACAGAAAATGGAATTAGGAAGACAGAACTTAGAACAGAAAATAGAATTAGGAAGACAGGAGTGTAAAGAAAATATGAAAGTAATGGAAACTAATTTAAAATTAGTACATAAAAACTTAAATGAAACAAAGGAAGCCTTAGAAGCTAGGATAGAAATCGTAGGAGATAGGATGGGAAAAATAGAATCAGAAATGAGAGAAAATAAGATTGTATTAGAAGGAGAAATTGCTAGGTGTAGAGAGGAAATAACAGAATGTAATACAAGTGTAGACTGTAAGATTACAAATGTAAAAGCAGAAATAACTGAGGAATTAAGGAAAGAGATTGAGGTAGTAAAGAAAGACATTATTAATGAAACTGTAGAACAAATTGTAATTCCTAAAATTAAGACGATGACTGATGTGGTGCATTCGCAACAGGATGCTATAAATGATATGAAACAAAGTCACTTAGAAATAAAGAATGATTTAAAATCAATTTGTGAAGAAATGAAAAAAAGGGAAAGAAAGTTTGGCTAATGTAAATGATGTTGTGAATGCACTACAAAGGCAAGATGATTTAGATGTAAGTAATGTACAAGATGAGAGTTATTTGAATAATGTACAAAATGTTGACTCACCATACAGAGAAAGAGGTTCACAACCAAACAATGACACAACACATAACACATGTTACACCAACAGCATATTACATGAAATTATACCACCTACATCTGACGAGGAGAAGGGAGACGATCCAAAACTCTTTGTTAAAGAGATGGAAGAGTATTTTAAAGTGAAAAGGATACCAAATGAGCTTAGGATGATGATAGTCAAGAAAAGCTTAAAAAACAAGGCATTAGAATGGCTCAGGTTAACACTAGCTGGTCATGAGTCGTACAGTTCATTCAGAAATCTATTCCTATCAAGGTATTGGGGCCCAGCTAAGCAAAACCAAACTAGGGTAGAGCTAGCGACAGGTAGATATGATCCAACCAAAGGGTTATCGCTAGTCGATTATTTTATGAAAGTAGCCAACAAAGGAAAGCTATTAGACCCCAACTTGTCGGAAGCAGAACTAATTACCAGCATAACAAGACATTTCCCAGACACAGTGAGAACAGGGTTAATTGTTGCGAGGCCAGTAGATTTTGCAGATATGATAGAATTGCTGACAGCCTTCGAAACACAAAATGGTCGGCCTAATGAGCATAGACATAGGAACGGTCACCCAAACTCACCCCTCTTAAACCGGAGCACGGCTACGAACAACCAGAGTGAGGGAGAAGATAGAAATACTAGGAGCACCCATGAAAGGGGGAGAGGGGCACACCATTTCCCACAACCACACAATCATGGCGAGAGGATGGAGAACACAAGACAGCGGTACCACGACACGTTACCAAGGGGTGAATCGAGATACAGAACGCATAGATATGATCGGGGGAGACCAGGAGACCGTACCCATCAAGAGAATCACATACGATACGAAGTAGGGAATACTTAAACAGCCAAAGGTCGTCATACAATAGGGGTTCACGCCAAAGGGGCAGAAACCAATGGAACACCGACAATGTAAGACAACAGGAACAGAATGTAAATGTGCCCGATAGGACCGACGTTGCGCAGAATACAGAAACAACAATCACCTCCAACGCCCAGGAAAACTAAGTACAAGTCGACTTTGTGTCCCGGAAGTTGACCTGTGTGGCAGTAGGAGCAATATTGACCAATATAATGTAGGTACCTTGAGAAGACAGGCAAGTGAAAGAAAGGAAATAACCAATCCACCAATGATTAGGCTGAAGGTATGGGGTATCGAGTTGCCAGCGATGATTGATACAGGAGCCAGCACATCAGTATGTGACGAACAGCTATTCCAGGAATTAATAACTAAAGGAAATGCTGAATTCTTGCCTGTGTGTGGAGTGTATTGCAGCACAGCAATTGGCAAGAAAAAGGAACATGTTAAATACCAGGTAAGGATGGTAATAGAAATCGGAAGTTGGAAGTTCGATTTTATTGCCCTGGTAATACCTAGACTAACAGCTACCCTAATCATTGGCAGTGATTTGCTTAATCTTTGGAGGTCGGTGATTAATTATGACCCACATGAATTCATTATTAAGGAAGGAACCTCAGAATGCACTGCGAAGTTCCTGGAGGAAGAAACATGCCAGGAGGAACCAGACCAGACAGGGATCCATCCGGATGAACAATTCTTTGTGGAGAACATCAATGTCCACAAAAATAGGTTGGTAGACCTGAGGGTAAGTAAGGAGAAAACAGGTTGGACGAGCGAGGAGGAAACTAATGTTTGCAGCCATTGGATCTGCACAGAAGACGAGTATGTTACCTCGAACAACTACCAACCTGAACCACTACCAACAGATGGAGAAGAACCGATGTCACAGCTAATCGATGAGAAGGTCTGGGGGGCACATGGCATCTCTGAAGAGGAAAGGAACCAACTTAGAAAAATATTGATTAAAAACAGGAAAGTTTTTAATAAAAAGCCAGGTACGTGTAATAAGTACGTACATACTTTTACAGTAAAAGATATCACCCCCTATTCACATAAATCCACGCCCATCCCCAACTCCATCAGGGAGGAAGCTGACAGAGTGATCCAGAAAATGTTAGCGGACGGAATAATAGAGCCGTCGGACTCATGTTATGTGAATCCAGTGGTATGGGTCCATAAGAAAGAGGGAAAATTGAGGATGACCATCGACGCAAGGAAGATAAATGCACATACCTTGCCGGATCATTACAGGCCTGAGGGGGTAGACCAACTGATATCGAAATTGAAGGGAGGTCAACATTTTACAAGTCTTGACTTGACAGCATCATTCTGGCAAATTCCTCTTCATCCAGATGTCAGGAAATATACCTGCTTCTTGCACAAAGGAAAGGTGT
The DNA here is from genome assembly GCA_030765045.1 of Tenodera sinensis. NCBI lineage: Eukaryota > Metazoa > Arthropoda > Insecta > Mantodea > Mantidae > Tenodera > Tenodera sinensis. Next base: position 89,230,563 of record CM060967.1, read on the forward strand.
ACCATTTTTTAAAATGTGCCTTTGGATTATCGACCAGTAGCAGTGCACTACTGAGGGCTCTAGACAAAGTTTTTGGGGATAGTATCGAAGCTTTTGTAACGCAATATGTTGACGATTTTTTAATATACAGCAAGAATCCCGAGTCACACTTACATCACATAGATTATGTATTGTCCAAGTTCCAGGAAAGCAACATGACCCTAAATTTGGAAAAGTGTGAATTTTTCGTCAAAGAGGCAGAATTTCTAGGCCACATCATTACGCCTGATGGTATACAACCTAATCCGGAGAGGGTCAAGGCCATAGAGCATATACCACCCCCACGTAACTTGAAACAGTTGAGAAGGTTTCTGGGCATTTTACAGTACCAGTCAAAATTCGTGGTCAACTACGCTAAGGAATTAGTACCCCTTAGAGAACTGTTGAAAAAAGATACTAAGTGGGAATGGAATGCTGAACACCAGGTGGCCTTTGAGAATATCAAAGAACTTTTCAAGCACAGTATTCTCCTGGAACGACCGGATCCAAATTCACCTTTTCTAATATACACCGATGCTAGTGCGCACTCATATGGAGCAATATTAGCACAAGAAGATGCAGATGGCAACAAACATGTGATTGCCACAGCTTCTAGATTTCTAAACAAGATAGAAGCCAATGCCTGCATAACAGAATTAGAAATAGGTGCAATCCATTTTGCGTTACAAAAGTTCAGGCAATATATATACCATTATAAAATAATTATATATACAGATCACGTAAGCCTGTCCTTCATTCAAAAATGCAAGCTAACCAACTCCAAAATCTCAAGGTACATACATGAAATAACATCACACGACATAGAGGTCAAACATATCCCGGGGAAGGAGAACATCTTTAGTGACTTATTGTCAAGGTTAAGGTCGGAGAGTCACATACCCGAGACGATATACAATCCACACCATGAAATTAAAAATCATGCAGATAAATAGTAAAGAAAGCAACGAAATCTTACAAGACTTCAAAAACATAGCGAAGCTACAACAAGAAGACCCTGAATTGAAGAGGCTATTCGACAAGGCTCCAGACATAGTACCAAAATTGGAAGCCAAGATAGGCAAATTTAGGAACATCCTATTTAAATTACATGGTCGCGACGTAAGGAAGTGGAAAATGATGGTACCAAATTCCTTACAGGACAGGGTCATTTTGGCATTCCACCACTCAATGCTTCACTCTGGTACTGAGAGAACAATGCTTGCAATTGAGGAAGTACTGTACATCAAACATCTTGGCAAGAAAGTCAGGAAGTTAATTTCCTCATGCGACCTATGTCAGAAGGCCAAGCCAGGAACGAGAAAAATGCATTGGTGTGTATTGACGAACATGGAGAGCTACCAAGGGGGAAAAATGGAAACAGATACATCTTTGTCATGTTTGATGTTTTCACAAAATTCACTAAAATATACCCCATTAAGAACATTAAAAACAGAACTTACCTAGATAAAATCGTCAAGGACTACATCCCAAAATATGGGAGGATAAAATGTATTCTATCGGACAATGCAACAATGCATAAGAGTAAGTTATTCCAGAACACCTTAAGAACATTAGGAATAAAATTGTACTATTCCTCAGCGTATTATCCCCAAGGAAACCCGACTGAGAGAACCATGAGGGATATAAGCATATATTTCCGCCTACTCTGCCACAGAGGCCACACTTCCTGGACGGAAAAATGCGGGTACATAGAGGAGGTGATTAACCATTCGGTGAACCCCACGACCAAGTTCGCCCCAATCGAATTGATGACCAACACGAAACCCAAGAGATTGACAATTGACATTGACACTACGATGGCTGCTCAAAGGGAATTGTCAGAGAAGGAAAAATGTCAATTGGCGTTCAGAAGATTACAGCAAAAGGCTGAAAAAGGGAGGAACAAGGTAAAAAGATTCGTCAGGAAATGGTCCCCACAAATTGGAGAAAAGGTGCTCTTAAAAAGCCACAAAGCATCCAAGGCATCTGAGAAAAGGTCTGGAAAGATAGAGCTATTGTACACTGGACCACTGGTCATAACAAAACAGCTGGGTGACCACGCGTATGAGCTACAGAATACAAATGGCAAGTTGGTAGGAAGATACCACAAAAATAAACTAAAGCCATACAAAGAAAGGATCAAATAGTCTTTGCCAACAAATATGTAAGGTAGGAATAGTAGAGATGATGGAAAATAACAATTTTTAATGGGTTACTTACAGAAAATTATGTTCAGATTAGAAAATACGACAAAAAAAGAAAATCAACATAGTCATTGGCTATATTGACCACAAAAAGCATTGTCAACAAAGACAGATGAGGACACTGATTGTCATTAAAGAAACGAATTATAGCGACAGAAGATAATATGTTTTTGACATAAGGATGTCAGGGACAAAAATAAAAAGGAATCAATTATGATGACAAAGATATAATATTTTGACACAAAGATGTCGAGGGTGAATTGAGAAGAAAAATAATACAATTGCAGAATAATTATAAGTATAGAAGTTTTCTCTTATAGAAATAAGAGACGAAGAGGTGGCAATTAGTGAAGTAAGAAAAACCATAATCAGAAAAGCAATGCCCATGAATTAAGATGGATATAGCCAATGCTAAGCTCGAAGAAATATTGAACCAAATAATAATGAATAATAACCCAATTAAAAAAAAATGGTACCATTAGTAACATCAGAGTTTAAGAACCGACTCAATGACCTGCCTATACATAAGCTTACAAGACAAAGAAGGCAAAGAACTGAGTAAAATATTGCCATAAATATGATCATAAACATTAGCTCAAAATTTGTATCCTGTTTTTCTCTCCTCATAACAAAGAATACAAGTCAAAAACCACATAATAAACCCTGATACACTTAAATTATATTTGTGTCAATGTCAAATGTATAATCACTGAGTATGTGTTGTATAAGAACTGAATATGTGTTGTACAATAACTGAATATGTATTGTATAATAACTGAACATGTATTGTATAATAACTGGATATGTTGTGTAATAACTGAATGTGTTGTACAATAACTGAATATGTATTGTATAATAACTGGATATGTTGTATAATAACTGAACATATGCGGTGCAATAACTGAATATGTATTGTATAATAACTGAATATGTGACGTATAACAACTGAACATATATTGTGTAGTAATTGAATATGTGAAATTTATAAAGACGTGCTGTATCATGCCAAAACAAAAGACAAAGACAAACAGCGAAGAAGACTGTAAAGAAAAGAAAAAAATATTGCACAAAGTGATTGCATCAGAGGAGTAAGGAGAAGGATTGTATTGTGTTTCAAGATTGTAAAAATAGGTGACAACTTGAAAAACAAAACAAGGGGCATATGAGACAGAATATAAAAAGAAGTCCCCAATAGAAAATCGTTCATGTAAATGTTTGATAAAAGTGTATAAATATTAGAATTGTTTGTGTTCCATAATAAAAATAGGAGACGATAATTGGGATCACTTCCCTAACGAGAAAGAACTATTTGCGCGGATGAATACCGCGAATGAAGATGAAAATGGCGGTGTGTCGTGTCAAAGCGACGCCAAGAAATGGTTCAGTAGCGTCTATATGTTCAAGGTGATAAGACGTGTTTTGGTAGCATGTGAACATGGAACTTTCACCAATCTTTTATCCACCATAAATTCTACTAAATTAAAAAAGTGTAAAGGTTTTTAAGTATTTAATATGGTGCTGAGAGTGTAAAATATCGAAGTGTTAATAAATAAATACATTGTGATAAAGAAACGTTGATATATGCATTCCATCTGTTACCACGACCTTGTAAATAGAAAACGAGTCTCATAGCACAGCCAATTCCCTCCATTAGTTACATTAAAAGGAGCACCAACTTGTTGGCTTAGGACCCTCAATCACTCAGCTACACCTGGTGGGTTAGGGACCTCAATGTCTAAGCTACACTTGGTGGCCTAGGACCCTCAATCTCTCAGCTAAACTTGGTGGCTTAGGACACTCAATTTCTAAGCTACACCTGGTGGCTTAGGATCCTCAATCTCTCAGCTACACTTGTTGGCTTAGGACCCTCAATCTCTCAGCTACACTTGGCGGCCTAGGATCCTCAATCTCTCAAGTACACTTGGTGGCTTAGAGATCTGAATCACTCAACTACCCTTGGTGGCTTAGGGAACTGAATTCATCAGGTAGACTTGGCGGCTTAGGACCCTCAATCTCTCAGGTACACTCAGCGGCTTAAGGACCTGAATATGTCAGCTATACTATGCGGCTTAGGACCCTCAATCTCTCCGGTACACCTGGTGACTTAGGCACCTGAATCTCTCAGGTACACTTGGTGGCTTAGGGACCTGCACCTCTTAGGTGCACTTGGTCAGTTAGGGACCTGAATCTCTCAACTACACTTGGTGGTTTAGGGAGCTGAATCTCTCAGCTACACTTGACGGCTTAGTTCGCTTAATCTCTATGGTACACATGGTGGCTTAGGGACCTGATTCTCTCAACTACACTTGGCGGCTTAGGACCCTCAATCTTTCAGGTACACCTGGTGGCTAAGGATCCTCAATCACTCAGGTACACTTGTTGGCTTAGGACCCTCAATCTCTCAGCTACACCGGGTGGCTTAGGACCCTCAATCTCTCAGCTACACTTGGCGGCCTAGGATCCTCAATCCCTCAAGTACACTTGGTGGCTTAGAGATCTGAATCTCTCAACTACCCTTGGTGGCTTAGGACCCTCAATCTTTTTGATACACTTGGTGGCTTAGCGAAAGGAATCTCTCAGCTACACTAGGCGGCTTAGGACCCCCAAACTCTCAGGTACACCTGCTGGCTTAGGGACCTGAATCTCTCAGCTACACTTGGCGGCTTAGTTCCCTCAATCTGTCAGGTACACTTGGTGGCTTAAGGACCAAAATCTGTCAGCTACATTATGCGGCTTAGAACCCTCAATATCTTAGGTACACCTGGAGGCTTAGGCACCTGAAACTCTCAGGTGCACTTGTTGGCTTAGGTACCTGAATCTCTCAGGTACATTTGGGCGGATAGGGATCTGAATCTGTCTACTACACTTGGTGGCTTAGGGAACTGAATGTCTCAGGTACAGTTGATGGCTTAGGGACGTGAATTTCTCAAGTACACTTGTCGGCTTAGGACCCTCAATCTCTCAGGTACACTTGGTGGCTTAGGCACTTGAATCTCTCAGGTGCACTTGGTGGCTTAGGGACCTAAATCTCTCAGGTACATTTGGTCGGATAGGGACCTGAATGTGTCTACTACACTTTGTGGCTTAGGGAGCTGAAAGTCTCAGGTACTCTTAGTGGCATAGGGACCTGAATCTCTCAGCTACACTAGGCGGCTTAGGACCCTCAATCTCTCAGGTACACCTGCTGCCTTAGGGACCTGAATCTCTTAACTACACTTGGTGGCTTAGGACCCTCAATCTCTCAGCTACACCTGGTGGCTTAGGACCTGAATCTCTCAGCTACACTTGGCAGCTTAGGACCCTCAATCTCTTAGCTACACCTGCTGGCTTAGGGACCTGAATCTCTCAGCTACACTTGGCGGCTTAGAACCCTCAATCTGTCAGGTACACTTGGTGGCTTAAGGACCTGTATCTGTCAGCTAAGCTATGCGGCTTAGAACCCTCAATCTCTCAGGTACACCTGGAGGCTTAGGCACCTGAATCTCTCAGGTGCACTTGGTGGCTTAGGGACGCGAATTTCTCAACTACACTTGTCGGCTTAGGACCCTCAATCTCTCAGGTACACTTGGTGGCTTAGGGACCTGAATCTCTCAGCTAAACTTGGCGGCTTAGTTCCCTCAATCTGTCAGGTAGACTTGGTGGTTTAAGGAGCTGTATATGTCAGCTACACTATGCGGCTTAGAACCCTCAATCTCTCAGGTACACCTGGAGGCTTAGGCACCTGAATCTCTCAGGTGCACTTGGTGACTTAGGGACCTGAATCTCTCAGGTACATTTGCGCGGATAGGGACCTGAATCTCTCTACTACACTTGGTGGCATTGGGAACTGAATGTCGCAGGTACACTTGATGGCTTAGGGACGTGAATTTCGCAACTAAACTTGTCGGCATAGGACTCTAAATCTCTCAGGAACACTTGGTGGCTTAGGGACCTGAATCTCTTAACTACACTTGGCGGCTTAGGACCCTCAATCTCTCAGCTACACCTGGTGCCTTAGGACCTGAATCTCTCAGCTACACTTGGCGGATTAGGACCCTCAATCTCTCAGCTACACCTGGTAGCTTAGGGACCTGAATCTCTCAGCTGCACTTGGCGGCTTAGGGACCTTAACCTCTCAGCTATACCTGGTATCATAGGACTCGAATCTCTCAGGTACACTTGGCGGCTTAGGGACCTGAATCTCTGAGCTATACTTGGCGCCTTAGGCACCTGAATCTCTCAGCTACACTTGGCGGCTTAGGGACCTGAATCTCTCGGGTATACTTGGTGGCTTAGGACCCTGAATCTCTCAGCTACACTTGGCGTCTTAGGGATCTGAATCTCTCAAATACACTTGGCGGCTTAGGACCCTCAATCTCTCTGGTACCCTTATTGGCTTAGGGACCTCAATCTCTCAGCTACACTTGGTGGCTTAGGGACCAAATGTCTCAGCTACACTTGGTGGCTTAGGGACCTGAATCTCTCAGCTACACTAGGCGGCTTAGGACCCCCAATCTCTCAGGTACACCTGGTGGCTCATGGACCTGAAACTCTCAGCTATACTTGGCGGCTTAGGGACATGAATCTCTCAGCTACACTTGGCGGCTTAGTTCCTTCAATCTGTCAGGTACACTTGGTGGCTTAAGGACCTGAATCTGTCAGCTACACTATGCGGCTTCGAACCCTCAATCTCTCAGGTACACCTGGAGGCTTAGGCACCTGAATCTCTAAGGTTCACTTGGTGGTGTAGGGACCTGAATCTCTCAGGTACATTTGGGCGGCTAGGGACATTACGTCTCTACTACACTTGGTGGCTTAGGGAACTGATTGTCTCAGGTACACTTGATGGCTTAGAGACGTGAATTTCTCAACTACACTTGTCGGTTTAGGACCCTCAATTTTTCATGTACACTTGGTAGCATAGGGACCTGAATCTCTCAGCTACACTTGGCGGCTTATTTCCCTCAATCTGAAAGGTACACTTGGTGGCTTAGGGACCTGAATCTCTCAACTACACTTTGCGGATTAGGACCCTCTATCTCCAGGCTACACCTGGTGGCTTAGGAACTTAATCTCTCAGCTACACTTGGCGGCTTAGGACCCTCAATCTCTCAGGTATACCTGCTGGCTTAGGCACCTGAATCCCTCTGGCGCACTTGATGGCATATGGACCTAAAGTTCTCAGGTACATTTGGTCGGATAGGGACCTGGATCTCTCTGCTACACTTTGTGGCTTAGGGAGCTGTATGTCTCAGGTATACTTGGTGGCTTAGGGACCTGAGTCTCTCAGCTACACTAGCCGGCTTAGGACCCTCAAGCTCTCAGGTACACATGGTGGCATAGGAACTGAATCTCTAAGCTACACTTGGCGGCATAGGGACCTGAATCTCTCAGCTATACTTGGCGGCTTAGGCACCTAAATCTCTCAGCTACACTTGACGGCTTAGGGACCTGAATCTCTCGGGTACACTTGGTGGCTTAGGACCCTCAATCTCTCAGCTACACTTGGCGTCTTAGGGATCTGAATCTCTCAGCTACACTTGGTGGCTTAGGGACCTGAATCTCTCAACTACACTTGGCGGCTTATGACCCTCAATCTCTCTGGTACGCTTATTGGCTTAGGGGCCTGAATCTCTCAGCTACACTTGGTGGCTTAGGGACCTAATGTCTCAGCTACACTTGGTGGCTTAGGGGCCTGAATCTCTCAGCTACACTTTCTGGCTTAGGGACCTCAATACTTGACTGTCAGGTGCACTTTGTAGCTTAGGGACCTAATGTCTCAGCTACACTTGCTGGCTTAGGGACCTGAATCACTCAGCTAGACTAGGCGGCTTAGGACCCTCAATGTCTCAGGTACACTTGGTGGCTCATGGACCTGAATCTCTCAGCTACACTTTGTGGCTTAGGGACCTGAATCTCTCAAGTACACTTGGGCGGCTAGGGACCTGAATGTCTCTACTACACTTGGTGCTTAGGAAACTGAATGTCTCAGGTACACTTGACGGCTTAGAGACGTGAATTTCTCAACTACACTTGCCGGCTTAGGACCCTCAATTTTTTCATGTACACTTGGTGGCATAGGGACCTGAATCTCTCAGCTACACCTGGCGGCTTATTTCCCTCAATCTGGCAGGTACATTTGGTGTCTTAGGGACCTGAATCTCTCAACTACACTTCGCGGCTTAGGGACCTGAATTTCTCGGGTACACTTGGTGGCTTAGGACCCTCAATCTCTCAGCTACACTTGGCGTCTTAGGGATCTGAATCTCTCAGCTACACTTGGTGGCTTAGGGACCTGAATCTCTCAACTACACTTGGAGGCTTAGGACCCTTAATCTCTCTGGTACGCTTATTGGCTTAGGGACCTGAATCTCTCAGCTACACTTGGTGGCATAGGGACCTAATGTCTCAGCTACACTTGGTGGCTTAGGGGCCTGAATTTCTCAGCTACACTTGCTGGCTTAGGGACCTCAATATTTGACTGTCAGGTACACTTTGTAGCTTAGGGACCTAATGTCTCAGCTACACTTGCTGGCTTAGGGACCTGAATCTCTCAGCTACACTAGGCGGCTTAGGACCCTCAATCTCTCAGGTACACATGGTGGCTCATGGACCTGAATCTCTCAGCTACACTTGGCGGCATAGGGACCTGAATCTCTCAGCTATACTTGGCGGCTTAGGCACCTAAATCTCTCAGCTACACTTGACGGCTTAGGGACCTGAATCTCTCGGGTACACTTGGTGGCTTAGGACCCTCAATCTCTCAGCTACACTTGGCGTCTTAGGGATCTGAATCTCTCAGCTACACTTGGTGGCTTAGGGACCTGAATCTCTCAACTACACTTGGCGGCTTATGACCCTCAATCTCTCTGGTACGCTTATTGGCTTAGGGGCCTGAATCTCTCAGCTACACTTGGTGGCTTAGGGACCTAATGTCTCAGCTACACTTGGTGGCTTAGGGGCCTGAATCTCTCAGCTACACTTTCTGGCTTAGGGACCTCAATACTTGACTGTCAGGTGCACTTTGTAGCTTAGGGACCTAATGTCTCAGCTACACTTGCTGGCTTAGGGACCTGAATCACTCAGCTAGACTAGGCGGCTTAGGACCCTCAATCTCTCAGGTACACTTGGTGGCTCATGGACCTGAATCTCTCAGCTACACTTTGTGGCTTAGGGACCTGAATCTCTCAAGTACATTTGGGCGGCTAGGGACCTGAATGTCTCTACTACACTTGGTGCTTAGGGAACTGAATGTCTCAGGTACACTTGACGCCTTAGAGACGTGAATTTCTCAACTACACTTGCCGGCTTAGGACCCTCAATTTTTTCATGTACACTTGGTGGCATAGGGACCTGAATCTCTCAGCTACACCTGGCGGCTTATTTCCCTCAATCTGGCAGGTACATTTGGTGTCTTAGGGACCTGAATCTCTCAACTACACTTCGCGGCTTAGGGACCTGAATTTCTCGGGTACACTTGGTGGCTTAGGACCCTCAATCTCTCAGCTACACTTGGCGTCTTAGGGATCTGAATCTCTCAGCTACACTTGGTGGCTTAGGGACCTGAATCTCTCAACTACACTTGGAGGCTTAGGACCCTTAATCTCTCTGGTACGCTTATTGGCTTAGGGACCTGAATCTCTCAGCTACACTTGGTGGCATAGGGACCTAATGTCTCAGCTACACTTGGTGGCTTAGGGGCCTGAATTTCTCAGCTACACTTGCTGGCTTAGGGACCTCAATATTTGACTGTCAGGTACACTTTGTAGCTTAGGGACCTAATGTCTCAGCTACACTTGCTGGCTTAGGGACCTGAATCTCTCAGCTACACTAGGCGGCTTAGGACCCTCAATCTCTCAGGTACACATGGTGGCTCATGGACCTGAATCTCTCAGCTACACTTGGTGGCTTAGGGACATGAATCTCTCAGCTACACTTGGCGGCTTAATTCCTTCAATCTGTTAGGTACACTTGGTGGCTTAAGCAATTGAATCTATCACCTACACTATGCGGCTTAGAACACTCAATCTCTCAGGTACACCTGGAGGTTTAGGCACCTGAATCCCTAAGGTGCACTTGGTGGCTTAGGGACCTGAATCTCTCAAGTACATTTGGGCGGCTTAGAGACGTGAATTTCTCAACTACACTTGCCGGCTTAGGACCCTCAATTGTTCATGCACACTTGGTGGCATAGGGACCTGAATCTCTCAGCTACACTTGGCGGCTTATTTCCCTCAATCTGGCAGGTACACTTGGTGGCTTAGGGACCTGAATCTCTCAACTACACTTCGCGGCTTAGGACCCTCTATCTCTCAGCTACAGCTGGTGGCTTAGGACCTTAATCTCTCAGCTACACTTAGCCGCTTAGGACCCTCAATCTCTTAGCAACACGTGGAGGCTTAGGCACCTGAATCTCTCAGGTGCACTTGGTGGCTTAGGGACCTGAATTTCTCAGATACATTTGAGCGGCTAGGGACCTAAATCTCTCTACTACACTTGGTGGCTTAGGGAACTGAATGTCTCAGGTACAGTTGATGGCTTAGGGACGTGAATTTCTCAACTACACTTGTCGGCTTAGGACCCTCAATCTCTCAGGTACACTTGGTGGCTTAGGGACCTGAATCTCTCGGCTACACTTGGCGGCTTAGTTCCCTCAAGCTGTCAGGTACACTTGGTGGCTTAAGGACCTGAATCTGTCAGCTACACTATGCGGCTTAGAACCCCCAATATCTCAGGTACATATGGAGGCTTAGGCACCTGAATCTCTCAGGTGCACTTGGTGGCTTAGGGACCTGGTTATCTCAGGTACATTTGGGCGGCTAGGGACCTGAATCTCTCAATTAAACTTGGTGGTTTAGGGAGCTGAATCTCTCAGGTACACTTGGCGGCTTAGTTCGCTTAATCTCTCAGGTACACATGGTGGCTTAGGGACCTGATTCTCTCAACTACACTTGGCGGCTTAGGATCCTCAATCTTTCAAGTACACTTGGTGGCTTAGGGACCTGAATCTCTCAGTCACACTAGGCGGCTTAGGACCCTCAATCTCTCAGGTACACCTGCTGGCTTAGGGACCTGAATCTCCCAGCTACACTTGGTGGCATAGGGACCTCAATATCTCAGCAACACTTGGAGGCTGAGTTCCCTCAACCTGTCAGGTACACTTGGTGGCTTAAGAACCTGAATCTGTCAGCTGCACTATACGGCTTAGAACCCTCAATATCTCAGGTACATCTGGAGGCTTAGGCACCTGAATCTCTCAGGTGCACTTGGTGGCTTAAGGACCTGAATCTCTCAGGTATATTTGGGCGGCTACGGCCCTGAATCTCTCTACTACACTTGGTGGCTTAGGGAACTGAATATCACAGGTACACTTGATGGCTTAGGGACGTGAATTTCTCAACTACACTTGTCGGCTTAGGTCCCTTAATGTCAGGTACACTGTATGGCTTAGGGTCCTCAATCTCTCAGCTGCACTTGGCAGCTTAGTTCCCTCAATCTGTAAGGTGCACTTGTTGGCTTAAGGACCTGAATCTGTCAGCTACACTATGCGGCTTAGAACCCTCAATATCTCAGGTACACTTGATGGCTTAGGGACGTCAATTTCTCAACTACACTTATCGTCTTAGGACCCTCAATCTCTCAGGTACACCTGGTGGCTTAGGCACTTGAATCCCTCAGGTGTACTTTGTGGCATAGGGACCTAAACCTCTGAGGTACATTTGGTCGGATAGGGACCTGAATCTCTCTACTACACTTTGTGGCTTAGGGACCTGAATCTCTCAGCTACACTAGGCGGCTTAGGACCCTCAATCTCTCAGGTACACCTGCTGGCTTAGGGACCTGAATCTCTCAGCTACACTTGGCGGCTTATTTCCCTCAAGCTGACAGGTACACTTGGTGGCTTAGGGATCTGAATCTCTTAACTAAACTTGGCGGCTTAGGACCCTCATACTCTCAGGTACACCTGCTGGCTTAGGGACCTGAATCTCTCAGCTAGATTTGGTGGCTTAGGTACCTGAATCTCTCAGCTACACTTGGCGGCTTAGTTCCCTCAATCTGTCAGGTACACTTGGTGGCTTAAGGACCTGTATCTGTCAGCTCCACTATGCGGTTTAGAACCCTCAATCTCTCAGGTACACCTGGAGGCTTAGGTATCTGAATCTCTCAGGTGCACTTGGAGGCTTAGGGACCTGAATCTCTCGGGAACATTTGCGCGGCTAGGGACCTGAATCTCTCTACTGCACTTGGTGGCATAGGGAACTGAATGTCGCAGGTACACTTGATGGCTTAGGGACGTGAATTTCGCAACTACACTTGTCGGCTTAGGACCCTAAATCTCTCATATACACTTCGTGGCCTAGGGACCTGAATCTCTCAGCTACTCTTGGCGGCTTATTTCCCTCAATCTCTGAGGTGCAACTGGTTGCTTAGGACCCGAATCTCTCTGCTTCACTTGGCGGCTTAGGACCCTCATTCTCTCAGCTACACCTGGTGGCTTAGGGACCTGAATCTTTCAGCTACACTTGCCGGCTTAGGGACCTGAATATCTCAGCTACACCTGGTGGCTTAGGGACCTGAATCCCTCAGCTACACTTGGCGGCTTAGGGACCTTAACCTCTCAGCTACACCTGGTGGCATAGGACCTGAATCTCCCAGGTACACTTGGCGGCTTAGGGACCTGAATCTCTCATCTATAGTTGGCGTCTTAGGGATCTGAATCTCTCAGCTACACTTGGCGGCTTAGGGACCTGAATCTCTGAACTACACTTGGCGGCTTAGGTCCCTCAATCTCTCTGGTACGCTTATTGGCTTAGGGACCTGAATGTCTCACCTACACTTGGTGGCTTAGGGGCCTCAATATTTCACTGTCAGGTACACTTGGTGGCTTAGGGATCTACTGACTCAGCTACACTTGGTGGCTTAGGGGCTTGAGTCTCTCAGCTACACTTGCTGGCTTAGGGACCTCAATATTTCACTGTCAGGTACACTTGGTAAATTAGGGACCTAATGTCTCAGCTACACTTGGTGGCTTAGGGACCTGAATCTCTCAGCTACACTAGGCGGCTTAGGACCCTCAATATCTCAGGTATACCTGGTGGCTCATGGACCTGAATCTCTCAGCTACACTTGTTGGCTTAGTTCCCTCAATCTGTCAGGTACACTTGGTGGCTTAAGGACCTGAATCTGTCAAATACAGTATGCGGCTTAGAACCATCAATCTCTAAGGTACACCTGGTGGATTAGGCACCTGAATCTCTCAGGTGCACTTGGTGGCTTAGGGACCTAAATCTCTCAGGTACAATTGGTCGGTTAGGGACCTGAATCTCTCAGCTACACTTGGTGGCTTAGGGACCTGAATCTCTCAGCTACACTAGGCGGCTTAGGACCCTCAATATCTGAGGTATACCTGGTGGCTCATGGACCTGAATCTCTCAGCTACACTTGTTGGCTTAGTTCCGTCAATCTGCCAGGTACACTTGGTGGCTTAAGGACCTGTATCTGTCAGCTACACTATGCGGCTTAGAACCCTCAATCTCTCAGGTACACCCGGAGGCTTGGGCATCTGAATCTCTCAGGTGCACTTGGTGGCTTAGGGACCTGAATCTCTCAGGAACATTTGCGTGGCTAGGGACCTGAATCTCTCTACTGCACTTGGTGGCTTAGGGAACTGAATGTCGCAGGTACACTTGATGGCTTAGGGACGTGAATTTCGCAACTACACTTGTCGGCTTAGGACCCTCAATCTCTCATATACACTTGGTGGCCTAGGGACCTGAATCTCTCAGCTACTCTTGGCGGCTTATTTCCCTCAATCTCTCAGGTGCAACTGGTTGCTCAGGACCCGAATCTCTCAGCTTCACTTGGCGGCTTAGGACCCTCAGTCTCTCAGCTACACCTGGTGGCTTAGGGACCTGAATCTTTCAGCTACAGTAGCCGGCTTAGGGACCTGAATATCTCAGCTACACCTGGTGGCTTAGGGACCTGAATCCCTCAGCTACACTTGGCGGCTTAGGGACCTTAACCTCTCAGCTACACCTGGTGGCATAGGACCTGAATCTCCCAGGTACACTTGGCGGCTTGGGGACCTGAATCTTTCATCTATACTTGGCGTCTTAGGGATCTGAATCTCTCAGCTACACTTGGCCGCTTAGGGACCTGAATCTCTCAACTACACTTGGCGGCTTAGGACCCTCAATCTCTCTGGTACGCTTATTGGCTTAGGGACCTGAATCTCTCAGCTACACTTGGTGGCTTAGGGACTTCAATATTTCACTGTCAGGTACAGTTGGTGGCTTAGGGATCTACTGACTAAGCTACACTTGGTGGCTTGGGGGCTTGAGTCTCTCAGCTACACTTGCTGGCTTAGGGACCTCAATGTTTCACTGTCAGGTACACTTGGTAGCTTAGGGCCCTAATGTCTCAGCTACACTTGGTGGCTTAGGGACCTGAATCTATCAGCTACACTAGGCGGCTTAGGACCCCCAATATCTCAGGTATACCTGGTGGCTCATGGACCTGAATCTCTCAGCTACACTTTGTGGATTAGGGCGCTGAATGTCTCAGGTACACTTGGTGGCTTAGGGACCTGAATCTCTCAGCTACACTAAGCGGCTTAAGACCGTCAATCTCTCAGGTACACCTGCTGGCTTACGGACCTGAATCTCTCAGCTACACTTGGTGGCTTAGGGACCTGAATCTCTCAGCTACACTTGGCGGCTTAGTTCCCTCAATCTGTCAGGTACACTTGGTGGCTTAAGGACCTGTATCTGTCAGCTACACTATGCGGCTTAAAACCCTCAATCTCTAAGGTACACCTGGAGGCTTAGGCATCTGAATCTCTCAGGTGCACTTGGTGGCTTAGGGACCTGAATCTCTCAGGAACATTTGCGCGGCTAGGGACCTGAATCTCTCTACTGCACTTGGTAGCTTAGGGAACTGAATGTCGCAGGTACACTTGATGGCTTAGGGACGTGAATTTCGCAACTACACTTGTCGGCTTAGGACCCTCAATCTCTCATATACACTTGGTGGCCTAGGGACCTGAATCTCTCAGCTACTCTTGGCGGCTTATTTCCCTCAATCTCTCAGGTGCAACTGGTTGCTCAGGACCCGAATCTCTCAGCTTCACTTGGCGGCTTAGCACCCTCAGTCTCTCAGCTACATCTGGTGGCTTAGGGACCTGAATCTTTCAGGTACATTTGGGCGGCTATGGACCGGAATGTCTCTACTACACTTGGTGGCTTAGGGAACTGAATGTCTCAGGTAAACTTGATGGCTTAGGGACGTGAATTTCTCCACTACACTTGTCGGCTTAGGACACTCAATTTTTCAGGTACACTTGGTATCTTAGGGACCTGAATCTGTCAGCTACACTTGGCGTCTTATTTCCCTCAATCTGACAGGTACACTTGGTTGCTTACGGACCCGAATCTCTTAGCTACACTTGGCAGCTTAGGACCCTCTATCTCTCAGCTACACCTTGAGGTTTAGGTACCTGAATCTCTCACGTGCTCTTGGTGGCTTAGGGACCTGAATCTCTCAGGTACACTTGATGGCTTAGGGACGTGAATTTCTCAGCTACACTTGGCGGCTTATTTCCCTCAATCTGACAGGCACAATTGGTGGCTTAGGGACCTGAATCTCTCAGCTATACTTGGCAGCTTATGACACTTAATTTATCAGGTACACCTGCTGGCTTAGGGACCTGAATCTCTCAGCTACACTTGTTGGCTTAGGGACCTGAATCTCTCAGCTACACTTGGCGGCTTAGTTCCCTCAATCTGTCAGGTACACTTGGTGGCTTAAGGACCTGAATCTGTCAAATACACTATGCGGCTTGGAACCCTCAATCTCTCAGGTACACCTGATGGCTTAGGCACTGGAATCTCTCAGGTTCTTTTGGTGGCTTAGGGACTTAAATATCTCAGGTACATTTGGTCGGATAGGGACCTGAATCTCTCTACTACACTTTGTGGTTTAGGGAGCTGAATGTCTCAGGTATACGTGCTGGCTTAGGGACCTGAATCTCTCAGCAACACTAGGCGGCTTAGGACCCTCAATCTCTCAGGTACACTTGGTGGCTTAGGTACCTGAATCTCTCAGCTACACTTGGCGGCTTAGTTCCCTCAACCTGTCAGGTACAGTTGGTGGCTTAAGGACCTGTATGTGTCAGCTACACTATGCGGCTTAGAACCCTCAATCTCACAGGTACACCTGGAGGCTTACGCACCTGAATCTCTCAGGTGCACTTGGTAGCTTAGGGACCTGAATCTTTCAGGTACATTTGCGCCGCTAGGGACCTGAATCTCTCTACTACACTTGGTGGCTTAGGGAACTTATTGTCGCAGGAACACTTGATGGCTTAGGGACGTGAGCTTCGCAACTACACTTGTCGGCTTAGGACCCTCAATCTATCTCTCAGGTACAACTGGTGACTTAGGACCTGAATCTCTCAGCTACACTTGGCGGCTTAGGACCCTCAATCTCTCAGCTCCACCTGGTGGCTTAGGGACCTGAATCTTTCAGCTACACTTGCCGACTTAGGGACCTGAATATCTCAGCTACACCTGGTGGCTTAGGGACCTGAATCCCTCAGCTACACTTGGCGGCTTAGGGACCTTAACCTCTCAGCTACACCTGGTGGCATAGGACCTGAATCTCCCAGGTACACTTGGCGGCTTAGGGACCTGAATCTCTCATCTATACTTGGCGTCTTAGGAATCTGAATCTCGCAGCTACACTTGGCGGCTTAGGGACCTGAATCTCTCAACTACATTTGGCGGCTTAGGACCCTCAATCTCTCTGGTAGCTTATTGGCTTAGGGACCTAATGACTCAGCTACACTTGGTGGCTTCGGGGCTTGAATCTCTCAACTATACTTGCTGGCTTAGGGACCTCAATATTTCACTGTCAGGTACACTTGGTAGCTTAGGGACCTAATGTCTCAGCTACACTTGGTGGATTAGGGACCTGAATCTCTTAGCTACACTAGGCAGCTTAGGACCCTCAATCTCTGAGGTATACCAAGTGGGTCATGGACCTGAATCTCTCAGCTACACTTGGTGGCTTAAGGACCTGAATCTATGAGCTACACTTGGCGGCTTAGGTACCCCAATCTCTCAGCTACACTTGGCGGCTTAGTTCGCTCAATCTGTCAGGTACACTAGGTGGCTTAAGGACCTGAATCTCTCAGTTACACTTGGTGACTTAGGTACCCCAATCTCTCAGCTACACTTGGCGGCTTAGTTCGCTCAATCTGTCAGGTACACTAGGTGGCTTAAGGACCTGAATCTGTCAAACACACTATGCGGCTTAGAACCCTCAATCTCTAAGGTACACCTGGTGGATTAGGCACTTGAACCTCTCAGGTGCACTTGGTGGCTTAGGGACCTAAATCTCTCAGGTACATTTGGTCGGTTAGGGACCTGAATTTCTCTACCACACTTTGTGGATTAGGGAGCTGAATGTCTCAGGTACACTTGGTGGCTTAGGGACCCGAATCTCTCAGCTACACTAGGCGGCTTAGTTCCCTCAATCTGTCAGGTACACTTGGTGGCTTAAGGACCTGTATCTGTCAGCTACAGTATGCGGCTTAGAACCCTCAATCTCTCAGGTACACCTGGAGGCTTAGGCACCTGAATCTCTCAGGTGCACTTGGTGGCTTAGGGACCTGAATCTCTCAGGTACATCTGCATGGCTAGGGACCTGAATCTCTCTACTACACTTGGTGGCTTAGTGGTACTGAATGTCGCATGTAAACTTGATGGTTTAGGGACGTGAATTTCGCAACTACACTTGGCGTAGGACCCTCAGTCTCTCAGGTACACTTGGTGGCTTAGGGACCTGAATCTATCAGCTACACTTGGCGGCTTATTTCCCTCAATCTGACAGGTACACTTGGTGGCTTAGGGACCTGAATCTCTTAACTACACTTCGCGGCTTAGGACCCTGTATCTCTCAGCTACACTTGGCGGCTTAGGGACCTTAACCTCTCAGCTATACCTGGTGGCATAGGACCTGAATCTCTCAGCTACACTTGGCGGTTTAGGGACCTGATTCTCTCGGGTACACTTGGCGGCTTAGTTCCCTCAATCTGTGAGGTACACATGGTGGCTTAAGGACCTGAATCTGCCAAATACACTATGCGGCATAGAACCCTCAAACTCTCAGGTACAGCTGGTGGTTTAGGCACTTGAATCTCTCAGGTGTACTTGTTGGCTTAGGGACCTAAATCTCTCAGGTACATTTGGTCGGATAGGGACCTGAATCTCTCTAGTACACTTGGTGGCTTAGGGAGCTGAGTGCTTCAGGTACACTTGGTGGCTTAGGGTCGTGAATTTATCAAGTACACTTCTCGGCTTAGGACCCTCAATCTCTCAGGTACACTTGGTCGCTTAGGGACCTGAATCTCTCAGCTACACTTGGCGGCTTATTTCCCTCAATCTGTCGGATACACTTGGTAGTTTAGGGACCTGAATCTCTCAACTACACTTGGTGGCTTTGGGACCTGAATCTCTCAGGTACACTTGGCGACTTAGGACCCTCAATCTATCAGGTACACCTGGTGGCTTAGGGATCTGAATCTCTCAGGTACACTTGGTGGCTTAGGGACCTGAATCTCTCAGCTACATTTGTTGGTTTAGGGACCTGAATCTTTGAGCTACACTTGGCGGCTTAGTTCCCTCAATCTGTCAGGTACACTTGGTGGCTTAAGGACCTGAATCTGTCAAATACACTTGGCGGCTTAGGACCCTCAATCTCAATGGTACTCTTGTTGGCTTAGGGACCTGAATCTCTCAGGTACACCTGGTGGCTTAGGGACCTGAATCTCTCAGCTACACTTGGCGGCTTATTTCCCTCAATCTGACAGGTACACTGGATGGCTCAGGATCCTCTATCTCTCAGCTACACCTGGTGGCTTAGGACCTTAACCTCTCAGCTACACTTGGCGGCTTAGGACCCTCAATCTATCAGATACACCTGGTGGCTTAGGGACCTGAATCTCTCAGCTACACTTGGTGGGTTAGGGACCTGAATCTTTCAGCTACACTTGGCGGCTTAGGACCCTGTATCTGTCAGCTACACCTGGTGGCTTAGGGACCTGAATCTCTCAGCTACACTTGGTGGCTTAGGGACCTGAATCTCTCAGCTACACTTGGCGGCTTAGTTCCCTCAATCTGTGAGGTACACTTGGTGGCTTAAGGACCTGAATCTGCCAAATACACTATGCGGCTTAGAACCCTCAAACTCTCAGGTACACCTGGTGGTTTAGGCACTTGAATCTCTCAGGTGCACTTGGTGGCTTAGAGACCTAAATCTCTCAGGTACATTTGGTCGGATAGGGACCTGAATCTCTCTAGTACACTTGGTGGCTTAGGGAGCTGAGTGCCTCAGGTACACTTGGTGGCTTAGGGTCGTGAATTTATCAACTACACTTCTCGGCTTAGGACGCTCAATCTCTCAGGTACACTTGGTCGCTTAGGGACCTGAATCTCTCAGCTACACTTGGCGGCTTATTTCCCTCAATCTGTCGGATACACTTGGTAGTTTAGGGACCTGAATCTCTCAACTACACTTGGTGGCTTTGGGACCTGAATCTCTCAGGTACACTTGGCGACTTAGGACCCTCAATCTATCAGGTACACCTAGTGGCTTAGGGATCTGAATCTCTCAGGTACACTTGGTGGCTTAGGGACCTGAATCTCTCAGCTACAGTTGTTGGTTTAGGGACCTGAATCTCTGAGCTACACTTGGCGGCTTAGTTCCCTCAATCTGTCAGGTACACTTGGTGGCTTAAGGACCTGAATCTGTCAAATACACTTGGCGGCTTAGGACCCTCAATCTCTCTGGTACTCTTGTTGGCTTAGGGACCTGAATCTCTCAGGTACACCTGGTGGCTTAGGGACCTGAATCTCTCAGCTACACTTGGCGGCTTAGGGACCTTAACCTTCAGCTACACCTGGTGGCATAGGACCTTAATCTCTCAGCTACACTTGGCGGCTTAGGTACCCGAATGTCTCAGCTACACTTGGTGGCTTAGGGACCTAATATCTCAGCTACACTTGTTGGCTTAGGGGCCTGAATGTCTCAGGTACATTCGGTGGGTTAGGGACTTCGATCTCGCTACTAGACTTGGTGGGTTAGGGAGCTGAATCTCTCAGGTACACTTAGTGGCTTAGGGACCTGAATCTCTCAGCTACACTGGGCGGCTGAGTTTCCTCAATCTCTCAGGTACATTTGGTGGCTTAGGGAGCTGAATGTCTCAACTACACTCGGCGGCTTAGCACCCTGAATCTCTGTTACGCTTGGTGGCTTAGGTTTTTTTTTTGTTTTGGTTTGGTTTAAGGGCGCTCAACTTCTAGGTCATCAGCGCCCTTAAAAGATTCATGGCAATAGTCAGATATAAATTTCACTCAAAAAAATAAAAATACTAGCAACAAGAAAAGTTTACAAAGACAAAAGGCAGTGGCAATAGCCAGATATGAAACAAGGTGATAAATACGTCCAAAAGCAGAAACAGATAATTAAAAAAATTTAAATCCTCAAATTGATATTGCACTCCGCTAAAAAATTAAAAACTCTATCAACCGCTGTTTTGTCGTCCGCTAGGACCTCTGCAAGTCTGGCAGGCAGCTGCAGAGAATCCCGAAGGTGCGCTAGAGAGCAACACTCTAGCAACACGTGGCGAACTGACAAAAGGTTGTCACATGGCGGACATAGAGGCGCAGGGTCCCGTTTAAATAGGTAACCATGCGAAAAATTGCAGTGGCCTATTCTTAATCGAGCCAAACTAACCTCCTCGCGACGAGATGTGCGACAGGAAGTTACCCAGTTTATCGGAAGTTCTTTCACTTCTCTAAGCTTATTACCGCGGAGAGCTGACCACTCGTCGTGCCAGGACGACAACACCGCTCTCCGCACTTCAAACCTACAGTCTTCCGAAGTAACACGTGAGATGGTAATACTGGGTTCCGTAGTTGCCGTCTTTGCTGCTAAATCTGCCATTTCATTTCCCGGCAAACCTACGTGACCGGGAATCCATGGACACACCACGTCAACGCCAGAAGCGTGTAAAACATGGAGGGCATCCTGGATACGTTGTACAATAGGGTGGGGGGTTGTACAACTGACAAAGGCTCTGCAGTGCACTAAGGGAATCGCTCAAAATCAGGCAGTCACCTAATTTACGACGGCGAACATACAAAACGGCTCGATAAATTGCATAAAGCTCTTCAGTAAAAATGGAGGTGCTATTTGGAAAACCGAATGTATATGGTTCGGTTCCATAAACATAGGCACATCCAACACCGTTGGTGCTCTTTGACCCATCGGTGTAAATATATCGACGGTCAGTGTAGCCTGACAAGAATTCTAAGAAACACGTGCGGATACTTGAAATAGGCATCGTGGACTTCTGGTGTACGGTCATCCCAAGATCTAAATGGGGCGTACCAGATAGCCAAGGGGGGTAAAGTCTCTCGTCCTTGGCGAACATCACAGGCAGTTCCACTCCAAGATTCACTAGGAGCTCTTGGAAACGAAACCCCGCAGGCTTTGGACAAAGGGTGCTATTTCTATATCGTTCTCTTAGCGTGGTGGTGAAAAAAGAAGCGAACGTTGGGTGCTTAGGCATACATCTAAGCGCACAACCATAATTTGCCAAGAGAATCTCACGCCGATATTGCAGAGGAGGTTCTGCGAACTCGGCGTAAAGGCTCACCACTGGGCTTGTTGGAAAAGCTCCTGTTGCAATGCGGATGCCCTTATTATGGACCACGTCTAATCTTCTCAGCACAGATGGTCGTGCTGACGAATAAACAATACACCCATAGTCTAGCTTGGATCGGACCAATGCGCGATATATTCGCAACAAAATTGTCCGATCCGCTCCCCACGATTTGCCATTCAGTACTCGCATAATATTTAGGGTACGGTCACATCTCGCTCTTAGCTGTGCAATATGCGACGACCAACTAAGCTTCCTGTCCAAGATCAAACCCAGGAAGCGCGTCTCTTCTGCGAAGGGAAGTGAATCTGGACCAAATCGGAGCGAAGGTGGTAATCGTCTCCTACGGCGCCAGAAATTAACGCAGATTGACTTCTCAGTTGAGAAACGGAAGCCGTTTTTCACGCTCCATTCTCTAAGGTTGTCCAAACATTGCTGCAGGCGCCGTTGTAAGAACGCGGTGCGCTGAGAAGTGCAATAGACAGCGAAGTCGTCTACGAATAGGCATGACGAAACTCCAGGTGGAACACATTTCCAGATGGAGTTAATTGCTATAGCAAAGAGCGTGACACTTAGCACCGAACCCTGAGGTACTCCCTCCTCCTGAACAAAAGAATTAGAAAAAACTGAGCCGACCCTTACTCGGAAAAAGCGGTCCTTCATAAACTCCTGAATGAAAAGTGGTAGGCGTCCACGTATGTTCCAGGCATACAGGGAACGTAGAATCCCTGCTCGCCAGCACGTATCATAAGCCTTCTCAAGATCGAAAAATATGCCAACGGTTTGACAGTTCTTCATAAAGCCGTCCATTATGTGTGTCGATATTGATACAAGATGGTCAACAGTTGAACGGCGTCGTCGAAAACCACACTGGATATTAGTCAGTAGGTTACGACTTTCTAACCACCATACCAATCGTCCATTGATCATGCGTTCCATCACCTTGCAAACGCACCTGGTGAGGGAAATAGGACGATAGCTGGAGGGAAGATGACGGTCCTTCCCAGCCTTCAAGATGGGAATAACGGTGGCCTCCCGCCAATTTTCTGGGAGTATACTGTCAACCCAAACACGATTATAGACCTCGAGCAGGAATGCCTTACATTCAGGAGAGAGCTGTTGTAACATTTGTACATGAATACCGCCCGGTCCTGGTGCTGAACATCGCGAAGATTTCAGGGAATGCTCCAGCTCCGCCATAGTGAAAAGGCGATTGTAATCTTCTACGTTTCTAGAACGAAACGAGAAGCCTTGAGATTCCACCTGAGTTTTAAAGGGAAGGAACTCAGAGGAGTAGTTTTCCGAGCTAGACACTTGTGCGAAAGCACTGCCAAAGGTATTGGCCACTTCAAATGAATCAACAACAGCTCCTGTGGCTGTTTTTAGTCCCGCTATTGATATCTGGGTCGTTTTAGCTGCAACACGCCTTAATCTATCCCACACAACCGAGGAAGGTGTGTATCGGTTAAATGAAGCTACAAATTTGCTCCATGATGACTTTTTGCTATCCTTAATGACTTGTCTGGATCTGGCGCGCATTTTCTTGTATTCGATTAGGTTTTCCAAAGTAGGGTGACGTTGGAAAACCCTAAGTGCACGCCTTCGAGCATGAATGGCATTCCGACATTCTTCCGTCCACCAGGGGACGGGAAATCGACGGGGGTGTGTAGTCGACCGCGGAATCGATTGTTCAGCAGCAGAGAGAATCGTCTCCGTGAGATGCTGCGCCATATTATTCACTGAGTCGTGCTCGTTGTACGTAAAGACAGCCAACTGGGTGTAAATGTTCCAGTTGGCACGGTCCAAACGCCATCTGGGCATACGTGTGGAATATGTATGTTGCGTCAAGAGACTAATAAGACATGGGAAGTGGTCACTAGAGTGTAAATCAGAGATGACATTCCATTGTAAGGAGACTGCCAACTGAGGTGATGATGTTGTAGTGTTTAACGCCCGCTTTTACTGCTACGGCACCGCAGGCGGTGACACTGATGATACATGAAGATGGAGCACCGGTGGAATGAAATGGCGGGGGAAACCGGAGTACCCGGAGAAAACCCGCCCTGACGCCGCTTCGTCCACCACGAATACCACATGCGGGTCCCTGGGATCGAACCCGGGCCGCCTAGGTGGTAGGCGAGCGCGCTAACCGCTCGGCCACGGCGCCGCCCAACTGAGGTGACCAAACTGCAAGGTTAAGATGCGAGAAACTATTGTGAGAGTCCGAAATGAATGTAGGCTCTCCAGTGTTGAGGAGAGCTAGGTTGTGACTGTCCAAAACATCGGAAATGAGTGTACCTCTTGCACAAGTGCGACTTGAACCCCAAAGTGGGTGGTGCGCATTGAAGTCTCCCACCAACAGAAACGGTGTTGGCAAGTGGGAAACTAGATCTTCTAAATCAATGTGCGAGAAGTCATGGGACGGAGGCAAATAAACATTAGATAGTGAAATGTATTTTTGGCAGTTTAATCCATACAGCAACTGATTGTATATCAGAGTGCAATGGTAGAGTTTGCATATACACGTCATCTCTAACAAGCATCATAGCGCCGCCATGTGCCGGTACACCCTCTTCTGGTGTAACATCACTCTGTATTGAGGTGTATCGCCTTAGATGGAAAGCGTCATGAGGACGTAGCTTAGGCTCTTGCAAACATGCGACCAGAGGTTCATTTTCTTTGAGCAAAAGCTCAAGTTCTGGTCTTTGAGTTCGAATTCCACGTATGTTCCATTGCAGGATAGTCATATTGCATTGTATATGGGATAGGTAATTCCAAGGTAACTCTTCAGTACTTTGGAGTAGGTGGTTGTCGAACTAATTTTGCCCTTTTCTTCTCTCTAGGGCTTATAGTTTTGTCACACGCTTTTTCGCGCCTCTTTTCCACTGGGGGTCTTCCAGTGTGGGCAGATTCTAGTTCCATGTCCTCTGCCGAGGACGTGCGTTTTCCCATAGCAAACTTGGGTTCAAGTGTCTCGAATCGGTTGCTAATGGGGACCGGCGAGGATGAAAGATGCCGGTCTGAGTCCACCCCTGAGGATTCCCCAGAAGAGGATCTTCGAGATCTCCTTGGACTCTTATATCCCTTTGATGTACTGGGATGAGCCTTATCTTCCTTGAGGAAATCATTCTTTGTGTAGTTCTTCTTAAACTTTATCGGCGAGGCATTGTAAATAACAGGTTTGCTAGTCTTCTGTGTCGAGTTTGGCATTTTCGTTGGTGATCGAACAGTTGAATTTTTTTCACCAACAGATTTTGTACACGTTGATACAGATGTGTGCGCTGATGTTGAGGGCTTTGGTATAGAGCTACGGGCAACAAGTGTTTTTTCAGAAATTGTTGCCCCATTGAAATCGCTGGTCTGAGTTGCGATCTCTCTGCTCGCTACCGCTTTAGCTGCAACAGAGCTATAGGTTCCAGATCTAGGAACAGAGGGTTGGCGTAGACGCAAGATTTTCCGGGCTTCTGAGAAGGGCACCTTCTCTTTGACCCGTATCTCTTGGATCGCTCTTTCCTCTACAAAGCGGGGCAGTCTCGGGAACTGGATGGATGTTCACCTCTGCAGTTCACACATGAAGGAGCTGTAGTACATGCACCATCGTGGGATTCATCTCCACATTGAGGGCATGTAGCTAGTCCCTTACAAAGCTCGCTGGTATGTCCAAAGCGCTGGCACTTGAAACACCTGAGTGGGTTCGGGATGAACGGCCTAACTTCGATGGATTCATACCCTGCCTTAATCCTTTGCGGGAGATCTACCCGATCAAAGGTCAGGAACAGGGTATTAGTTGGCTTTAACTCACCACCTTCTTTACGTTGAACCCGGTAAACGTGTATGACGCCTTGCTCCGTCAGATTCTCTTGAATCTCCTCATTGGATAATCCTTCCAATGCACGGGTGTTTATCACACCGCGCGAGGAGTTCAAGGTTCTGTGCATCTCGACACGTACAGGATAACTTCCTAGCCTGTTCGCTTTCAGTATCTTAGCTGCCTGGGTAGCTGAATGTGCTTCAACCAAGAGCGTGCCATTGCGAGATCTAGTGCATGACTTTACTGGACCAGCAATGCTATCCAAACCCTTTTGAATGGTAAATGGGCTCACCGATAAAAATTTCTTATCTCCCTCAGTTCGAGACATAACTAAGTAGCGAGGACCACTCGACTCTGCTACTTCCTTTACACAAACTTTAATTGATTTTGTTTTATTATGAGTTTTCGTACTCATGGCGCATTAATCCTCCCATTGCAAATGTCTCCGATGGCATGCTCACATCCTGGGCGCCACCCCGGCTTAGCTGAGAGTCCTGGCCTGGACCTTGCTCACCCTAGGGTCTCACCTCCCAATGTATAGACAGAGGGACCCAATCGCCTTCAGGAGTGCATCAGCTCATGCAATGGCCCCTCCCCGGGACTGACCTTTATCAGCGGATATGCACACAGATCCTACATGATAACCAGGGGCTGGGACTTACGCGATTACCCAGTCACCCCTTGCGTCACCCCATCCTCCAACCCGCGCGTAGGTTATCCATCAGACTGTGTACAGGGAGGTATCAGGAGGGAGGTCAAATACAAAAGTGGACCAAAGTTGATTGGGCGTTTGGCATGTGCTCTCTCACCTCTTGGAGGAACCCAATCGAGAGTATGGCTTGGGGCCCCGGGTACGCCAAACCCGTACCTACCGTAGTAGGAGCCCCTGGGGGAGTTTGATTTCGGAGTCCTCTTCTCCTAGATGAGTCGTCGACCAAGACTAACGAGCTTCATCTACCCGTTTGGAATGTTCTTTGCTTCCCCTCACCTCTTGCCTACCAGTGGTCAAAATGACACTTAGTAGGCCGTCTGGATCTGGTACTGAGCCCCTCCGCCACGACAAGGCGACACTCCTTCGGAGGGGTTGGTGGCTTAGGGACCTGAATCTCTCAACTACACTTGGCGGCTTAGGAACCTCAATCTCTCAAGTACACTTGCTGGCTTAGGGAACTGAATATCTCAGCTACACTTGACGGCTTAGGACCCTCAATCTCTCAGGTACACTTGGTGGTTTAGGGACCTGAATCTCTCAACTACAGTTAGCGGCGTAGGACCCTCAATCTCTCAGGTACGCTTGGTGGCTGAGAGACCTAAATCTCTCAGCTACACTTTGTGGGTTAGGGATCTTAATCTTTCAGCTACACTTGGTGGCTTAGGGACCTGAATCTCTCAGGTACACTTGCTGGCTTAGGGACCTGAATCTCTCAAGTATACTTGGTGGCTTAGGGACCTGAATCTCTCAGGTACACTTGGCGGCTTAGTCAGCTGAGTCTCTCTGGTACACTTGGTGGCTTAGGGACCTGAATCTCTCAGCGACACCTGGTGGCTTAGGGACCTGAATGTCGCAACAACACTTAGCGGCTTAAGACCCTCAATCTCTCGGATACACTTAGCGGCTTAGGACCCTCAATCTCTCAGCTACACTTGGCGTCTTAGGGATCTGAATCTCTCAGCTACACTTGGTGGCTTAGGGACCTGAATCTTTCAAGTATACTTGGTGGCTAAGGGAGCTGAATGTCACAGCAATGGTTTGCAGCTTTGTGTGCTAAATTACTTAAGTGTTTAGTACTGGTACTGAGAGCTGTGCCCAAGTGAGTCAGATAGCAAGTAGCATAAATAATTGAGATACCAGAAGCTGCATATACTTGTTTATCAATGTTCCCGGCCTTGCTAGTTTGAAGTGTCAGATAACAGAACATGTGACACATGATTAGTGCATCAAGTTTCCTAAACACCAGACTGTTTCCTCTTGTAAAATACATACATATTTTGTTTAACTCTTAAATGGTAATTTCTTGTCTACATAGGTGTCTAGGTTACCATGTTGGAGTAAGTTGTCATCACTGGTCTATTTTATGGTCGTCTCCGTTTAGTTATTTTTTGCGCATGTAGCCAACGGCTCTCAAGCACGTGCGGCAATGGCGCCGAGTCTGAGGGCCCACCCCCAGGAGCGCGGCCACCGCAACACGACCCCCAACAACCACTACCACACGCAAGCGGTGCAACAACCACCCAACCGCCCTCGCTCCAACCTGGACCCAAGGAGGCCAGCTGCTCCACCCTCCCTCCCAGAAACGACCACCTCACCTATATCACGTCCAACACAACCCACTCAGGCAATGAACCCAGCTCAGCCTGCCCAAACAAGGAGTTATCCCGAGCATTTTACTCCCGATACTGAGGGCAGGCTCAGGTTTAATTTTAATGAAAACGTTAAGTGCTTCTTCCTTACCAGAGGCCAAGGAAACCTGAAAGCTGGGTATCAGGAACTGCTGGACGTGTATGCTGTCCTCTTTTATGGACTAAAGCTGAGCGGCAATCCAGCCGATAATAATGCAGCTTTCATTGAGATGGTAGCAAACTTTGCACAACAACGTAATGCGGCAATGTCTTATTAGGCCAAGCACTCGCTCTCCCGAATCAACACACAGACACAATGGCAAACAACCAAACCCACATTAAAATTCTCCTCTGGAATACCAGAGGCGCTCGTAGTAAAACACAGGAACTCAAGCACTACCTATATAACAACACAATCATTGCACTCCTCACAGAAACCTTAAACAGCAAAGCACGCTTTTCTATCCCAGGCTACCGAGTGTATCGTACCGATAGGCCGGGTGCTAGAGCGAGAAGTGGAACCGCCATAGCCGTCCTTGAGACCGCTAAACACAAACAAAGCACATTAGTACACTTGCCAACATGGAGGCTACAGCAGTCACCATACCTATTAATAACCAACAGGTTACCATTGCCAGTGCATACAACCCTCCGTCACAACTAAACATCACAGACATTGAAACACAATTAGAATTTGATGATAAAGTAATAGCAGCAGGAGATTTTAATGCAACCCCCAATCCTGGGGAAATACGACATCCAACCCAGAGGGAAATGCCCTATATAACCACATGACACACAATGATTATATCATTACCTATCCTGATGGGCCAACATACATGCCCCAACGAGCACATCACACACCAAATACATTAGACATAGCCCTACTAAAGAACACCACATTTAGACACTCCATCAGGGTCATCCCCGCTCTAGCATCAGACCATATCGCGGTACAAATCGATATAGACGCCACCCCTAAATGCCAACCACAACCGCCGCGCAGGGACTATAACGCTACCCACTGGCACATAGTTGCGCGTACCCTTGACGAAGAGCTCCAGCCCACCATGCCCCTGCAAAATCAGCAGGAAGTGGACCAAATGGCGACCCAACTAGAAAGAGCAATTCAAACCGCTCTTGAAGCTGCAGTACCATGCAAATAACCGCCTAAACACGAAATAATCTTCCCCCCGGATGTTCTTCAACTAATCCGTGAACGCGACCACGAAAGACGCAAATGGCAGCGCACGAGAAATGTCGTACACCGGGTTAACATGGCAACACTAAATAGTGACATAAAAACACGCATAAGCCAACTGGCACGGCGTCAATGGGAAGATAAACTATCTCAGTTACACCCAGGTGGCCAAACAGTATGGCAGTTAACACGCCACTTTCTCAAGGAACCATTGAATATTCCGCCCCTGCGCAAGCCAAATAACACGCACGCAGAAAGCGAGGTAGACAAAGCTAATACACTAGTCGAAGCTCTAGAGCAGATATGTACCCCTAATAATGGCCCAATAGACCAAACCCTATGCCTCGAGTTGGAAAGAGAAATGAGCGAAATTCTGGAAGGTCCAACGCACAATAAGAGCAAGCAAACCAACCCAGGAGAACTGCGTTGGATAATTAGGCACCTACCACAGGGGAAACCACCAGGACCAGATCAAATACCAAATTTGGTACTCAAACACCTTACGGATAAAGCCCTACGCTGCCTTACCGAAATTTGCAACTACTGCCTGCAGCAGGGCTACTTCCCTAACTGTTGGAAGAGCGCCAATGTGCTCATGTTCCCAAAACCCGGGAAAGAACGGTCAGACCCCAACAACTATAGGCCCATTAGCCTCTTAAAAACAATCAGCAAGGTCGCAGAAAAAGTAATCCTGAAGCGCATAACCACCCACATAGTAAGAAACAACCTACTCATTGACGAGCAATTCGGCTTTAGAGCTCAACATTCGAGCACCCTACAGGTGACGCGGACCGTAGAACACATAACACGGGGCTTCAACCAAAATCGATCAACCGGCGTCATCTTTCTTGATGTCCAGCGGGCCTTTGATACAGTCTACCACCCCGCACTCATCAGAAAACTTAAGGAAATGAGGTTCAATGACTCACTGGTCCGGCTAGTGGCCCATTACCTAACAAACAACGTTCACCGCCTCCATTAGGGAGACAACCTCCCCCAGACGGATAACAAGAGCCGGTGTACCCCAAGGCCGTTTACTGGGCCCGGTACTCTTTAACTTATACATCAACGATATTCCTAAATGTGACAATACACACTTGTCAATCTATGCTGACGATACGGCCATAGCAGCACAGTCGTGGAAGCCCGAGGTAATAGCCCATAGGCTACAGACAGCTCTATCAACTCTAGAGCCGTGGCTAACAAAATGGCGCATAAAAGTTAATCCTCTGAAATTCAAAGCAGTGCTCTGCACCAGGCGACCAAAGCACACCAATCGGGCTGCCCCTCTCAAAGTATACGGTACAAACATAACCTGGTCCGATAGCGCCAAATACCTCGGGGTGACACTGGACTCCAAGCTTACCTTCGCTGAACATGTAGCCACAGTAAGGCAAAGAGCAAACGCCCAATGGGGCCACCTGTACCCTTTGTTAAATCGAAGATCGGCCCTTAGCATGCCGATGGGTTTAACCCTATACAAATAACTAATTCGCCGATGGGCTTAACCCTGTAGAAATCACTAATTCGACCCATATTCACATACGAAGCTCCAGCATGGGGACACTGCGCAAAAACGCACCTCCAAAACAAGGTGCTCAGAATTATCACAAAAAAATTATTTTGTTATTTAACGACGCTATCAATTGCCAGAATCACATCAGCGTCGCCGGTGTGCCGGAGTTTCGTCCCGCAGGAGTTCTTTTACATGCCAGTAAATCTACTGACATGGAGCTGTCGTTTTTAAGCACACTTAAAAACCATCGGCCTGGGCCGGGTTTGAACCCACGACCTTGGGATCAGTAGGCCAGCGTCTAACCAACTGAGCCACCCAGACCGACAGAATTATCACAAAGTCTCCCAGGACAGTCCCATTGGACTTGTTGCACAAAGACCTGAGCATGGACACAGTCAACGAGTTTATCAAACGATTAGCCTACAATGTGTACAAAGCAACTGAAAACCACCACAACCCCCTCATACAACAACTTGGAAACTACGAAATCAACAACGATAAGCACAAGCGCCCTCTCTCCCTATTCGACCGCTCCATGCCGGTCAACAAACAAGACACTACCAACAGTGAAATACAATATCTACAAAGCCTAGTCCCACTATAGAAAACACCTCCAACACAGATAACAGGCTCGGGGACCCCCCCCCCCCTCTCCAAGATAAAAATATGACGACCCAGCCATCCTTAGGACACGCCAGTGGAACCCTAAATTAGACTAAATTCAATTAAATTAAAAAAATAAAGATAACTATACATCTCCCATCTACAACTGACATGAGTACCTCGCTACTCTACATACATCCTTGTAAATAAGCTAACCAACCCTCTTTATTATGATTTTAGGATCAGCAGCACTCCTACGGATAATCCAATCAGCGTCCTCTCCAGCTGAAGCCACTGGACCCGGTATAGTATCACCTTGATATATTTTTAAGCGTGTACCTCACCCCGAATCCTGTCTTATGCATGTGTACCTCTACACTTAGGTACTGGTCTGGGCGCTCACGTCAAGATCAGTACCTAACCCCACTCTCTGTCTGTCTACTCTCTTGTAGGCAGGAGCTCTTTTTAGTGATCACCCACTAACATCAGGTTTGCTTCGGCGGTACCTGACTCCACTTACCCACTCCTCCCTTCCACATCGTAGCGTAGCTAGTGCATGGTAGGGGAGGCGATGTATATCCCTTTCGGATGATCGTCACCAGGTGTGGCGGAGGCGGGGCCACACCTTAAAAAAAAGTTATTTGTCAGTTGATAGTTATCTGTGGTAATGGTGTAATGTGTTGAGTTGTCTGTCACTTAATCTGGGCATTGTCATCATATTTTTCATGATACATCTTATATATTTAAATGAGCAATTCTTGTGTATATATGCTGCACAACATGGAAACAGCAATAACGATTACGATCAAATTTTGCATTCAGACAGGGTTTTGCTTTAAATAAGGAAACAAGATTCTAAAGTAAAACCAAATTAGAAACTAAAAACTAAAGTGTACCTATAGATTTAATGGTTTGGGAAAAGTTTTATTTTAAAAAACAGGAACCGTGTTATGAACTTTGAATTACCTTCTATAGATTGTATTTATAAATTTTTGTTTTCAGAGATTGGTAATTAAAATGAATATCAGTATTTCTGTTTTTTGTTTTCAGAAAAAAATGAAGGATTGTAGCTTTGGTAACGAATTTGTTTGTATAGCTTTGAGAATGAGTTGGAATCAACTTGAAACTCGAGTCAGTTTCTGAAAAAATAACTTGCAACATTACTAAGATTTTTAGTTTCTAATTTGTTTTTTCTTTAGGGTTTTGCTTATTAAGTTTAACTACATAGGTATAATTCCTGAAAAAACGTGATTTTACGTGTAGCAGTCGCAGTTACACTAAACCTTATTTTGGCCATAATTTCCCTGTTAATGGGCTAATTTCAACAAACAAGTCAGGATACTAAAGGTCTGGTCAAGAGCTTTCAGAAAACCTAAAGAAAGTTGACTTAGCTATCTTAATCTATGCATAACAGTCACAATCTAATATATTTAAATGAGAAATTTTGATATATTCTGTGCAACTTGGAAACGGCTCTAACGATTTCGATCAAAGTTTGTATTCAGCCAATGTTTTCCACATTAAGTTTCAGAAAACCTAAAGAAGGTGGGCTTAACTATTATAGTCTATGTGTAAAAGTCACAATTAGTCAAAAGGTTATTTTGACCACAATTTCTCTGTTAATGGGCCAATTTCAATAAGCAAGCCAGGATATCAAAGGTCTCCTCAAGAGCTTTCAGAATACCTAAAGAAAGTTGACTCAGATATATTAGTCTACATGTAACAGTCACAATTAGTCAAAACCTTATTTTGGCCATAATTTCTCTGATAATGGACCAATTTCAACAAACAGGCCAGGATATTAAAGATCTTGTTACGGAATGGGTCCAAAAATTAGGATCAAAATTCATATTTAGTTAACATTTTGCTTTTCAAGGTTATCTAAATAAGTAATAATTCTCCCCCGTCCAAAAAATTATTTAAAAAAGGGAAAGCCGAGCAAAGCTCGGTCACCCAGGTACTAGCCCTTAAAAGCAACATTAATTACATGCTTACCCTTATTCTGCTACTGTATTTTATGTGTGAACATTTTAAAACTATAATATACTTTATTTGAATTGTAAACCTATTTCTGTAAACTTATTCAGTTTTACTTTTAGATGTCAAGTACAGCTGATGAAATGGTACCTGTGGCTTCACTTCAATATGAAGACAATGATGCAGAATGTGACTGATGTTTCATTTGTTTACTGAATCTCTCAAAATTAAGCCATTAAATTGAGTCTGACTCTCGTTGGATGATTTATATGACTGTTTTGACTGTTTTCTCAGGCCTGATTCTACTTCTGAAATATTGCCCAAACACAGATTGTGTGTTTAAAAACACAAGCAGTAAGTTGGTTGAGCTAAAAAATAATAATTAACATCTGAAGGTTATTCAAACCTGGGATATAAAATACTTATGATTGTAAGTCGCCCTTGGGGTACTTATCTCAGATGTGAGATTCCCTTGTGGTCTACCAGGAAAATGTGTATCAATTGGGAAATTTAAATTCATACTGGCAAGTTGCCATAACAGATCATTGGTTAAGAGCAGCTATGCATGAAGTAGAACACCAGTGGTTCAAATCCTGTGTATGGCATTTAATTTTCAGTCCTGATTTGATCTCTCAAACACTGCTCACACACAGTTTGTGTGTTTAAAACACCATCATACGTTTTTTGTCATAAAAAATTGTTTTCTCAATCCCGAGGAGCAGTTTGAGCAAGATGAAAATGAACCATCATAGTTATTTCATGGAATGGGAAAATGTTTCGCCTGGAATTCACATTAGCAACGAAAAGCTTATCCTGAATACATAATAAGATTAAATAATCACAGATACACATTCCTTATACCTTTATAATGCATACATTTTTATGAGAAAGGACAGCAGTTGTATGACATTTTCAGCTCAGGAAGCAAAGGCCTTTTCAAAACCAACACAAACAGTCATTCACCTATGTAAATATATTTACTGTAGCAGTAGAAACATTACTACTGGTAATTGCTTTTATTAACAGTACATGGTCAGAAATTGCCAAGACATAAACAGACTTAAGTAAGTACTCTGAAATCAAACAAGAAACAAATTCCACCAGAGTTTCAGACCAATAAAAGCAGAGAGGTGAGATTATATGTCTATGTATTCACTACAGATATATTATCTTTTGTACAAAAAGTTTGAAATCAGTTATATTTCTAGCATCTATGGACATCTGTAAATTTACTGATGAAAAACTATAATAAACTACAGATAATCTTCTTTTGCAATGCTGCAAAAAGGTTAGATATGAAATACAGTGGAAAATCACTTCTATTGCTCTCATCTCTGCACCATTACAAATTTACTGGTGAGAAAATTAATAAGCCAGTGATAATCTCCTTTTGCTATGATACAAAAGGTGAAATTGATGCATTAGGCATGAAATATACAGCAACCATTCATTAAACTGCAGAACCAGGACTTATCTACTGATGACATTTTTCCACCTGATATCCGCCAGTTTTTCTAAACCATACTTGATATTTCATGACAAGCTTGGCTGTATCAATTGATCTGACTTCACAAAGTATTTGGGAATATTCTTGGTGAAGAATTACTTGATAAAGCAGCTACAAATTCCTAATTTGACAAATAACTTGAGACAAATTATCTGCAGTCATAAGGCACCAACAACGGGAATGCCAAAGCCAGTCACAGACTTTGCACAGTGCAAAAGTGCAAGAATTGTCACCAATGTTACTAAATACCTCAAGTGTGAGACACAAACTTGTTTGAAATCTCCTATAAAATTAATGGAAAGTTTATGTGAAAGAACTGTAAACCATTTCTGTACTCCTGTATTTATGTTATTCCTTTGGGTTTCAAATGAGTATGCAGGTCAAACAGTGTTTTGTGAGAAATTCCACATATCCTGTATGTGTAAAATTACCCTGAGTTATTAAGTAGTGGTTTATGAATGGAAGCAGAACTGTTTGTTATCACAAAGTAAATGCTGACCTGTTAATTAGAGTAGGCTGGAACACTGCAGTTTCACTGAAGGACACTCATCTACAATGAATGAGTTTAATTTCAATACCACAGCACCCAGTCATGCTGTTCATAGTCTGCCTCTGCGGTGTGGGAATATTCAAGATAACAGGCAAGTTCAATACAACTGAAAAGGCAATTACATTTCTTCATGGGAATGAAATACTGCGCCAGAAATCCTCCCTATTGTGATGTCATACGATGTGGAACGATTATGATGGAGATTGACCTAGCTAATCTTGTGGATGGTGCAGTGTGGAGGTGTCCTTAACATAAAGGGCATAAATGCTCAAGAAAATCAAATAATGTAATAACTATACTTTTCTTATTAACTAACTTCTGGGACATCTTGGGCAGACTTGCACCTGTCTTCGCAGATGGTGTTAAAATGTAAAGTTAGGTACCAGCTGTACAGCAAAAACAACGCTGGGTAAATAGTAAGCCAGAAGGAGTTGGTACTTGGGAAATGCTTTGCCCTGCAGTAAAAGAAGGTGCAAAACAATAATGAAATGTAAAAGAGGAAATGATAAGAGCAAGTGTAATGATTACACCAAATAACTGCAAAGCAATAAACAGGTGGAATACAGGTGAATGGTGGTGGTGGCGATGGTGGTGATAAATACCATCATAATTATGCCACATGGATATTATGCTCTATAATTCATTATTTAAAATGTAAAACATTACAATGATGCATAGGTTATCCATGTTTACTCGTAAATAAATCATGTGATAATAGCAAATTATGCAATAGCACATACCTGGAACTCAATAACTAGTACCAGAATATCCTACCAGTGTCATTATTCAACAGGACAAAGGCTACGCCAGCAGGTTTGCTTTCCACAACATTGTTGTCCACCTGCTGTAGCGCAGAACCTGCCATGGCAGGTGTATGTCTATAGCAACATTATCAGTTCATTGAGCCAGTATTATGTCATTGCCACCCAGAGCCTGGAAGTATGAATGTGTGTGTATAACGCAATATAAATCCAAAGATTAGCCCACCATAAGCAAGTGCTGAACAATTGTTCCAAAGGAAAAAATCTTCCTTGAAGATCTCAGAAATTAAAGGTTACATATGAATGCAACAAATGAAGTTATGGTTACATATAAATGGTTTCATGTGCAAATTTATCAATAATAATTGTGAGAACAATCAAATAATGACAAATGTATCACTTTATTGAGTGCATAGTTGTGAAATACTTCCTTTAACCCTAGAGCAGGCATGCTCAGTTATGATACAGGAGCAGGCGTGAGGTGTATTTTGTACACAGTACACTACATCCCGTTTGTTGCTACACATTTACTGTTTATTGCGCTAATTAACATTATATAATTAAACTGATTGTAAGTAATATGTTATCTAATGCCTAACATCAGTTTCATACATGTGAATACACACTAATTGGTTATATTACATTAGTATAACTAGGTATAGCAAATTAATCATCTTCTACTTTGGGTGAACGCATACTGCATTTTTCACAGAGAACTGCAGCTTGGGAATGATTTTTGCAAACAAAATGGTTACATGATGTACATCTTATTATTGTGGAGCTATTCTTTGCCCTTCCACAAATTCCACATCTACCTTTTTTCTTCTTTGATGGCTCTTCTACATATGTCTCTTGAACTTTGTAGTGACACAGATACATGCTAACATCAGCTGGCAAACTTGGTAAGCCAGATCATTCTATAAGATGTGGTTTCATTAGTTGGAAAGCAAGGTTCTTCAGAAAAACTCGACGAGGATGTTTCTCATTCTGATCATTTGCTTGAAACAGCACTTGTGCATTGACGCCAGCCACATTCAGCAATGCGTACCATAAAGCCATGGTCCATCTTCTTGTCATTCATGTTACTCAATATTTATTACACATTTGGTCAACAGTATCAACCCCACCTTTTGTCATTATAATCTAGTATAATGTGAGGTTTCTTTGTGTCTTCATCTACAGATCCGTCAGTATGCATCGTGGAGATGAGTACAACAGCTTTGTTCTGCTTAGGTACATATGATACCATGGTAATATCTTTCTGGAATCAAAAAATTGCCGAGCCGGTTTCTCTGTACTTATTGGGCAAAAACTCAACCAGGATTTCTCTTTTATTCTTTTTCATGGTTCCTATACAAGTGATTTTAGTTTGCAGCAGATGGAGAGCCAGTGGATAGCTACTATACTAATTATATACTGTCAAATTTCTATTTGTTCCCTTTATTGGCTCCGTTAGTCTACACACAATATCAAATGGCTTATTAGAAACACTAAAATGTCATTCAGGCTGTTTGCCACAATACACTTCCAACGAAGCAGTGTAGAATGACTTAGCATCACACAAGGCAAATATTTTGATGACATATTTTGCTGGTTTGTTGGGAATATATTGTATGAAGCTACAATGTCCTCTGAATGCTTCTAGTTTCTCGTCAATGGTAAAAAATTCCCCAAGACTGTAACTACCCATGCAGTGTTTCACAAATGTATCCACAAAGCTCCTAATTGCTGCTAACCTATCTATTTTGCATTTTATATCTCTTATATCTTTATCGTCAAATCTGATACATCTAAGAAATAGAAATCTCTTGTAACTCATGCAAGATCTCAAAATAATCATTCCTGTTCCATCTTTTGACCAAAGTTTCAATGCATTTGTGTGGTTCCCACCTTTGAGGCCAATCAAATATGGAATACCTAACACTGAACAAATTTCATTTCTGTCTGTCAGCTTAGCATCTCTTTCCCTAGAATAAATTTCTTCTAGCCTCTTTCTTTGAATGAATAAATTTGTAAAACACACAATTTCATCTATCATGTCAATATTGATTATTTTATGGAATGATTCAATTTCCTCTACAATCCCTTCTGCTACCATTTTAGGGCCTGGAAAGATCTTGACAATATTTTTTGCTGGTACACGGGATGTTTTTCTATACACCTCAGTTTTCATCCATTTTGTTTTTTCGTCCCTACCAATGAAAACACCAACTTTACTATCAAAGGAATACAGCTCTGCATCATTTTCAATTTCAGAGTTAGTATCATGATCACTCGATAATATTACTTCATCCTCTCCGTCATAAAACAGATCATCAATATCCCCACAGTCATCTTCTTCAGCGAGCACCTCTAAAAGGTACCGTTCTGATTCTTCTTCTGTCAAATATGTTTTGGCCCTAAAATTAGAAACACGAAATATTGGTGGCTAATAATGCACTATAATAATGGTCCTCTCTAAAACACAAAATTCGTTATGCAGCCGCTTTGTGTAAAAGTACAACAGATTAGGTTGACAATTGAAATAGTACTTGCATGACTGGGCACGCGGTGTATAAAATACGCCGCTGGTGCAGTTCCAAGAATAACTTATCGTTGCCTTTGAGTTGTTGATGCTACAATCGCTCTGACACAACTAAACGGAAGCTAAACAATGACATGAAAGGTACTGACAACGATGTACTGATACGTTAAGGAATTTATCCATTAGAGCGCAAAATGCAAATGCGGTGTATAAAATACACCAGCGCGCCTGCTCTAGGGTTAAAATAAACCTAGGTAAACATGCAAATTATCCTTCCTCTGTCCCTACACTTGCAAATCAATAATAAATAAAGCTGTAGTTGCACCAGATATTGGCAGGTCAGTTATGTTGTATGACAGTAGTAATTAGAACTGCAGTGACTGACTTTATTTCCTCTAGAATAAAAATGTATTCGTTTAACATGCAAATTCTTGTTTTTCTGTGAAATAGATCAATTAAAAATAATATTTAATGAAGCAGAGGTGAGACAATGGGATTTTGGGTGCTGAGTTTAAAGCACTCACATGTTATGACAAGCAGTGTTGGGGGCAACCAACTTGCTCGGAGGGAAGGTGAAAAGTAAGGTTATTGTGTGCATGCAGAATGATCAGTATTACTCTCATTCTCAGGGCTTGAATTAATGGGTGCAGTGGGGATTTCCCCCTCTCATTAAATAATTTGCCTGATTCATCAAAGAGGAATTCCTTCCCTGCCATGGAAGGTATTTACTATTACTGCCCTTTGAAAATAGAAGAAGACACAGAATACTTTTGATGCAGACTGTACTTCTTGGAACTCAGAGTTTTATATTTCGTCAGCATGGATAAATTAGTGACAAGAAAGCGAAAAACTTACAGAAGATGAATTCCAGTTCAAATCTCAGGTTTCAACTACAAGTAGATATTAATATTACAGCTTCTCGGGTAAAAACAGCAGCATTGGAAGTGACACGTGTTAGCGAAAATAGTGAGAGTAAGTGCATTACACTAATCGGGGGATGTGAAAAATGGAAAACATATTGCCCCTGACTTTCATCAAACAGTTTTGGGAGAGTAATATTCCTGTACTGCTCAGAAATACAAAATCGCGGTGCTCTCAAAGACAATAAAAATGCATATTGTCACTCCTACGACTTTTTTTTTTTTTTTTTGAATTAACGTCCTCCAACATTGTGTCATATCGGACGAATGAATGAAATGAAATGGGTGAAATGATGCTCAAATGAGCCCGAGGTCCATGGAGCTTTAAGTTACCCGACATTCGTCTTCTCAGGGTAAGGAAAACCTCGGAAAAAAACCTTACCCGAATAACTTATCCTAAGCGAGATTCGAACTCGCGACCTCTTGAACGTGAGGCAGACACGCTAACCATCACGCTACCGAGGCGGGCTCCTACGACGTTTTATGTATACATATAACACACCAATGCTACTACCATCATTGATATAAACTTAAATCAAACTTGAGTTCTCACATCGCTCGTCAGTAAGTCTGATTCAAACACTGCTATTTTTGTTTTTTTCTATCTTCCTTGAAGATATTAACCGAATGATATTGCGGGCACATTCATAAATGCAGGTCAACTAGATGCTATAAGTAAGAATAACGTGATTTAGTATGTTATATGATATAAAAATGCTATTTCTTATCACTATTTGAGTAACATGACGAGTTTTCATTACCTACCTTAAATGTCATGCTAACCTTAATATTGGACGCTACTGTCAACATACTGCACTTCCTTCATGTGTTCACGGAATTTAAATGCGGTTATACAATGGTGTCACTTCTGTAGCTTTCATGATCACAGATCGTGTATAACGCAACGGTTGTAATACTAAAAAATGTTAGGTTCACAAGGTAAGTAGAATAGCAGATTCACAACCTTCACAACTAAACTGAACTCTAGCAAGCTTACGCCTGTTGAACATGGCGTGTAATCCATATGGCCTTGGCGAGGGATTGCTTTCTTGTGCAAGATCAAATGGCTGGTGACTTGTCTGAGACGATTTCTCGAACACACTTGAGCTCAATTTACGACTATATACAAGTCTGGTCTGTTCACAGGTAAGATGTATCAGTACTGATAGTTTAATGAAAGTTACTTTCCTAGTTTTAAATCCTTGGAGAAATACATGTGTGAGAAACATACGGTGTTAAATAGGTTTCTTGGGTAACAGTTGGACACCTGTGCCTGGCCGACATACATGTAATAATAAATAATAATAAATAATAGTGAGTTCTGTGATGTAATCTATATGGCACGGGGTGTGCAAGAGAGAGAGAGAGAGAGAGAGAGAGAGAGAGAGAGAGAGAGAGAGAGAGAGAGAGAGAGAGAGAGAGCTACGTAATTCCTAACCTAATCTCATGAATATTAATTCTGGAAGCTTCATTTGTTGGGGCTGGGTATGAAAGGATTTTCGGATAATGTTTAGAAACGTTCCCGCAATGAGTTGGTCAGAATTTCGGCAAAGTCCCATTCGGCAGTGTGTACGAATGGTCACGAAAGTTGCCGAAGTTGCTGTGTTAATGCAACGCTGCCAACAGCAGAATGTCCCTAGGACCACTTTGTTGCCAATAGTAAGTTTGAATGTTTTCGCGGGAGTCGGCATTATGCTATTGACCTTCGTACAAGGAAGAAGCAATGGCTCGTTTCATAAGCATATTAGATTTGGCGCCTCTGTTGTCAGACGAAGAGGCATGCATGCAGTTTTTATATGATGAAGGACTGTTGAGGACTCGCATGCTATGCAGGGAATGCGATGCCGTGCTACACCCCGTAAATAAAAGGGGAAGAAAGTTTCAATAAATAAAAAAGAACGATAATTAATAAAAATAATATAAATATAATAATATAATACTATTAAATATAATATATATAATATAATAATATTAAATAAAAACACAATAAATAATATAATATAAAATAAATAAAAAAGAACGATAAATAATAGTAATATAAATATAATAATATAATAAACATAATATAAATCTAATAACATTAAAAGCAATAATATAAAATAAATAAACAAAAAAAGATAGATAAAAGATAAAGGTAAAAGATAAAATAAATAAACAAAAAAGAACGATAAATAATAAACATAATAAAAATATAATAAAAAAATATATCCCACTGCCGAGTGTGACTTTGCCGAAATTCTCACAAAATCATTGCGTAAGCTTTCCTAAACAATATCCATTTCGGCTCATAATAATATAATAAAAATAATAATATAATAAAATAATATAATAATAAAGAAGGAGCCAGCGTATCGTATAATAATAATAATAATCCATAATAAAAAGCAATGTTGGCAGATGTGAAATAGCGTGTGCTGAAATCTAGTGGGCGATTGTGAAACTACTGCCGGCGCATGCGCAGAAGGTAGGTTCGGACACTTAGAATCTGGCTGGCAAAAAGGGAACGTTTCTAAACATGAGCCAGGTTTTTCTGTAATCCACACTTTAGTTTATTGGTTCAGATAGCGTATGTATTGTCTAATACAATCGGTTTGATTTTGGCGAACAAGTTGTAAGAAAATACGGAATTAACAATAATTTGGAGTGAGGGTATGATAGTTACAGTAATATATTTCGGTATATGCGTGAGAAAATGAAATCACCTTAAAGGGTGGCCGCAGCAGTTGTAATAAGGCAACATTATGTTCTTAAACCAGTACTCGTTAACTCAAGATAACTTTGCACCTATTCAGAATTCTC
This sequence comes from Tenodera sinensis, assembly GCA_030765045.1. Lineage (NCBI taxonomy): Eukaryota > Metazoa > Arthropoda > Insecta > Mantodea > Mantidae > Tenodera > Tenodera sinensis. The sequence goes on from CM060967.1 coordinate 89,272,999, forward strand.
TAACGTAAGTATTTTTGATGTATCAGAGTTTTTAGCAGATTTGCAATCCTAAGCTGTTCGTTTAATAGGTTCCCTCTTAACAACGACTTTGCCGAAATTCTGACCAACTCATCGCAGAAACGTTTCTAAACATTATCCATTATCCATTTCGACTCATAATAATAATATAATATGTTGTTCAAATTTGGTTTATTCAAATCAGACCTCTTGAGCTCTGACGTCATCATGCAGTTGCGTTTATGCAGTTCTGGAATAAGGAACAAGGTCTGTGGTTATTTGTTTGATATTGCACAAATTTGTGTGGTTTTCTCAGACCTAGTGAGGTCTACAGCCACTTATTACAAATCAATAAATTAATGTGTGAATATTTCTGTGAGCTAGGACGTTGGCCGCATCATATGTATTTTATTTATTTATTTTTTTAACATTATTTATTTTGTGTTTGATGAGTTCTAATACTATTCACAGAGGACATTGCTTGGCAGGTGTTGCTGTGTGATCTTAAATCTAGTGTTTTGTGTGTTCATGTCCGTAGTTATCACCATTGGTCAATATGGTGTGTCCACCTAAACCACCTGCCCAACCAGGCCATGGCTGCATAGTTTAGTTGTGAAAGGTTGAAGAATTATATATATAATATATAATTGCATCTAGGTAATCTGGGATGTTAGTCTCTGGTTCTCCCAGGCCAATTGTTCTATCAAAGAGTGATAGAGATCTTTTTTGCATGTCTTGTTTGTGGTTATATGCACTTAATTCATGAATGAGGTGATCGTCGTTTTTCTCTTTTCTGGTGTATAAATTTGAGCTTTGCAGTTTAATGCATTGTTCAATCTAGTGTAGCTTTAGCTCGTTGTGTATAGAAAGGCCGGAGCTGCCAGTGGGAACTTTCCTGTTACCCTAATTATTCTGTTTTGGAGTGTTTGTAGTTTATTTAAATGTTTTTTTGCAGCATATTCCCAGATACCTTTATAATGAAAGCTATTCTCGAATAATCTATTATGATGTGGGATTAATTGTAATTTACATTTACCTCTTGTGTTATATTTATATATTTCTTAATTAGTAGTAACATTTTTTAACCATGTTTGCATTTGTATAATTTTGTCCTTTACAATTTTAGGATGAATTTATATATCCATTCTTTACAGTCTACTTATATCATATAAACACTTCTCTATTAACATCTTGAGCGCTATGGACGTGAAATCACGTCTATTTAAACTGACAGATAAGTGTCATGGGCGTATACACACGTCCTGTGCGTTTGTGCATTTAACCCTTATTTATCCTTTATCAAACTCAAATTATTTTAATTTTCCCTTTATAAAACATTTAAGTAAAGTCTATATACTTTACTGGCTTACCTTAATATGTTCGTTCTGCAGTGATATGCCTCAAAACAGGGATAAACACACAAGGGCACATCTCCACATTCGCGAATTCCCTTCTTGCGGCACACGAAACACTTTCGAGGTGGGCGGGACTTCTTTGCGGTTGGTGGTATCCTTTTAGGATAATGTGTTCCTGGAAGTCTGAGGGGTGCAGGGGTTCTGGATTTTCTACCCCCAACGTGGTATTGTTCAATTAGGCTGCGAGCCATAGATAATCTGAAGTCCAGGTAGGTCATTGTCCTGTGTGGGTTTAGAGCCCTCCAAATGACCAAGCAATTGTATATGGATATATCCAGTTGGTGAAAAAGTACCTTTTTATACCACTTCTCCCTTCAGCTACCAGCGGGGAATTATATGTATTTCAACAGAGAAAGAAACGGAGTCTACTAAGTTACGAAACACGCGTAAGCAAAAGTTGCAAACATGATGTATTCTGATGACTCACAGACCACGCATACACTAGTGCTTTATTTCACACTGAGACAGAACATTAGAAGATCCCAAAAGAAAATCGTTTATGTGAATATTTGTTAAGAGTGTAATTTGTTTCTTGATGTTGGTATGAACTGATCAAATGGCGAAAACGAGTTAAAAATGTTCATTGTTACGAACAACTAAGTTTGCCCAAAGACGTCATAAATATTTCCATATTTGATTTTAATATATATGTATAAATATTAGAATTATATGTGTTCCATAATAAAAGTAAGTGAGGATGGTTAGGGATCGCTTCCCTAACAAGAAAGAACTATTTGATGGACGCATACGCGGATGTATACGAAATAGGCGGTGTCACGTGAGGACGCCATAAACTGTCCACTCGCGTGTGTGTAACCGAAGTGAAAGGACATATTTAGGTAGTATGAACATAGAATTTTCACCAGACTTTCATCAAGCATTGGTTCCACTAAATCAGAAGGATAAGCGTTTTAAATCATTTAGAATGGTGCTGAGAGGAATTATTTAATGTAAAGTATCGATGAAGTGTTAATAAAATAATACATTGTGGTGAAGAAACATCGTGTGATTTTTCATTCCATCCGTTACCAAGCCCTGAGATCACAAAGATCTCATTAGCTCAAAGACACAACCATATTAATAATTACAAAAACCGCACCAAATGGCTTGCCCAACGTGGAACAGAATTTTGGATGGAATGGAAATTACGGGAAATGAACTTGCGCAAAATACCAAGTGACGCCATATCTTCGCGCCAAAAAGAAAGAAGACGCCATTAGACCATTGTTTGAAACCTGAATACATCAGAACACTGATGAATGGATAATCAATGCGGGAAAACACCAGAGATTGTCTAACAAAGCCAACTGCCCAGGAGACGCACATAACTGGACAAATCAACGGAAAAAAAAGTAGAACCAAAAATTTTTATTTTTACAGCCAGTTTATTTGTATGTTACTGCGAAGCGGCAAAATAGCGGGACTTCTAAACCAAAGTGAACTGAATAAAGAAACTAAAATGTCGCAAAAAGAGATAGAAACAGGAGTAGGGGAGGGGGCAGATAGGCCTAGTTATCAAATAGAACCAGAAAGTGAGGAACAGGTAGCAATAGGAAAAGACCAAAGGTTATTAATGATCATGTTTGAAAGACTAGAACAAAGTTTAGGTCAGAGTATAGAACAAAAACTAGAACAAAATAAAAAAGAACTAAGTCAGAAAATGGAAAAGAATAGGGAAGAATTAAAACAGGACATGGAACAAACTTTAGGTCAGAGTATAGGCCAGAAACTAGAACATAATAAGGAAGAGATAGGTCAGAAAATGGAGGAAGTGAGAAAAGACTTAGAGCAGAAAATAGAATTAGGAAGACAGGAGTGTAAAGAAAATATGAAAGTAATGGAAACTAATTTAAAATTAGTACATAAAAACTTAAACGAAACAAAGGAAGCCTTAGAAGCTAGGTTAGAAATCATAGGAGATAGGATGGGAAAAATTGAATCGGAAATGAGAGAAAATAAGATTGTATTAGAAGAAGAAATTGCTAGATGTAGAGATGAAATAACAGAATGTAATACAAGTGTAGACTGTAAGATTACAAATGTAAAAGCAGAAATAACTGAGGAATTAAGGAAAGAGATTGAAGTAGTAAAGAAAGGCATTATTAATGAAACTGTAGAACAAATTGTAATTCCTAAAATTAAGACTATGACTGATGTAGTACATTCGGAACAGGATGCTATAAATGATATGAAACAAAGTCACTTAGAACTAAAGAATGATTTAAAATCAATTTGTGAAGAAATGAAAAAAGGAAAAGAAAATTTGGCTAATGTAAATGATGATGTGAATGCACTACAAAGGCAAGATGATTTAGATGTAAGTAATGTACAAGATGAGAGTTATTTGAATAATGTACAAAATGTTGACTCACCATACAGAGAAAGAGGTTCACAATCGAACAATGACACAACACACAACACATGCTACACCAACAGCATACTACATGAAATCACACCACCTACATTTGACGAGGAGAAGGGAGACGATCCAAAACTCTTTGTTAAAGAGATGGAAGAGTATTTTAAAGTAAAAAGGATACCAAATGAGCTTAGGATGATGATAGTTAAGAAAAGCTTAAAAAACAAGGCTTTAGAATGGCTTAGGTTAACACTAGCTGATCATGAATCGTATAGCTCATTCAGAAATCTATTCCTATCAAGGTATTGGGGCCCAGCTAAGCAAAACCAAACTAGGGTAGAGCTAGCGACAGGTAGATATGATCCAACCAAAGGGTTATCGCTAGTCAATTATTTTATGAAAGTAGCCAACAAAGGAAAGCTATTAGACCCGAACCTGTCGGAAGCAGAGCTAATTACCAGCATAACAAGACATTTCCCAGACAGTGAGAACAGGGTTAATTGTTGCGAGGCCAGTAGATTTTGCAGATATGATAGAATTACTGACAGCCTTCGAAACACAAAATGGTCGGCCTAATGAGCATAGACATAGGAACGGTCACCCAAACTCACCCATCTTAAACCGGAGCACGGCTACGAACAACTAGAATGAGGGAGAAGATAGAAATATTGGGAGCACGCATGAAAGGGGGAGAGGGTCACACCATTTCCCATAACCACATAATCATGGCGAAAGAATGGAGAACACAAGACAGCGGTACCACGACACAATACCAAGGGGTGAATCGAGATACAGAATGCATAGATATGATCGGGGGAGACCAGGAGACCGTACCCATCAAGTGAATCACATACGATTCTGTAGGGAATACTTAAACAGCCAAAGGTCATCATACAATAGGGGTTCACGCCAAAGGGGCAGAAACCAATGGAACACAGACAACGTAAGACAACAGGAACAGAATGAAAATGTGCCGGATAGGACCGATGCTGCGTAGAATACAGAAACAACAATCACCTCTAACGCCCAGGAAAACTAAGTACAAGTCAACTTTGTGTCCCGGAAGTTGACCTGTGTGGCAGTAGGGGCAATATTGACCAACATAATATAGGTACCTTGAGGAGACAGGCAAGTGAAAGAAAGGAAATAACCAATCCACCAATGATTAGGCTGAAGGTATGGGGTATCGAATTGCCAGCAATGATTGATACAGGAGCCAGCACATCAGTATGTGACGAACAGCTATTGCAGGAATTAATAACAAAGAGAAATGCTGAATTCTTGCCTGTGTGTGGAGTGTATTGCAGCACAGCGATTGGCAAGAAAAAGGAACATGTTAAATACCAGGTAAGGCTGGTAATAGAAATCGGAAGTTGGAAGTTCAATTTTATTGCCCTGGTAATACCTAGACTAACAGCTACCCTAATCATTGGCAGTGATTTGCTTAATCTTTGGAGGTCGGTGATCGATTGTGACCTACATGAATTCATTATCAAGGAAGGAACCTCAGAATACACCGCGATGTTCCTGGAGGAAGAAACATGCCAGGAGGAACCAGACCAGACAGGGATCCATCCGGATGAGCAGTTCGTTGTGGAGAACATCAATGTCCACAAGAATAGGTTGGTAGACCTAAGGATAAGCAAGGAATGAGTGAGGAGGAAACTAATGTTTGCCACCATTGGATCTGCACAGAAGATGAGTATATTTGGGAGTCCGAATGTGGAGATGAAAAGCAGAAGATAGGGATGAATGGAGGCAAAAATTGAGGGAGGCTGGGGTCCAAAAGGGGCTGTAAGAGCCATATAGTAGTAGTAGTAGTAGCCTCTGTGCTGTGATGATTTCTTCTTGTAGGTCTCTGGTGTTGCCTTCTCGAAGATCTGCCGACAACTGGTACTGGTCAGGTTTTTAAGGTAGGCATGTGCACGTGAGCCCTGATTGGCCAGGTGATTCTCGGCACTGCAGCAGGTTAGGGTGTACTCTTATTGGCCAGAATTCCTCTGTACTGCTATGTCACTAATGTAGAATCACTGCAATGTGGCACAGATGTCGTAGCATTCTTTTGTTTTCGTTCTGTTTTCTCAGTGGCCGTGAACCAGAGTTTATTAATATACATCCCACCGTTATGAAAGTTTTGTGGACAACAGGCATTTTATAATGCCTCTTTAAACTTTATAGGCCACCATCTATTTTCCTTGGTCGCTACCTTGGTTGGTCAGCATTGTTTTCTTTGCATTGCTGCATGTGCTCCCGTATTCGTTCTATCACTATGCAACCTGTCCAGCTATATATGATTTGCTACTGCTACAGACATTTCATAACCACTCGGTTTATTAAGTGGTGGTGATTTGTCCTTTACAATTACCAGTAAATCTTATACTTCTGGGGCTGCTTTGTACACCAGCCAATTTTCATTTATCTATTTTGCTTGGTCTTCCTGTTTAGATTCTGCCATTGTCTAAGCTTGATATATATCCCACCTTATGTAATCATTAGGGCCTCACAAAAATTCCTACTCTCTTGTCCCGGACTGGAAGGGTTGAAATCTCTTTTTCCTTGCAAGGCCAAAGTTTTCAAAATTCCCCTTTTAGTTGTGGGATGGTGATGGGATTCTGTATGTTGTTAGCGATTAGTGTGTGTTGCTTTGTTATAGACTTAATGTTCCAATGTGCCATTTTCACATCTAATACACAGCACTTCCATAAAGTGAAGTACTCCATTTTTCTATAGTTCCATTGTAAATGTTATCTGAGGATGGCACTAAAGAACAGTTTATCTGTGCCATATTGCGCTGATTCTGTGTTAGTGACGTAGCAGTGCTCATGTATTCTGGTCAGAGTTCTCCTCTGCCTACCTGTATAAAAGCTGACAAGCTGCAGCAAGTGGCGCAGTTTGCCTTTGAAGACAACTACAACACAGGGTTGCCAACATTTAAAAGTAAAGTTATCGTACCAGCCACTTAAAATTATAGATTTGGGTTCAAAATTATCCTAGATCTTAAAGCAAATGCTACAACAACAAAAATATCAGTATAATACTTATGAAAATATAAGAGTAATGATGTTTATTATATTCACTTACAAGCTTGATGACCTCAACAAACATTACAACTTTAGCACTTATGTTTCTCGCATTATTCATCTGAAAGTTCATCATTTTCCTCAACTGTTGCACCATTATACAAATTTGTTGTTGAAATAAACTTTAACATCTCGATGGCTTGCAGATTTTTGGACCCACCACATTTCACAAGCATGCTAATGGCTTCATTGCCAGATGCAAGGCACTAGAAAACAACAACATTTCACAAGCTGAGAAGACCAAATAAGTCCATTTAGCTTATCTAGCGCCAATCTGTTTCTAATTTTGGTTTTTATTAAACCTAGTTTTGAAAAAAGTCTTTCGCAAGAAGTGTTTCTGTGTGGCAATGAAATCACTAACAATGCAACCTCCACCAGTTCTTTGAAATCAGTATTTCCACCAAGGTGACATGTGCTTAACAGCACTCCAGAAACTTCCAAGTTCAGGCATATTCTTTAGTTCACATGGAATATCAATTATTCCGAGTTTTCTCCATTTATCATCAATTTTCTGAACAGTGCCTTCATTGAGATTATCAGACCTGGGCACACTAGCAATAAGACGATAAAGGTAGCAGTCTTAGTAGGGTTAGAAATGCTTGCCTTAGAGGGGTGGAGACAGGCCATGAGGGACAAAAGTGGTGTCGCTATTTGTAATTAGTTTCGTTTCGCTGGAGTGACAAACCAGTGAAAATGATATTTCACACATCGAACCATCATACATTCAAATTATCGTATGCCCCCATAATTATTGTACGGGTTGGCAACCATTGTACAAGCATTAAAATTATCGTATGCCCCCATAATTATCATATGAGTTGGCAACCCTGCTACAACAGGGTGGTTGAAACGTTGGTTTTATCCAACTTGGCATGGCCAAAACCGGATAGCCAATGTATTTTCAACTATAGCAACTGTAAATCATCATCACATGCAAACTGTACGTTGAATGAGATATTAAAGAATTCCTCCATATTGTATGGTGAATGAGTTTATAATCTTCTTGAGATTTTTATATGGATTAGGATTGCCTAATTGTGTTAGGTATTATCGGAAGGTTTTTATGCATTTTTATTGGAGAATAGCAACATTCTCTTTGGGAGAGTTTTAAGGTATTTGCTGTGTTTTGAAAATTGCCTGAATGCTTCATACTGTGGCAGATTCATTGTAAAGCTACCATAATTACCTGTAATATAGCTTAAGAGTGATAATTCATCAGTGAGAGTAAGAATCTTGTGGGTATTAAATAATGACCTACAGGACTATTGGAATCCATCACCATAAATAACATATGTTGTTTTTTGTAATATAAATACTTTTTGCTATTTGCTGAATTAACCTTGAAAATAATTTCATATTGCAATAGGGAGTGGTATTTTGGTTAAGCAGATTCTTTAAATTCCTTAATGAATAGAAAACAGAGTTAAGTTTTCCTGTTATGAGTTTAATTTTTTTGCAAGTGAGCATTTCATGTATATGAAACCCAAGAAATTTGGTATAGGATACCTATAGTTTCATTGTTGTATGTGATTATTACATTATTTACTTCCTCATGCTTTGTTTTGAGTTAAATAAAATTTAAACTCTGGTTATTTTAATAAACAATTTTTTTCATGGTTTAATGATATCTTGTTTGTTTTCTAATCAAATGATAGTTGTTTAAATGCTTTAGTGTCAGAACATCTTATATGCTGATGTGACATTTCCGATATAATCACACTAGTGTCATCTGAAAAGAGCACAGCTGTGGAATCTGCTAACATTGAATGGAAAGTAATCCACAAATGTTAAAAATAGAAAACGCCTGATCATTGTACCTTGGGGACACCTTTAGTAGCAATACCAGGTTCAGAATCATAACCGATTATCCTGGTTTTCCGGATTCTCTTTGATTGTAATATCTGAGCCAGTTTATAGAGATCTCATTGAAACCATAATATTTGAACTCTTCTGCGAAAGTTTGTGATCTATACTGTAAAATACTTTTGCTAGATCACAATATATTCCTAATGGTAGTTCTACTTACACAAGGTTGCTACTGCTTCAGAAATTAGCATATATGCGCCATTTTCAGTTGACATTCTATTTGTAAATCCAAGCTGTGATAATGCAGGAATGTTTGTTCAATCCATCTACCATATAACCCAATTTTCATTACTTTAGGAAAAGGCTGTTAAGAATAAGATGGACATATAATTGGAAGTCAGGGTATTGTCTGGTTTTTTGTTTAAAGCCTTAACAATTGTTCTTAATTTTTTTTGGGCATGCTATTTACATCATTTGCACTCACTTAGGCTGTGACAATTTAAAGACACACATGCAGATGGTCATTGATGTTTAAATGCCCTGTAAGGGTACACTGAAGATTCTAATTTCTGTAATAATTAAGCTATCACCATGAAACTAAACCACATAATGAAAACATTAGTCTAAGTTAATATCTAATTTTTCATGGTGGTGTACTAAATACTTCATTGGTTATTAGTTACTTTGTGTGAGAATATTCTAAAAATTACTCACTATAACATGTTCTATGTGACAAAATGTGTACATTTTTAAGCATGAATGTCTATTTCTGATTAGTCCACTGTATTATAAAAAAAGCCATATTCTTATTTTTTGAGTGTATTCTTTCAGCATTTGTTCCAATTTTTTTTCCTTTAGGTTACTTAATAAATGCTGAAAAATAGCATTTTTAATTTTAGCATAATATAATTTTCAAAACCAGAATTTATAAGAAAAGAGGAATGTGAAGTTGCTTATATACATATTATGGACCTCACCTCCAAGTTTCACTAAAATAAATGACAAATTTTGAGATGTGACATGTATACTAGTGCTATTGCCTAAGGAGAAGAGCCATCAAAGCAAGACAACACACAAGACAGCCCTTTGAAAAGAGGTTATAAAGAAATTACTGTTGTTTCACAGTTATGTAGCTTCTGTTGAGCTGCTGGGAAGATGTACAGCGGGGAAACACAGAATGCAACTGAATTAATGAATTATGGATAAAGAGCAGTGAGCGGAGAGATAGTCATCGCCTTTAGTGGAGTGCCAGTTCTGGTCAGTGTGATAAAAGGACATCCTGCAGGAAGCTGAAAAATGATAAACTTGCTGCACAGCATAGGAAATAGCAGAAAGAGGAGAATTTTAGCTCCTTGCACAGGTTTAAATTGCTTTAAAATTTCTGAGAGAAATGGTTTTTCTAACATTTTTTAGCACGCAAAATGTTCCATGTAACACAGTTTTTCGTTTGGCTTAGTGAAACTTAAAAGTTAGATCCATAACATGTAATTAAGGAACTTCACATTCCCCTGTTCTTTGAAGTGCACATGTTTGGAAAATTATATATAACAAAATATGAAACAGTTGATATTTTCAAACTTTTTTGAGATAACATGAAAAAAAATATAAAACAAATGTTAAAAGAATGTTCTCAAAAAATAAAAATGTGGGTCTTTTTATATTGTGTATTAACCAACAATAGAATGTCACTTTTAAAAATTCAGCCTTTGTTGTGTGGAATATTTTATATAGTGAGTAATTTTTACAATATTTTCACACAAAATATTTCTTAGCTAACAAAGTATGTGATATACAAACATGAAAATCTGTATGTTAGTTTAGAATAATAATCTCATTATGTGGTTAAATTTTTATAGTGATAGGATGGTTATCAAAGAAGTTGGAATTTTTAGTGTAGTCTTGCCTTAACAAGGTAGTAATATTTCCTATCTCTCTGGGTATTGTGGAGTCCCTTTCAGATTGACAATTCATTTAACGATGTCTGTTTAGAATTTTAAATGCATTGCACTTTCGATGAGATCTGTTTCTGTTGCTTTTCACTACGTTATGGAAATGTGTTAAACACATTAGCTATAGCACAATGATTCCTCACTTCTTTGTTAGATAATAACTCCATACTTGGTGATGAGTTCCATAATTATTCATGCTTTAGTGGTTCAGCATTAATTCCTTGATTAGTATGTTTTGCAAATTACATGGCATGGATCTAAATAGCTATTTACACAGAGAGCTGCTATGCACAAACAAAAGTGCCATGGGGCAAGTTCAGAATAGGTATAGTTTGGTTGCTGCCTTCCTTTGATGTTAACAAGTTATTTAACAATTCACTGTGTGATGAATCAGAAAGTTCTTAACATTTAATTAGAAGTTAGTAAACTCTGAGTTAGAGTAATTTTTAACTTTGGTTGATAAAACCATCACTAAAGAAAACTAACTGTTTTGAGTAAATGATGTGAAGTAAGATCTAGAGGAAATCCAGAAAGAGGACACATGATGTAATTAATATTCTGTTACCTTTTGCTTATAATGGAGTGCGTGTAATTTTGATAATTTTACTGAATGCATTAGCCAGCATGTTATTCATAATGTACTACCTGGCAAAGCGTTGAGGCGTATTGACCTTGGCTGTTGAGCGCTATGATCACTTCTTATCTTGTTGATTGCAACAGCGAAATAATAATTTGGCATATAGTCAGTGACAACACAAATAGATAATCTCTTGTGCCTGCCGATATATGACACGTTGCTGTCCTGAACATATGATTGCACCGGAACAGAGTGTACACAGTGTTTTGCCGTATTTGTGCGTTAAGCTCTGGTAAACATCCGGGCAGTTTCACATTTTTTCTGATATGCTTCATTGCTTTGCCAAGTAGTACATAGGTTTGTGCTGGTGATTATTGTTATTTATGTTTAGCCATGTGTGGGGACTAAGCTGACAAGTTGCATTTCACTCGATAAATTATATCTACTACCAGGACTGGAACCATGGAGTATGTTGCTCTCAGCCAATGTTATTACGCTTTGACCTGATATGGCAAGATGTCCATGCAAGTATTAAACCTTCTCAAATAAGTATCATAACACGCTTTCAAGGTTGTCTCAGATACAGTTGTATAGTACCTCAAAGGTGACCTGTATGGTTGCAAGTGCTTTACAATTACCAGTATTGTGCTTAATGTTTCACCTTATTTGCCACACATGACTACTGCACAAGAACAAATTAATTATTAAGTTAATTTTGAGGTAAAGTTAACATCTGAGATTTCTTTGAAGGTATCCTTGATACTTGAAACAGATGCACAATTTAATGCTCATACAGATACCTTAACAAGATAGCTGAGTGTTAATAGCACTGGTAGAAAGGGACAAACATGTTTGGTTGCAGCCCAGGATGTGGCATTGAATTTTTCAAGTCTTTTCAAGAGTAATGCATATTGACGAGTGAACAGTGGAGTTGTGTGGCGAGGTTTGAACAATGGCTGATGGATTCAAAGAAGCTGATATTTAAAATTATATATATTTTAAGGTGTACATATTTTTCTTGTCCACAGACTTGTTCCTGAAGTTAAGCAAAGCAACATCAGGTCCAGTAACAATTTTGAAATGGATAAGAAACTAAAGTTCAAAGAAGAGTCTTTCCCAGATGATGTAGCCCCACAGAATGAGACAGAATTCTTTTCCAAAGTTGTCATAATAAAGAGAAACAGTGATGCTGTGCTTGCAGATGATTGCTGTGATGTGCCAATCAAAACAGAAATTAAATCAGAGACACCTTTTGCCAAACATTTCATAAAACAGATCAAATCAGAAGCTGTTACATGCAGCAGCAGCAGTAGCTGTGAGATAGATAGGAAAGCATCATTTGATGAAGAGACTCTGATTTCAGACTTTGGTTCACAGAGCAAGAGAAAACTTCTTTCAGAGGATCCCGTAGCAAAGTTAGGGAAATTCAACAGTGGTCATGAAATGGGAAACAAAATAGAAATTAAAGAAGAGCCTTTGTGGCCAGAAACAGACACTTCCGACCTGCATGATGATATTAAGGTAAGTTTTATGTAGTTCCACAGCAATTAGGCTCTTTGTAGGGCCAATAATACATTTGAATTGTGTAATGCAAAGTTAACAAGCCTTTGAGGTAATTTGTGATGGTGTAGTGCATTTTGTCAGATGGAATATCTAAAGAGTTGAAAGTAATGGAGATATAGTTCTTGAAAAGTATGATACTTGATATTTCTGTTGAAATAATTTCAAGACATTATTCTAAATTAAGAACAAATTAGAAACTAAAAACTTCACTTATCTTAGTAATGCTGTTATTTGCTGACCCTGGGTTTCAAGCTGTGTCCAGCTCATTTTAGTTTTTAGTTTCTAATTTGTTCTTACATTAGAATCTTGTTGCTTCACTGTTAATAGCTTCAATTTTTCCTTATTCAAGACATTACTTGATGCTTTAGCACTATTTGGTCAGGTACACCTGAAATATAAAATTGCAAGAATGGCAAATTAACTTGGATACTTAGTGACTCAAAGATAACAAATAACCCAATTATAAAGTTTTAAGCAATTGTTTTAAGTCTATTTAAGACTCATACTTGCAGTTTATGGGTACCCAATAAACAGATCTAGATATTTAAGTTAGTCTGCAAATTATGTATCTGCTTTAGAGAACAAAACCTTTATTCCTAATTCAAAAGATGAGAAAAGTTAACTGGTAGGATATCCTAGTGAAACAGAAACTAGATTGGGGTATATTAACTGTATTGTGTATCAGCTACAAGAAGTAGTATATTTACAAAATGTAAGAAAGGTTAATTTGATGCCAGTGTACTGAGCTAAAAGAGTTGTTACACTTTCTTCTCTAATGCTAGCAAGATTCAAAAGTTGTGTTACATTACAAGCAATCAGCTATAGTAGAAAGTCAGTTCTCCTTTTCAAGTTGTGTGTTTGTGGCTGACATAATACTTATTAATCTTGTAGGGGACAGAAGTGTTTGATGCCGTTAGTAAACAACTGCACAGACATACATGCGCTTATTCTTTCTGTGTCAAGCTCTTTAGTTTATGCTAGTGTTATACATGCCACATAATGAATATAGAAAAGGGAAGGAGTGATTACTTTTGGTGGCTTTATTAGTACTGTCTTTTACAAAAGTAAGTACCCAAATTCAGTGAGAACTGCAGATAGGGTCACCTAATGCTCAGTACCGCCTACACAGATGGTATGAGAATGCACTTTATCATATATACTTGCCTTGCGGTTCAGAGGGCATGGCAGCCATCGACCTAACTCGCATCTTGGAAAAATATTTCAGCAATCAGGACCAACATCATCTTAAATTCTGGCAAACACTAAAACGAGAAACTGAGAGCAAGAGATATTGGGGAAGCTCAAAGATTAATGAGTGAATGATACTGTAGTTTTCTTGGCTTAGTCAATGAATTTTTCTATTTGAAAAATAAATATTTTAACAATCATTCTAAATTAATGGATAATTCTTGCAAATTCACAAGCAGAAAATATGCTATTGGGTTTTGATTAAGTAGTCGACCAGAAGTAACGATGCCAGTTTTGGATTCTTGACTTACTAATGTAACGTGAGCTTACTCAGTAACACATAAGTCGTGTACTCAGTAAGTACTGAACTCGTTAAAGCGTGTTGCCACAGACCTAGAGTGATGCCCTGAACATGGATTGAATATCATGAAATGCATCTTCAACCTGCCTTCCTTTCTATTTTAATGGGAACATCATTAATATAACGTGCCAAATGTATTCCATTACACAATTACATAAAAAATGTAAACCCCTGCACAACAGCCCATGAAGGTTCAAGGCTTGCCACCCAGCCACTGTGTCTCCCACCTCTACCCACCACAAGCGTCATTGATGGGGTGCAGTACTGGAAGGTGGTATGTGGTCAATGTTACAACCTCTCCCAGCTAGTTATGCAACCTTCTTGACCTGGAGCTACTACTTCTCCAACAAGTGGCTCCTCAGTTGGTGCCCCACGTCCTAATGAGGCTGAGTGCACCCTGTGCCAGGCCTCCGAGCAGGGAAAAAATACCTAAGGTGGTACCGGGGATTGAACCCAGATTCTCTGCACCAGAGGCAAGTACGCTACCAATTGTGCCACAGAAGTGGTCTATACAATATATTGGTGCAATATGATTGAAATTTTTGAACTGAAAGCTTTAGAAAATGTTGATAACAATTGTAGATAAAATGTGTGTATTTTGACTTGTCAATCAGTCCTCCAGAAATTAATATGAATATTTTTCTTTAAATACCTACATGCAAAGGCATCTCTCTATAAATATAAAAATATTATTACAGTGTTAGAGGGTTTATTGTCCTTTACTGTTAATGTTTACTTAGCTTACAATGGATCTAGAAAAGCATTATATTTCTAAAGTAAGAACAAATTAGAAACTAAAAACTTCACTTATCTTAGTAATGTTATTTTTTTGCTGACCCTGGGTTTCAAGCTGTGTCCAACTCATTCTCAAAGCCATATAAACAAATTCGTTACCAAGCTACAATCTTTTATGTTTTTCTGAAAAACAAATACTGATATTCAATTTTTATTTATTTACCAATCTCTGAAAACAAAAATTTATAAATACAATCTATAGATGGTAATTCAAAGTTCATGACACGGTTCCTGTTTTTTAAAATAAAATTTTTTTTCCAAACCATTAAATCTATAGGACTACTTAATTGCTTTAATAATTTAACTTCTGGATTAATTTCATGATTAAATGACCAAAAGTGATCTGCCACAGCTGATTTATCAGTTTGTTTATATTTAGTATTTCTAAAATGTTCTTTTATTCTGGTTTCTAAATGACGTTTAGTTTTACCAATATAAACTTTATCACAATCTAAGCAGCTAAATTTATAAATGCTAGATTTTTTATAATTTGGTATTTTATCTTTTTTAGAAAAATTAAGTAAATTTTGTATATTCAATTTATTTTGAGGGACCAAATTTATTCCATATTCTTTAAAAATCTTTGTAAATTTTTTATTAGCCCATGGATGGTAAGTAAACTTTTTAAAAATACAATTATCTTTTATTTTTTTAAGGGTTGAAACTGCTTTAACAGCTTTTTGATACTTAAATTTTTCTATCTTTTTATGTATAAAATCTGTATTAAAACCATTAATTACTGCAGTGTTAATAATGTGTTTATATTCTATGTCAAATTCATCTTTATTAAGGGGTATATTTATTAGCCTATAAATTAAACTATTAAAAACAGCAAATTTATGTGCAAAAGGATTAAAACTTTTATATTTTATGTAATTATCAGTGTGAGTAGATTTTCTGTAAATTCCAAATTTCAATTTATTGTTATGTCTTTTAATTTTTAAGTCCAGAAATGAAAGGAATCCCTTATTCTCAGTTTCCAAAGTGAATTGTATAGCTGTATTTTGTAAATTTAAAAGTTTTAAAGCATCATTTTTTCTTTTTCAGAAAAAAGTAAAAGATTGTAGCTTGGTAACGAATTTGTTTACATGGCTTTGAGAATGAGTTGGACACAGCTTGAAACCCAGGGTCAGCAAAAAAATAACAACATTACTAAGATAAGTGAAGTTTTTAGTTTCTAATTTGTTCTTACTTTAGAATCTTGTTGCTCCACTGTTAATAGCTTCAATTTTTCCTTATTTAAGCATTATATTTGTTTAGTATTACAAAATATTGACATGCATGTAAACTAAAATGTTTCAGGCACAAGAAACAAAAATAATTATTTTAAATAATGTAATCTCTCAGCATGTTTACATACATTTATACTTAATTATGTAGTAATACAGCAATCTATAGTCTGTAAAGTGGATTGTGTGAAACTGAACATTTGAATTATTCTGTTACAGGATAGGGACTTCCCTCCATTAAATTCTTCAAGGTAAGACTTGACTCTTTTGGATTACAAGCCTTCTGCTAGTTGTGTTAAGTTTACTTTTAATGCTTATATAACCATCACCTTTATGTTGCAGCAGATGTCTCATATTCTGGAACTAATAGAAATGGGAATGTAATAATAATCAATACATAAAAACAACATATTGAAATTTGTTGTATGATTAAGTCAACAGATAGTTGGTTTTTACACCCATCTATGAAGGTGTATGAAATACAAACAAGAGCTTTACTATCAGCACTACATACCTAGAGTAAATTTTATATTCCACCCACACATTCAGTCTAAAGATTTCAGCGAGAGTGTCTAGAGGCCCCATGAATGCAAAATAAGCATTTTTAGAAAAACAGTTGAGAGTGAGAATAACTCAAAAACTAAATTCTGATACATACCAAGATTTCTCATCATATAGATATGGAATTGATTTTCAAGAAAATCATGTCCCTTCAAACTGTCGCTTCCATAGAAGATTTTTTATTAATTTTACCCCTTAACGATTTGATTAAAATGCCATTGGATTAACATATTTACTTAGTAATTAAACATGTGTTAACTATAGGCTAGGTTTATCTCTTTCAGGCTTGTAGGCTGTAGTCTAGAAAGCATTGATGTTACTGATGTTTTGGCAAGTACTGCGCTTGGCATCTTCAGGGTGAGATGATCCATTGTCTGCGCTAGTCAGAGTTCATTTGCCTTCTAAATCACAGCCTACAAGCCCGTAAGAGATAAACCTAGCTAATAGTCAGGACGGCAGTCCTGAAAGCCCAAGTTTTGTACATCATATGTGTTGAGTTTATGGAAAGATAGTTGTTACATTTGTTAATATTCCATAACATATATGAGTTGTCTTACCTATCATTGTGAAGTTTTTCAGCAGCTTTTATGCCTTTATTATAAATCCTTGTATAGGTCTGATAGTATACGCTAAATGATTTTGATACTTTTGTTTCACTTACTTGCTTACTCAATTTACTAGATGCGTGTATTCCTTTCGTAATCCAGTTTGCAGCTGCTTTGTTCGTTAAACAGATTCTGTTCAAAGGCATAGCAGTACTAATATGATTACTAAACATATTTGGAAAAGTGCCAAACACTTCATTTACATCAGTTTGTGTACACTTGTTCCCAGTCTTAATTTGAAAGTAAGAACTGCAGGTAATGTATGTTTTCACTTCCAGTACATTGCTTATATTGATACCTATTAGTATCACTATTTTTGTTATGTGTACCTTTTAATTTATTTGTAATGTAAGGTTCTGTCCATGATGGTCTGATATGCCACTATTGATAATTTCTGAATTGTACTACTTGGGAAAGCCATGAGGTGTATCGGAAAGAATGTGAAACTGCCCAGCTGTTTACATGAGATTATGCCACAAACACAGGGAGACAGGGTATGTACTCTGTTTAGATGCAATATCTTCAGCACAGCAACATCTCATATATCAGCAGGTGCAGAGATGATCTATTTGTGTTTTATCACTGACTATGCCAAGTTACCATTGTTTCACTGTTCTAATAAACATGATAAGTGATCGTAGCGCTTGACAGCCAAGGTCAAGACGTCTCATTGCTTTGCCTAATAGTAAGTGAATTTCTGTGTTTATTATTAACTGATGTATTGCAATTTTTGATCCATTTGATATTTGAGTAGCAATATTTACTACAGCTTCCTTAACATAATTTATGGGCAATTGTATAATATTTTGTTTATTTGCATATTGTGTTAAGAAGTTAGTATTTAAGTTACCTATAATAGTTATATTTGTTTCCTTCATTACAAATTTAACATTATTTCTAATTTGGTAATAACTTGGTTTACCTTGCTACTTCGGTTTTTATATATGCACATTATTACAACTGTCTGTTTAACTAGTTAAGTCGTGCACATTTCAAAATGTTCATCGTTTGCTAAAAACTCAAAGGTATTAACATTGTACTCTATGTGGTTCTTTACAAATATACAAACCCCCACATTATTTTTTCTTTTCTACAATAAAAACTACACAGTGAATACTCTTTTAATTTACTATACTGGATTTTGCACTCTCTGAACCAGTGTTCTGTGAATATTATAATATACACATCATTTCATTTGCTATTTACAAGTATCTCCAGGTTAACTCTTATTTCTTACATTTTGTACAATGACTCCAAAAGGTATTGGACTGATTATAAATTTCAGGTTTGAAGGCATAGAATAAGGAGTAAACATAATACTGAGCACAGACAATTGTACTGTTTGAATGTGTTTACACATGTAATATAAACTATGCAAAACAGGAACTTCCTTCAGTTTGAAATAAACAGTAAACTGAGATGAAAATGTTTTGTTTCCAACTATGACAAATAAATATTGGTTTGTCTATAAAAAAACATAATTTGTTGGGCATTTTTGCTCACTTCAATACTTTGTAAGCCTGTCTTTCCTCTTGATAACTTCACTTAATCTCCTAACCTTGATTTCACTAGCAGTTCTGTTGCCTCTACAGAAAATTTCTATCACTAAGAAGGGCCATTTTCATATTCCTGTTGGATCTTTCATATTTTCTCATATTTTTGTCCAGTTTTTTGCCGCAAATTCAGTATTGCATTTACATCTGGAAATTGAGGTGGTTGTGAATCCAACGTGGAGTGTTGTACCACAACCATAGGCTGTGTGCTTGTTGTCCTGAGTGAAAATGTAATTTCCAGAAAGGTTCACTTTTTCCACGCTTTGAGGAAGATGAAACTTTAAAATGTTAATATACAATCTGTGGTCCATTGTACCATCAATAGAACACAATCTCCTACACCAGTATCACTCATGAAACCTCATACCATCAGAGAACTGCCTCCATGTTTTACACTAGCTGTGAAATTCCTGTCATCTACCTCAGTATTCTTCTTCTGCCATGCTCTCACTCACCCTTTTGATTTGAAGACACAAAATTGACACTCATCAGTGAAAACCACGTTTTTCCAAAATTCATAGGTGTCATTTGTATGTTTGTTAGCGTAGGCAAGCCTCTTCCTTCATTCACCTTATTAAAGTAAATTTCTAGGAACACTTTTCCCATTGTAACCACTCTCATAAAGGATATTTGTGATAGTTCGTGATGACACTTTTATTCCCATTTCTGTTGCAACTTCTGCTGCTATCTCTGGAGCACTAAGTTTTAGGTTTCTCATTTACTTTTCTATTACTCTTCTGTCTCCCCTAGATAGTTTCTAAGGGCAGCCACTTCTTGGTATATTTTTCAATATTTTTGTTTTCTTAAACCTATACACAATGTTTTTAATAGTAGCAGTAGGTCTTCAAATGGTTTCATTTATCTCTTTGAATGACTTTCCATTTTTAAATGAATGTGCTAATATTCTCTTTTCTTCTTTAGTTGTTTTCTTTGATTTCTTGGACATAGTGCTGCAAGACACACTATACAGTGCTGCACACTGCCTACTACCAAACACTGCACACTGTCATACAAAAGCAGTACCTTATTTGGTGGCAGAAAAGCACATGAATTAACTTTGTGTTTACCCCATTAAAACATGGCATATTTGTCTTTGTCGGTCATGTGTTAGAAGTAGTATTGTGAATGAACTTGTATAACACTAATGGAAACAGTTTATTTTTCATCGTTAGTGCTTTTAGACCAATACTTTTTGGAGTCACTGTATATTCCGATGAAGTATAACAAATTCATTCTTTCTATTATATAGAGTTTTTGCATTTTTACTGCCATTACCTGAAGTCCCTACCTGCTTTTCATTTATAACTTCAGCTGGTATTGTGTTTAGTTTTCCTAGTTGTGATAAGGCAAAACAATGATTTCTTGCATATAATCTTTCCATTCATAATTTTAATTGTTTCCCCTATAATTTCTGTCTTCCCACATTTAAGTGCAAGACATGCATGGTATGTTACTGTGTTTAACCTATTGGCACCAATTATACTAACTTTCTTTAGTTCTTCATTGCATCATGTCACTGCACTGTTTACACAACATGTTGTCATCAAGTCATACCAGTGATGTATGTTCACAATAATTACATTTGTATGAGATAATCTGGATGCCACATTTTTACAGTTACAACTAAATATTTCACTTTCATCTTTAGAGACATCCTTTCTACCAACGAATATCACTACAAAGTCATAAGGATTTAATTTTTTGCTTTCTTATACAGTGTCTTTTGTTACTTCTACTCATGCACCAGGTTTGATGTTCCCATACGCTTCCATGTTGTCCAAAGTTACGTGCAAGTTCCTAGTGATATTACATACATGGTTGTCTGCGTAAATGCCAAGTTTCCACGTCTTTGTAGCGGTCTTCTTTGTTGTGTCAGATAGCTTTTTATTTTCCACTTTTGAACTTTATGAATATCCAGCATCTATATTTTCATATAGAACATAGAAATGATTTTTACCTTTGGCAGGTACAGTTCATTGATTCTTCACCTTGTAGCAAACCATATACTCACCTTGTAAAACAAGTGCAGTATTTTGTTTACAGTACACGACTTCTGAAGTGTAATAGCTCTGATACAATAACGAAACCCTTGTATGTGTACTGTCAGCAACCTTACTATATCTTGTAGGCATTAACTGATACAGTAACATGTTTACTACTTCTTCGTCACCAGGCAGAACAGGACAAAGGTTGCAGTGCTGGCCTGGATGCTTGCTATGTAAACAAAACAATGTATAGTCCTAGGTTGACTCTAATTTGTAGCTCTTTTTATCTTGTCCCTATACTTTGTATTATAATTACAATGTATCAGTAATACTATAAAATGCTACACACCGTGATACTATATCTTCAGACACAAATGTTACTTTGTGAATAGTTATGAATATTGTGGTGGAATTTGTGAACATCTTAGGGAGAAGTATTCAATTCGAAGCAGAAAATCAAGTGGATATCAACTTATTTTTTCTATCTTATACTCAAAATTGAATACAAAATCATTCTTCTCTTTGGTCCCAGTGATGTGAGACTAGATTTTTTTAACACTTGAGATTTTCACATATCGCTATCTATTATTTTGTATAAACCTGGCCATAATGAACCAGTGGTCGACAGGCCCTTAAACGTTATGCACTCTAAAATATTACTGATAAAGATTTACTCTAACAGATATATGCCTCAGAAGCATAATTCAGAAAAATCTGATGTGTTGCACTCACATGACTTTCTCTACTCTTGTACTAACCATTCTAACACTCTTATTCCTATATCTCCATGTTAGTTAAGATAAACATTCGTACAAATTATCTTATTGCTTATGTCCTTGTAGGTGCAAGGGAGATATTAGAATATAGAAGGCTTTGTGCGACAGTCAAATCTTTTTGACTTTTGAGATTCCGTTCTCTTTGCACAATTAACATATAAAAAAATCTGATGTGTTGCACTCACATGACTTTCTCTACTCTTGTACTAACCATTCTTACAAACTCTTATTCCTATATCTTCTTTGTGTTAGTTGAGATAAACATTTGTACACATCTTATTGTTTATTTTCTTATAGGTGCAAGGGGAATATGGAATACAGTGCCATAGTCAAATGTTTTAAAGCTTTGAGATTCCATTCTCTTTGCACACTTAACATATAAAAAATGAACAACGATGTTCCATTTTGCGAAAGTTATAAGTTTTCTGAAACTGACACACAAAACAAGGAATATCTCTGAAATGGTTCACTCTACAAGAAAAGTTATTGAGACATAAATTGTTTATTTTAGCAACATCTAAATTTTTTGTACAGTACAATTTGGTCTATCTCTAACGGTTTACCAGTTATGCAAAACTCGTCCAGAGTAAATACGACTACAGGGGCTATAGCCAAAAAATTCAAGATATACATTTCATTTGTCATAAAAATATCTCAAACATGACATTTTAATCAAAATCATTAGAGCCATTTTCAGGAAAATCAAAATTTTCGAAAAATTTTCCATGTAAAGGGTAGCTTAGGGTGGGGCTATTTTCTTCAAAATCTTCATGTCGCATCCTTGAAAGACAACCAACTTTGGTTTTTAACCGACTCTTTGTTTCTGAGTTATGCTGTCCACAGACTGACAGACACACACACTGACGTTTTTCTAAAAATGCTTTTTTTTGGATTCAGGGGTTCTCAAAACATTTCCGGTGAAATTAAATTTTTGGGTGGAATAAAATACTTCCCCTACTTACCAGTAGAGAAAGTAAAAATGAACAACGTTGTTGCATTTCGCTAAAGTTCTAAGTTTTCCGAAACTCACACACATAACAAGGAATATCTCCGAAATGGTTCACTCTACAAGAAAATTTATTGTGGCATAAATTGTGTATTGTACCAAGATCTACATTTTTTGTATAGTATGATTTGGTCTATCTCAAACGGTTTACCAGTTATGCAAAAGTCGTCCAGGGGGCCATAGCCAGAAAATTTAAGATATAGATTTCATTTGTCATCAAAATATCTCAAACATATGACATTTTAACCAAAATCGTTAGAGCCATTTTCAAGAAAATCAAAATTTTCGAAAAAGTTCCATGTAAAGGGTAGTATAGGGTGCGGCTATTTTCTTCAAAATCTTCGTGTCGCATCCTTGAATGACATTAAACTTAACTACCTACTTTGGTTTTTAACCGAGTTTTCGTTTTTGAGTTATGCTGGCCACAGACTGACACACAGACACACACACAGACCTTTTTCTAAAAATGCTTTTTTTTTTTATTCAGGGGGCTTCAAAACATATTCCCGGTGAAATCTTGACATCAAATTTTTGGGTGGAATACAATACTTCCCCTACTTACCAGTAGAGAAAGTAAAAATGAAATTCAGATATATTCCAAGCTTTGTGTTTAACTTCAGGATCTTTGAAGAATTGACATCAGGATTTTGAAGAAAATCATGCACCGCTTAATTTCAAGACAAACGTTTACTTACTTTTACTAACTCAATTACTTTTGATAGGTTTGATTTCAAGTTTTACTTTCTGTACTGGCAAGTATAGAAAGTATTGTATTCCACCCAAAAAGTCGATGTTGAGATTTCACCGCAAATGTGTTTTGATACCCCTGAATCCAAAAAAAGGTATTTTTAGAAAAATATCTGTGTGTGTCTGTCAGGCTGTGGAGAGTGTAACTCAAAAACGAAAAGTGGGTTAAAAACCAAAGTTGGTGTTTGTGTTTAATGCCATTCAAGAATGCGACACAAAGATTTTGAAGAAAATAGCCAAACTCTAAACTACCCTTTACATGGAGAATTTTTCGGAAATTTTGATTTTCTTGAAAATGGCCCTAACGATTTTGATTAAAATGACATTTTATGACAAATGAAATGTATATTTTGAATTTTCTCGCTATAGCCTATGCAGACCTCTTTACTCTGGATGACTTTTGAATAGCTCGTAAACCATAAAGGATAGACAAAATCTTATTATACAGAAAATGTTGTTATTTGTTAGCTAATGCTGGATTTCTGACAATAAAGTCATTAATCCTCTTGCTCTACAATATTTTTCATTCATAGAGCAATAGCAGTATAGTAACCGCTTTTAAGAGAAAATGTAAATCTCCCTAAAGCACAATTTATATTGAAATACATTTTTGTGGAGTGAACCATTTTGGAGATATTCCCTCTTATTTCTGTCAGTTTCGGAAAACTTAATTTTTTATGAAATGCAGCAACGTTATTCAGTTTTTTATATGTTAAGCATGCAAAGAGAACAGAATCTCAAAGCTTTAAACCATTTGGGTATTGCTCAGATATTTCCCCAAGCAATAAGATAATTTGTACAAATGTTTATCTCAACTAATATGAAGAAGATATGAGTCGTTCCACGTCAAATCGAACAAAATATGGCAAAAAATGACCTTGATCTCTCAGATTTTCTTGAAAAATTATTTTGGCAGATATTAATTTTTGAAATGTCCCAAATATCACGCGCTCCTCACTCTTTGATCAATCATTACTCCAATTGTAATCAAGCAAATTACTTGATCTTTGGCTCAAATCAAAGAAAAATCGCAGTGTTTTGTGGGGTATTTATTAGAAAATTTTATTAATTATTACTAATGTTATATTTTATACGATTAAAGATTTAAAGCTAGATTATAACATAAACTTGACCATTTAAAAATCTGGAAAAAAAAGAACTAAAAATACAATAAAGTTTATTCAATATTCTTAGAAAAAATGAGAATGGAGTCTAATAATTCAGTTGGAATTAACTTACTTACAAATCAGTGTAGCAGACTTGGTGACGTCAGTGTGGCGGTAATGGCTACCGTAGCCTCGCACAGTTGGCACTTTGCTTTCCGGCAACTGCTCACTGACTGAGATTCCATGAAATTTACAACAGTACAGTAAGGAGAACACTGCTAGCTGACACTATTGTATGTACACTATTAGCGTCTTCAAAATGTTTTTAAAATATGCATTTTAAACTAATGTTTCCATACAACACAAAACTTTAAATTTCTACTCGTCTACCTCCTTCTTCAAAAGAAAATTGTTTCACTAAAGCTTCAGTTTTTGACAAAGGAATGAAGGAGTGTAATTTTAAGGTGCCAGTTAATGGTTTAAGATTCTGATATCGGGACTGTAAGTTTTCAGAGTGAATTTTATGCTTGTTCAAACAACAAAATAAAAATGATATATTGGAAATATTTTCTTGAGCCCAATCAAACAGTTCTTTCGGTATTGTTATGGGATCTAGACCAGGCTGTAGGCCGGCTCTAGTAGCAAGTCTTTTAAGAGTTCCTCCTATACCATCACAAGGACTTTTACCGTGTTATGTTGCAAAGAAGTGCCATTCAGCACTAATGTAATCTTTATGTAAGCAAATGTTTTTGAAATTTTTTTTGTTTTTATATTGTGCACTAGAGCCGTCGGAAAAGTAGATAATTTTCTTTATATTTTTGAATTTCTACTTTAAGAGACTGACTGCTTCGGATTGAAAAAAGTGAAAGGAATCTGTGTCATGCTTCAAATTTTCAGAGATAGCAACAATACTTTTATGACGAATTTCTGAGTTTTCTTTATAATACACTGAAAATGAGTGTATTGTGGCTTGACAGTTGTTCCAATGCACACCCTGCACCGAATCTTGTATAATGAAAGAGTACTTTTCAGAATAATCTGCTATAACAATATAATTTCCAGGTTGTAAATTATCTTTGCATTCTACCAAAAACTGACTTTGTTGCCGAGCTATGAAAACTTGTGGCAATAATGAAATAAGTTTGTTTGATAATTTCTCTAAAAAGTTATCAGTTTAGGACAGAAGCGTTTCCAAATTGGTGCGATCTACTGTAATACATTGTTTGTATGTTACATGTTCTACTGTCTCAGTTTCAAACTGTTGTTCAATGTGTTTAATTATATTGTCAGGTCCTGGACAACTTGAGCATTGTTTAAGATAACAATGATGTGAGGGTGGATTACAGATAATATGTGATAATGCATCTTTATAGTTCTTGATATTTATGTTTGAATTTGATGTTAAAAGTGGGATGTTTGCACCGTCTATAAATAATTTTACGTTTTCATGATGGGCGCAAACACAAACACAATGCGTTCCATTAGCCCCTGTCAGAATGCTTTCTTTTGGTCTCAGTTCTGCAACTTTGGAAAAACTTATTTTTACTAATGGATATTTGTCCTTGAAGCACCTGTAGGTTTCCTTAAGGTTACATAAAGTTAATCTTTTCTGTTTATAAACTTTTTGACTTCCCTCTTTCACACTAACAAAATTCTTTTTTCCTGGCATTACCCTACTAATTTCATCCGATTTGTAGAATTCCAGCACCTTTGTTACTGTTGACCGTTCTAAAGATTTACCGATTTTAACACCAGGAGTGGATAAAATTCCGTTTTCTTTAGCCTGTCTCTTTGCCACTCCTATCATATGATTTGACGCTTCAAAATGCTGTTTAATTTTATTGTACGACCAATCTTCAAAAATTGTTAAAATTTTAACTTTTAATGTTTTATCATCTGTTGCGCGGAAGGATTCAATTAATTTTGTAATAATATCATTATTGTCTGATTTCTCAGTAGACGTTGTTGCATTGTCCTGAACATGAAAAACTTTCGTTGCTAGGGAACCCTTCACCTGCTGAAGCTTTTCTCGGGGATATCGCTTTTGTATTAATTTTCTCTTTTTGATAGGGGATTCACCTATTGAAACTAAACTCTTATTAATATCCTCAATACTATCAACATCTTGCACAGTCACAGAACTACCTGAAGAAGAAACAGAATTTTCACTTCCTTCGTTTGCCTGGCATTCACTTGATGTATGTTTATCATCACAAGATAACATCACAAGATAGCTTCAGATAACGGTTCATTTGACGCAGAATGAAGTTTGTACACTTTTATGCGGCACGAATTACATATTCGCACATCCAGAGACTCCATTAAATTTAGCTTTGTCAGTAAATCACGACTTAAGCACCTTAGATTGGTTTTTTTAAAAGAGTGCTTTGGAAGATTAAAAGGATTTAAACATTTGTCATATCTTATGCGATGTTCACTGCCACTCATGTTGTAAATTTATTCCACAAGCTTTAATAACACGACCTTCTCCCACCAAAGTTAAATTTGTGACTGGAAGTCCTGAAGCTTTTGTCTCTTTCATCAGCTCACATTGTATAATTCTACGAATGAAACCATGCACAACGTGGGGAGGGAAGGAGAAGGTAGTGATGTCTGCATGATCTGAGACGGTCCTTGCTAATTCACAGGAGATTTTTAGTGGAGCGTGCAGTTGAAGAGATAGATCTTTGCGATAAAGAGTGAATATAGTGAATTTCTGAGACATTGATCACAGCGTAAATCAATTATGCCACCTGTACGTTCTAAATTACGGACCAAAACATTACACAGTCAGAGTAGAGAAATTATTTTAAATGCATGAACATACATGAAGGAAGAAGCTAAAAGCAAAGATTACTTACATCAAAAGATTTTTTCAAAAAAATTCAAAAGTTAAAAAGCATGTATCAGATGCCACAGGAGTATCAGAAAGAAGGTGCATTGAGGAGACATTTTTCTGCATGGACTGTACTGCCTTAGCAAGAAGAAGTTATCTGAGTAGCATAGCTGACGCACCAATTCGCATGGTGTCTGCAGTCACCTGGCTTGTTACTCGCTTTCAAGGCGAATCCAGCTGTACACACAGATCACTACTTCATGTCGTCCGTGTGCGCTTGCAGGCCTCCAGAAAAAAAATTGTAGCAAATGCACTAATGCAAGCTCCATAGTTTTCAACATCTTATTTTACAGATAAAATGTCAGGGAATACGTGTATATTTTTTTTATAGATTTTTAACACAGATTTAAATTCTATTTTTGGTTTTACAAAATATACCATAAAAAAACAGTCGAAAATTTATGTGTAATGATGATTGATCGAAATTTGTTAAAAGTGTTATATTTAACCTTTCCAGTGCGCCAAACCCCAACGCTCAACTCTATATGACCTTAGAGTAACAAGTGATTTTATATTAGGGTGTGCACAGAAATTGCATAGTTTCTAACAGCCATAACTAAGCAAGTAATTTAAAAA
This sequence comes from Tenodera sinensis, assembly GCA_030765045.1. Taxonomy (NCBI): domain Eukaryota; kingdom Metazoa; phylum Arthropoda; class Insecta; order Mantodea; family Mantidae; genus Tenodera; species Tenodera sinensis. Next base: position 89,301,129 of record CM060967.1, read on the forward strand.
TACGGAAATAAAAAAATAGGGGTCTCCTTATTTGATGCCTATTATTTATACAAAAAATTTGAACCTCTTACGAAAAAGTCGTGTTTTACGGGTGTTCGATTTGACATGGATAGACCCATATGGGCATAAGAGTTTGTAAGAATGATTAGTACAAGAGTAGAGAAAGTCATGTGAGTGCAACTTATCAGATTTGTTATGTTAAGTCTGTTTTCATGGCTAATAATGTAGCTTATATTTGCATGTCTGTCTGAGTGCCTACCTGTTGAAGATCATTATCGTCATTTCCACATCATTCATAGTGGTGCAGTTTTCATAATTATGCTTCGTTGGGTCTTTGAGCTATTGAAATCTTTGTGATCTCAGGGCGTGGTAACGGATGGAATGAAAAGTCACACAATGTTTCTTCACCACAATGTATTATTTTATTAACACTTTTACTATATTTTACATTAAAATAAATCCTCCTAGCACCGTTTTAAATGATTTAAAACCTTTTCACTTATTCATTTAGTGGAACTAATGCTTGCTGAAAGTCTGGTGAAAGTTCTACAATGTTCACACGTTATATCAACACGTCCTTACGCCTTGATTACACACACGCTAGTGGGAAGATTATGACATCACCTCACATGACACCACCTTTTTCGTATACATCTGCGTATGCGTCCATCAAATAGTTCTTTCTTGTTAGGGAAGCGATCCTTAACCATCCTCCCTTACTTTTATTATGGAACACATATAATTCTAATATTTATACATATATATTAAAATCAAATATGGAAATATTTATGAGGTCTTTAAACTAACGTAGTTGTTCATAACAATGAACATTTGCAACACGTTTTCGTCATTTAACCAACTCATACCAACATCAAAAAACAAATTACACTTTTAACAAATATTCACATAAACGATTTTCTTTTGGGGTCTTCTAATATTCTGTCTCACATGCCCCTTGTTTTGTTTTTCAAGTTGTCACCTATATTTACAATCTTGAAACACAATACAATACTTCTCCCTATTCCTCTGATACAAGCACTTTTTTTTCTTTAGTCTTCTTCGCTGTATGTTTTTGTCTTTTGTTTTGGCATGACACAGCATGTCTTTATAAATTTCACATATTCAGTTACTACACAATACATGTTCAGTTATTATACATCACATATTCAGTTATTATACAATACATATTCGTTATTGTACAACACATTCAGTTATTATACAACATATGCAGTTATTATACAACATATGTTCAGTTATTATGCAACACATATTCAGTTATTATACAACACATATTCCTAAGATTTTACATTTGACATTGACACAAATAAAAGTCTAAATTCAATTTCTCATATTCCTCAATAAAACGCTTGATCATTAAAAATTTTTGTCATTCATACCTACAAGAAATAGAAACAAATGCCAAAGATAAAAAATGGATTACACTACTTTCCAATCCAGATATAATCCCCCAGAGACCAAGGAAAACAGCTGTTGCAGCCTTCCGACTATTGACAAATCATGACTGCTTGGCAAGTCATCTCTACAGAATAGGTATCTCAGCCTCACCGATATGTGTCCTGTGTAACGATCCAGCAGAAATGAATGAAGAACACTTGAAGACCTGTGAAGCATTAAGATCAGAAGAAACTACAGTTCAAAAGTATTGGAAAGCACGAATGCTAATGGCTTCATTGCCAGATGCAAGGCACTAGAAAACAACAACAACAACATTGACACAAATATAATTTAAGTGTATCATGGTTTATCGTGTGGCTTTTGACTTATGTTCCTTGTTATGAGGAGAGAAAAACAGGATACAAATCTTGAGCTAATGATTATGATCATATTTATGGCAATATTTTATTCAGTTCTTTGCCTTCTTTGTCTTGTAAGCTTATTATGTATAGGCAGGTCGTTGAGTCAATTCTTAAACTCTGATGTTACTAATGGTACCATTTTTTAATTGGGTTCTTATTCACTATTGTTTAGTGCGACATTTCTTCAAGCTTAGCATTGGCTATATCCATCTTAATTCCTGGGCATTGCTTTTCTGACTATGGTTTTTCTTACTTCACTAATTGTCACCTCTTTATCTCTTATCTCTATAAGAGAAAACTTCTATACTTATAATTATTCTGCAATTGTATTATTTTTCTTCTCAATTCACCCTCAACACCTTTGTGTCAAAAATATTTTATCTTTGTCATCACAATTGATTCCTTTCTATTTTTGTCCCTGACATCCTTATGTCAAAAACACATTTTCCGTCGCTCTTCACTTCTTTAATGACAATCAGTGTCCTCATCTGTCTTTGTTGACAATGCTCTTGGTGGTCAATATAGCCAATGACTATGTTGATTTTCCTTCTTGTTGTATTTTCCAATCTGAACATAATCTTCTATAAGTAACCCATTAAAAATTATTATTTTCCATCATCTCTACTATTCCTGCCTTACATGTTTGTTGGCAAAGACTATTTGGTCCTTTCTTTGTATGGTTTTAATTTATTTTTATGGTATCTTCCTACCAACTTGCCATTTGTATTCTGTAGCTCATACGTATGGTCATCCAGCTGTTTTGTTATGACCAGCGGTCCAGTGTACAGTAGTTCCATTTCTTCTCCTTGTGCAGCCATCATGGTGTCGATGTCAATTGTAAATTGCTTAGATTTTGTGTTGGTCATTTAGTTGTTGTAATTTCCCTGAGTGTTGGTGGTAGTTGTTGTTTCTGTATTCTGTGCAACATCTGCCCTATTTGGCACATTTCCATCCTGTTCCTGTTGTCTTATGTTGCCGGTGTTCCATTGGTCTTCGCCCCTTTGGTGTGATCTCCTGTTGTATGAAAGTCTTTGGTTGTTGAAGTATTCCCTACAGAATCGTATGTGGTTCACTTGATGGGTACGGTCTCCTGGTCTTCCACGATCATATGTATATTTTTGGTGTCTCGATTCACGCCTTGGTATCGTGTCGTGGTACCGCCGTCTTGTGTTCTCCATCCTTTCGCCCTGATTGTGTGTTTGTCGGGAAATGGTGTGCCCCTCTCCCCCTGTCATGGGTGCTCCTAATATTTCTATCTTCTCCCTCATTCTGGTTGTTCGTAGTCGCACTCCTGTTTAAGATAGGTGAGTTTGGATGACCGTTTCTATGTCTCTGCTCATTAGGCCGACCATTTTGTGTTTCGAAGGCTGTTAGTAATTCTATCATGTCGGCAAAATCTACTGGTCTCGAAACAATTAATCCTGTTCTCACTGTGTCTGGGAAATGTCTTGTTATGCTGGTAATTAACTCTGCTTCCGACAGGTTAGGGTCTAATAGCTTTCCTTTGTTGGCTACTTTCATAAAATAATCGACTAGCGATAACCCTTTGGTTGGATCATATCTACCTGTTGCTAGCTCTACCCTAGTTTGGTTTTGCTTATCTGGGCCCCAATACCTTGATAGGAATAGATTTCTGAATGAGCTATACGATTCATGACCAGCTAATGTTAGCCTAAGCCATTCCAATGCCTTGTTTTTTAAGCTTTTCTTGACTATCATCATCCTAAGCTCATTTGGTATCCTTTTCACTTTAAAATACTCTTCCATCTCTTTAACAAAGAGTTTTGGATCGTCTCCCTTCTCCTCGTCAAATGTAGGTGGTGTGATTTCATGTAGTATGCTGTTGGTGTAGCATGTGTTGTGTGTTGTGTCATTGTTTGATTGTGAACCTCTTTCTCTGTATGGTAAGTCAACATTTTGTACATTATTCAAATAACTCTCATCTTGTACATTACTTACATCTAAATAATCTTGCCTTTGTAGTGCATTCACAACATCATTTACATTAGCCAAACTTTCTTTTCCTTTTTTCATTTCTTCACAAATTGATTTTAAATCATTCTTTAGTTCTAAGTGACTGTTTCATATCATTTATAGCATCCTGTTGCGAATGTACCACATCAGTCATAGTCTTAATTTTAGGAATTACAATTTGTTCTACAGTTTCATTAATAATGTCTTTCTTTACTACCGCAATCTCTTTCCTTAATCCCTCAGTTATTTCTGCTTTTACATTTGTAATCTTACAGTCTACACTTGCATTACATTTTGTTATTTCATCTCTACATCTACCAATTTCTCCTTCTAATACAATCTTATTTTCTCTCATTTCCCATCCTATCTCCTATGATTTCTATCCTAGCTTCTAAGACTTCCTTTGTCTTATTTAAGTTTTTGTGTACTAATTTTAAATTAGTTTCCATTACTTTCATATTTTCTTTACACTCCTGTCTTCCTAATTCTATTTTCTGCTCTAAGTCCTTTCTCACTTCCTCTATTTTCTGACCTATCTCTTCCTTATTCTGTTCTAGTTTCTGGCCTATACTCTGACCTAAACTTTGTTCTATGTCCTGTCTCACTCCCTCCATTTTCTGACTTAAACTTTGTTCTATGTCCTGTCTCACTCCCTCCATTTTCTGACCTAAACTTTGTTCTAGTCTTTCAAACATGATCATCAATAACCTTTGGTCTTTTCCTATTGCTACCTGTTCCCCGCTTTCTGGTTCTATCTGTTAACTAGGCCTATCTGCACCTTCCCCTACTCCTGTTCTACCGCTTCGCAGTAACATAGAAATAAAAATAAACTGGATGTAAAAATAAAAATTTTTGTTCCTACTTTTTTCTCGTTGATTTGTCCAGTTACGTGCGTCTCCTGGGCAGTTGGCTTCGCCAGACAATCTCTGGTGTTTTCCCGCGTTGAGTATCCGTTCATCGGTGTTCTGATATTGTATATTTCAAACGATGGTCTAATGGCGTCTTCTTTCTTTTTGACGCGAAGATATGGCGTCACTTGGTATTTCGCGTAAGTTCATTTCCCGTTAATTTCCATTCCATCCAAATTCGTGCCCCACGTTGGGCGCCATTTGGTGCAGTTTTTATAATTACGCTTCGTTGGGTCGTTGAGCTATTGAAATCTTCGTGATCTCAGGGCGTGGTAATGGATGGAATGAAAAATCACACGATGTTTCTTCACCACAATGTATTATTTTATTAACACTTTTACTGTATTTTACATTAAAATAAATCCTCCTAGCACCGTTTTAAATGATTTAAAATCTTTCCACTTTTTCATTTAGTGGAACTAATGCTTGATGAAAGTCTGGTGAAAGTTCTACAATGTTCGCACGTTACATCAACACGTCCTTACGCCTTGGTTACACACACGCTAGTGGGAAGATTATGGCGTCACCTCACGTAACACCGCCTTTTTCGTATACATCCGCGTATGCGTCCATCAAATAGTTCTTTCTTGTTAGGGAAGCGATCCCTAACCATCCTCCCTTACTTTTATTATGGAACACATAATTCTAATATTTATACATATATATTAAAATCAAATATGGAAATATTTATGACGTCTTTAAACTAACTTAGTTGTTCGTAAAAATGAACATTTGCAACACGTTTTCGTCATTTAACCAACTCATACCAACATCAAAAAACAAATTACACTTTTAACAAATATTCACATAAACGATTTTCTTTTGGGGTCTTCTAATATTCTGTCTCAATAGTACGCAGTGATTCACAGACAGTAATGAATAGAGACTACCTAATCCATTGTATCACAGTCTCAAAAATTAATGACAGTGTTCAACCATGTAAATATTATTGGAAAGCCTGTGGAAAAATGGAAAAAATGCAGTTGGAAAAGCATTAGCGACATGTTTTTGTTTTGTCTGAAAAGCATATGAGCATCCTTCAATTTGAATAAACAATGTAAATTATAAAATTGATAACTTGTTAAATACATTTTGGTCATATTAATTATTTCTGAGATTTTCTGTTGGTTTAAAATTCATCTACTTAATATAGTTTACAAGTGCTGTTATTGTCCTTTGTTTTTGTGAGGTCATAGAGACAATTAAATTGTGACATGATAAACCTTCAGTCCAAAGGATTGCCTGCTGACTTGTTGAGACACTGTGTTATAAATATATTATCTTGTCAAATGTAATCAACATAGGTATTGCTTTCAAGGCTATTTTGAGAAGTTGTAAATCTCAGTGCGTTTAACAAACATTGCTTGTATGGCACATACATGAGTCTCTTATTGCCACAGTTTTTCATGTGTAATAATATGTAATGGTATGTGGATTATTAAAGTTAATTCAAGTGTAATGAACAACATAGCTGAATTGCATAAAAATTTACAGCTATTGTTGTCACTTATTGCTGACCACATATCTATTGTTGGTAAACGGATTGTGTTTTCAGATTTAATCCTCTAATTATTGTACTTACACAATAACAGCAAATCGTGCAACGTTTCAGATTATGTACACAAGGAGCTTCCAGTGCTGTCAGTGGTAAATCGCTACTGATTGCTGCTGAAGTCTCAGGAAAAGGAACAAGCTTCTCTCCCGGGAAGGATTATCCTGAATATGAACATCAGAACAGTGATGACACACAAATTCCAAGTGCAGAAGAACATGTTCTGTCAGAACAATTCAGTACATGTAGTGGGAAAAGGGACATGTACATAAGGCCTTTGAACTTGAAACAAAAGACTTTGACTCATCAGCGCAAAAGACCTCACAAATATGAAACAAGTGATAAGAGTTGCTTGGCAGCTTATAAAGCACATTCTTTGATTCACGAAGGTAAGAAGCCACACCAATGTAAAACTTGTGATAAGAGCTTTCTTCACTTGTCACACTTGAAAACACATTCTTTGATCCATGAAGGTCAGAAGCCACACCAATGTAAAACTTGTGACAAGAGGTTTACTCAGTTGTCAAACTTGAAAACACACTATTTGATTCATGAAGGTAAGAAGCCACACCAATGCACAACTTGCGATAAGAGCTTTAATCAGCTGTCATATTTGAAAAGACATTCTTTAATTCATGAAGATATGAAGCCACACCAATGTAAAACTTGCGATAAGAGCTTTACTCTGTTAGGAAATTTGAAAGCACATTCTTTGATTCATGAAGGTAAGAAGCCACACCAATGTAAAACTTGTGACAAGAGGTTTACTCAGTTGTCAAACTTGAAAGCACATTATTTGATTCATGAAGGTAAGAAGACACACCAATGCACAACTTGCGATAAGAGCTTTAATCAGGTGTCATATTTGAAAAGACATTCTTTAATTCATGAAGATAGGAAGCCACACCAATGTAAAACTTGCGATAAGAGCTTTACTCTGTTAGGAAATTTGAAAGCACATTCATTGATTCATGAAGGTAAGAAGCCACACCAATGTAAAACTTGTGACAAGAGCTTTACTCGGTTGTCACACTTGGAAAGACATCATTTGATCCATGAAAGTAAGAAACCACATAGATGTAAGACTTGTAATAAGAACTTCAGTACCTTGTCAAATTTGAAAAGACATTCAATTCAAGAGAGTAAGCAGTAGTGTTGGATGAAGCACATGACTTTGCTAGAACTGGTTCCTCTCTGCCATCTGAGAAGACATGTTGAGGAAGCATTTCTAGCTCCACCATGACAAGGTGCTGCTTATGAGTTTTAGTTAAGGTATTATCCATCTACTATGTGGCAGTACCATGACTGCCTCTAATTCAGGAGGTCCTACGTTGGAATCTCGATTATGGTACATTACATGGATAAGGTTTCAATCTTGTTCTTTGTTAGATGGGTTTTGTTTACTGATTCGTCATGAAAAATAGAAATTTTTCCAAAGGTATTAAAATATAAAGGTGCCCTTAAATGTCAGCATTTTGTATAATTAGTTTTATAAATCATTTAATTTTGTTTTCCTTTCAGAAACAATCAAACTTTGTGGTGTCACTGCCAGAGCGGTATCACCTGGGGCAAAATTCTTAATTACCTGGGAAATTCTACTAGTCTTCAAGATCGAAGAAAAGGTGGTTAGGGGCTCTAGCTATAAAAATATAGTGAAATTTGGTTTTCACAGCGATTTGAGAAATCGGAAAGTAAAGCGCAATCTTAGTTCTGCGCCCATTTTATATAGAGGAGTAGATAGCTTGAATTTTAATTGGCATATTTTCAGTATAATGACCTTGTGTGATTATCTAGTATTCCCTATACTCAGTTTTCACTCTTATTAATATGTCGGGTTGAATTTTCACTCAAACCCACATATCTCATTCTGATTTTGCTGATAGTTAACTCACTTCACGGTCACTGTGATAATGTCAACTAGTTCTACTAATGCTCTACTTTGTTCCACAATATTCACTTTCTATTTTTTTAATGGATGGGCTGCTCCCCACCCGCTGTGATGTCGATCACCCAGCACCCAGTCATTCTCTGGCATGCATTCTACATCACCCCCTATCCCACTTAACTTTCTTGTCTTTGATATAGCTGTGTAATGCATCAATCCCTCTGACCACTTCTAGCTGGTTTCCTTACTCGGGAGTCAAACCAGGGTGCGAAATCATTAAAAGTTAGTAGGGGTAGAGCATTTTAGTATAGTATGTTTCACTGTTTATCTCATTATATAAACCGCCCCCGCCCCCCAACCCTGGGATATATTAGTGGGGGAAACACTGGGTATAAAATCACTGGTGGGGTAAAATCCTATCCATCCCTGCCGGAATTTCACTCACTGAGTCAAACCCATAATGTCTCCTATCCCATGCTGTAACTGAACTAACCGCATTTCACCATTATCACAAATTAACTTCCAGAATGATGGTTTTTGTACCACTCCTTAATTCAGTTTCTCATTCACTGATGTACCCACTGACATACTCACTGACTCACTCCCAAACACTGCAAGACTCATTTTGACAGACTGTAAGACTTGCTCGCATTGCAAAATTAAATAATGGGTAATCTTAATTTATCTGTATTAGAAGTACTTAAAATCAGGCCTAGCTAGTAATTTTACTCCATCCCTTATGTTGGCGCTGTCAGTCCTGCATGCACATTAACCAACACATTATTTTCTGTTGTCCTCAAGACATAATTCTGCTATAAAAGAAACCTAAATAGGAAGGGCTGATTGAAGCTAAATCTTTCCTATATGAACTTCAAACAAGAAGCAAACTGCTAGTAAAGAAGTGCCCGATCAGAATAGTGGAAGGTTCCTTTACACTTCCAAAGGAGAACAGGTTTGTTTGAAATGACTGACTCCTTTGATCTGTCATTAGTTTTGAGTATCTGTGAATTGATAGCTTGCACATCTTTTCTGTAATGCACACTTTTGTCTTACAAGGAAAGGTTTGACAAACTTACTACAGAAAGAATATAGAAATCAATGTAATATATGTTTTCTATGAAATAAAGCTTGTAATAGTGTAAAACATTTCCATAGTCAGTGTTCTATTTTAACAGATTTATTGACTCGCATTCCAATATACAAGTTGTATTTAATATTACACGCATTAAATTAGCTTATATATACATTTGTTCTACACATTTCTTATCCTAGCTTCTGATTGCTGTATTAACTGCCTTAAAATTCATCATTGGTAATATTAGCAAGAAATGTAAAACCACTTTTTCTGTTTTTAGTAGTTCACTGCTGTTTATTGTTCATTGTCCACATGTTATTACAGCTTTCTGAGAATTTTTCTGTGTTTTTAGTTTTACACTCCCACTTCCATATTGAAATATAACATGGAAAGTATCATCTAATCATAATGCATTAAAGCTTGCAATTCTTGCTTTTTCTCCCCATTTTTTTCCCCTTTCCCCCTGCAATAACTGTTACCAGAAACTAGTATTTAATATTGATCTCCCATTTGTTGTAAAGAAGCATGTCTTTAGTTTTATTCATACCTAAGCAAAGATATATTGTGAAAAAATTAATGTGTATACAAGAATCAGATATATGGTTTGTCATTGGTAGAGAAAGTTATCTAAATACAACTGGACTTCTCTAAATGCTCAAGAGAATGCTTTTTGGTCTAATCAGTTCAAAATGCACCAAGGCAACAATATTTTTGAAATAAAAATGAGTTTAGTAAAAACTGTTTAAGAGAGGGAGCTGTACAGCACAATTAGGTATGAACAGGGCCCTCACAAACTGTTTATAAATTAATATAGAGGTCACAATATCCATTTAGACAATATCAGTATAACATGAATCTATGAATATTAAAGAGTGGACACATAGGCAATTCTCTCAAGAGAAAATTATATAGGTACTTTCCTGTTATTGTGTGTCCTGTTCTGGATCTTGAAGCAAAACCTGAACGCTCCTTGGAATGCTGTGTGTATATAAATATCACATAATTTATATAGCATATATTTACATAATTTGAGTCTTTCTTTCAAGAGTTCTTGCTATATTGTAGTGTTGCAGCAGTTTTCACAATTTCATATGCTATCTCATTGTCTGATATACCACAGTGTCCAGGAATCTGTTGTAGTTGTATTTCTTTTCCCTTTTGTATTAAGTCTAACAATGTCTTTTTGTACTGGTAATGTTCGATAAGAGTATGTTGGCTTATATTTACTTATACTATATATTGCTGCTAGAGAGTCGGTGAGAATGCAAACTTGGTTGCTCTCTGCTTGTGAGATATATTGGAGATTTTCATCCTAGCTAGTAAATCTTTGTTGAGGCTAGAGAGGATGTGCATGGTAATTAGTATTCATCTTTGCTATCTGGTATAGTATCCTGCTCCTGGTCTATCATTTCCAAGGTTAAGGGATCCATTAGTATAATTGTGAAAGTATTCCTCATAATTGTTGGCAATTTGTTCCCAAGCACTTAATTGCAACATGTATCCTGGTTTATTAGTGTACGCACATGGTAACTTAATATTAGATTTTGGAGTGGACCATTTCCATGGAGGTATTTCATTCAGCTGCTATTACTTAAGAGTTCCAGGGGAAGAGGTTGTGAATGATTGTAGTCTGTACTGTTTTACTATAGTAATAAAATCTTCTGGAAAAGGCCACGTCTTGGTTGTGTTGTTGCCTCGTTTCACCCTACTATGTAGAGCTTCTTCAGGGCTAATGCTCTACATAGTAGGATGAAACATTGGCAACAACACAACCAAGACATGGCTTTTCCCGGAAGATTTTATTGCTATCGACACCGGCCGCCGAAGTCCACGTAATTTACTGTTTTATCATGTTGTTCTCTCCATATTTGATTAGGGCCTTATGTTGGCAACTACATGTAGTTTTGCATATTGAATCCAAATTAGTTTTTGTATATAAAGATCAATAGGCATTGATTAAGTCCTATTTCTATGGCACTTATTGGAGTAGTTTTTGGGACTACCAGGCACAACCCCAAGGCTACATCCTGAATGACTTGAATCTTTTGTAAGTGGATACCTGCTGCACTGTCCCATATTTCACAGTCGTATGTTAGTTTTGCCTGATGTAGGCAATTTAAAACAATCTTAATGTAATGTCAGGTTCTCATGTTTTACTGGCTAAAATTTTTAATAGTTCAAGCTTCTGTTACATTGTGTAACAATGGTTTGGATGTGAGATTTGAATAATAATTTCTCAGGATTTTTGTGTATCAGTGTTTAATCTATCTTATAGTGAAGGCAGTACATTCAATTTTTCATTAGAAATCTTTAAATTCCACTTCTTTGCCCAATTACTGATACTATCACATGCTTTTTCATCATGGCTTCTAATTTAATTGGATCTTTGTAGACCATATGAGGATGTCATCAGCATATATATATATATATACTGATGTTAGCTTTTGGAGGCAGAATCTTTGATAAATAAAGAAAGCATGATATTAAACAGTGTGTGAATACACACTGATCCTTGTGGAAACCCACTATACATTTTTTGTAGGCTTGACAATTGGTTGTTCACAGAAGTCTGAATTTTTCCACCACTAAAGCAAAAATAGGAGTTTGGGTATTTTACCTTTATTTACAGTATTTCATGTGTTGTGAAAACAGACTTTTGCAGTGTTATGTTAAACACAGCTTGTAAGTCCATCACTGCAATTGTCACTTCCTTGTTGTGAATCCGAAATATACTTCCTGAATAACATGTAACAAAGCATCAACTGTGCCACTTGAAGGTCTCATGCCATACTGGTAAGGACTAAAAAGATTGTTCTTTTCAAGTCTCCATGATGCATTCTCTAAACTGAGCAGTTTAGATAGACAAGATATTCATGAAATGAGTCTATGTGATTTGCATTGTGTGTTCTTGGGCGGTTTAAGTATTGGTATTATAATGATTGTTTTCCAGGGTTCACATTACTAATATTAGTTCCTCTTTGCACTTTGTGAAGACATGTCAAGGTGACATTTCCCTTTCTACCTGAGGAGCTGGTTATGGTTTTTAATTACAGTATTATCTGTATGGTGTGGGGGTAGCACATATGCCTCTCATTCTAGAGATCCTGTGTTTGAATCTCAGTTAGGGTCCAGTACCTAATTTTCTCTTTTTGTAAAAAGAGAATGTTGAGTAACTATAAGCTCTATATCCTGGACTCATCTGAGCATAATATCACCCATTTCATTCCTTGATATGATGTGGGTAAATTCAAACTTATTTATTGATCTTGTTTTTCTTCAGAAGGATCTATATATACTTATACAAACTAGCAATTTTGCCATCGGTATAAAGCATTGTTTCTGTTGGATGAGTTCAAGGTAGAAACAGTACTTGTTAATTCTATGTAAGCAATCTGTATAATTAGTTTTAGAAACCATTTCTCAGTTTTTTTCTTGTTGAAATAATCATCAAATATGTTGTCACTTTGCAAGTATGTTATCAGGATAAGATCCCAAATTCCGTGTGGAATTATTCTTTTTGAGATGGAAGGGCACTGACATACTAATGACTCACTCCAAGGTAACTTGCTATGTAAAATTAATTTATGGTTAACATACATTTATCTAAAGTAAGAACAAATTAGAAACTAAAAACTTCACAGTTTCTGATTTGTTCTTACTTTAGAATCTTGTTAATAGCTTCCTTTTTTCCTTATATACATTTATCTGTTTTAAAACCAGGCCCAACTACAGGATTTTACTCCCTCCCTTAGATTGCCACTCACATAGCTGCATATGCGGTATCCTACACGTTTTCTTTTGTCTTTAAGCCATGTTTCTGCTGTAAAATAGGGATAGACATGTACTTACTAGGTACTGGGAAAAGTGTAGATCACTGTAATATATATTTTGTGTGAAACTAAAGTTTTCATGATTCATAATTAGGGCTAGGAAGTTCATGCATTTGCATGTTTTTTCATAGTGGTTAAAAATGAATGCTTTTACAATATGTGCATGAATTATGGAATTCTCAGTTATTTGGACATGATTTTAAGGTGCATATAACTGCATATTTTCTTGATTTTGATAAATGCACAACATTTCAATATTATAGCCCCTATATTGCATATTTTAATGATCTTTATGTTTTCTTATTATTTTTTCCATCTGGATAATATTTTTCATATTGGTAGTATTGCACATAATGATGCAACTTACAAGGTGATGAGAACTAATGCTTTCTCATGCAATGAATCTCCTGTTTCCATCCTTTTATTATATGTATGTGCATAGAGAATAATGAGTGCGTTATCTGAGAGGTTTATATTAACAAAGATAAAGTGTAGGTCAATGTTTTGAACAGCACGATTATAGCAACCCTTGTCTGCCCACCAGTAGTTGTGTCGTGGTCTTCAAACGTAACAGTGTTGTGAACTGATTAGAATAAATTAAATTAGGCATATAAAATGTTAAAAAGCTCTTCAAATGCCGAAAATAAAACCAACTTCGAGTGCTAGATTAATTAATTTACAGAAAGGGTTTTCGGGTGATTCAGTATCTACAGATTATAGGGTACTGTTTTGTGGAGAAAAATCTGATGTGTTGCACTCACATGACTTTCTCTACTCTTGTACTAACCATTCTTACAAACTCTTATTCCTATATCTTCTTTCTTGATAGTTGAGATACACATTTGTACAAATTTATCTTATTGCTTATTTCCTTGTAGGTGCAAGGGGAATGTTATACTACAGTAGGATTTGTGCGATAGTAAAATGTTTGAGATTCTGTTGTCTTTGCACACTTAACATAAAAAAATGAACAACGATGATCCATTTCACGAAAGTTCTAAGTTTTCTGAAACTCGCACACATAACAAGGAATATCTCAGAAATGGTTCACCCTACAAGAAAATTTATTGAGACATAAATTGTGTATTTTAGCAAGATCTACATTTTTTGTGTAGTATAATTTGGTCTATCTCTAACGGTTTACCAGTTATGCAAAAGTCGTCCAGAGTAAATACGACTACAGGGGCTATAACCAGAAAATTCAAGATATACATTTCATTTGTCAGCAAAATATCTCAAACATATGACATTTTCATCAAAATCGTTAGAGCCATTTTCAAGAAAATCAAAATTTTCCATATAAAGGGTAGTTTAGGGTGGGGCTATTTTCTTCAAAGTCTTCGTGCCACATCCTTGAAAGACATTAAGTTTAAATACCAACTTTGGTTTTTAACCGACTTTTCGTTTTTTAGTTATGCTGTCCACAGACTGACAGACTGACACACCAGACACACACACGGACCTTTTTCTAAAAATGCTTTTTTTTTATTCAGGGCACCTCAAAACATGTATTTCCGGTGAAATCTCGACATCGAATTTTTGGGTGGAATACAATACTTCCCCTACTTACCTGTAGAGAAAGTAAAAATGAACAACGATGATCCATTTCATGAAAGTTCTGTTTTCCGAAACTTGCACACAAGAAATATCTCCAAAATGGTTCACCCTACAAGAAAATTTATTGAGACATAAATTGTGTATTTTAGCAAGATCTACATTTTTTGTCGAGTATAATTTGGTCTATCTCTAATGGTTTACCAGTTATGCAAAAGTCGTCCAGAGTAAATACGACTACAGGGGCTATAGCCAGAAAATTCAAGATATACATTTCATTTGTCAGCAAAATATCTCAAACATAAGACATTTTCATCAAAATCGTTAGAGCTATTTTCAAGAAAATCAAAATTTTCCATGTAAAGGGTAGTTTAGGGTGGGGCTATTTTCTTCAAAATCTTCGTGTCACATCCTTGAAAGACATTATACTTAAATACTAACTTTGGTTTTTAACTGACTTCACTTTTGAGTTATGCTGTCCACAGGCTGACAGACTGAAACACAGACACACACACGGACCTTTTTCTAAAAATGTTTTTTTTTATTCAGGGGGCCTCAAAACATGTATTTCCGGTGAAATCTCGACGTTGGATTTTTGGGTGGAATACAATACTTCCCCTACTTACCAGTAGAGAAAGTAAAAATGTAAGGACTGAGAAACGATTTCAAATAGTTCAGCACATAAACACAGCAAAACAAGGAGAATTTAATCAGAAAACTCGCAAACAAAGAACCTGTTCAAAAACAGCTAGTAGAGTGTTTAGGAAATAGGGTTATTGAATTTTCCTATGTCCTGTGCCAAGCATTTTTAGCTGCTGATATTGCCGTGTTCAAAGTTAACAATCTGACGTTAAAAACTTTCTTGCTAAGTACATCCGACATGTACCTGAAGAAAGTACACTACGTAAGACTCACATAGGACATTGTTACAATAATGTATTGATATATATACATAAAATGGATTAGCGGATCAGTTTGTGTGGTTGTCTGTTGATGAAACCCCTGATTCTGAGCGCCATTCTATTGTTAATATAATCATGGGTGCTTTAAATAATGAACAAAAGACTACACCTTATCTTTTTAATGTGTGCGAATTGTCGGCCACTGATAATGTAACTGTGACCCAGTGTGTGATTAACTCTTTGAAATTACTATGGTCATGTGGAATCAAATACGACCGGTTACTTTTATTTGTTACTGATGCAGGTCCTTAAACGGTAAAATCAGGACAAACTCCGAAAGGTATTTTTCCTAACTTTATTCATATAACTTGTTTGGCACACGCTCTTCAGAGGCAATGCATGATTCTATCCCATTGGTAGATAGATTTGTGTCCAGCACAAAGAGAATTTTTGTTAAATCTCCTAAAAGAGTTAAGTTGTTTAAATCAACAGCACCTAATACCCGACTTCCTTCTACACCAGTGTTAACACGATGGGGAACATGGGTCAATGCAGTTTTATATTATGCTGAGCACATAGAAATAGTCGAAGAGGTTGTTAACTTGGACTCGAAAAATGCTTCATCATAGAGACTGACCAAAATATTCTGTCAGGCACTGGGTCAAAAGAGGATCTCAGTTTCGTATCTGCCCATTTTTCTTTCTTACCAACAGCCATAACGGCAGTGGAAGCTGTAGGATCTCCTTTACATGAATCATTTACTGTCTTTGAAAAAACAATATGTGATCTAAGTTTGGTTCCTGGTAGAATAGGACAAAAAGTGAAAGAGAAAGTGAATTATGTAATTTCAAAAAATTCTGGTAATAAACAGATGTGCGATATTCAAGACATCCTCGAAAGAAAACCATCTGTCACATCAAGACACTTGACTCTGTGAAACAGTTAACATCATTTAAATATGCGCCGATAACATCTTGTGATGTAGAGAGTTTTTCATGCTTCAAAATTGTTTTGCGAGACAACAGATGAGGATTTGCAGTAGAAAATTTGTGCAGTGTTGGTTATGAACTGCAATTTAGAAGTTAATAATAGCAACGGGACCACTTCTGCTTCAACCTCGAAGGAATAAGGTAACTTTATTATTTATACTAACTCGTCTTGTCTACTGCAAAGGGACATTAATTGTTTTAATTAATTAGTGCAGATTTCTTGAGATATTTTCAAGTTTTTAAGAACATATTTGCATGCATATTTCAGTGCTTTTTAGGGCATGAACTTCCGAACCTAGTCATAATACTTAGTATATTGTGTTTTTAAAAAGTTTGACTGCATGCTCCACTACATAAGTAGAATGTAATACATGCATTGAGTTAGCTTCCATAAACATATATAGGTACATTATCTTAGTACTTGTTCTGTGTATTAATTACCTTGAAACTCATCAAGTGCCATGTGTAATTTATCAAAGAAGAGCAGAAAATATTTTTGTCATAAAAATGAGTTTTGTGATAAATGTTTAGGAGATGGAGCTATACACTATAATTTGTATGCAGCGGGTTACAACTAGAGTTCATTCATTTATTGTGTTAGAGGTTGCAAAGTCCCATTGGACATTGTCGGTGTGATTTCAACCTTATGTAACATAGGCTTTGTTAAATATTTGAAATTAAAATGATAATATTAGAAATAAATGGAAATACAAGATATCACTACCTGCCTGAATATATGAAACACCATCTCATTTTGTTTCTTCCTACTTGAATAGCAATTACAGAGAAGTTATAGCAATGGACTTCACAATACATACAAGTACAAAAACACCTCACAAAACCTGCTCTTTTGGCAGCTTGAATTCAGAACTAATGATGAACATCTTTCTGAGAACAATTCTTTATTTGCAGAGACAGTGGTGCAAAAATTAATAAATGCACAATCTTGTGTTTTCATAGTTATGATATAAAAGTATCTTTATTTTAATTTTCTTTGAAATTTGGTTTCTATTTTGCTATTGAAGGGCAGTACCAACCGTGCATGCATGCTGTCTTACACATGACATCGTTTACACTCTTCACAATATGAAATATGATTTTGTTATGTGAAAAGACGTCATATAATGTGGATACATGGGTTACAAAATTCTGAAATGGTAATATTTACTCCAGAAATAATCTAATATTAATATTACTAGCTTCTATTAATTCCATTTTGACCCTGCAGGATACGATACTCTGTCCTTGGACTGCATGTACATATGCTGTAAATTTATAAAATGACAGTTTCAGTTTCTAGTGTCAACAATGTCTGTTGTACTTACGTAAGTCCTTTAACTTCAATATGAGTAAGACTGAACTCAAGACATTGTGGTCCACAGTGAAACCACTAGGAACTGAAATTAAAGGGCGCACGAAATAAGGCATATGAATATCTCCAATCCCGAATCAGCTATGGTGTGCTATTGCCGGAGCAACAGTTTACTTTACGTCTTCTCAGAGTATGGAAAACCTCGGAAAAAACCTTACCTGGATAACTTACCCTAAGCGAGATTCGAACTCGCGACCTCATGAACGTGAGGCAGACACACTAACCATCACGCTACCGAGGCGGGCCGGGTCGCTATAGCTATGCGAAAGAAAGAGAGGGAAGATATTCATGTGAGACGGTAGCGAAAGCGGGGAAGGATTGCAAGGTGCTGAATTAAAACCAATCATAACAATTTCTTTCCCTTTAAAAAGAGAGGATAGCTCTGCAATCCTATAATTAGCTTCAAATATAAATTCCTCGTCTAAGCTGGAAATTTTCATTCGCCATCTATTGTTTCAAGGGAGTTTATAACCCTCATGATGAAGTTGGACCTAAGTGATTGAACTTACAATCCTGGCTTTTTAATTTTATATTGTATCTGCTTTTCTAGGAACGTTTTCATGTACATATTTTTGTTATCGGAGTGAATATGAAAGAGTTACACGGCGGTTTAAATAAACTTAACTGGAGGACAGTTGCGCATTTAAGCCATTTTCAGATATTTCTCATATTTTCTAACATTGCTACGCAAACTTTCTGCTTATATGCCAATCAGTTTTTAAATTATGTATTCTAAGCACAAATGTACATTATTTATTAGCAAATGCCTAAGCACAATTTCAAACCAGATTTTACGATTAATTTCCCACTGTGACTTTCTCGGTTGTATATTTTAGACATTTTTTCAGCATTTAAAATGTTTCTTACCATGCAATTTATAGGTTGTCAGAGTGAAACTACGGAAATAGTTTCCTCAATAAGTGCTAAGTAAAACTTGCTATGCAGTTGTTAATGTAAGGCAAGTGTGTTGCGACAAAGTTTGGTATATACATTCTTTTTTTTCAAAGCGAAATGCACAAAATAGAAAACCTCAATTGAAAAAAATTAAGTTTTTTAAACCCAATTGTGTTAAAACTCTTTTCTTAGCAAACTTATTTTACAGCTCAAGCAGGAACACAAACATGCGGTATTGTTAAACAATTGTGAACATTGCATCGTGAGGAGAATCGCTTATAAAATAACTTACATTTGTGGTTTAAATCACGTAATCCAGGAATGACTTAATATACATGCAGGGCCGTATTTACGTAAGGGCAAACCGGGCAACTGCCCAGGGCGGCACATTATAGGGGGCGGCAAAATTACTGGAAAGCTGCATCAAAAAAAAGCATAGACATGAAAGATCAAGTTCCTTTTGATTCTGGATAAATTGATTGAAGAACTGAACAACAGGGTTTCTTCCTACAAGGAATTCAGTGAACCATTTATGCTTAGTCCACTTGAAATTCAGGAAGCATCATCCAGACTTCAGAAAGTCTACAGTTCGGATCTTGAAGATTCAGCATTTGTACTTGAATGCTTACACTTCAAAAGCTACATAGAAAAGAATGAAAATGCGACGCACTCTCCAAAACAGCTGTAAGGTAACTGTCTAGAGAGTGTTTACCCAAACTTAAACATAGCTCTACAAATATACTTGAGCACTCCTGCTTCCAACTGCTCAACTGAGAAATAATTTTCTGCTCTAAGACGCATAAATAATTATTTAAGAACATCACAAGTGAAGGATTGTCTTAGTTATCTTGGTGTTCTTGGAATTGAATCTGACTTACCAGTGAAAATGGACTATAACAAACTCATAAACTTGTTTGTAAATGACTGGGCAAGGAGGAAGCCTCTTGCTATTTAAACAGTATATGTTTTGACATCTAATAGGGGCTGATGCCTCTCTAGCGTAAGTTCTTTCTATTAAGATGTTCCTACTTAAATTTTAATAACCTCACTTATGGTGTTAGCCACTCATACTTAAGTGTCCAAACTAGTGAAACCATTCTCTATGTTGTGAAAATTTAAGTAATATATGTATTGCAAGTTGGGGGGGGGGGTGCAAATGTTTTTTTGCCCAGGGGCGTCAGAGGTCCTAAATTCGGGTCTGTATACATGCATCATACTTTGCAGCTATACTTCTTTATAACAGATACAACACGCGTTATAATTTTAGAACACCCAGGAAAGCACTTGGGATTTTCGAAAATTCACCCAGCATTCCCCTTAAAATACAGTACCTAAAACCATATACCTAAGAACATATACTTGAAATCAGGAAACTCACTGAATGTTCACTTACATTACATGCCTTAACTGTTAGCACCCGACTCTTTTTAAATGTAGTGTTCATATGCATTTCTTCTAAGGCCAACTCCTTTAGAAAATTGTAAACACTGACAATAATTACCTGCACATCTTTGGGCTTAGCGTCCAGCAAAGTTTGCAATCACTGAGACTATTTGATATTGCAATTTGCCTTACAAATGAATGTCAAAAGGACTAATGCTAACGATTATATGAGGAATGTTAAGATCAGGAAAAAAGGTTTCAATTTTGAAATAAATATGCTATGAAAAGTGGTATGACCCAAGAAGTAATGGCATCTTTTCAGGATTTGAGATAGTATATTATAAAACTAGTAGTAAAGCAAAGCATGCTTAACTATAAGTCATTACGTGTTGTTGCAAATAAATCTGAAGCTATTTGGCATATAAAAGGTGAAACTGGTAGAGTGAATGAATTCCACAATATTGAAGTATGAAGGTGCAATGGTAAACTTGCTTCAGAAACAAATGCTATTTTAATTTAATTCAAATTCTTTATTGCTTTTATACTTGACATTACAAGTTTTAAGCATTATCACTTAATAAGAGATCATATGCAATACACAAGTTTGCGTTATTAAGTTGTTCATAAGAACAGGAATCACCTAAACAACAAGAATTCCTCAAGTCTATATAATGGTCTATTTACAAGCTAGTGCCTTAATTTTATTTTAAGTGTGCTACCTTTTATAGAGTTGAGTTCTCTTGGAAGTTTATTATACGGGGTTGCTTGAATGTATAAGGGATCTTCTCCTTTATGTGATTATCCTCCCCTTATGTTGGACTTAAGTTGACTAGCACTTACAAGTCAATGCCTAGTCAGACGCCTGTCGGGGAGCACAGGAACCTATGCACCGGACAGAGTGAAGACTTGGAAGCGGGTGGTCAGCCAAGTACCAGGTATGATAATGAGAAAGAAATTATATAAAATGCAGGCAAGATAGATGCAGGCAAGATGGATGAATAGAAAGCTGATTACGGAGCAATGAGTGGTGGAGGAAACTGGAGAACCTGCAAACCTGCCCAGATGCCTCTTTGTCCACCACGAATGCCACATGTGGGTCCCTGGGATTGAACCCGGGCTGCTTAGGTGGTAGGCAAGTGGTCTAACTACTCAGCTACCGTGCCCTCTTGTTTAAGGAATCTTTATCACTAAATTTCCTAATATGAGCACATTATATATACCATTTTGCCTTCTCGTATTATATACATATACGTCATAATTTCCAGCAAGACTATATTATGTAGCAAGTTACTTCTCTGTCTACATACAATCAAATGACTGTAAGTGTATTATCTTCTATAAACATTCTTTGCAACAATCTACAGTGCTAATATTTGATATGCATTTCTTTTGTAAAATCAGTAGTCTATTTCTCTCTTTGTACAATTTGTTTACAATTCAATAGTGTTTAAATGTCTAATCCTATAATAACACAATATAATTTTCCATATTTCTTTAAGTTACTATATTTTCATGGACCCATAGCATCAAACACAATGTTTACCAAGCCATTGGGTCCTATTTACTCCTTTTCTGTCAAACATCTACATTTTCTTCTTACTCCTTATTTATAATTTTCCTTAGTCATCTATTTCTAACTATGGCTAAATACTTTCCTGTTTCCAATAAATTCTTTTTTGATTTTACGCTCAATAACTTTTTAACTAAAATTTATTTAGATAACAGTCCAATTCTTCTTTTCTACCTTTCCTCTCCAATTCTTTGTTTCCTCACATTCTATCAATAAATGGCACAAACTATTTGTTTTCATATAACTGAAGCTAAAATTGTCGTTCTACGCTTCTCGTTTTCGCCAGTTGATGCTTAAATGTCGTTGGTGACGTGGTGTTGCCCTTTGATGTGGTTTGCTCCGGCTAGTCAGCTTGAGATCTCTTACTTTTATCTCGGGTCTGCGTAGATGTGATGGACAACCCAAGGAAAAACTTTTGCATATATTATTTATTGCATCTTAAATATTTTCGGGAGCTATGCCGATTGTATATGTAGAGGAATCGCACTCACGTCCGCACAGCACAACCTGCCGTACTGGTCTCTGGTTGAGTAGTGACCAGACGCTTTCTCTCTTACCCACGCTAAGAAAACCGTTCTCTTCCAATTTGAATGTCATGACGTCATCCAAGAAAGCCTCGTATCCAAAATGCTATTTCCTTTTCCCGCAATTTAGAAATGTCCCTTTCTATTATAACATGTTCTTTTATGAATTTCGAATATATAATTACCTTTTTAGGATTAAACGATGTTTACTTTATATTTTATTAAATATATCGCGCGACTTTTAAGGTTTTCAGACCTGACTTTCGAACGTGTATTTAAACTATGTAGTATGACGTCATGACTCGCTAATTTCAAACCAATAATGTGTTTATCCTACAAATTTAACGACTATTATTTACTCATATCTTGCTCACCTTACAACACTTCCTGCTCTATTATCTATTTATGTTATTACTTAACACTTATCGCAAATCTCAAATCTGGCAATTAAATTAAAACGTGTCTTTTTCAAAAGCCCATTCGATCGGAAATCTAAATTTCGGTATCAAATGCCCCCATTTATGTTATTTTATTATTTCATAATAAAATAATGTAAATGTCTTGCCCGAAAGAAAAATTAAAAATTACTCCTGTATTTTGAATAATCGGCAACACTCCCATTATATACAATTTTCAATTACACTGTTTTTGAAATTGGTTATTAACATATTTTCTCATTAATCTTTTTAACATGACAAACAATTATACACTTGACTTAATATTAATCCTTAAATACTAATTACAATATGTTATGGTTTCTTCTGTGAAGCTTTTATATAAAGGTTAAATTTCAAGAGTCTTTCTTTATACTTCCTTCTTTCAGTTCATGTTTGCTCACTTCGCTCTCACTATCACTTGCACTGTGATTTTTCACTTTTGTTATTGTAACACATATCTGTACTATATCCTTTAAGCACTAAAATGTACATATATTTATATAAATCCATTACACTCTTCAGACAAGTTCTTTCTTTGTCTTGCTGTGATAACTATCTATACATCTAAATATTTAAACAAATGTTTACAAAGTAAATATTCTGTTTTCTCTCTATGCGGAGATGAACAATTTAACAATCTTTCTGAAGCTGTTATTGTGAGCTCTATACAATATATTTTTAAGCTCTTTGTAGTAGATAGCAATTCACATTCTGCATTTTTCATGAATATGTAAGTACCTGACCAATATATGATTTTCAAGTAAGCTAACATTTACATTTTATCTCAAAGCTGATTGGGCGCCAATAGACAAATGACACTTCCAATTTTTTTTTTTTTTTTTTTTTTTTTTACATTAAATCAAGGTTCCAAGGCACCACACGGTTTCTTGTATGGTCGAAGGAGTTGTTTATGCCATCTTCCCAGACATTTTTCATTTTTAACATCTTTTAATTCATAGGTATTATAACCAAATTTGGATATAATTTCTGCAGGACCTTTATATAACAATTCCATCCTTTTGTTCCTACCTCGCAATGCACTTGATAACTTATGGTCTTTAACTAGTACCCAATCGCCTATCTTAGGTTCCCATTTATGTTTTCTACTCTTTTTCTTTAATTTTCGCTTCTCTGCCTTTTTCTTGATTCGTTCAAAAGCAATTTTCGCTCTTTCTTCCTCACTTAACTGAATGTCATTAATTTTCAGTGTTTTTGGTACCCCGATCAATATTGGTTCTGGTTCAATTCCTAACATTAATTTTATTGGTGCAAACCCAGTAGTTACATTAATGGTGTGATTGATAATCTTTTCTATCAATGGACAATATTTCACCCAATCCTTGTGATTATGATGTGTAAGTACACGTAAATAAATTCCTACATCTCGGAGGACACGTTCTGTTGGATTCCCTGATGGAAAGTATGATGAACAATAATTTAGTTTTCTCGCGTCTAATATCACCCTAATCTTCCATTGGCCTTATTCACAATACATAGGGGATTCACAAATTCTGAATTCGAAATCTCAATAACCTCATCTTCTAACATTGACTTTATAACTGCATCTACCTCTTCTCTTATTGTACTAGGGATAGCTCTCGCTTTATGTGTAAAAGGTTTGATGGGTATCATCTCAAACGAATGAGTATAAATATTACATTTACCAGGTTTCTCAGAGAATACTTCTTTATTTCGGATTAATATTTCAAACAGTTTATCCCTCTGTTGTTCATTTAGTTGATCAGCCTGAGTTACTTTTTCCCTCAACAATTCTTCTAAGTCTTCACTACTCTCCCTATCATAGTACCTAGTTGCATCAGAAAACCTCAAATTGTCTATGAAATCATTTTTATCCCATTCTACATTTTCTTTTTTATCGACACTGTACTCTTTGACATTTACGTCAGTTAATTCCATAGCTCCTACTTTAACATATTCTACAAAGAATGTATCCCCTTGGATTTCTTCTTCCTCTTTTTCTCGTACAATAGTTTCTGAACTACTATCTTCCACAAAAGGCACTATAATGGTCTCATCTTCAACTTTCATTTCTAGAATCATGTTTTTAAAATTCACCACAGCTTCC
Organism: Tenodera sinensis; assembly: GCA_030765045.1. NCBI lineage: Eukaryota > Metazoa > Arthropoda > Insecta > Mantodea > Mantidae > Tenodera > Tenodera sinensis. The sequence goes on from CM060967.1 coordinate 89,325,881, forward strand.
CAGGCATAAAGACAATCACAACCTATTATAATATCTGTCACAAGTCTTCCTACAATCAGAAATAAAATTCCTAGTATTCTCCCATTTATTTCAATATTTATCATTGCTTGAAATTTTACTCTCTCTTTTCGTTTTCCCACAGCTAGCGAGCAATATATCCCATTAACTGGTAAAGACATTACTTTAAAACCACTACTTTGTAAATTATCATAAAAATTTTGTGAGCATACTGTGCTATTTGATCCCGTATCTATAATTGCATTGTATTGTTTTCCATTTACTCCAATTTTGATTTTAGGTGGATCTCCTACTTTTTCGTTTTCGTCAATTCTATTTTTCCATTCTCTTTTCTTTTGTATCATCATTTGCCTTCCAGGACTATTTATTTCCGAGTACTTATCACAATCATTACTAGGATACCCAGTTCTCACTGAAGGCGCGTTTGACCGGGTCTGGCGTTTCCCTGATTTTTAGGTATTGCTCCTGTACTATTTCCCGAATTGTTACTTCTGTTTTCCTGCATTAAATCGGGGTTACTTCCTACCATGTTTTTGACCGTGTTAATGGCCTCAACCATTTCCGCATTTTCGGGGGAATTTCGTCCATTAGAATACCTTTCTTCCTGTCTTGGTGACCTCGGTCTAAACTCATTATCTCCGTTTGTCCAATACCCATCATTTGAATTTCTACTATGTCCAAAATAACGTCCCCGTCTACCTCGATCAAATCTATTTGTATTCATATAATTCACCCTTATATTTCTTCCCCTTTGATTACCATTTCTATTTTGGTGACGCCCTTCCTGGTTATATCTACCTTGATTTTCCCACCGGAATGATTCCATCCTTGGTACTGGTCCTTTATATCTTTCCCTAATCTCACTTCTATTCTGATAATACTGTGCCCCTTGCCCGAAAGAATTTACAGTTTCTTTTTCTTCATATTTATTTCCAAATGCGTGTTTTGGCTTATTGACTTCTAAGGCTGATAATAATTCGATCATAGCTGCAATGCTATCGGGTCGGGCTATGATTAGGTAGTGTTGAAGCGTTTCCGGAAAATGTGGAGTAACTATATTTATTAGATCTTTTTCATCTAAGGGAGGATCCAACATCTTCGATTTTCTCGCTATTCTCATAAAATAGTTTACCATCGATTCCTCCGATCTAGGATTAAACTTTCCATTGCTTAATTCGACTCTAATATTAGCCTGCCTACTAGCTCCCCAATATCTGGTTAAAAAGATGTTCCTAAAGGTTATTGTTACCCATAGAAAGGCCTAGCCAATTAGCAGCATTACCCTTTAGGCATTTTCTTACTATCACCATCTTGTACTCCTCTGGTATACGTTTCACCGTGAAGTACTCTTGTAACCCTTCTAAAAAGGCTTTAGGATCATCTGAATCTTCATTTTCAAAAACTGGAGGTGTCATTTCATTTAAGACATGGTTAGGCCAATGTAAATTTGAATTGTCACCTATCCCTGAGCTATTTCCGAGATCAGAATGGGAATTACTGTTACCCCTATTTTGCATCGAAATGTCAGCTGATACACCTGGTATTGCCTCGTTTCTTGCAACTTCATTACTAAGATTGTTGTGATTACATGCATTTTCATTTAATTTCAAATTTTCTAAGGCCTCTTTTACCTGAGTAATTTCTGTTACTACTCCTTTTATTTGGTCTGTAACATCCTCCAAATTTCTAGCCTGCCTTTCACTTTCTACATCAGATCTTTCTATTCTAACTTTACACCCCTGTAACTCTTCTCTAATTTCTTCCCTTTGTTTGTCTAATCTATATGTTACTTTTTCCCTTTCTTTATCTAATTTTTCACTCACTTGTTGACCTAATTTCTTTTCAGAATTCTTTACTTCTTGCCTTATTGTCTCTAATTCTCCCTTAACCTGTTCTCTATTTTCTTTTACTTCACTACTAACTTTATTAATTTCCTCCCTAACTTCTTCCCTAAAGGTTTCGAAAACTCTCCTCTGATTCTCCAATTGCATTCCCAATTCCTGTTGTCCCTTTTCTAATTTCTGTCCTAACTCTATACTAGTTTCATCTATCTTACTCATCTTTTGACTTAACTCTGTTCTTAATTCTTTACTATTTTCATCTATCTTTTGACTTAACTCTGTACTCATCTTTTTCATTATCTTTTGAAACATATTCTCTATTTCTGACATAATTGCTGGCCTTTCTGAATTACTAAACATTTCTGAACTACCTCTAGGTGTTTCTCTAACGTTCTGATCTTCTACTTCTTGGCATATTCTGCTACCAATTATAGTTTGACTATATTCTTCCATCCTACTTACACTTTTCTCAATTTCCGGACTCTCAAAACCTAGAAAATCGCTATCACTGTCTTCCATTTCTAAACTATTTACACGTGTTTTTCTACTCACCAATATTTCACGCACTTAAACTTGTTCACTACACGTTTCACAGATGTTCACACGCTGGGCACCTTCTTGTCTGCTGGCTCGATGCTGGCCTGGTCGTCTTGGGGTTGGTCTCTTCTCTCGTGGGTCACCTTCTTGTTTGCTGGTTCTATGCTGGCTTGGTCGTCTTGGGGTTGGTCCATTCTTTCGACGCCACACGTTGGGATGCCATTTGAAGCTAAAATTGTCGTTCTACGCTTCTCGTTTTCGCCAGTTGATGCTTAAATGTCGTTGGTGACGTGGTGTTGCCCTTTGATGTGGTTTGCTCCGGCTAGTCAGCTTGAGATCTCTTACTTTTATCTCGGGTCTGCGTAGATGTGATGGACAACCCAAGGAAAAACTTTTGCATATATTATTTATTGCATCTTAAATATTTTCGGGAGCTATGCCGATTGTATATGTAGAGGAATCGCACTCACGTCCGCACAGCACAACCTGCCGTACTGGTCTCTGGTTGAGTAGTGACCAGACGCTTTCTCTCTTACCCACGCTAAGAAAACCGTTCTCTTCCAATTTGAATGTCATGACGTCGTCCAAGAAAGCCTCGTATCCAAAATGCTATTTCCTTTTCCCGCAATTTAGAAATGTCCCTTTCTATTATAACATGTTCTTTTATGAATTTCGAATATATAATTACCTTTTTAGGATTAAACGATGTTTACTTTATATTTTATTAAATATATCGCGCGACTTTTAAGGTTTTCAGACCTGACTTTCGAACGTGTATTTAAACTATGTAGTATGACGTCATGACTCGCTAATTTCAAACCAATAATGTGTTTATCCTACAAATTTAACGACTATTATTTACTCATATCTTGCTCACCTTACAACACTTCCTGTTATATTATCTATTTATGTTATTACTTAACACTTATCGCAAATCTCAAATCCGGCAATTAAATTAAAACGTGTCTTTTTCAAAAGCCCATGCGATCGGAAATCTAAATTTCGGTATCAAATAACTATGGCTAAATACTTTCCTGTTTCCAATAAATTCTTTTTTGATTTTACGCTCAATAACTTTTTAACTAAAATTTATTTAGATAACAGTCCAATTCTTCTTTTCTACCTTTCCTCTCCAATTCTTTGTTTCCTCACATTCTATCAATAAATGGCACAAACTATTTGTTTTCATATAACACATTATACACTTTCCTTGTTCTTCTCTCTCCCCTAATCCTTTTAACCTTATCACCCCTGGTCTGGCCCATGCAAAGCCCTCTCTTGCTGCTTTGTCACAAATATCGACATCCTCTTCTCTTTCCGGATTCATTTTTCTCTGTCTTTAAGTATCTACATAAGGAGGTTTTGGAATTTAGACTACCCATTAGATCCTGCCTTTTCTACATCTTTAATCCTCATTTTAACTCTTTACCAGAAACTTTTCTCTAGTCTATGTCTGTCCCTCCAAATATCCTCATATCCTATTTCAGTCAGAATTTCTTTAATGTTCTTGTTTCAAGTGTCTTCTTTAATACATTTTTGCTGCATTTCTAAACACTGCTTCAAAATATTGTTAGTTTCCCATTCTTTTATTCTGAACCAATATTTCAATACGCTTTCCATAATCTTAGCTTCACTACCATATCTTCCCAACTCCATTTGTGCAACCCCATTTGGTGATACTCTTGGTATGCCCAAAATTAGTTTACAAAAACTCCTATGTACGTTGTTTACGTTATCCCATCCTTCCTGTAAACCCCAAATTTCATCTGAATATAACATTTTCACCTCGACTACTGCTCTATAAATTCTCTCCACCCATTTTATTTGTATCCCTGGTATTTTAGCTATACATGCTCTAATAGCTTTCCTTGCCTGTTTCCCTTTAGCTAATACTGTTTTCTTTTGGTCGACCCATCTACTTTGCCTTACTATTTTGCCTTACTCCTAGATAAATCCTTTAAGCACCTCGATTTCATTCCCTTGCCAACTCTACTTTTCTAAACTAAGCTAAGCCATGGCACTACAGTCCATGAAGAGCCAAGCCTTACCGCCCAGCTGCTGCGTCCCCCACCTCGGCCCACTACAGCTGTAGTACTGGAGGGTGGTATGTGGTCAACGCCCTGATCCCTCCTGGCAAGTTATGCGGTCTTCAGGACCTGGAGCCGCTATTTGTCCATCAACTAGCTCCTCAATTGGTCCCCCTGGGACTAACGAGGCTGAGTGTATCCCATGCCAGACCTCCCAGGGGGGATAAAATCTTCGTGCCAGAGGAAAGCGTACTACCAACTGCGCTATGGAGGCGGTCCAACTCCATTTTTCAGCCTTCCTTAACTTATTGCCTTTTTTAAATACAATTTCTTTTGTTTTGTTAGTGTTTATTCTCAAACTTCATTTATTACAAAATTCCTGTATAGCTCCCATAATTTCATATACTCCTATATTTGCTATAGATCCTGCAACAGGATCGTTGGCAAATAGCAAACCCGGTATTTCTTTGTTACCAATTATTGGAAGGTGTCCATTTACATACTTAATTACCTCTCGAATATAATCAGTGAGAGATTAAATAGTACAGGACCTAACTTGCAACCTTGTCTTAACCCTATATATTTGGAGCTGTATTCGTCGTTAGATTATTTGCTGTTCTTATACAAAAACCATTATTTCCATATATCCTTTGTAATGTTCCTATGAACTTATTGCTCACTCCTTTCTTACTCATTTTGTACCATAAGGCTTCTCTACTTATTGTATCAAAGCCTTTTTGAAGTCAATGATTAATGTATACAATCTCCCCTGTTTAATTTGCAAGATATTTACTAACCACTGATGTTATTACAAAGATATTGTCTATTACTATCCTACTTTTTCTAAAGCCTGCTTGGAGCTCAGATAGTTTTCCCTCCTCCTGCGCCATAATTTGGACCGTTTCTGCTAGTACCCAGTATAAATGTTGCCTAATACTGATAGAAGGACAAAATGCAAGTAACGGCTGGAGTACCACAGGGTCAGTATTGGGATCCACATTATGGAATATTTTATATGATGGGGTACTGCGGCTCAAATTGACGACGAGAGCCTATACTATAGGCTTTGCTGATGATCTGGCGCTCGTTGTAACTGCAATTGATGAAGAAAAGTTGATGTTCAGAGCAAACGAGTCCTTGAGAAGCATACAGATATGGATGAAGACCAATAGACTAGATTTGGCAGGACAAAAAAAACAAGCTGTGATTCTAAAAGGTCCCAGGAAGCGCTAGGAAGTGTTCTTCACTATTGGAGGTACTGCGATTACACCCAATAAAGCAATACGTTATTTGGGTGTAATGTTAGGTGATGGTGGATATTTTGGAGACCATATTAGGACAATTACCAAAAAGGCCAAGCAGAAAGCATCAGCATTGTGTAGGCTGATGCCAAATATTGGAGGTCCGAGTACCATGAGAAGGCAGTTGCTATGCAGTGCAGTATACTCAGTGCTGCTATATGCCGCACCTCTGTGGTGTCCTATGCTTCAAAAAGGCATTTATAAGAACCTCATGGACAAGGTACAAAGAAAGATGCTTCGGAGAATAGCCTTTGGGTATAGGACTATATCAACTAGAGCCTTACAGGTCATAACTGGGTCTATTCCTATAGATTTAAAAGTGGAAGAAAGAAGAGTCATACATGAGGCAGGCGGCCTACTCTCTGATCATGAGAAGATGAACATCAGAATGTGAATAATTGAGAAGTGGCAAAGACGATGGCAAGAGACTACAATAGTAGAGCAGTGGACAAAGAAAATCATTCCCGACATTAATAAATGGCCAAATTGTAAACATTGACAGCTGGATTACTTCCTGACGCAGGTCTTGACGGGACATGGGAGATTCAGATATTATGCCAAGAGGATGGGGAAAACCGAAGATGACACTGTAGAACACACCATCTTCTACTGTAAACAATGGGACTTACAGAGAAATGAAGCCTAACGGAAATTAGGGTTTCAGTTAACAGCTTATCTGGGAGATAAGATCATGGAAAATTGCGAAATATGGGCCATTGTAAAATCCCTATGTAAATCTACATTGCAGATTAAAGAAACCGAGGACAGACACATGCAGATAGTTTAGAACGATTAGACAACTGCCATTTCTGAAGTAATGCCACAAGCAGTTCCAGAATGGCATGTGACGGGGCAGGGTTTTTTAGTTGGTAAGAGTCCAACTCGCTAAGATAGCGTCCATGAGGGATTTTTCCCTGCCGAAACAAAAAAAAAAAAAAAACTGATAGCAGGCTAATCCCCCTGCATTTTGCTGTGTTATTAACATCCCCTTTGTTCTTAAATATTGCCACTACTATTGCTGTTTTCCAACTCCTAGGCACATTACAACCTTCAAAAGTTGATTTTAGTATCCTTACTAAGAGTGTTAATCTGCTCTCATTTAGGCTCCATGTTGTCCAAAGTTCCCCTGGAATACCATCAATTCCACATGCTTTGTTCCATTTTATTCTCTTCATTTGCTCGCTTACTTCATTAATTACTATTTGGCTATCTAATAGCTAATTATAGTCATTGTTCCGTATTACTCAATTATTTTCCCTCTTCCATTGTTCCCCTCCTAAAAGACTTTTAAAATTATTAATCTGCACTTCATCTGCACTTATGTTTGTGTACTTTCTCTTACTCGAGCCTTATACGTTCTCTTAGCTATAGTCCATTTTGTTTTACTATCATTAACTGTTGCTGCTTCATACAACTTTTTACTAATTTTCTCCCCCCCCCCCCTTCTTTTTTCTTTTCCCGTGCAAATTCTTGTACGTCCATCTTTCAATCATAAAATCCTCTGTTTCCTTTTGTCCTCCTATTCGCCTCCATTTCCTTAGTTCCCTTAAAACTTGTCGTTTTGTCATCCTGCATTCCTCATCGAACAATCCCTTCTGCTTACCCACTACATTATTTTAATCAGTAGTCTATTAATATGTACATTTAATGCATATTTCAATTACATAACTAATATTTTGCTGCAAAACCAGAGTAATTAAATGAATGAGCATACAGATACACCTTACTGTCATATTTGTCTCTTCCTCTGGCTTATGATACTATGATACTAATGTTCAATTTGTTTTGTCCAATGATACATTTGCATGCTGGAACTCATTAAATCTAAATTCTTAACAGTTTTTAATTAGAGTAGAAGCCCAAAATAGCATGGTCAGAAATACAGCTGATTCAAATTTAACATGAGGGAAAGTTCACCCCCGAAAATATGGCATACTTTTTATTTGTTTATTATTTTCGAATGTTTAGTGTAAATTTTTCTTCAAGAGTACCAGAATAATCTTCACTACCTCTTCACTGCACAGCTAAGAATTTTTTGAAGATACAAGGCGGAGGTTACTGAGGTGATAAGTACAATAAACAAGATGATTCTGTGTATGTGGGAACAGTATTCATCCCCATCTTGCTACAATGAAACAATACATGGAGAAAAAACGTGTTGTGAATTATGCTGCCAGACCAAAGCTGCTGATTTCTTTAAGAGAATGCATAATTACGTTAGTGTAAAATGGGTACAGTTTTTTATTATTATTGTTATTCTTGTTATTATTGCTGTTATTGTTATTATCATTATGATGATTGTTACTATTATTATTACCATTGTTAATATTATTATCGTTACCATTATTATTATTATTATTATTATTATTATTATTATTATTATTATTATTATTATTATTATTATTATTATTATTATTATTATTATTATTATTATTATTATTATTATTATTATTATTATTATTATTATTATTATTATTATTATTATTATTATTATTATTATTATTATTATTATTATTATTATTATTATTATTATTGTTGTTGTTGTTGTTGTTGTTATTGGTATTGGTATTGTTATTATTATTCTTATTATTCTTATTACTATTTATATTATTATTATTATTATTATTATTATTATTATTATTATTATTAATATTATTATTATTATTATTATTATTATTATTATTATTATTATTATTATTATTATTATTATTATTATTATTATTATTATTATTATTATTATTATTACGATTATGATGATGATGGTTATTATTACTGTTATTATTAATATTACTATTACTATTACTATTATTATTGTTATTATTATTATTATTATTATTATTATTATTATTATTATTATTATTATTATTATTATTATTATTATTATTATTATTATTATTATTATTATTATTATTATTATTATTATTATTATTATTATTATTATTATTATTATTATTATTATTATTATTCACATTCAGTTCATACAGACTATAAAATGTGTTTACCATTAAATATTTCTTCATTGGCCTTTAAGCTAGTTCAGTATTTCTGATGACTTTCATCTCTTTGGGTAACCTGCGACACAGTTCTTTTCCCATGTTTTCTACACAGTGTTTGCTTACAACACTAAACTAATCGTCATTGTATCTTATGTTATTCATGTGTATACCATGATTTTTGGTTTCCTTTTCAATGGTATTGAGGCCAGTGCCATAAGCAAGGGCCTCAATAATAAAAAGGTATAGAATGTTAATGCTTTTGAGGTTTAATGATCTGCCCCTAATATGGGTTAGAGGACCGAGAGATACAGACAATGCCCTAGCCTGAAATTATAGCATTTTATAATTGGGTATTCTTCAGAGTGAGGAAGAGAGATTATCTTTTAAGTCATTTCTACTCAAAGTGACGTATAAGGATACAGTATACCAAAGCAAAACTCAAATTTCCCAAATCTAATGAAATTTGATGTAGCAGACACACAGGTAGAGGTAGCCTCATGATCTGGTATTTCAATACAATTTTCTGTACAGGGCAAATAAGAACTAAAAACATAATGTGACATATTTGAATACTATGTGAAGCATAAGGGAGAAGTACTCATTTTATCCATGCAATGTCAAAACAGGATAAAATCCATCATGTTATTTCAATATAATATAAGCTTAAGACAGACGTGTGCCTATAAGGGTGAGTAAGTAACGGATGTTTGTCTAAGATTCAATGGCTGAAAGCGTTATTACCTGCACATGGTCGCCCAGAGATGAATAAATACTAGCCTCTCGCTCGCTCGCTCACACCCAAACTGCTTAGCTAGTCATCAGCTCATCACGGAAGAACACAAGGTGTGGTTTATTTTGTAAATATATGGTACGTACAGTATTTACAGTAACTGTCAAGATCCATAATGAGTGCTATTCATCTTAAGTTATAAAATTATACACCTATAATAATTTCATAATGATTATAGGTTCATGCATACACACGTATTACTGTATAGGTCTAGTGCCTAGCTTAATTAATAAAATTTCGAATAGCATAAAAATGATAGGTGTTATGGAAAAACTGTTATCATTTTCGAAATCACCGCGTTTTTTCCCATGTAAATACCCAATGTTGATCAAAAACGGGAACCTGTTGCAGTGTTATAAGAGCGGCTAAATCCACAGATTACCGTATAGCTCTCTAAAACTGCCATTACCACATATTCAAGCCTTGTATAGAAATGTAAAGTTTTTAACTCTGAAACTATTGTTGTATTGCAGGAGTTAGTAAAAATAATTGGTTGCCCTACATCACTCAAAAATTACTGTTATCAGTTCCCTTCCTTATATAGAAGCTTACAATGCTTAACACTCACATGATAGGAACTGGTAACTCTCAAATACTACCCCTAGCTACTATATGCAAAAGCTATGTAGATATCTGAGCCACTTAATTCTCAAAATACTGAATTATCGCACGTAGCAACAAGAATTGGTAACTTAGATCTATCAAAAAGTTCCCTTACTGTAAATCCAACACATATGTAGAAATTCACACTGTTTAACTCTAAAATATTGAACTATAAAAAGGCTGCCCTACATATCTTAAAAATATCACACCAACCGTACATCCAATCCTTGTGGACAAATCAGGGTTAATTCTCAAAGTATCAAATTCGAGGACTTGGATAAATAATTCCAAAACCTTCACAGGCCGTTTATGTCTATAATATGGATCGATGAAATTCCTAAAAAAACAATATTTGATCACTGCATATTGGGCAATAAGAGTACAAATCTTTTCACTAGAGTTTTTGGACTGTGATTTACTTTTACAGCTCCCCTTTTTGCTAGTTAATACATTTTTTACGTTCTCTACTGCGTATAGTAAAGCAGAGGAAGTATTGTATTCCACCTAAAAATTCAATGTCCAAATGTCACCGGAAATGATTGTTGAGGCCCCCTGAATTAAAAAAAAAATTAGAAAAGGCTCCGTGTGTGTGTGTGTGTGTGTGTGCGCGCGCGCGCGCGCGCGCGCGTGTGTGTGTGTGTGTGTGTGTCTTTCACCTATGGACAACATAACTCAAAAACCAAAGTCGGTTACAAACCAAAGTTGGTATTTAAGTTTAATGTCCTACCAGGATTCTTCCACCCTAAACCACCCCTTACATGGAACATTTTTCGAAATATTTCATTTTCTTGAAAATGACTCAAACGAATTTCATTAAAATGCCATATGTTTGAGTTATTTTAATGACAAAGGAAATGCATATCTTGAATTTTTTGGCTGTAACCCATGAAGACATATTTACTCGAAATGACTTTTGCATAACTGGTAAACCCTAAGAGATAGACCAAATCTTACTATATAAAAAATGCAGACATTGCCAAAACGCACATTTTGTGTCTAATATATATATATATTGTGAATCATTGTTTCTGATACATTGCTTGTTATGTGTGTGAGTTTTGGGGAACTAATACTTGTGCGAAATGGAACATCGATATTCATTTTTTATATGCTAACCGTGTAAAGAGAATGAAACTTGAAAACTAAAAGATTTGACTATCGCTCAAAGCCTACTGTATTCCCATATTCCCCTTGTACCTACAAGGAAATAATCAATAAGATAATTTCTGCAAATGTTTGACTAATACGAAGAAGATATAGGAATAAGACCTTGTAAAAGTGGTTAGAAAGAATAGAGAAAGTCGTGTGAGTGCAACACACCAGATTCTTATATTCAGTGAAATATCCACAGATATTTCCAAAAGCTTTCTTTTAATCTTATGGAAAGAACAGCGGAAATGATGACTATGGTGCAAAACGGATTTTTAATCCATTTTTGTTTATTACCGTCTTTCTGAACTTTTGGAGAGTATTTTAAAAACCCTAACCTGAGATTTTGTAGGTGGAATTTGATTGTTTCCAAAAATCCCAACACAAATACTAACTAACCAGTAGGGTAAACAAGCTTGTTTCTTGGATAAAGGGAAATTCAATCCTCTCTAGCTGAAACATATTTCGTTATTTGTGATCATTCAGGAATCACAACGTATTTTAAACGTATTTATTTTTTGTTGTTTGTGATAATTCAGGAAACGTATTACAGTGAATGTATGTATATTTTAAATTTTACTGTTTTTCCTTATTTACGATAATTCAGGAAACAGAATTATACTAAGTGCACATTTTAAGGTTTATGTAAGTAAGTTTATTTACAATTAGTTATAGAATATATCATGAATAATTCTGATAATAGATGCCGCAAAATTTAATGATCGGCTGGCTCCAATCAGAGACTTGTCCTATTGTGCAGCTGAACATGCTGTGAAATGAGGCATGTGATATAAATATCATTTGCACACACGAAATGTATTTTTGCAACAGCAAAAGAAAATCAATAGTTAGCTAATATAGACAGGCTGTGTATTTCAGTTACAGAATATCGCATACCATTGCTATCATTATGTAAGGTATAAACTAACACAGTTTTGCTTCCTCTAGCGCCTGCCTTTCTGGGATAGGCGATAGTCTTGTATTTCAGGCAAACATCTGAGATCAAGACTTCACCGAAAATACATTCTTAATCCAACAAATAACCATGGTTACAAAATGTGTGTGAGTGTGTGTGTGTGTGTGTGACAGTGTGTTTGTGTGCATGTGCGTTGGTGTTTTCTCATGAAAATAGTGCAAACAATTCGTGGTTTATTTTTAAAATGTTATAAATGTTGGATGTAGATACAAGTAGAACAGCGTCTGTCTGTCTGTCGGATGTTGGTATGTATGAAGTAGGCAAACTCCAATAACGGTTCTTCGTTCGTTCGTTCACCATGAAAATTGCCAAATCTAACTGTTCCTTCAATAAGGCTTTATGTTATGCATTTTATTATGCAACAGGTTTCATTCCCATGGTTTTCTCTATCCGCTTTTCTGTTACATAATGCTATCACACTTTCTTCTCTACTCCGTCTTCTACAAACAACTTAGACAATTTTCTACATGATTGAAGTAGAAATGTAACGTATTACAACCACAAGACTTTCTCTGCTCACTTTTCTTTTATGAATCACAATTGCACTTCCTGCTCTACTCTCTCTAATACAAACAATACATACAGTTTTCTATATGAGTGAAATAGAACTGCAACGTATTGCATTCACCCGGCTTCTTCTACTTACTCTTCTTCCTGTAGTATTTGTGATTGTTTAACAGAGGGTTTGCATATTATCTTCCCCGTGCTTTCATTTATTTATTTATTTTGTGTACTTGTAGTGTCCTAAGAGCTTTACCTCTTTGTTTAAGCGTATTAATAACTATTTTTTAATGTCTCCAAAGAAAGACAAAGCTATTGGGCAAGCGCACTGTTTAATGTTAACATGACGTTGCCAAATCCATCTTAGAAATTAAACTTTGCATGACATTTATCATTAAATTATGACAAAATTCATTCAAATCAAGGTAGAAATTTATTACAGCATTGTTTACATGTTTACCGACAGTTAGTTATACCCATTCGTCATGAAGCTAGATGGCTCCAAATATTTCACAATAGTTGCCTTTATTCTTCGTCAAAAGGGTTCTTTATTGACAACAATTGTGTTGCACATATTTGCACCTTGACGAATGGACGGAGCAGGACCTTTCATTACAAAAAATCGAGATTTTCAAAGATGAAATAACTATCAAAACATTTGAGTGGTTTTAAAATTATCTTACATCACACACACCCAGACACACACACACACACACACACACACAAACACAAACACACATTTACACTCATATTATTGTATTATTAAACATCTACCATCCACATATCTTAATATATTGTGCCATTTCGCGAGTTTCAGTAAATGAATGTAAGTCGGCACGGAAATCTTATTGACCACTTAATTGTGACGTCACTTCCACTTCCGACACTCCCGGATTTCCCGGAACTGTCTGTCGACTTTGGCACTTTATCTGAGACAAAAACTGTTCCTATAAGTCAAATATGAGAATAGAGTAATATGTTGGAATGAAAGAAGCTAAGACCGATATAACAAATCTGATGTATTGCACTATGTCTTTCTCTACTCTTGTACTAAACATTCTTACAAACTCTTCCTTTCTTTTCATTTTGTCATTTGAGACAAACATTTTCAGTAATTATCTTATTGTTCACTTTCTTGCAAGTACAAGGGACATATGGGAATGCAGTAGGCTTTGACCGATAGTCAAATCTTTTAAAGTTTTAAGATTCCATTCTCTTTGCACCGCTAAGATATAAAACATGAATCACGATCTTCCATTTGATGAAAGTTTGTTTGTGTATGGGTTCTGTGTGGGTTGTGTGTGCGATGTGTGTGTGTGGCGTTTGTGTGGGGTGTGTGTGGGGTGTGTGAGGTGTGTGTGGCGTTTGTGTGGGGTGCGTAAGCGGTGTGTGAGGTGTGGGGTGTCTGTGGCGATTGTGCGTGGTGTGTAAGCGGTGTGTGGGGTGTGTCAGGTGTGTGTGTTTGTGTGGGGTGTCTATGAGGTGTGTGTGGCGTTTGTGTGGGGTGTGTGAGGTGTGTGTGGCGTTTGTGTGGGGTGCGTGTGGGGTGTGTGAAGTGTCTGTGGCGTTTGTTTGGGGTGTGTGTGAGGTGTGTGGCGTTTGTGTGGGGTGCGTGTGTGAGCTGTGTGTGGCGTTTGTGTGGGGTGTGTGAGGTGTAGGGTGTCTGTGGCGATTGTGCGGGGTGTGTAAGCGGTGTGTGGGGTGTGTGAGGTGTGTGTGTTTGTGTGGAGTGTGTGTGGGGTGTGTAAGCGGTGTGTGAGGTGTGTGTGGCGTTTGTGTTGAGTGTGAGGGGGGGGGTGTGGGGTGTGTGAGGTGTGTGTGTGGCGTTTGTGTGGGGTGTGTGTGGGGTGTGTGAGGTGTGTGTGGCGTTTGTGTGGGGTGTGTAAGCGGTGTGTGGGGTGTGTGAGGTGTGGGGTGTCTGTGGCGATTGTGCGGGGTGTGTAAGCGGTGTGTGGGGTGTGTGAGGTGTGTGTAATTGTGTGGAGTGTGTGTGGGGTGTGTAAGCGGTGTGTGAGGTGTGTGTGGCGTTTGTGTTGAGTGTGAGGGGGGGGTGTGGGGTGTGTGAGGTGTGTGTGTGGCGTTTGTGTGGGGTGTGTAAGCGGTGTGTGGAGTGTGTAAGGTGTGTGTGTTTGTGTGGGGTGTTCATGAGGTGTGTGTGGCGTTTGTGTGGGGTGTGTGAGGTGTGTGTGGCGTTTGTGTGGGGTGTGTGAGGTGTGTGTGGCGTTTGTGTGGGGTGCGTGTGGGGTGTGTGAAGTGTCTGTGGCGTTTGTTTGGGGTGTGTGTGAGGTGTGTGTGGCGTTTGTGTGGGGTGCGTGTGTGAGCTGTGTGTGGCGTTTGTGTGGGGTGTGTGAGGTGTAGGGTGTCTGTGGCGATTGTGCGGGGTGTGTAAGCGGTGTGTGGGGTGTGTGAGGTGTGTGTGTTTGTGTGGAGTGTGTGTGGGGTGTGTGTGGGGTGTGTAAGCGGTGTGTGGAGTGTGTAAGGTGTGTGTGGAGTGTGTAAGGTGTGTGTGTTTATGTGGGGTGTCTATGAGGTGTGTGTGGCGTTTGTGTGGGGTGTGTGTGGGGTGTGTGTGGGGTGTGTGAGGTGTGTGTGGCGTTTGTATGGTGTGTGTGAGGTGTCTGTGACGTTTGTGTGGGGTGTGTGTGAGGTGTGTGTGGCGTTTGTGTGGCGTGCGTGTGGCGTGTGTGAGATGTGTGTGGCGTTTGTGTGGGGTGTGTGAGGTGTGGGGTGTCTGTGGCGATTGTGCGGGGTGTGTAAGCGGTGTGTGGGGTGTGTGAGGTGTGTGAGGTGTGTGTGTTTGTGTGGAGTGTGTGTGAGGTGTGTAAGCGGAGTGTGGGGTGTGTGTGGGGTGTGTGAGGTGTGTGTGGCGTTTGTGTTGAGTGTGAGTGGGGTGTGTGAGGTGTGTGTGGCGTTTGTGTGGGGTGTGTAAGCGGTGTGTGGAGTGTGTAAGGTGTGTGTTTGTGTGGGGTGTGTGTGAGGTGTGTGTGGGGCGTGTATGCGATGTGTGCGGGGTGTGTATGAGGTGTGTGTGGCGTTTGTGTGGGGTGTGCATGAGGTGTGGGTGGCTTTTGTGTCGGGTGTGTATGAGGTGTGTGTGGCATTTGTGTGGGGTCTATGTGGGGTGTGTGAGGTGTGTGTGACGTTTGTGTGGGGTGTGTAAGCGGTGTGTGGCGTGTGTGAGGTGTGGGGTGTCTGTGGCGATTGTGCGGGGTGTGTAAGCGGTGTGTGAGGTGTGTGTGTTTGTGTGGAGTGTGTGTGTGGTGTGTGTGGGGTGTGTATGGGGTGTGTGAGGTGTGTGTGGCGTTTGTGTTGAGTGTGAGTGGGGTGTGTGGGATGTGTGAGGTGTGTGTGACGTTTTTATGGGGTGTGTAAGCGGTGTGTGGAGTGTGTAAGGTGTGTGTTTGTGTGGGGTGTGTGTGAGGTGTGTGTGGGGTGTGTATGAGATGTGTGCGGGGTGTGTATGAGGTGTGTGTGGCGTTTGTGTGGGGTGTGTATGAGATGTGTGCGGGGTGTGTATGAGGTGTGTGTGGCGTTTGTGTGGGGTGTACATGAGGTGTGGGTGGCGTTTGTGTCGGGTGTGTATGAGGTGTGTGTGGGGTGTGTGTGAGCTGTGTGTGGCGTTTGTGTGGTGTGTGTGTTTGGGGTGTGGGTGGGGTGTGTGAGGTGTGGGTGAGGTGTGTGTGGCGTGTGTGTGGGGTGTGTGCCGTTTGTGTGGGGTGTGTGTGAGGTGTGTGTGAGGTGTATGTGGCGTTTGTGTGGTGTGTGTGGGGTGTGAGTGGGGTGTGTGTGAGGTGTGGGTGGCATTTGTATGGGGTGTGTGTGGGGTGTGCGTGGGGCGTGTGTGGCGGTTGTGTGGGGCGTGTGTGGCGGTTGTTTGGGGTGTGTGGGGTGTGTATGAGGTGTGTGTGGGGTGTGTGTGAGGTGTGTGTGCCGTTTGTTGTGGGGTGTGTGTGAGGTGTATGTGGCGTTTGTGTGGGGTGTGTGTGGTGTTTGTATGGGGTGTGTGTGGGGTGTGTATGACGTGTGTGTGGCGTTTGTGTCGGGTGTGGGTGGGGTGTGTGGTGTATCTCTGAGGTGTGTGTGGGCTGTGTGTGAGGTGTGTGTGGCGTTTGTGTCGGGTGTGGGTGGGGTGTCTGTGAGGTGTGTGTGAGGTGTGTGTGGGGTGTGTGTGGGGTGTGTGTGGGGTGTGAGTGGGGTGTGTGTGAGGTGTGGGTGGCATTTGTGTGGGGTGTGTGTGGGGTGTGCGTGGGGTGTGCGTGGGGCGTGTGTGGCGGTTGTGTGGGGCGTGTGTGGCGGTTGTTTGGGGTGTGTGGGGTGTGTATGAGGTGTGTGGGGTGTGTGTGAGGTGTGTGTGGCGTTTGTGTGGTGTGTGTGTTTGGGGTGTGGGTGGGGTGTTTGAGGTGTGGGTGGGGTGTGTGTGGGGTGTGTGTGCCGTTTGTGTCGGGTGTGTATGAGGTGTGTGTGGCGTTTGTGTGGGGTCTATGTGGGGTGTGTGAGGTGTGTGTGACGTTTGTGTGGGGTGTGTAAGCGGTGTGTGGCGTGTGTGAGGTGTGGGGTGTCTGTGGCGATTGTGCGGGGTGTGTAAGCGGTGTGTGAGGTGTGGGTGTTTGTGTGGAGTGTGTGTGTGGTGTGTGTGGGGTGTGTAAGCGGTGTGTGGGGTGTGTGTGGGGTGTGTGAGGTGTGTGTGGCGTTTGTGTTGAGTGTGAGTGGGGTGTGTGGGATGTGTGAGGTGTGTGTGGCGTTTTTATGGGGTGTGTAAGCGGTGTGTGGAGTGTGTAAGGTGTGTGTTTGTGTGGGGTGTGTGTGAGGTGTGTGTGGGGTGTGTATGAGATGTGTGCGGGGTGTGTATGAGGTGTGTGTGGCGTTTGTGTGGGGTGTGTATGAGATGTGTGCGGGGTGTGTATGAGGTGTGTGTGGCGTTTGTGTGGGGTGTACATGAGGTGTGGGTGGCGTTTGTGTCGGGTGTGTATGAGGTGTGTGTGGGGTGTGTGTGAGGTGTGTGTGGCGTTTGTGTGGTGTGTGTGTTTGGGGTGTGGGTGGGGTGTGTGAGGTGTGGGTGAGGTGTGTGTGGCGTGTGTGTGGGGTGTGTGCCGTTTGTGTGGGGTGTGTGTGAGGTGTGTGTGAGGTGTATGTGGCGTTTGTGTGGTGTGTGTGGTTTGTGAGTGGGGTGTGTGTGAGGTGTGGGTGGCATTTGTATGGGGTGTGTGTGGGGTGTGCGTGGGGCGTGTGTGGCGGTTGTGTGGGGCGTATGTGGCGGTTGTTTGGGGTGTGTGGGGTGTGTATGAGGTGTGTGTGGGGTGTGTGTGAGGTGTGTGTGCCGTTTGTTGTGGGGTGTGTGTGAGGTGTATGTGGCGTTTGTGTGGGGTGTGTGTGGTGTTTGTATGGGGTGTGTGTGGGGTGTGTATGACGTGTGTGTGGCGTTTGTGTCGGGTGTGGGTGGGGTGTGTGGTGTATCTGTGAGGTGTGTGTGGGCTGTGTGTGAGGTGTGTGTGGCGTTTGTGTCGGGTGTGGGTGGGGTGTCTGTGAGGTTTGTGTGAGGTGTGTGTGGGGTGTGTGTGGGGTGTGTGTGGGGTGTGAGTGGGGTGTGTGTGAGGTGTGGGTGGCATTTGTGTGGGGTGTGTGTGGGGTGTGCGTGGGGTGTGCGTGGGGCGTGTGTGGCGGTTGTGTGGGGCGTGTGTGGCGGTTGTTTGGGGTGTGTGGGGTGTGTATGAGGTGTGTGGGGTGTGTGTGAGGTGTGTGTGGCGTTTGTGTGGTGTGTGTGTTTGGGGTGTGGGTGGGGTGTTTGAGGTGTGGGTGGGGTGTGTGTGGGGTGTGTGTGCCGTTTGTTGTGGGGTGTGTGTGAGGTGTATGTGGCGTTTGTGTGGGGTGTGTGTGGCGTTTGTATGGGGTGTGTGTGGGGTGTGTATGAGGTGTGTGTGGCGTTTGTGTCGGGTGTGGGTGGGGTGTGTGGTGTATCTGTGAGGTGTGTGTGGGCTGTGTGTGATGTGTGTGTGGCGTTTGTGTCGGGTGTGGGTGGGGTGTCTGTGAGGTGTGTGTGAGGTGTGTGTGGGGTGTGTGTGGGGTGGGTGTGGGGTGTGAGTGGGGTGTGTGTGAGGTGTGGGTGGCGTTTGTGTGGGGTGTGAGAGGGGTGTGCGTGGGGCGTGTGTGGCGGTTATGTGGGGCGTGTGTGGCGGTTGTGTGAGGTGTGTGGGGTGTGTATGAGGTGTGTGTGGGGTGTGTGTGAGGTGTGTTTGGCGTTTGTGTGGTGTGTGTTTGGGGTGTGGGTGGGGTGTGTGTGTTTGTGTGGGGTGTGTGTGAGGTGTGTGGGGTGTGTATGAGATGTGTGCGGGGTGTGTATCAGGTGTGTGTGGCGTTTGTGTGGGGTGTGCATGAGGTGTGGGTGTCGTTTGGGTCGGGTGTGTATGAGGTGTGTGTGGCGTTTGTGTGGGGTGTCTGTGGCGCTTGTGTGGGGTGCGTGAGGTGTGTATAAGGTGTGTGTGGCGTCTGTGTGGGGTGTGGGGGGCGTTTGTGTGGGGTGTGTATGAGGTGTGTGTGGCGTTTGTGTCGGGTGTGTGTGGGGTGTGTGTGAGGTGTGTGTGGCGTTTGTATGGGGTGTGTGTGGGGTGTGTACGAGGTGTGTGTGGCGTTTGTGTCGGGTGTGGGTGGGGTGTCTGAGGTGTGTGTGAGGTGTGTGTGGGCTGTGTGTGAGATGTGTGTGGCGTTTGTGTCGGGTGTGGGTGGGGTGTCTATGAGGTGTGTGTGGCGTATGTGTCGGGTGTGTGTGTGGGGTGTGAGTGAGCCTTGGGTGGGGTGTGTGGAGTGTGTGTGGTGTTTGTGTGGGGTGTGTGTCAGTTGTGGGTGGGGTGTGTGTGGGGTGTGTGTGAGTTGTGTGTGGCGTTTGTGTGGGTTGTGTGGCGGATGTGTCGAGTGTGTGTGGGGTGTGTGTGAGGTGTGGGTGGGTTGTGTGGGGTGTGTATGAGGTGTGTGTGGCGTTTGTGTGGGGTCTGTGTGGGGTGTGTGGCGTTTGTGTGGGGTGTGTGTATGGTGTGAGAGGTGTGTGTGGGGTGTCTGGGGTGTGGGTGGGTCGAGTGTGTGGTGTGTGTGGGGTGTGTGTGGCGTGTGTGTGGGTTGTGTGGGGTGTGTGTGGGGTGTGTGTGGTGTGTGGGGTGTGTGTGGGGTGTGTGTGGCGTTTGCGTGGGGTCTGCGTCGGGTGTGTGTGGGGTGTGTGTGAGGTGTTGGTGGGGTGCGTGGGGGTGTGTGTGGGGTGTTTGTGTGGGGTGTGTGTTTCGGGTGTGTGTGAGGCGTGTGTGGCGTTTGTGTGGAGTGTGTGTGGAGTGTTTATGAGGTGTGTGTGGGTTGTGTGGGTGTGTGTTGGGTGCGAGCGGTGTTTTTGTTTTTTAAATAGCATGCCCCATTCCGTATGAATACTACATGCTTGCGTATATTTACATACAATTTTCATTTTATATACATGTATATATTGTTGATGTTCTATTTGAACATTTGCACTTTTATTTACCTCTAATTTTTTATTTACTTTAGTCTATTGAATACTTCTCTATTGTGCATATTTACAGTTTTTTTATTTGATGTTTGTTGTTTAATGCTATTTGATTTTGTTTGACCTTATTTCTTTAACCTAATGCTATTTTACAAATCATAAATGTAGTACTTATCATATAGTGAAAGGCAAATATAAGTATACTCGTAACAGCAGTAGAGTATTGAAATGTGTTTGGACAATGATGCTGGTTGCAATCTTGGTAAGGAGTAGAAATTATATATATATATATATATATATATGTGTGTGTGTGTGTGTGTGTGTGTGTGTGTGTGTGTGTGTGTGTGTGTGTGTGTGTGGACTTAAGTCATTCTATTTCTGTGACGTTTGTAGCATTAATGAAATTAGCGAAAGGTTGTGTGAAATTGTTTCCAAGTTCTTCTTTGTTTATGGGCCAAGTAGCATCTTTACTTTGTATTTTTCTAATCATATCGTTTCTCTGGTTGTTTAGTATTTTGCATCGAAATATAATGTGGTTTACTGCTTGGTCCTCTTCTTCGCATTTGCACATTGGGTTATCTAAAAATCCCCACCTGTGGTGATATACTCGTAACTTTCCATGTCCTCTCATCATTGCCATGAACTCCGGAGATATTGGTAACCGCTGCTTCAATCTTCTTCTCACGGATGGAAAATATTCTTTGGTTACTGCTCCTTTCCTTGATGCTGTCCATTGTTGTTGCCATTCTTTGAGTCCAGTTTCTTTCTCTCTAGCTACCATTGCTTCTTTTGATACTTTGTCATATATTATTTCGGTGTCTTCCGCGGCAGCTTCTTTTGCTAGTCTGTCCACAAGTTCATTTCCGTGTATTCCCGCATGTCCTTTCACCCAGCCGAAATGTAGTGTCCACTTTGATTTTGAAAGTTCAAGGATTTTGGTTTTGATTGCTTCTATCAGCTGGTTATGTTTTATGTTGTTCCTGAGCAGATCTAGAGTTATCTTACTGTCTGTGAGTAATGCAGCTCGTTTTTCATCGCATTCTCCATATCCAAGCTCATCTAGTTTTCTAAGTCTTTTTAATATTGCCAGTTGTTCAGCCTGGTTATTCGTGAATCGTGGATGCAACTTGAACTTTAATTTATATGCCAGGTTGCCATGGATGAAGATGATCTCTGCTGCCCCAACTTTATCATCCGTTTTGCTACCATCGGTGTAAATTTCAACTGCATATTCATTGTTGTTATCTACCTCATCTATTAGGGCTATTTCCGCAGGGTGTCTCCAATACCTGACTTCCAGTGGTGCGTCAATTTCTTGATTGTTGACTTTTGTTGCCAGGTAGGTTCTTACATACTGTCACCGCGCCCGCCGCATCTAATTGCCGACAACAGCAGTGTCACTCATCGCATTATTGCCGGCACTACCGCAAAGGAGCCGAAGGAAAGAGACAGAGAATGGCCGCATTGTTGGGGCGCTTGCCGAAAGAGAGAAAAGGATAGAGACTTCGAGAATATTCTGCTTGGTATTTCACCGCAATAACTGAACTTTCCAGAATAGTGCCTGGGAGATATAAATAGCGGTAAAGTGCAACAGAAGAGGCAGTCAGACGTATGTGAAGGGTTGAGTAGTCGTGCCGACGGAGACGGACAGACGATGTGAAGCGTTGAGGAGTCGTGCCGACGGAGAAGGGACAGATCTTTGTGTTACGAATTCGGAGCCGTGCTGCTGGAGAGTCGGAAAAGACTTTCTTGCTGTTGCAACGAGTGTACAAAGTTACTGTTTACGGAAATAAAAGTGTTTCTTTAACTCGACTACATCTGTCTTCTTTACTTTTCAACCAACCAAAGTCACACTGGTGTCAGAAGTGGGATTCGTCGAATTGCTTCTAGTTTCGTTACATCGTCGTTAGGAGTTGCAACGTTAAAACCAAGATGGAGGGAGATTCGGAAACCAGGATGATGGCAATGATGAAAGAATTATTCGCCGAAATGAAGACGGCAAACGACAACCTCGCTGCCAAAATGGAAACGTCAAACGACAACCTCGCTGCCGAGCTGAAAGAGATGAAGACGGCAAACGACAACCTCGCTGCCGAGCTGAAAGAGATGAAGATGGAGCTATTGGTGAAAATTGACGGCGAATTGACTGGCGTGACGGAAGATTTGGAAGAACTCGGCGAAAAGGTGGAAGACCTCTGCCACAATGTGGACGTCGTGGAGGACGACGGGGAACGTCTTGGTGCCCTGGTAGTAAGAGTTGACGAGAGTGTCAAAGTACTGGATGCCAGGGGCAGACGGAATAGCGCGGAGCCGGGGAGGGAGCACCTAGTGGCCGAGGCGACAGTTGCGCCCGTTTCAGATGATGTGAGGGAAGACGTGGAACAACTCGTCGAACTGATTGGCATGACGGAAGACGTGGAACAACTCGGCAAACTGATTGGCGTGACGGAAGTCGTGGAATAACTCGGCGAACTGACTGGCGTGACGGAAGACCATGGAAGAACTCGGCGAAAAGGTGGAAGACCTCTGCCAGCATGTGGACGTCGTGGAGGACGACGGGGAACGTCCTGGTGCCCTGGTAGTAAGAATTGACGAGAGCGTCAAAGTACTGGATGCCAGGGGCAGACGGAATAGCGCGGACCCGGGGAGGGGCACCTAGTGGCCGAGGCGACAGTTGCGCCCGTTTCAGATAACGAAAGTGTACGTCTCGGGGAAGACAAAGGGACAGTTCAGGGACGTCGTCGAGGATCCCCTGGAGGAATGTGTCGGATACGTAACCAACCAGGATATGACGTGGAGGACGATCAGCAGGGAAGCGCACAAGCAAACGAGCAACACGCGAGAACCGACTTGGCGTGGGACATGGGGGGACCGTCGGAGCATCCAATCACCAGATGCATAGTGCCGTGAACGGAAGAATGGCGGACATCATCGTGGACGGCAGGATACAGGAGAGGCCGTGCCGAGCACGAGTGAACACGAGTGCAGCGGTGGACGCGACTCGCGCGGATGTGGCGGGGTTTGTTACCGGACCCATCGGAAGCAAGGTGGCTGCGAAGGTGCGCCAGAGAGGTCGGCGGACATGGTACCCAGTGAGCCGTTTCCAAGTGCGCAGGTTGGCCCGTCAACACACCAGGAAGAAGGGTAACTGGACGAGGGACCGTCAAGACCGGCGGTACTGTTGCAGAAGTTCGAAGCAGGATGGCATACATTGTCCTACCCGGACCAAGGGACACTATCCAACAGCGAAACCTAGGATCGTGCCTCCTGGAGAAGAGGTTCGCTGGGTTAGTACCACCGTGGCGCAAGGGAGATGCCGCAGTGATAGTGCTGGTCGGGACGACCAGCTCTGAGGAGGGAGCAGTGTCACCGCGGCCGCCGCATCTAATTGCCGACAACAGCAGTGTCACCAATCGCATTATTGTCGGCACTACCGCAAAGGAGCCGAAGGAAAGAGACAGAGAATGGCCGCATTGGTGGGGCGCTTGCCGAAAGAGAGAAAAGGATAGAGACTTCGAGAATCTTCTGCTTTGTATTTCACCGCAATAACTGAACTTTCCAGAATATTGCCTGGGAGATATAAATAGCGGTAAAGTGCGACAGAAGAGGCAGTCAGACGTATGTGAAGCGTTGAGTAGTCGTGCCGACGGAGACGGACAGACGATGTGAAGCGTTGAGGAGTCGTGCCGACGGCGAAGGGACAGTTCTTTGTGTTACGAATTCGGAGCCGTGCTGTTGGAGAATCGGAAAAGACTTTCTTGCTGTTGCAACGAGTGTACAAAGTTACTGTTTACGGAAATAAAAGTGTTTCTTTAACTCGACTACATCTGTCTTCTTTACTTTTCAACCAACCAAAGTCACAATACTGTTCTATGGTTATTTGTAAGGGTGGAACGCCTGCTACTACGCATTATGCCTCGTATGAGATGGTACGGTAGGCTTTAGCAATTTTTATATTAATCAGTATTTGTATCCTTTTATATTTTGTTAGATTTTTTATTTTTCTTATTGCGTCTATCCACACTGTGAGCCATATGTCATTATTGGGACTATAGCTCCTTCGTAAATTGTTTTTAGTTCTTTGTGTCCTAATCCCCATTGTAGTTTAGCTGTCCGTGATAACATGTGGATGTGTGTGATTGATTTCCCTGCAGTGTGGTCTATGTGTGCATTGAAGTTAAACTTACTGTCAAACCATATGCCCAGGTATTTCATTTCTTCAGTTTGGTTAAGCTTCTTGTTGTTTAAGTAGATATTGACGTCCCAATTGTTCGTTCGCTTTCTTGATATGACTAGAGACTTCGACTTCTTTTCGTTGAATTCTATATTGTTGTCAGTGGCCCAGTTCTGAATTTTCATTAAATCCTGATTTGCTATGTTTACAGCTTCTACATTGCTTGAGCCTCTCGTTAATATGACAAGGTCGTCTGCGAATGCCATGACTTTAGTTTTCCTATTGAAATCAGTATTTAATACGGAATTATACATTATGTTCCAAAAGCCTGGGCCACAGCAGGATCCTTGTGGACAGCCCTTCTGAACCTCTCTTTCCATTGTGTAACTGTTTATTGTGATTTTTGTTTTCCTGTGGTTGAAGAAATCTAGTGCTAAGTTGTAGATATTTCTCGGACATTCCCATTCTTTTAAGTTCTTGAGAATACTGGGCCACCAGGCGGCATTAAATGCACCTTTGACGTCAAGGCTTGTTAGGATTATACATTGTTTTATTTCCAATCACTCTTCTATGAAGGTTTTGACTTCAAGTGCTGCATCAATTGTTCCCCTTTGAGAGGTAAAGCCGTACTGTCTACCATTGAGTATGATTTTAAACCACAGATGGTAATATATCCTGTCGATCATTAACCTCTCAAGTAATTTGCCGCCAATATTTATCAAGGTGATTGGACGATTTTTAGACACATGTGTCTGTGTTGGGTGTGTGTGGGGTGTGTGTGAGGTGTGTGTGGCGTTTGTGTGGGGTGTGTGTGGAGTGTGTATGAGGTGTTTTTTTAGTTTGTGTGGGGTGTGTGTCGGGTGTATGTGAGATGTGGGTGGGGTGTGTGTGGGGTGTATGTGAGGTGTGTGTGGCGTTTGTGTGGGGTGGGAGAGGTGTGTGTATAAGGTATGTGTGGCGTTTGTGTGGGGTGTGTGTAAGGTGTGGGTGGCGTTTGTTTCGGCTGTGTGTGGGGTGTGTGTGAGGTGTGTGTGGCGTTTGTGTGGGGTGGGAGCGGGGTGTGTACAAGGTGTGTGTGGCGTTTGTGTGGTGTGTGTGTCGGGTGTGTGTGAGGTGTGCGTGGCGTTTGTGTGGGGTGTGTGTGGGGTGTGCGTGGGGTATGTGGGGTGTGTGTGGCGTTTGTGTGGGGTGTGTGCGAGGTGTGTGTAGCGTTTGTGTGGGTTGTGTGTGGCGTTTGTGTGGGGTGTGTGTGGTGTTTGTGTGGGGTATGTGTGGGGTTTGTGTGGCGTCTTTGTGGCGTGTGTTGGACGTGTGTGTTGGGTATGTATGTGGTGTGTGTGGGGTGTGTTTGAGGTGTGTGTGGCGTTTGTGTGGGGTGTGTGTAGGGTGTGTTTGAGGAGTGTGTGGCGTTTGTGTGGGGTGTGTGTGGGGTATGGGTGGGCTGTGAATGAGGTGTGTGTGGCGTTTGTGTGGTGTGTGTGGGAGGTGTGTGTGGTGTGTATGAAGTGTGTGTGGCGTTTTTGTGGGGTGTCTAAGAGGTGTGGGTGGCGTTTGTGTGGGGTGTGTGTAAGGTGTGGGTGGCGTTTGTGACTGCACTGTGTAAGGTGTGTGTGAGGTGTGGGTGGGGTGTGTGTGAGGTGTGTGTGGCGTTTGTGTCGGGTGTGTGTGGGGTGTGTATCGGGTGTGTGTGAGGTGTGGGTGGCGTTTGTGTCGATTGTGTGTGGGGTATGTATGAGGTGCGCGTGGCGTTTGTGTGGTGGTGTGGAAGGTGTGTCTGGGGTGTGTATGAGGTGTGTCTGGGGTGTGTATGAGGTGTGTGGGGTGTGTTTGAGGTGTGTGTGGGGCGTTTGTGTGGGGTGTGTAGGGTGTGTTTGAGGTGTGTGTGTGGCGTTTGTGTGGGCTGTGAGGGGTGTGGGTGGGGTGTGAATGAGGCTTGTTTGGCGTTTGAGTGGGGTGTGTAAGAGGTGTGGGTGGCGTTTGTGTGGGGTGTGTGTGGAGTGCGTGTTAGGAATGTGTGTTGTGTGGGGTGTGTGGCGAGTGTGTGTGAGGTGTGGGTGGGGTGTATGTGAAGTGTGTGTGGCGTTTGTGTGGGGTGGGAGCGGGGTGTGTATAAGGTATGTGTGGCGTTTGTGTGGGGTGTGTGTAAGGTGTGGGTGGCGTTTGTGTCGGCTGTGTGTGGGGTGTGTGTAAGGTGTATGTGGCGTTTGTGTGGGGTGGGAGCGGGGTGTGTACAAGGTGTGTATGGCGTTTGTGTGGGGTGTGTGTCGGGTGTGTGTGAGGTGTGTGTGGCGTTTGTGTGGGGTGTGTGTGTCGTGTGTGTGGCGTTTGTGTGGGGTGTGTGGGGTGTGGGGTGTGTGTGGCGTTTATGTGGGGTGTGTGCGAGGTGTGTGTAGCGTTTGTGTGGGGTGTGTGAGTTGTTTGTGTGGGGTCTGTGTGGGGTGTGTGTGGCGTCTTTGTGGGGTGTGTGGGACCTGTGTGTTGGGTATGTATTTGGTGTGTGTGGGGTGTGTTTGAGGTGTGTGTGTGGCGTTTGTGTGGGGTGTGTGTGGGGTGTGTTTGAGGAGTGTGTGGCGTTTTTGTGAGGTGTGTGAGGGGTATGGGTGGGCTGTAAATGAGGTGTGTGTGGCGTTTGTGTGGTGTGTGTGGGAGGTGTGTGAGGGGTGTGTATGAGGTGTGTGTATGGCGTTTGTGTGGCGTGTGTGTGGGTGTGTTTGAGATGTGTGTGTGGCGTATGAGTGGGGTGTGTGTGGGCTGTGGGTGGTGTGTGAATGAGGTGTGTGTGGCGTTTGTGTGGGGTGTGTAAGAGGTGTGGGTGGCGTTTGTGTGGGGTGTGTGTAAGGTGTGCGTGGTGTTTGTGACTGCTCTGTGTGGGGTGTGTGTGAGGTGTGTGTGAGGTGTGTATGAGGTGTGTGTGGCGTTTGTGTCGGGTGTGTGTGAGGTGTGTATCGGGTGCGTGTGGTGTGTGTGAGGTGTGGGTGGCGTTTGTGTCGATTGTGTGTGGGGTATGTATGAAGTGCGCGTGGCGTTTGTGTGGTGTCTGTGGGAGGTGTGTGTGGGGTGTGTATGAGGTGTGTGTTTTGTGTGTTTGAGATGTGTGTGTGGCGTTTGTGTGGGGTGTGTAAGAGGTGTGGGTGGCGTTTGTGTGGGGTGTGTGTGGAGTGCGTATTAGGTGTGTGTGTGTTGTGTGGGGTGTGTCTCGGGTGTGTGTGAGGTGTGGGTGGGGTGTATGTGAGGTGCGTGTGGCGTTTGTGTGGGGTGGGAGAGGTGTGTGTATAAGGTATGTGTGGCGTTTGTGTGGGGTGTGTGTAAGATGTGGGTGGCGTCTGAGTCGGCTGTGTGTGGGGTGTGTGTAAGGTGTATGTGGCGTTTGTGTGGGGTGGGAATGGGGTGTGTACAAGGTGTGTGTGGCGTTTGTGTGGGGTGTGTGTCGGGTGTGTGTGAGGTGTGATTGGCGTTTGTGTGGGATGTGTGTGGTGTGTGTGGCATTTGTGTGGGGTGTATCGGGTGTGTGTGGCATTTATGTGGGGTGTGTGCGAGGTGTGTGTAGCGTTTGTGAGGGGTGTGTGTGGCGTTTGTGTGGGGTGTGTGAGGTGTTTGTGTGGGGTCTGTGTGGGGTGTGTGTGGCGTCTTTGTGGGGTGTGTGGGACGTGTGTGTTGGGTATGTATGTGGGGTGTGTTTGAGGTGTGTGTGTGGCGTTTGTGTGGGGTGTGTGTGGGGTGTGTTTGAGGAGTGTGTGGCGTTTTTGTGAGGTGTGTGTGGGGTATGGGTGGGCTGTGAATGAGGTGTGTGTGGCGTTTGTGTGGTGTGTATGGGAGGTGTGTGTGGGGTGTGTATGAGGTGTGTATGGCGTATGTGTGGCGTGTGTGTGGGTGTGTTTGAGATGTGTGTGTAGCGTTTGAGTGGGGTGTGTGTGGGGTGTGGGTGGGGTGTGGATGAGGTTGTGTGGCGTTTGTGTGGGGTGTGTAAGAGGTGTGGGTGGCGTTTGTGTGGGGTGTGTGTAAGGTGTGGGTGGTGTTTGTGACTGCTCTGTGTGGGGTGTGTGTGAGGTGTGGGTGAGGTGTGTATGAGGTGTGTGTGGCGTTTGTGTCGGGTGTGTGTGAGGTGTGTATCGGGTGTGTGTGGTGTGTGTGTGAGGTGTGGGTGGCGTTTGTGTCGATTGTGTGTGGGGTATGTATGAGGTGCGCGTGGTGTTTGTGTGGTGTCTGTGGGAGGTGTGTTTGTGGGGTGTGTATGAGGTGTGTGGGGTGTGTATGAGGTGTGTGGGGTGTGTTTAAGATGTGTGTGGCGTTTGTATGGGGTGTGTAGGGTGTGTTTGAGGTGTGTGTGTGGCGTTTGTGTGGGCTGTGGGTGGGGAGTGAATGAGGCTTGTTTGGCGTTTGTGTGGGGTGTGTAAGAGGTGTGGGTGGCGTTTGTGTGGGGTGTGTGTGGAGTGCGTATTAGGTGTGTGTGGGTTGTGTGGGGTGTGTGTCGGGTGTGTGTGAGGTGTGGGTGGGTGTGTGTGGGGTGTATGTGAGGTGTGTGTGGCGTTTGTGTGGGGTGGGAGGGGGTGTGTATAAGGTATGTGTGGCGTTTGTGTGGGGTGTGTGTCAATTGTGAGTGGCGTTTGTGTGGCGTGGGAGCGGGGTGTGTACAAGGTGTGTGTGGGGTGTGTGTCGGGTGTGTGTGAGGTGTGTGTGGCGTTTGTGTGGGGTGTGTGTGGGGTGTGTGTGGCGTTTGTGTGGGATGTGTGTGGTGTTTCTGTGGGGTGTGTGTGGGGTGTGTGTGGCGTTTGTGTGGGGTGTGTGCGAGGTGTGTGTAGCGCTTTTGTGGGGTGTGTGTGGCGTTTGTATGGGGTGTGTGTGGTGTTTATGTGGGGTCTGTGTTGGGTGTGTGTGGCGTCTTTGTGGGTTGTGTGGGACGTGTGTGTTGGGTATGTATGTGGTGCGTGTGGGGTGTGTTTGAGGAGTGTGTGGCGTTTGTGTGGGGTGTGTGTGGGGTATGGGTGGGCTGTGAATAAGGTGTGTGTGGCGTTTGTGTGGTGTGTGTGGGAGGTGTGTGTGGGGTGTGTATGAGGTTTGTGTGTATGGCATTTGTGTCTGGTGTGTGTGGGTGTGTTTGAGGTGTGTGTGTGGCGTTTGTGTGGGATGTGGGTGGGGTGTGAATGAGGTGTGTGTAGCGTTTGTTTGGGGTGTGTAAGAGGTGTGGGTGGCGTTTGTGTGGGGTGTGTGTAAGGTGTGGGTGGCGTTTGTGACTGCTGTGTGTGAGGTGTGTGAGGTGTGGGTGGGGTGTGTATGAGGTGTGTGTGGCGTTTGTGTCGGGTTTGTGTGGGGTGTGTATCGGGTGTGTGTGGTGTGTGTGTGAGGTGTGGGTGGCGTTTGTGTCGATTGTGTGTGGGGTATGTATGAGGTGCGCGTGGCGTTTATGTGGTGTGTGTGGGAGGTATGTGTTGGGTATGTATGTGGTGCGTGTGGGGTGTGTTTGAGGAGTGTGTGTCGTTTGTGTGGGGTGTGTGTGAGGTATGGGTGGGCTGTGAATAAGGTGTGTGTGGCGTTTGTGTGGTGTGTATGAGGTGTGTGGGGTGTGTTTGAGGTGTGTGTGTGTGGCGTTTGTGTGGGATGTGTAGGGTGTGTTTGAGGTGTGTGTGTGGCGTTTGTGTGGGGTGTGGGTGGGGTGTGAATGAGGCTTGTTTGGCGTTTGTGTGGGGTGTGTGAGAGGTGTTCGTGGAGTTTGTGTCTGCTGTGTGTGGGGTTTGTGTGAGGTGTGAGTGGAGTGTGTATGAGGTGTTTATGGGGTGTGTGGGCGGGGTGTGGTGTGTGTGTGAGGTGCGTACGGCGTTTGTGTGGGGTGTGTGAGGTGTGTGAGGTGTATGTGTCGGGTGTGTGTGGGGTGTGTGTGAAGTGTGGAAAGGGTGTGTGGGGTGTGTGTGAGGTGTGTGTGGCGTTGGTGTGGGGTGTGTGTGCGGTGTGTGTCGTTTGTATGGGGTGTGTGTTGGGTGTGGGTGGGGTGTGTGCGAGGTGTGTGGCGTTTTTGTGGGGAGTTTGTGGCGTATGTGTCGGGTGTGTGTGGCGTGTGTGAGGTGTGGGTGGCGTTTGTGTGGGATGTGTGTCGGGTGTGTGTGGGGTGCGTGTGGGGTGTGTGTTGGGTGTGTGTGGGGTGTGTGTGTGAGGTGTGTGTGGGGTGTGAGGGGTGTGTGTAGCGTGTGTGTGGGATGTGTGTGGGGAGTGTGCGGGTGTGTGGGGTGTGTGTGGCGTTTTTGTGGGGTGTGTGTCGGCTGGTTGTGGGCTGTGTGTGTGGTTTTTTTTTAAATATAGCATGCCCCAATCCGTATGAATACTACATGCTTGCATTTATTTATTTACATGCAATTAAATTTTATATACATGTATGTATTGTTGCTGATGTTCTATTTGAACATTTACATTTTTATTTACCTCTAATTTTTTATCTTCCTTAGTCTAATTGAAAACTTCTCTATTGTGCATATTTACAGTTTTTTTATTTAATATTTGTTGTTTAATGCTATCTTATATTGTTTGACTTTATTTCTGTAACCGAATGCTATTTTACAAATCACCAAATCTAGTACTTATCATATAGTGAAAGGCAAATATTATTATACTCGTGACAGCAGTAGAGTATTGAAATTTGCTTGGACAATGATACTGATTGAAATTTTGGTAAGGAGTAGAAATTATATATATTTGGACTTAAGTAATTCTATATCTGCGAATTTTATAGCATTAATGAAGTTAACGAAAAGTTGTATGAAATTGTTTCCAAGTTCTTCTTTGTTTATGGGCCAAGTAGCACCTTTACTTTGTATTTTCCTAATCATGGCGTTTCTCTGGTTGTTTAGAATTTTGCATCGAAGCATAATGTGGTTTACTGTTTGGTCCTCTTCTTCACATTTGCACATTGGGTTATCTAAAAATCGAAACCTGTGGCGATATGATCTTAGCTTACCATTTCCTATTATCATTGCTGTGAACTGCGGAGTTATTGGTTACCGTTGCTTTAATCTTCGTCTCACGGATGGGAAATATTCTTTGGTTACTGCTCCTTTCCTTGATGCTGTCCATTGTTGTTGCCATTCTTCGAGTCCAGTTTCTTTCTCTCTAGTTACTATTGCTTCTTTTGATACTTTGTCATATATTATTTCGGCATTCTCCATATCCAAGCTCATCTACTTTTTTAAGTGTTTTTAATATTGCCAGTTGTTCAGCCTGGTTATTCGTGCATCGCGGATGCAACTTGAATTTAATTTATATGCCAGGTTGCCATGGATAAAGATGATCCCTGCTGCCCCAACTCTATCACCAGTTTTGCTACCATCGGTGTACATTTCAACTGCATATTCATTGTGGTTATCTACCTCATCTATTAGGGGTATTTCCGCAGGGTGTCTCCAATCCCTGACTTCCAGCGGTGCGTCATATTCTTGATTGTTGACTTTTGTTGCCAGGTAGGTTCTTACATATTGTTCTATGGTTATTTGTAAGGGTGGAACGCCTGTTACTACGCATTATGCCTCATATGAGATGGTACGGTAGGCTTTAGCAATTTTTATATTAATCAGTATTTGTATCCTTTTATATTTTGTTAGATTTTTTATTTTTCTTATTGCGTCTATCCACACTGGTGAGCCATATGTCATTATTGGGACTATAGCTCCTTCGTAAATTGTTTTTAGTTCTTTGTGTCCTAATCCCCATTGTAGTTTAGCTGTCCGTGATAACATGTGGATGTGTGTGATTGATTTCCCTGCAGTGTGGTCTATGTGTGCATTGAAGTTAAACTTACTGTCAAACCATATGCCCAGGTATTTCATTTCTTCAGTTTGGTTAAGCTTCTTGTTGTTTAAGTAGATATTGACGTCCCAAATGTCCGTTCGCTTTCTTGATATGACTAGAGTCTTCGACTTCTTTTCGTTGAATTCTATATTGTTGTCAGTGGCCCAGTTCTGAATTTTCATTAAATCCTGATTTGCTATGTTTACAGCTTCTACTTTGCTTGAGCCTCTCGTTAATATGACAAGGTCGTCTGCGAATGCCATGACTTTAGTTTTCCTATTGAAATCAGTATTTAATACGGAATTATACATTATGTTCCAAAAGCCTGGGCCACAGCAGGATCCTTGTGGACAGCCCTTCTGAACCTCTCTTTCCATTGTGTAACTGTTTATTGTGATTTTTGTTTTCCTGTGGTTGAAGAAATCTAGTGCTAAGTTGTAGATATTTCTCGGACATTCCCATTCTTTTAGGTTCTTGAGCATACTGGGCCACCAGGCGGCATTAAATGCACCTTTGACGTCAAGGCTTGCTAGGATTATACATTGTTTTATTTCCAATCCCTCTTCTATGAAGGTTTTGACTTCAAGTGCTGCATCAATTGATCCCTTTTGAGGGTTATAGCCGTACTGTCTACCACTGAGTAAGTTTTTAGACCACAGATGGTAATTTATCCTCTCGATCATTGTGGCGTTTGTGTGGGGTGTGTAAGGTGTGGGTTGCGTTTGTGTCGACTGTGTGTGGGGCGTGTGTGAGGTGCGGGTGGGGTGTGTATGAGGTGTGTGTGGCGTTTGTGTGGAGTGTGTATGGGGTGTGTATGAGGTGTGGGTGCGGTGTGGGTTGGCTGTGTGCGGCTTGTGGGTGGAGTGTGGGTGGGGTGTTTGTGGGGTGTGTAGGGTGTGTATGAGCTGTGTGTGGCGTTTGTGTGGGATGTGTATGGGATGTGTATGAGGTGTGGGTGGGTATGGGAGGGGTGTGTATGAGGCGTGGTTGGGGTGTGTGTGGCATTTGTGTGGGGTGTGTGTGAGGTGTGGGTGAGTTGTGTATGTGGGGTGTGTGTGGCGTTTGTGTGGGGTGTGTGTAAGGTGTGGGTATGGTGTGTGGGGTGTGTGTGAAGTGTGCGTGGGTTGTGTGTGTGGTGTGGGTGGCGTTTGTGTGGGGTGTGTGTAAGGTGTGGAGGTGTGTGTGTGGCTTGTGTGTGAGGTGTGGGTGGGGTGTGTGTGGGGTGTGTGTGGCGTTTGTGTGGGGTGTGTGTAAGGTGTGGGTGGGGTGTGTGTGGAGTGCGTGTGGGGTGTGTATGAAGTGTGTGTGGCGTTTGTGTGGGGTGTGTGTGAGGTGTGGGTGGAGTGTGTGTGCGGTGTGTGTGGGGTATGCGCGAGGTGTGTGTGGGGTGTGTGTGATAGGGTGTGGATGAGGTGTGTGTGGCGTTTGTGTGGGATGTGTGTGTGGCGTGTGACGTGTTTATGGGGTGTGTATGAGGTGTGTGTGGCGTTTGTGTGGGGTGTGTGGGGGGTGTGTATGAGGTGTGGGTGGGATGTGTGTGAGTTGAGGGTGGGGTGTGTGGGGAGTGTGCGGTGTGTGTGGGGTGTGTGTGAGGTGTGGGTGGGGTGTGTGTGGTGTGTTTGTGGGGTGTGTATGAAGTGTGTGTGGCGTTTGTGTGGGGTGTGTGTGAGGTGTGGGTGGAGTGTGTGTGAGGTGCGTGTGGGGTGTTTGTGATGTGTTTTTTTTAAGATTCTTTATTGTTATACATGTTCCATTACAATATGTAATGCTACATGTTGGGTTTGCTTACAAAGTAAACTGATGATCATATATTAATTAACATGAATAATTATTTTAGATTTATACAGTTCAATTGTTTGTGATGTGTGTGTGGGGTGTGTGTAAGGTGTGGGTGGGGTGTGTGTGTGGAGTGTGTGTGGGGTGTGTATGAAGTGTGGTTGGCGTTTGTGTGGGGTGTGTGTGAGGTGTGTGTGGGGTGTGTATGAGGTGTGTGTGGCGTTTGTGTGGGATGTGTGTGGGGTGTGTGATGTGTGTGGGGTGTATGATGTGTTTATGGGGTGTGTTTGAGGTGTGTGTGGCGTTTTCGTGGGGGTGTGTGTGGGGTGTGTTTGTGGTGTGTGAGATGTGGTTGGGGTGTGTGTGGGGTGTGGGTGGGTTGTGGGGAGTGTGCGGTGTGTGTGGGGTGTGTGTGAGGTGTGGGTGGGGTGTGTGTGGGTTGTGTATGAGGTGTTTTTTTTTAATTGCATGCCCCATTCCATATGAATACTACATGCTTGAATTTATTTATTTACATACAAATTACATTTTATATATACATGTACATATTGTTGGTGATGTTCTATTTGAACATTTACATCTTTATTTACCTCTAATTTTTTATCTACCTTAGTCTAATTGAGTACTTCATAAATCTAGTACTTATCATATAGTGAAACGCAAATATTATTATACTCGTAACAGCAGTAGAGTATTGAACTGTGTTTGGACAATGATACTGATTGCAATTTTGGTAAGGAGTAGAAATTATATATATTTGAACTTAAGTCATTCTATTTCTGTGAATTGTATAGCATTAATGAAGTTAACGAAAGGTTGTATGAAATTGTTTCCAAGTTCTTCTTTGTTTATGGGCCAAGTAGCACCTTTACTTTGTATCTTCCTAATCATTGCGTTTCTCTGGTTGTTTAGTATTTTGCATCGAAATATAATGCGGTTTACTGTTTGGTCCTCTTCTTCACATTTGCACATTGGGTTATCTAAAAATCGAAACCTGTGGCGATATGCTCTTAGCCTTCCTTGTCCTGTTATCATTGCTGTGAACTCCGGAGATATTGGTAACCGTTGCTTCAATCTTCTTCTCACGGATGGGAAATATTCTTTGGTTACTGCTCCTTTCCTTGATGCTGTCCATTGTTGTTGCCATTCTTCGAGTCCAGTTTCTTTCTCTCTAGTTACTATTGCTTCTTTTGATACTTTGTCATATATTATTTCAGTGTCTTCCGCGGCAGCTTCTTTTGCTAGTCTGTCCACAAGTTCATTTCCGTGTATTCCCGCATGTCCTTTCACCCAGCCGAAATGTAGTGTCCACTTTGATTTTGAAAGTTCAAGGATTTTGCTTTTGATTGCTTCTATCAGCTGGTTATGTTTCATGTTGTTCCTGAGCAGATCTAGAGTTATCTTACTGTCTGTGAATAATGCAGCTCGTTTTTTATCGCATTCTCCATATCCAAGCTCATCTAGTTTTCTAAGTGTTTTTAATATTGCCAGTTGTTCAGCCTGGTTATTCGTGCATCGTGGATGCAACTTGAACTTTAATTTGTATGCCAGGTTGCCATGGATGAAGATGATCCCTGCTGCCCCAACTTTATCACCAGTTTTGCTACCATCGGTGTACATTTCAACTGCATATTCATTGTTGTTATCTACCTCATCTATTAGGGGTATTTCCGCAGGGTGTCTCCAATACCTGACTTCCAGCGGTGCGTCATATTCTTGATTGTTGACTTTTGTTGCCAGGTAGGTTCTTACATATTGTTCTATGGTTATTTGTAGGGGTGGAACGCCTGCTACTACGCATGATGCCTCGTATGAGAGAGTTCGGTAGGCTTTAGCAATTTTTATATTAATCAATCTTTGTATCCTTTTATATTTTGTTAGATTTTTTATTTTTCTTAAAGCGTCTATCCACACTGGTGAGCCATATGTCATTATTGGGACTATAGCTCCTTCGTATATTGTTTTTAGTGCTTTTTGTCCTAATCCCCATTGTAGTTTAGCTGTCCGTGATAACATGTGGATGAGTGTGATTGATTTTCCTGCAGTGTGGTCTATGTGTGCATTGAAGTTAAACTTACTGTCAAACCATATGCCCAGGTATTTCATTTTTTCAGTTTGGTTAAGCTTCTTGTTGTTTAAGTAGATATTGACGTCCCAATTGTCCGTTCGCTTTCTTGATATGACTAGAGTCTTCGACTTCTTTTCGTTAAATTCTATTTTGTTGTCAGTGGCCCAGTTCTGAATTTTGACTAAATCTTGATTCGCTATGTTTTCTGCTTCTACTTTGCTTGAGCCTCTTGTTAATATGACAAGGTCATCTGCGAATGCCATGGCTTTAGTTTTCCTATTGAAATCAGTATTCAATAGGGAATTATACATTATGTTCCAAAAGCCTGGGCCACAGCAGGATCATTGTGGACAGCCCTTCTGAACTTCTTTTTCCATTGTGTAATTGTTTATTGTGATTTTTGCTTTCCTGTGGTTGAAGAAATCTAATGCTAAGTTGTAGATATTTCTCGGACATTCCCATTCTTTTAAGTTCTTGAGAATACTGGGCCACCAGGCGGCATTAAATGCACCTTTGACGTCAAGGCTTGTTAGGATTATACATTGTTTTATTTTCAATCCTTCTTCTATGAAGGTTTTAACTTCGAGTGCTGCATCAATTGTTCCCTTTTGAGGGGTGAAGCCGTACTGTCTACCATTGAGTAAGTTTTTAGACCACAGATGGTAATTTATCCTGTCGATCATTAACCTCTCTAGTAATTTACCGCCAATATTTATCAAGCTGATTGGACGATATTTAGACACATCCTTGCATTCTTCCTTGCCAGGTTTTGTGACTGGAAGCACAATAGACTGCTTCCATCTTTTTGGAAAACAACCTCTACTTAGGCACATGTTGTAGAACTGTGTGAAGAATAAAGGCAGAACTCTGAATGCTCTTAGTAGAATGTCGCTGGTTATCCCATCCTCACCGGGAGCTTTCTGAGGGTTGAACTTTTGTAAGGCGGTTTTTATTTCTTCAGTTGTGAAAGGTACATCATCGGTTGTATCTATTGGCTCTCTAATTAACCTTCTTGTTTCTTTGTGATGTGCGTTGTCACTTCCTTCACTATCTTGTGGTGTGAAGTGTTCCAGCATGTGTTCAATTGTGTTCTCCGTGTCTGTAGTGTATGTTCCATCTTCTTTTTCTAGGGTTGTTAGTTGTGTTGTGGTTTTGACTTTCCCGGCGGCTATTTTGTAGACTAAATTCCAGGGGTTAGCTCCATCAACTATAGTGCAGAACTTCTTCCAAGAGTTCAGTTTCGCCTCTTGCAATTTCATTTCATATTCATGTTTTCCTTCGTGATATTTGGTTTTCCTCTCTAGTCTTAGATCTTCATTTGTTGTAGTTCTTTGGTACCGTCTTCGTAGCGCGTTTTTCTTTTTCCTTAGTATTGTAAGTTCATCGTTCCACCGCGAAACCGTATTTCCTTTCAACGCGTATTTTGTTGCCCTAGACATCTTGAGACTTGTGTTGCAAGCTTCGTTAATTGATGATATTAAATTTTCCACTTCATCACAATTGTCGTACGTAGCAATAATATTTTCCAGGTCACGATCCATTATTTTCGTATCTGCAGTCTTGTAATAATGAAAGGTTGTTTTGATATTTGAAACAAGAGCGATTTCAAATTTATCAAGATCGCCATTCTTTATGATATACTTTCTTGTGGTTTGGTTTCTGTTTGGAGATAATATGTGCTGCCGTGTCACGCTCAGTTTGAAGGTTATATTTCTGTGATCGGAACAACTTTCTTGTGTTCCACACTCCCAGTCGATAACCTGCCTTAGTAGTTTATTATTGACTAATGTTAAATCAATGTAGCTTCTGGCCCTTATCGTCCCAAAAGTTGGCTCCGACATTTTGTTGACAATATTCAAATCGCTTAGTGTTAAGAACTCCTCCAGTGCTTTGCCACGTTGATTTGTTGTTGCGTCATACCATAGTTTGCTTCGACAATTGCTGTCAACTGCGATCAGTATACCACTTCCTTTGACGTAATTTAAAATGTTTTCTACTTGGCTGATATTTCTTTCAATGTCTTGTGTAAAATCAAAATATGAACTTACTGCATACAATTTTGTACGTCTGTAGATAATTTCAATTACAGCGATATCTTCGTTACATAGTTGTGTGATTGCTGTTGCATCTATTTGTTTATTGTTTATTAATATAGCAGCTCTTTTCTTTCCATTTCCGAAAGCGTAGGTCCTAAGTGACCTGGAAATTCCAGCTAGGTTGTTATGAATAAGGTACGGTTCTTGTATTAGAGCAACGTCTACTTTATTCTCTTCCATGATCCGTATTAAGTTACTTGTAGCCACTCGCTTATGTTGCAAATTAATTTGAATGCAATACAAATTATCAGCAATATTATTATATGGTTTATTTGGGTTAGCAGCCATATTAATACGCTATTTTTTCTGCGTTCCTTTTTAGCGCATTTTTGTAGCTAGTGCAGGTCTTGTCCAGTGATGTGTGTTTTACATCTACTGGAGTTGTACAATATTTATTATAATTAATGCAATTGATGCATTTATAGTTCTCTCTGTTGGCTTCACATTTGCTCATAGTGTGCTTTTCCGCACAATGTGGGCAGGTCACTTCTCCTTTACAGTCTAGAGTTCTGTGATTAAACTTGGAGCACTTATGGCACCGTTGAACTGATATGTAATCAGCACTGTTGCAAATATGCCATCCTATTTTCAATTTTTTGTCTTTCAGTCGTTTCCTAACTTCAGAGCTGACTTCAATGACCAGATTTTTGTTCTTCTTTTTATCTACGAAGACGAATTTAGGATCGATGTCGCTAACTTCCAAGTTTGCTTCAGAATTTTGTGATATAATAGCCTCCTTTGCATTTTCGATTGTTATCTCGTCCGGCACATTGAACACAATCAATCTAGGGTTCCAGGCTTTCAGAAGGTTTCTAGAGTTCCCGACTTTTGGACGGCAACCCTCTAGTTCATCCCCACAAACAGCATTTATTTCGTCGCAAACTTTTTCTAGATCACTTTTACTGTCGGATTCAATTAACAACTGCCCATTCTTCAGTGTTTTCAGAGCCGTGATTCCAACTTTGATTTTTGCCAGGTTTACTTTTCTCTTGATCAGAGTTTTGATGTACTCGGCACTTTGATTGTTTTTAGATTTGACAAACATCTTGTTTATTTCCTTCCCTTGAGCCACATTTCTTAGGCAGCTATCGCCGTTATCAACGGGAATTTCCGACTGAGGCTTCTTCTTTCTGCCGCTAGGGCACGCTATCATCCATTCGCCGTTCTCGCAGCTCCCGGTAGATGTCGCACCAATGCCACCACTTCCGCTTTGAAGAGCTTGCAAGATGGACTCCGTTTCCGCGACCCTCTTTTCCAAATCGCTTATTCCTATATTCTTTTCTTCAACTGAACACTTCAAATTCCCAAACTCATTCCTAAGAACACCCACAGCTTGCAGAATTTCTTCCTTGTATTCTTTCTTCAAGTTACCACTTTTATCCGTAACACCAACCAAAACTTTCAGAGCACTTTCCACTGCATCTTCCTTACCTGACGCCATCTTGGTCCGTCGTGTGTGTGAATGAGGTGTGTGTGGCGTTTGTGTGGGATGTGTGTGGGGTGTGTGATGTGTTTATGGGGTGTGTATGAGGTGTGTGTGGCGTTTGTGTGGGGTGTGTGTGGAATGTGTATGAGGTGTATGAGGTGTGTGAGGTGTGGGTGGGATGTGTGTGAGGTGTGGGTGGGGTGTGTGGGGAGTGTGCGGTGTGTGTGGGGTGTGTGTGAGGTGTGGGTGGGGTGTGTGTGGTGTGTTTGTGGGGTGTGTATGAAGTGTGTGTGGCGTTTGTGTGGGGTGTGTGTGGGGTGTTTGTGATGTGTGTAGGGTGTGTATGAGGTGTGTATGGCGTTTGTGTGGGATGTGTGTGGGGTGTGTGATGTGATTAAGGGATGTGTATGAGGTATGTTTGGCGTTTATGTGGGGTGTGTGTAGGGTGTGGGTGGTGTGTGTGGTGTGTTTGTGGGGTGTGTATGAAGTGTGTGTGGCGTTTGTGTGGGGTGTGTGTGAGGTGTGGGTGGAGTGTGTGTAAGGTGTGTGTGGGGTGTTTGTGATGTGTGTATGGGGTGTGTATGAGGTGTGTGTGGCGTTTGTGTGGGATGTGTGTGGGGTGTGTGATGTGATTATGGGATGTGTATGAGGTGTGTGTGGCGTTTGTGTGGGGTGTGTGTAAGGTGTGGGTGGGGTGTGTGTGGAGTGTGTGTGGGGTGTGTATGAAGTGTAGTTGGCGTTTGTGTGGGGTGTGTGTGAGG
The DNA here is from genome assembly GCA_030765045.1 of Tenodera sinensis. NCBI lineage: Eukaryota > Metazoa > Arthropoda > Insecta > Mantodea > Mantidae > Tenodera > Tenodera sinensis. The sequence goes on from CM060967.1 coordinate 89,366,171, forward strand.
TGTGGGTGGAGTGTGTGTGCGGTGTGTGTGGTGTGTGTGTGAGGTGTGTGTGGGGTGAGTGTGATGTGTGTGGGGTGTTATTGAGGTGTGTGTGGCGTTTTCGTGGGGTGTGTGGGGTGTGTTTGAGGTGTGTGAGATGTGGTTGGGGTGTGTGTGGTGTGGGTGGGGTGTGGGGAGTGTGTGGGGTGTGTGTGAGGTGTGGGTAGGGTGTGTGTGGTGTGTGCATGGGGTGTGTATGAGGTGTGGTTGCGGTGTGGGTTGGCTGTGTGCGGCTTGTGGGTGGAGTGTGGGTGGGGTGTTTGTGGGGTGTGTAGGGTGTGTATGAGCTGTGTGTGGCGTTTGTGTGGGATGTGTATGAGGTGTGGGTGGGTCTGGGAGGGGTGTGTATGCGGCGTGGTTGGGGTGTGTGTGGCATTTGTGTGGGGTGTGTGTGAGGTGTGGGTGAGTTGTGTATGTGGGGTGTGTGTGGCGTTTGTGTGGGGTGTGTGTAAGGTGTGGGTGTGGTGTGTGGGGTGTGTGTGAAGTGTGCGTGGGGTGTGTGTGTGGTGTGGGTGGCGTTTGTGTGGGGTGTGTGTAAGGTGTGGAGGTGTGTGTGTGGCTTGTGTGTGAGGTGTGGGTGGGGTGTGCGTGGGGTGTGTGTGGCGTTTGTGTGGGCTGTGTGTAAGGTGTGGGTGGGGTGTGTGTGGAGTGTGTGTGGCGTTTGTGTGGGGTGTGTCTGAGGTGTGGGTGGAGTGTGTGTGCGGTGCGTGTGGGATGTGCGCGAGGTGTGTGTGGGGTGTGTGTGATAGGGTGTGGATGGGGTGTGTGTGGCGTTTGTGTGGGATGTGTTTATGGGGTGTGTATGAGGTGTGTGTGGGGGGTGTGTATGAGGTGTGTGAGGTGTGGGTGGGATGTGTGTGAGGTGAGGGTGGGGTGTGTGGCGAGTGTGCGGTGTGTGTGGGGTGTGTGTGAGGTGTGGGTGGGGTGTGTGGGGTGTGTTTGTGGGGTGTGTATGAAGTGTGTGTGGCGTTTGTGTGGGGTGTGTGTGAGGTGTGGGTGGAGTGTGTGTGAGGTGCGTGTGAGGTGTTTGTGATGTGTTTTTTTTAAGATTCTTTATTGTTATACATGTTCCATTACAATATGTAATGCTACATGTTGGGTTTGCTTACAAAGTAAACTGATGATCATATATTAATTAACATGAATAATTATTTTAGATTTATACAGTTCAATTGTTTGTGATGTGTGTGTGGGGTGTGTGTAAGGTGTGGGTGGGGTGTGTGTGGAGTGTGTGTGGGGTGTGTATGAAGTGTGGTTGGCGTTTGTGTGGGGTGTGTGTGAGGTGTGTGTGGGGTGTGTATGAGGTGTGTGTGGCGTTTGTGTGGGATGTCTGTGGGGTGTGTGATGTGTTTATGGGGTGTTTTTGAGGTGTGTGTGGCGTTTTCGTGGGGTGTGTGGGGTGTGTTTGAGGTGTGTGAGATGTGGTTGGGGTGTGGGGAGTGTGTGGGGTGTGTGTGAGGTGTGGGTGGGGTGTGTGTGGTGTGTGTGGGGTGTGTATGGGGTGTGTATGAGGTGTGGGTGCGGTGTGGGTTGGCTGTGTGCGGCTTGTGGGTAGAGTGTGGGTGGGGTGTTTGTGGGGTGTGTAGGGTGTGTATGAGCTGTGTGTGGCGTTTGTGTGGGATGTATATGAGGTGTGGGTGGGTCTGGGAGGGGTGTGTATGAGGCGTGGTTGGGGTGTGTGTGGCATTTGTGTGGGGTGTGTGTGAGGTGTGGGTGAGTTGTGTATGTGGGGTGTGTGTGGCGTTTGTGTGGGGTGTGTGTAAGGTGTGGGTGTGGTGTGTGGAGTGTGTGTGAAGTGTGCGTGGGGTGTGTGTGTGGTGTGGGTGGCGTTTGTGTGGGGTGTGTGTAAGGTGTGGAGGTGTGTGTGTGGCTTGTGTGTGAGGTGTGGGTGGGGTGTGTGTGGGGTGTGTGTGGCGTTTGTGTGGGGTGTGTGTAAGGTGTGGGTGGGGTGTGTGTGGAGTGTGTGTGGGGTGTGTATGAAGTGTGTGTGGCGTTTGTGTGGGGTGTGTGTGAGGTGTGGGTGGAGTGTGTGTGCGGTGTGTGGGGGGTGTGCGCGAGGTGTATGTGGGGTGTGTGTGATAGGGTGTGGATGAGGTGTGTGTGGCGTTTGTGTGGGGTGTGTGTGTGGCGTGTGATGTCTTTATGGGGTGTGTATGAGGTGTGTGTGGCGTTTGTGTGGGGTGTGTGGGGGGTGTGTATGAGGTGTGTGAGGTGTGGGTGGGATGTGTGTGAGGTGAGGGTGGGGTGTGTGGGGAGTGTGCGGTGTGTGTGGGGTGTGTGAGGTGTGGGTGGGGTGCGTGTGGTGTGTTTGTGGGGTGTGTATGAAGTGTGTGTGGCGTTTGTGTGGGGTGTGTGTGAGGTGTGGGTGGAGTGTGTGTGAGGTGCGTGTGGGGTGTTTGTGATGTGTTTTTTTAAGATTCTTTATTGTTATACATGTTCCATTACAATATGTAATGCTACATGTTGGGTTTGCTTACAAAGTAAACTGATGATCATATATTAATTAACATGAATAATTATTTTAGATTTATACAGTTCAATTGTTTGTGATGTGTGTGTGGGGTGTGTGTAAGGTGTGGGTGGGGTGTGTGTGGAGTGTGTGTGGGGTGTGTATGAAGTGTGGTTGGCGTTTGTGTGGGGTGTGTGTGAGGTGTGTGTGGGGTGTGTATGAGGTGTGTGTGGCGTTTGTGTGGGATGTGTGTGGGGTGTGTGATGTGTGTGGGGTGTGTGATGTGTTTATGGGGTGTGTTTGAGGTGTGTGTGGCGCTTTCGTGGGGGTGTGTGTGGGGTGTGTTTGTGGTGTGTGAGATGTGGTTGGGGTGTGTGTGGGGTGTGTGTGGAATGTGTATGAGGTGTGTGAGGTGTGGGTGGGATGTGCGTGAGGTGTGGGTGGGGTGTGTGGGGAGTGTGCGGTGTGTGTGGGGTGTGTTTGAGGAGTGGGTGGGGTGTGTGTGGTGTGTTAGTGGGGTGTGTATGGTGTGTGTGGCGTTTGTGTGGGGTGTGTGTGAGGTGTGTGTGGGGTGTTTCTGATGTGTGTAGGGTGTGTATGAGGTGTGTATGGCGTTTGTGTGGGATGTGTGTGGGGTGTGTGATGTGATTAAGGGATGTGTATGAGGTGTGTTTGGCGTTTGTGTGGCGTGTGTGTAGGGTGTGGGTGGTGTGTGTGGTGTGTTTGTGGGGTGTGTATGAAGTGTGTGTGGCGTTTGTGTGGGGTGTGTGTGAGGTGTGGGTGGAGTGTGTGTAAGGTGTGTGTGGGGTGTTTGTGATGTGTGTGTGGGGTGTGTATGAGGTGTGTGTGGCGTTTGTGTGGGATGTGTGTGGGGTGTGTGATGTGATTATGGGATGTGTATGAGGTGTGTGTGGCGTTTGTGTGGGATGTGTGTGGGGTGTGTGATGTGATTATGGGATGTGTATGAGGTGTGTGTGGCGTTTGTGTGGGGTGTGGGTAAGGTGTGGGTGGGGTGTGTGTGGAGTGTGTGTGGGGTGTGTATGAAGTGTAGTTGGCGTTTGTGTGGGGTGTGTGTGAGGTGTGGGTGGAGTGGCTGTGCGGTGTGTGTGGTGTGTGTGTGAGGTGTGTGTGGGGTGTGTGTGATGTGTGTGTGGGGTGTGTATGAGGTGTGTGGGCGTTTGTGTGGGATGTGTGTGGGGTGTGTGATGTGTTTATGGGGTGTTTTTGAGGTGTGTGGCGTTTTCGTGGTTTGTGTGGGGTGTGTTTGAGGTGTGTGAGATGTGGTTGGGGTGTGTGTGTGGTGTGGGTGGGGTGTGGGGAGTGTGTGGGTGTGTGTGAGGTGTTGGTGGGGTGTGTGTGGTGTGTGTGGGGTGTGTATGAAGTGTGTGTGGCCTTTGTGTGGGATGTGTGTGGGGTGCCTGTGGGGTGTGTTTGGGGTGTGTATGAGGTGTGTGAGGTGTGTGTGGTGTGTGGTTGGGCTGTGGGGGGGGGGTGTGGGGTGCGTATGAGGTATGTGTGGGGTTTGTGTGGGGTGTGTGGGGGTTGAGTGATGTGTTTATGGGGTGTGTTTGAGGTGTGTGTGGCGTTTTCGTGGGGTGTGTGTGGGGTGTGTTTGAGGTGTGTGAGATGTCGTTGGGGTGTGTGTGTGGTGTGGGTGGGGTTGGGGAGTGTGCGGTGTGTTGGGGTGTGTGTGAGGTGTGGGTGGGGTGTGTGTGGTGTGTTTGGGGTGTGTATGAGGTGTGTGTGGTGTGTGTGGTGTGTGGGTGGGCTGTGGGGTGTGTGTGGGGTGCGTATGAGGTGTGTGTGGCGTTTGTGTGGGGTGTGTGTCAGGTGTGGTTGGGGTGTGTGTGTGGTGTGGGTGGGGTGTGGGGAGTGTGTGGGTGTGTGTGAGGTGTGGGTGGGGTGTGTGTGGTGTGTGTGGGGTGTGTATGAAGTGTGTGTGGCCTTTGTGTGGGATGTGTGTGGGGTGCCTGTGGGGTGTGTGGGGTGTGTTTGGGGTGTGTATGAGGTGTGTGAGGTGTGTGTGGTGTGTGGTTGGGCTGTGGGGGGGGGGGGGTGTGGGGTGCGTATGAGGTATGTGTGGGGTTTGTGTGGGGTGTGTGGGGGTTGAGTGATGTGTTTATGGGGTGTGTTTGAGGTGTGTGTGGCGTTTTCGTGGGGTGTGTGTGGGGTGTGTTTGAGGTGTGTGAGATGTCGTTGGGGTGTGTGTGTGGTGTGGGTGGGGTTGGGGAGTGTGCGGTGTTTTAGGGTGTGTGTGAGGTGTGGGTGGGGTGTGTGTGGTGTGTTTGGGGTGTGTATGAGGTGTGTGTGGTGTGTGTGGTGTGTGGGTGGGCTGTGGGGTGTGTGTGGGGTGCGTATGAGGTGTGTGTGGCGTTTGTGTGGGGTGTGTGTTAGGTGTGGTTGGGGTGTGTGTGGTGTGTGTGGGGTTTGTATGAGTTGTGTGTGGCGTTTGTGTGGGGTGTATGTGCGTTGTGTGTGGGGTGTGTGTGGGTGTGTGAGGTGTGTGTGGCGTTTGTGTGAGGTGTGTGTGGTGTGAGTGTGGTGTGTGTGAGGTGTGTGTGGTTGATGTGTGTGGGGTGTGTGATGTGATTAAGGGATGTGTATGAGGTGTGTTTGGCGTTTGTGTGGCGTGTGTGTAGGGTGTGGGTGGTGTGTGTGGTGTGTTTGTGGGGTGTGTATGAAGTGTGTGTGGCGTTTGTGTGGGGTGTGTGTGAGGTGTGGGTGGAGTGTGTGTAAGGTGTGTGTGGGGTGTTTGTGATGTGTGTGTGGGGTGTGTATGAGGTGTGTGTGGCGTTTGTGTGGGATGTGTGTGGGGTGTGTGATGTGATTATGGGATGTGTATGAGGTGTGTGTGGCGTTTGTGTGGGATGTGTGTGGGGTGTGTGATGTGATTATGGGATGTGTATGAGGTGTGTGTTTTTTTTTTTTTTTTTTTTATTATTATTGATAATTAACAACATGCCCCATTACAGCTGTAACATTACATGTTTTCAAGACATAATATAAAATGTTGAATCATATAACATGCAAGTTACAAATTGGGATTTACATTGAGACATTTGTAGTTGACTTGTTACAAAACATTCTAGTGCTGCTTAAAGTCTATCTTTAACATAGAATTTTAGTTAGTTCACATATAACCTGGTCTATGTCATAATTTGACGATTACAATCTTTATAAAAATCTTAAAAGCGTTTAGGATTATAAAATAGGACCATTCCTTTGAATGGTACGTTTTATGTCTGTTTTGTGGCTAACCTATAATTTAAGTGAGAGAACAAACTTGTGAAATGCTCTTAAATGTTTTGATAACAATTCACTGTTCGTAGCTGGCCAGGTTCCTCCGTTCTTCCTTAATTCATTTATGAGTGTCGACCTTTCTTGTTTGATGTCTGGACATTCATAGATTAAGTGGTTTACAGTTTGAGGGCCTCTGTTACAAGTACAGGTGGGATCTTCTATAATGTGAAATCTATAGAAGTAATATTTAGTTTTGCCATGTCCTGAAATTATTGCTGTAAGTTCCGATGATGTAGGTAGCTTTATGCAATGTCTTCCTTTAACTGAGGGAATAAAGGATTTTGTTAAAAGACCTTTTGTAGTCTTAGTCCATCTGTCTTGCCATTGTTGTAAACATTTTTCCCTAATTTCAGCTATGATGGTCGATTTTGGTACTTTGTTGTAGATGATTGCACTTCGTTGGTCCAGCGCAGATTCTTTAGCTAATTTATCAGCTAACTCATTGCCTGGTATTCCTACATGTGCTTTCACCCAGCTGAAGTGTACTGTCCACTTGTTTTGGTTTAGAGTTGACATAGTGTTTAATATCATTTGTGCAATGGAATTGTGTTTCTTATTGTTCTTCAGTAAACACAGTGTTACTTTGCTATCAGTGAAGATGGCAACGTTTTTGTCCTCATCTTTAAGTTCTTGCAAAGTGGAAATTACTTGAAGAGCTTTCAGGATTGCCAACTGCTCCGCTTGGTTATTAGAACAGCGATTGCCTAATTTGTACTTAAGTTGTCGTATTAGTTCTTCCTTCTGAAATACCGCAGCTGCAGCTCCCACTTTCTCTGCTATTTTGCTCCCATCTGTATAAATCTGAAACGTATATTGTAATTTGGGATTGATTTCCTCTATACAAATACGTTTCGCAGGGTGAACCCAGTAGTTTGTTTTCAGGGGTGCGTCGTAATCTCTGTCACCATGTAATGATTTATACTTATTTATTTCTCCCATAATAGTCAGATCTATTGGTTGGATTCCAGCTATAATACAAGATGCTTCATAAGAGATGGTCCTATATGCCTTTGCAATTTTTATATTGCATAATCTTTGAACTCTTTGGAGTTTCTTTAGATTTTTCTTATTTTTTATAGCTTCTTCCCATATCGGAGCTCCATAGGTTATTATCGGTTCGATGGCTCCCTTGTAAATTGTATGGAAAGCTTTGCATCCAAGACCCCAGTTCAATTTTGCAGATTTGGATAAGGCGTGTAAGAGAGCTAATGCTTTTTCTTGAATGTAATCTATATGTTTGTCGAATTTAAATTTTGAATCTATATATATTCCTAAATATTTTAGTTCTTTTTTCTGTGTCAATTTTGTATCATTCAAGTAGATATGGATATCACCGTTGAGAGGGTGTCTCTTCCTTGTTATTAATAGTACTTGAGACTTTGTTTCATTGAAATTAATTTTGTTGTCTTTAGCCCAGAACTCTATTTTCTTGATATCCTGATTTGCGAAGTTTTCAGCGTCCATTATGCTGCTGCCTTTGGTCATTACTAGTAAGTCATCAGCAAAGGCTAAGACTTCGGTCCTTTCAGTAAATTCCAGGTTAAGTAGAGAATTATATAATATATTCCAGTAACCTGGTCCACAGCTCGATCCTTGGGGGACGCCTTTTGTAACTTCTCTCTCTGATTTATATGAATTGAAGCATAAACTAGCTTTCCTATCATGAAAGTAGTTCTCCGATAGTTTATATAGATTTCTAGGGCAGCTGAGCTTTTTCAAGTTATTAAGGATGCTGGTGCGTCAAATGCTCCTCTGACATCCAGACTAGTTAATATGATGTACTTAAATTTTTGTAGATTCTGTTGTACAAACGCTTTCATCGCCATTCCTGCGTCCACTGTGCTTTTTTGAGGCATAAAACCAAACTGGTTTGAGTTGAAGAGGTTTCTTGAATTTATGTGATGAAGGATTCTCTCTATCATCAATTTCTCCAAAACTTTGCCAGCAGTGTTAAGCAGACTTATGGGGCGGTATTTTGAAACTTCTTCACTATCAATTTTCCCTGGTTTAACTATTGGAATTATTTTTGCGTTCTTCCATTTTTTGGGAAATATACCATTTTTCAGGCATCCATTGTACAGTGCAGTAAAGAAACGAGGGAAAAGCTTAAATGCCCTTAAGAATATTTTACTGGTAATGCCGTCTTCTCCTGGTGCCTTTTTAGGATTGAATGTTTCCAATGCGCACATAACTTCTGTCTGTGTAAATTCGACATCATCCGGGTTATAAATTTCTTCAGCCAGCTGTCTTCTATATTGTTTGTGTTGCTCACTGTCATCCTCTAAACTGTCTTTCGGAATGAAGTAGTCCATCATATAATCAAGTGTACTTGATGAATCAATTGTGTATGTTCCGTCTTCTTTTTTAAGTGTAGTCAGTGGTGTTTGGTCTCTCAATTTGCCGGCTGCAATTTTATAAATTATATTCCATGGGTTAGATCCATCAGTGATGCTACAATATTTCTTCCATGATATTATTTTTGCTGCATTAATTTTAGATTGATACTCACGATTGCCTTCTTGATACTGAAGTCTCCTCACTTGTCTTAATTTTTCATTATTTCTTGTTCTCTGGTATCGCCTTCTGAGTGCGTTCACCTTTTTTCTGAGTATCGTGAGCTCAGGTGACCACCATGGGACAGTTCTCCCATTGATCTCTTTTGTTTTCCCAGTGGTTCGAAATGATCCCTTACATGCAGAATTTATTCCTGCAAAACACTTTTCGACTAGTTGTTCTATATCTGTCGATTCATTTGTTATGTTGTAAAGTTGTGTGTCAAGCTCACCGTCATTCAAATCTGTATTAAGAAATTCTATGAAATTTGTTATTAGGAGTTTATCAAATGTATTAAAGTTATCATCTTTAATAATATATCTGGAGCCTTTGTGTGTAATTTCTCTGCTTCGATTTATTTTGCCTATCTTGAATGTAATTAATTTGTGGTCTGAGCAGCTTTCTTCTTCACTATTCTTCCATTCAATGATAAACTTCAATAACTTAGTGTTCACGATGGTGAGATCTATGCAGCTTCGACCTTGTGCACTTTCGAAAGTTGCCTCTCCAGTGTCTTCGTTGATAATATGTAAATCACAAGAAGTTATAAGGTCTACAAGTTTCTGTCCTCGTTCGTTATTAATTGTGTCGAACCACATTTTATTTCTGGCATTCGTGTCTGCTGAAATAACTAATCCGTGGTCTTTAATAACATTCAAAAATCTTTCAATTTTTTGTAGGTCTACTTCAATATCTCTAGTTATGTCGAAGTACATGCTTGCAGCGAAAAAGTTTTTGTCCCCATATTTAACTTCTATAACTACACAATCTTCATCAGATACCTGGGCTAATTTAATGACATCAATGCTTTTGTTGTTGATTATTATAGCTGCTCTTTTCCTCAGGTTACCACTTGTATATGTTCTTAATTTATTGGGAATTCCAGCAAGTTTGTTATTTAGCGTATATGGTTCCTGAAGGAATATTAAATCAATATTGAATTCATTAATAATTTGAACTAAATTGCTCGTGGCTATCCTCGAATGTTTGACGTTTACTTGATAACATTTCAGAATATAACTATCCATATTTGGATTACTTTTCACCGCATCCTTATGTTGCAGGTAATTTATGGATCTCATATTTATTTTTCTGTGAGTTTCTGCCATGTCAGTAGTCAATTTTCTCTGTATTTCTTTTTATCATATTCATGTAGCATATACAACTTTTGTCCAAGGATGAGTGATTTTCATTCAATGATTTTTCATTGTACCTATTGAAATTAACGCAATTGATGCATCGATAGCTGTCTTTGCTGGCCTTACATTCGCTAATCTTATGTTTCATTGCGCAGTGAGGGCATGTCAACTCTCCTTTGCAATCTTCTGCTTTATGATTGAATTTAGAACATTTATAGCATCTTAGAATTGAGATATAATCATCAGTATTGCAGATGTGCCATCCAATTTTTAACTTTTTACCTTGAAGTCGTTTCCTAAGTTCAGAGTTGACTTCTATGATCAAATTCTTGCGTTTCTTTCTGTCCTCAAATATGAATTTAGGAATAACATCTCCTTCATTGAGTTCTGCTTCCGAATTTTGCGATACAATCACTTCTACCGCGTTTTCCATTGTTATATCTTCTGGGACATTAAAAATAATCAATCTAGGGTTTCTAACTTTCGGTAGGTGACTCTCCAATTCAAGCCCACAAACGCTGTTTATTTCACTACATACCTTCTCTAAATCGCATTTTTTATCAGACTCTATTAATATTTGTCCATTCTTCAATGATTTCATAGCAGTTACTCCAACTTTCATCTTAGCTGGATTCAGCTTTGTTTTGAGTAAAGTTTTGGTGTACTCTGTACTTTGATCAGTTTTGGATTTAACAAATAATTTGTAGATCTTCTTTTCTTTGTTCTTATTCAATTCAGAATCATATTCTCTACTGGTTAGAATATCAGAATATTGTTTCTTCCCTCTACCACCATAGGTTACTTTCGTCCACTCACCACTGTCACAGCCTTCCCCAGTGCTTAATCCGCCAGTGATACACTTAACACCTTGATGTAATTGGTTATGATCTGCCGACACCCCAACCGCGGCGTCAACATATAATTTATTCTGGTTGGTAGTTGCTTTCTTCATTTTTAAACGCAATTCGTTCAATTCTCTATCCTTTTCCTTGGAATCAGTCTTAAGCTTACAAATTACTTTCCTTAGTACATTTACCGATTTTACCAAACTTTCCTTTAAATCAAATCTCAAATTTTTGCTCACTTCGGTAACTTTTATTATTTTTTCAAGAGCACTTTCGATGCACTGATCGACTGTGTCAGACATCTTATCTCGATCTCTTATATGTGTATGTGATGCCTGTGATAATTTTAGTCTATCCTTCTTTAAATCCTTCTTTGAACTCTTTTCTTCTGTCACACTCTCCAACAAATTAAGTGCATCCTCTAAATCATCTGAATTAATCTGGGTCATTATGATTGTATAATAAGTAATCTGCTTTATTTAGAGTTCCTATGAACATAACCTCCTGAGCTTGGGCAAATATGCTAACGTCACTTCCGGTTTGTCTCAGCCAACACTAATCGTTAATTCAAAATCAAGGCCTTATGGAGGCTTTATATCCAAATCCTTATGAAAACACAAAAAGAAATTCTGATTAAACACACACACACGTCGATCCCCTTAAATGCCTACAATAACACAACAACTGAACACTAAAACGAACTAAATGGAAAGTCAGTTTATACAAAACACGCAGTACAAACGCTACCAGAGTCTAATTTCTTGACGCACACAAACTTAAACGTACCATCTAAGTCGTATACCTCAACAATCCATCATGAGGTGTGTGTGGCGTTTGTGTGGGGTGTGGGTAAGGTGTGGATGGGGTGTGTGTGGAGTGTGTGTGGGGTGTGTATGAAGTGTAGTTGGCGTTTGTGTGGGGTGTGTGTGAGGTGTGGGTGGAGTGGCTGTGCGGTGTGTGTGGTGTGTGTGTGAGGTGTGTGTGGGGTGTGTGTGATGTGTGTATGAGGTGTGTGGGCGTTTGTGTGGGATGTGTGTGGGGTGTGTGATGTGTTTATGGGGTGTTTTTGAGGTGTGTGGCGTTTTCGTGGGGTGTGTGGGGTGTGTTTGAGGTGTGTGAGATGTGGTTGGGGTGTGTGTGTGGTGTGGGTGGGGTGTGGGGAGTGTGTGGGTGTGTGTGAGGTGTGGGTGGGGTGTGTGTGGTGTGTGTGGGGTGTGTATGAAGTGTGTGTGGCCTTTGTGTGGGATGTGTGTGGGGTGCCTGTGGGGTGTGTGGGGTGTGTGGGGTGTGTTTGGAGTGTGTATGAGGTGTGTGAGGTGTGTGTGGTGTGTGGTTGGGCTGTGGGGGGGGGGGTGTGGGGTGCGTATGAGGTATGTGTGGGGTTTGTGTGGGGTGTGTGGGGGTTGAGTGATGTGTTTATGGGGTGTGTTTGAGGTGTGTGTGGCGTTTTCGTGGGGTGTGTGTGGGGTGTGTTTGAGGTGTGTGAGATGTCGTTGGGGTGTGTGTGTGGTGTGGGTGGGGTTGGGGAGTGTGCGGTGTGTTGGGGTGTGTGTGAGGTGTGGGTGGGGTGTGTGTGGTGTGTTTGGGGTGTGTATGAGGTGTGTGTGGTGTGTGTGGTGTGTGGGTGGGCTGTGGGGTGTGTGTGGGGTGCGTATGAGGTGTGTGTGGCGTTTGTGTGGGGTGTGTGTCAGGTGTGGTTGGGGTGTGTGTGTGGTGTGGGTGGGGTGTGGGGAGTGTGTGGGTGTGTGTGAGGTGTGGGTGGGGTGTGTGTGGTGTGTGTGGGGTGTGCATGAAGTGTGTGTGGCCTTTGTGTGGGATGTGTGTGGGGTGCCTGTGGGGTGTGTGGGGTGTGTTTGGGGTGTGTATGAGGTGTGTGAGGTGTGTGTGGTGTGTGGTTGGGCTGTGGGGGGGGGTGTGGGGTGCGTATGAGATATGTGTGGGGTTTGTGTGGGGTGTGTGGGGGTTGAGTGATGTGTTTATCGGGTGTGTTTGAGGTGTGTGTGGCGTTTTCGTGGGGTGTGTGTGGGGTGTGTTTGAGGTGTGTGAGATGTCGTTGGGGTGTGTGTGTGGTGTGGGTGGGGTTGGGGAGTGTGCGGTGTGTTGGGGTGTGTGTGAGGTGTGGGTGGGGTGTGTGTGGTGTGTTTGGGGTGTGTATGAGGTGTGTGTGGAGTGTGTGGTGTGTGGTGGGCTGTGGGGTGTGTGTGGGGTGCGTATGAGGTGTGTGTGGCGTTTGTGTGGGGTGTGTGTCAGGTGTGGTTGGGGTGTGTGTGGTGTGTGTGGGGTTTGTATGAGTTGTGTGTGGCGTTTGTGTGGGGTGTATGTGCGTTGTGTGTGGGGTGTGTGTGGGTGTGTGAGGTGTGTGTGGCGTTTGTGTGAGGTGTGTGTGGTGTGAGTGTGGTGTGTGTGAGGTGTGTGTGGTTGATGTGTGTGGGGTGTGTGATGTGATTAAGGGATGTGTATGAGGTGTGTTTGGCGTTTGTGTGGCGTGTGTGTAGGGTGTGGGTGGTGTGTGTGGTGTGTTTGTGGGGTGTGTATGAAGTGTGTGTGGCGTTTGTGTGGGGTGTGTGTGAGGTGTGGGTGGAGTGTGTGTAAGGTGTGTGTGGGGTGTTTGTGATGTGTGTGTGTGGGGTGTGTATGAGGTGTGTGTGGCGTTTGTGTGGGATGTGTGTGGGGTGTGTGATGTGATTATGGGATGTGTATGAGGTGTGTGTGGCGTTTGTGTGGGATGTGTGTGGGGTGTGTGATGTGATTATGGGATGTGTATGAGGTGTGTGTGGCGTTTGTGTGGGGTGTGGGTAAGGTGTGGGTGGGGTGTGTGTGGAGTGTGTGTGGGGTGTGTATGAAGTGTAGTTGGCGTTTGTGTGGGGTGTGTGTGAGGTGTGGGTGGAGTGGCTGTGCGGTGTGTGTGGTGTGTGTGTGAGGTGTGTGTGGGGTGTGTGTGATGTGTGTGTGGGGTGTGTATGAGGTGTGTGGGCGTTTGCGTGGGATGTGTGTGGGGTGTGTGATGTGTTTATGGGGTGTTTTTGAGGTGTGTGGCGTTTTCGTGGGGTGTGTGGGGTGTGTTTGAGGTGTGTGAGATGTGGTTGGGGTGTGTGTGTGGTGTGGGTGGGGTGTGGGGAGTGTGTGGGTGTGTGTGAGGTGTGGGTGGGGTGTGTGTGGTGTGTGTGGGGTGTGTATGAAGTGTGTGTGGCCTTTGTGTGGGATGTGTGTGGGGTGCCTGTGGGGTGTGTGGGGTGTGTTTGGGGTGTGTATGAGGTGTGTGAGGTGTGTGTGGTGTGTGGTTGGGCTGTGGGGGGGGGGGGGTGTGGGGTGCGTATGAGGTATGTGTGGGGTTTGTGTGGGGTGTGTGGGGGTTGAGTGATGTGTTTATGGGGTGTGTTTGAGGTGTGTGTGGCGTTTTCGTGGGGTGTGTGTGGGGTGTGTTTGAGGTGTGTGAGATGTCGTTGGGGTGTGTGTGTGGTGTGGGTGGGGTTGGGGAGTGTGCGGTGTGTTGGGGTGTGTGTGAGGTGTGGGTGGGGTGTGTGTGGTGTGTTTGGGGTGTGTATGAGGTGTGTGTGGTGTGTGTGGTGTGTGGGTGGGCTGTGGGGTGTGTGTGGGGTGCGTATGAGGTGTGTGTGGCGTTTGTGTGGGGTGTGTGTCAGGTGTGGTTGGGGTGTGTGTGGTGTGTGTGGGGTTTGTATGAGTTGTGTGTGGCGTTTGTGTGGGGTGTATGTGCGTTGTGTGTGGGGTGTGTGTGGGTGTGTGAGGTGTGTGTGGCGTTTGTGTGAGGTGTGTGTGGTGTGAGTGTGGTGTGTGTGAGGTGTGTGTGGTTGATGTGTGCTGTATGTGGTGTGTGTGGCTTGTGTGTTTGGCGTTCTTTGTGGTTTGTGTGCTGTGTGGAATGTATATGAGGTGTGTGTAGCGTGTGCATGCGTTGTGTGTGCCGTGTATGGTGTATGTGGGGTGTGTGTGGTGTGTATGGGGTGTCTGGTGTTTGTGGGATGTGTTTGGGGTGTTTGGGTTGTGTGTGGGATGTTGGTAAGCTGTGTGTGGTGTTTATGGGTGTGTTGGGTGTGTGGTGTGCGGGGGTGTGTGACGTATGTGGGTTGTGTGTGGTGATGTGTATGTGTGATGTGTGTGGTGGTGTTTTTTTTTTTTTTAATGCATGCCCCATTCCATATGAATACTACATGCTTGAATTTATTTATTTACATGCAATTTACATTTTATATACATGTACATGTTGGTGATGTTCTATTTGAACATTTACAAAATCATAAATCTGGTACTTATCATATAGTGAAAGGCAAATATTATTATACTCGTAACAGCAGTAGAGTATTGAACTGTGTTTGGACAATGATACTGATTGCAATTTTGGTAAGGAGTAGAAATTATATATATTTGAACTTAAGTCATTCTATTTCTGTGAATTGTATAGCATTAATGAAGTTAACGAAAGGTTGTATGAAATTGTTTCCAAGTTCTTCTTTGTTTATGGGCCAAGTAGCACCTTTACTTTGTATCTTCCTAATCATTGCGTTTCTCTGGTTGTTTAGTATTTTGCATCGAAATATAATGTGGTTTACTGTTTGGTCCTCTTCTTCACATTTGCACATGGTGGTGGTGTGTGGTGGTGTGTATGTGTGATGTGTGTGTGGTGGTGTTTGCGCGTGTGTGTGTTTGAGGCAGTATATCTCAAAAACCAAAGATTGGTTAGTTTCCTAAGTTGGCATTTAAGTTTAATAACTCACAAGTATGCAACACGAGGATTCCTCCACCCTAAGCTACCCTTTGCATGGAGCATTTTACGAAAATGTTTATTTTCTCAAACATAGCTCTATCGATTTTGATTAAAATGGCACAAGTTAAAGAGATGTTTATGGCAAACGAAATGTATATTTTTGATTTTCTGACTGAGGCCTGTGTGGTTCTGTTTGCTCTTGATAACTTTTGCATAACTTGTAAAGCCTAAGAGATAGACCGAATCTTACCATAGCAAAAATGTAGATTTGGTGAAAGCACACAAGCAATGTCTAAATGAAATTCATTTTGTGGAGTGAATCAATTCAGACATATTCCTTGTTATTTGTGTGAGCTTGGTAATACTTAACTTTTCTCAAGTGGAAGGTTGTTATTTTATATTTTATCCCTTGGCGGTGCAAAGAGAGCGGAATTTCAAAGCCATCATATAGCGACCAGCTTTAAAAGATTTGACTATCGCTCAGAGCCTACTGTATTTGCATATTTTCTTTGCACCTATAAGGAAATAAGAAATATGCTAATAGTCTAGGAATTTTTATCTCAATTAACATGGAGATAGAGGAATTAGTATTTGTAACAATGGCTATTGTAAGAGTAGAGAAAGTCATGTGAGTGCGACACATCAGATTCTTTCCTCTAAGTATAGTTCTTTATTTGGATGCAACGTTTGTATTTTACGCCGTGCTTGTTGATTTGTGGTTATTGTTGAAATTTCTCTACTACTAAGTAGAGGAAGTATAGAATTCCATCCAAGGATTCGATGTCGAGGTTTCTTCGGAAATATATGTTTTGAGGCTCTCTGAATAAAAAACAAAGTAGTTTTTTTGAGAAAGGTAGGTGCGCGCTCGTGTGTGTGTGTGTGTGTGTGTGTGTGTGTGTGTGTGTGTGTGTGTGTGTGTGTCAATGGACAGCATAACTCAAAAACGAAAGTCGGTTAAAAACCAAAGTTAGTATTTAAGTTTAGTGTCTTTGAAGAATGCGAGATGAAGATTTTTAAGACAATTGCTCCACCATAAACCGCCCTTTACATGGAGAATTTTTAAATAATTTTAATTTCCTTGGAAATGTCTCTAATGAGTTTGATTAAAATGGTTGAGATATGTTTGAGATATTTTAATGACATATGAAATGTATATCCTGAATTTTGTGGCTATGGCCTATGTAGCCTTGTTACTATGGATGACTTTTGAATAACTCGTAAACCGTAAGAGATTGGCAAAATGATACTATACAAAAATGTATATCTCACTAAACACATAGTTTATGTCCTAATACATTTTTTGTAGAGTGCATCATTTCCGAGATATTTGTTGTTATTTGTATAGGTTTTGGAGAACTTATAGTTCTGTCAAATGGAACATTGCTATTCATTTTTTTATGTTAGGTGTGCAAAGAGAACGGAATTTGAAAGCTTTAAGTGATTTGACTATCGCTCAAAGCCTAGCGTGTTCCCATATTCCCGTTGCACGTGCAAGAAAACGAGCAATAAGATAATTTCTGCAAGTGTTTATCTTAACTAACACGAAGAAGATAGAACAATAAGAGTTTGTAAGAATGGTTAGTACAAGAGTAGAGGAAGTCATGTGAGTGACTGCAACACATCAGATTTTTTCTGATAATGAGCCTCTTGAAATAGAGAATGATATTATGTATATATGCGCCCATCTACCTAAACTTGTGGCAAACTGAGAAGCAAGAACCCTGATTCTTTTGTTTTTGTTGCTGTAACATGGTTTTCCTAAAAGAGTAATATGTTAAACAAATCTCGTACTTATCATCACAAGCAACATGTTAATGAGGTTGTTGACAGATGATGCGCAACTGTTCTTTTGAGAACTACTTTCACACGGGCTTCAGAACCCAAACTTGCTAGGTTCTTATCCTTGGTTCATATCACAAACCACAATTTCCCCTTTAAGCCGGAAGTAACACTATCTAACTGATACTATCAAAGACAAGCAAGCACTCCAAATAACAAGGTTAACAGCGAAATGTCTGTAAATGTGTGTCATTTAGAATACTTCCTTATTACAACTAAATATCTATGACGACGTACGAAAATTAATTGCTTCGAGCTTTAAAATAGATTCCTTTTTCAACCGGTTTATTATACTAATATGGTTCCCATAACTTGAATTGAGACTAAATCTTCTCGTTGTGAAAACACCGCAGTAGTAATAATCCCTCCTTAAGCAATCCAGTTAACGGGTTGCCTACCCGCTAGGGGTGCTAGTGTCGCTATGGCGTCATTGATGGCGGGAAATTTGAAAATTTCAGGATGGCGGAAAATTTGAAAATTTCCCTGCCATAGTCGTACATTTCAAGTGTTCAAATTTTCCCGCCATCTTGAAATTTTCAAATTTCCCGTCATCAATGGCATCACGGCGATACTAGCGCCCCTAGTGGGGAGGCTCCCGTTAAGTGAATTGCTTAAGGGAGACTATTTATTTGTTTGAAATGTATTCCCGTCATTGCCGTTAGTTTCAAATTTTCAAATTTCCCGCCATTTAAATCTTTCAAGAACGAGATATGAAAATGTTGAGAAAAACCCAACATGGAATAATTTTCCAAATTTTGTATTTTCTGAAAAAAAATTAGCTTCAGAATTTTGCTTAAAATATCAATTATATTGATACGTATAAGTTGAGTCTTGTTTTTTACTCGTTTGCTTGGTTTTTTTTCTTGATCTTTCTTTTTATTTTTTTGTTTTTGTTTTGAACATAGGCTCATATTTCTAACGTATTTAACAGACATGCTTTAATGTTAAGCCAACAGTTAAAATCCGATAAAATGCGCAGGCTATGGTTGAACAAGTCACACTATCAAATTAAGATAACAAGATAATTCAAGAGCTGATGAGCAAGCTTTTCTAAATGTTTGGCATACCTTTTAAAGAAGGCGTTAATATGAGTCTCTCACACAGATAGAAAATGCTGGGAGATAATATGCAACTTGTCTTCATACACACACACACACACACACACACACACACACACACACAAGCGTCCGTGGTAATTGCGTGCTGTGAACTCGATCTGCATCTTGCTACAATAGGAGGCTACGTGATATGCTGACTGTTTCTCTCGTGGCTTAAGCGGCCAACAGACACACGCCGCATACATGTTGGAACTTGTCGAAGTTTGCATTCGCGCGCGTGCCAGTTCATCCAGTTAAGATAAGGTGTTATATATCCCGACAGTTTACCTCGAAATATGTCATATAAGAATAAAGGCTTACATGTAGTTGATTGAAAGATAGAATAGTTTAATGATGTTAAGCAAACCATTACAAGTGGACACACAGTGGCGTAAAATGAACAAATATATGAATATAACATAGTTCAGAGCAATAATGAATTGTTTGTTTTTTCTTGTTTGCTTGTCAAATCACACACACACGGTCACTGATGTTTTTTATTGGAGAGGAAAGCGTTAGAAAATTGTTTTCTTATTATTTTAATACCTGCGGGATAAATATGTTATCGATAGCTGGGAAAAGAATCAAGAAGCTTATGAACAATTATTGACAACTATTAAAATAAGGATATTGGGTGCAAAAGCCGTTTGAATGTTATACATCAGAATTCTTTCCAGAAGTATAGTATTAATTTAGGAGAAATGTTGTTACTTTCACCTTACGCCACTTTCACTGCCCTTCCTTCTACAAACTATTTAATACACAAGAGGGAGAACAGAAGACAACGGAGAATTATCACAAAAAACAAAGTAATATAAGGTATTTGAAAATTAAAACCGACAGCAAAGAATATATTGGGAATTGATAATGTTACAGCAAGTGTATTTTGTAGCATTTGTGGTTTTTTCCAGCTTAGCAAGTTTCTGTGTGCCTGTTACAGTTAAAAACGTATACTACGGAATATACACTTGATTCAAGTTAAGATAACAACATAATTCAAAATATGGATTATACTAGCTGAAATATGCATTGTTGCCCGTAGTTTGATGATTTATCCCTACAACTATGAGACGTTGGACTCTGGTTGTGCATGCACATAGCTTAAACAAAGATTTAATTAAATACTCTTATAAAACAGAAAGTAAACAAAACAAACACACCAGGAAAACACAATCCAAAACAAAAAACTCTGTTGAACAACCAGAGATGCAATTCTCTTTACACACGCACAGTAGATGGGGGGAAAAAGTTTTCGCTTGACACGGAGAAAGATCCCATGACGATCGTCCAAGCAACTGAATAACACTGACTAACGAGACAAGATGCTAGTTTAAAAAACGCTGAGAAATCAAGAAAAGCTTTTCGCTACGAAATATGACCGTTGGCATTTTAAACGATCTTGGAAATGTGCAAGCAAATCCCTGAAAATGCAGTTTTTGGTCGACGGTTGAAAAAAATGGAGCTTGGGATGCACAGTTGGGATTTTAAAAACCGAGAACTCAGCACAAGATATCCCCTACGCAATATATCCGTTGGCTTTAACAGTTCTTGGAAAAGCGCGCGTGGGAGAATTAAATAGATGGGGAAAGTACAAAAGGAATAGCTCGAAAAAACTGCAAACGCTGATTTTAGGCAGACGATAGCAAAATATGATACCGGATGCAAAGCGAATAAACCTGGCACGTGCATCGCGGTGTGAAAGGAAGAGATCGGCTTATTGGTCAAGTTCCCCTTCTCTCTCTTGATTTCACACGGCGACTGCGCAGCGGTAGAGGGGGGAAGTGTCATGTGAGCCAGACGATTGACGGCCAGCTAGCCGTGTATTTCAGATAAAATGTATTGATTTATTTATTCATTCGGTTCGTTATATAGGACATTATATTATTTCTTTCTTTCTTTTTAATTTCTCTATTACGAATAGGAAGCCGGGGAACTACTCCATTTCGCCCAAAAATTCTATGTGGAGATTTCACCGGGAATATATGTTTTGAGGTCCCCTGAAAAAAAAAAATTTCACAAAGGTCTGCGTGCGTGTGCATGTGAGAACAGCATACATCAAAAAACGAAAAGGAGATTAAGAACCAAAGATGGTATTTATAATATATAAATGCGACACGAAAATTTTAATAAAATTATTTATTCATTCATGCATTCATTTAGTTATTTGGCACATTATGATATTATTCCTTTCTTTCTTTTTTTTTAATTTCTCAATTACGGATATTAAGTCGCGGAACTATTGCATTTCGCCCAAAAAAATTCCATGTCGAGATTTCACCGGAAATATATGTTTTGAGGACCCCTGAAAAAAGCATTTTTTTTTTCCACAAAAGTCCGTGTGCGAGAACAGCATCCTTCAAACACGACAAATAGATTAAGAACCAAAGTTGGTATTTATAATATATAAATGCGACACGAGGATTTTAATGAAAATGTCTCTACCTTAATCTGCTTGTTCCATGGAAAATTTTTCGAAAGATTTTACTAGTGTTATCTCGTTTTTTGTGTGAGAAAAAAATGAAATTATAAGTCGTATGCGAGCGCAGGAAAATCATTTCGTGCGCGTTAATACAGGTATGGTGTGTCATAAAGCCTCGGAAAGAGTCGTAAAAATGTGACAGTTAACCCTTCTTCTTCTTTCCCTGATTACCCTCCCCTTATGAAGGTCTTACATGCCTGTGCTTAGGGGCAGACGTCTAGCGGGGAATACAGGAACGTATGGACAGGACCGAGTGAACACCTGGAAGCGGGTTGTCAGCCCATCACAAAGTATGATCCTGAGGAAGAGAATGATATGAAATGCAGGTGAAATGGATGATTTTGAAAGGTGATGATGGAGCAGTTGTAGGAATTAGTGGAGGGGAAACAGGAGAAACCAGAGAAAATCCGCCCAGACGCCGCATCGTCAGTTCTCATTGGTCATATGAAGTCGTATATAGCTGTTTTTAACGGTTTTTGTCTTTTGTCTTATAATTTTTAATTTTTCTAGTACGTATAGTAAATAGAGGTAGCATTGCATTCCACCAAAAAAAATCGATGTCGGGATTTCGCCGGAAAGGTGTTTTGAGGGCCCCTGAATCAAAAAAAAAAAAAGAGCTTCGTCGACAGGTGCGATCGCCTCCTGGAGCTGCTCAACGGCCCGACCGTCCAAGTGCAGACCTACGTGTCCGTCACCGACGACGTCATGTACGTGGTGTGGAGGTACTGCGAGCAGGGTCCCCAAGGTGAACCCCACCGCCAACATCGTGATAGCGACGACACCTCAGCCCACGCCCCGCCTGGTGCTCTCACCTCGAGCGCCTCGGAGAACGGCTGTGCTACTTCGACACCGACTCCGTGGCCGCTGTCCGTCGGACGCCTCCTGGGAGTCATTTATCGCTTATTTCCTTGTAGGTGCAAGGGGAATGTTAGAATACAGTAGGCTTTGTGCGATAGTCAAATGTTTGAGATTCTGTTGTCTTTGCACACTTAACATAAAAAAAAAAAAAAATAATAATAATAATAATAATAATAATAATAATAATAATAATAATAATAATAATAATAATAATAATAATAATAATAATAATAATAATAATAATAATAATAATAATAATAATAATAATAATGCATTTATTGTCAATAGACTACAAGTAGTTTCTGACATTGTCAGTTCAATTACATATGTACACTTTCATTACAATTATTCAGATTACATATCTACAATTTGCATTTACAATTAATATCTTATCACTATATTTACAATTCATCCATAGTATACAAGGCCCTGTTTATTAAGTAATTTCTGAGCTCCTTCTTAAAACCATTATTGGATTTAGCTTGTTTAATATAATTTGGTAACTTATTGTACAGTATTATTCCCATTACATTTGGATCTTTAATGCTACAATTCATTCTAAAACCCTGTCTGAAAAAATCACTATTGTTTCGAGTGTTATAGTGATGTATGTCACTGTTCCTTAGATTATCCTTCTTCCACACATAAATAACTACCCTATATACATATAATGAGAATACTGTAAAGATTTGCTTTTCCCTAAAGTATTGCTTACATGAGTCAGTATAGTTTAATTTATATATTATTCTAATTGCCTTCTTTTGCAGTTTCAATATTCTCTCCATATATATTTTTGCACTGCAACCCCAAATCTCAATTCCATACACCAAATGAGGGTATAAGACACCATAGTAGATCATTTTTAATTCTTTCTCTTCAAGAAGACTGGAAAAGTGCCTAAGTAAATACAACGATTTACTGATTTTACCATTGATATATTGAATGTGTTCCGACCATGTGAGCTTTTGATCTATTATAAGACCTAGGAAGGGCTGTTTACTTTCACAATGTATGTTGTAATCTGATAATTGTATCATGTTTGATTCATTATTTGAATTACCTAGATTATACTGAATTAGCTTTGTTTTAGACATGTTACATTTTAAATTGTTTTCCTTAAAGTATTTAAACAGTGTTTCAATAGTTTGTGTCATTGTATTATTTAAGTCTTCAATGGAAGTGCCCCAACATACAGTTGTTGTATCATCTGCATATGAGATTGCTTTACTGTTCCCATTGTTGGGTATATCATTCACATACAGTATAAATAAGAGAGGGCCCATCACAGAACCCTGCGGAACCCCGTACTTTACTGTTTTGAAACTGGATGTATTTTTTATTGTTAAATTCCCTTGTTTATGGTGTATTTGTGTTGCTTGTTTCCTGCCAATAAGGTATGAACTAATTAAATCTTTTGCTAGACCCCTAATTCCATATGCTTCTAACTTACTTAGTAGAATATTGTGATTAACATAATCAAACGCTTTTGTAAGGTCAAAGAATAATGTTGCAGTTTTTTCCTTGTTTTCTAAGTGCTTTACTATATTATTTGTGCATTCCATAATGGCTGAAATCATTGATAAATGTTTCCTAAAACCATGTTGTGAGTTTATAATAGTTTTATTTTTTTCCAGGAAGCTTATAAGTCTCTGCAATATAACCCTTTCAAAAATTTTGGCTAGTTCTGAAGTTAATGTAATCGGCCTGTAATTGTTTATATCCTTTGTATCACCACGCTTATATATAGGTCTAACAATGGATAATTTTAGGCAATCTGGAAATTTCCCTCTCGATATAGAATAGTTTATGAGATGCTCAAGAGGATCAGCAAGTACATGTTTGCATTGCTTAAGGATTAGTGTACTTATTTCGTCCCAACCACCAATAGCTTTGTTTGGTAGTTTACTTATTATACTTATTATTTCAGCTCTTGTCACAGGATTAATAAAAAAGGATGGGTGGTTTCCCTTACATAGACTTTATATGAGTTTGTTTGATTACTTGATTGGGCTGCGACATCCAGAAAAAATTGGTTTACATAGTCACAGAGTTTACCAGGGTCATTCAATACTGCTCCATTTACATCCAGTTCAAGGTTTATTGATCTGGGTTTGCTTTTCCTAGCCTCATTAACTATACCCCAAGTTGTTTTACAAATGTTCCCCGAATTGTTTATTTTTTCTTTATACATATTAGCTTTAAGATTATTGAAAGTTTTCAAATATTGTTTTTTAACCTGTTTATATTTATTTTTGTAGTACTCATATCCTGTTTCTTTATGTAACTCATAAAAATGCTTCATATCATCTTTCAACTTTATTGTTTCTAAATTAAGTTTTATCCTTCCAAATTTGTTTCTATGTAGTACTTTTGTTTTAATAGGACAGCATGCATTGAGATGCATTCTAAAAATTTGGTAGAATTTATCCCATTTCCCATTCACGCTGTTGGCCAAATAAACGGCATCCCATTTTTCCATCCCTAGTTCCCCAATTAGTTGCGTGATGCAGCTTGTGTTTAAGTCACGAAAGGTTTTCATCTCCTTTTTCACTTCTTTTCCATTTATACCTATAAAATCTACGCATTGGGCAAAGTGATCTGAGATGAGGGTATTAATATTGCATGCATTAATCTTCACATTACAACAAGGAGGATCCATTTCACGAAAGTTCTAAGTTTTCCGAAACTCACACACATAACAAGGAATGTCTCCGAAATGGATCACCCTACAATACCACTTATTGAGTCATAAATTGTGTATTTTAGCAAGATCTACATTTTGTGTATAGTATAATTTGGTCTATCTCTAACGGTTTGGCAGTTATGCAAAAGTCGTCCAGAGTAAATACAACTGCAGGGGCTATAGCCAGAAAATTCAAGATATACATTTCATTCGTCATAAAAATATCTCAAACATGTGACATTTTAATCAAAATCGTTAGAGCTATTTTCAAGAAAATCAAAATTTTCGAAAAATTTTCCATGTAAAGGGCAGTTTAGGATGGGACTATTTTCTTCAAAATCTTTGTGTCGCATCCTTGAAAGACATTAAACTTAAATACCTACTTTGGGTTTTAACCGACTTTTCGTTTTTGACCTATGTTGTCCACAGACTGACAGACTGACACACAGACACACACTCGGACCTTTTTCTAAAAATGCATTTTTTTTTTTGGATTCAGGGGGTCTCAAAACATATATTTCCGGTGAAATCTCGACATCGAATTTTAGGGTGGAATACAATACTTCCCTACTTACCAGTGGAGAAAGTAATGCTATTGCCCTGATAGCATGTCGGAAGATGAACGAACGAACTTTGAAAAGTGGTACGCTGAAAAAAAGGCCCACAACTACATCTTTGACATGCAAGCCGAAATGTTGGCGTACTGCAAGACGGATGTTTTGCTGCTCAGTCAGGGTGTCCCAAAGTTTAGGAAAGAGTTTCTCGATGAGAACGGCATTGATGCTTTTCGAGAATGTGTGACTGTTGCTCAGGAAGGAATGAATGTGTACCGAAAACGGTAAAACTGTTTATAGAAGAGTGAGCAGAGAAGGAGATGTGAATGTGCGATATGCGATGCCAGGATTTTCATCCCGTTGAGCAATGAGACGCAGTATTCAGCAGTTGTACGCCGTCAGCAACCTTGCAAGACACGAGTTCGCACGGATCACATTGGTTTTTGAGAAGCAAGCAGAACATGCCATTCAGGAAAATATGCACGACAAATTCTGGTATGTTCTGAAAAAAGAAGGGATTTTACATTCACACGCAGTAAAAGCATTTTAATCCCTCTTGTACGGATGAGTCATACAACTTTCTGTATGTTTGAAATTAAAATGTATTACACTTACACTGTTTTCTCTACTCACCTTTAAATAACACATTCGCATCTCTTTCTCTGCTCACTCTTTTGAAAACAGTTTTCCTGAAAAAACGTGATTGTTTTAAAAAAGACATTTTTGAGGCAGTTTATGGTGGAAGAATTTTCTTCAAAATCTTCGTGTTACATCCTTAAAAGATGTTAAACTTAAATACCAACTTTGGTTTTTAACCGACTTTTCGTTTTTAAGTTGTGCTGCTCAAAGGCGGGCGGGCAGGCGCACACACGTGCACCGTGACGGACATCTCTTTCTGTGCTCGCTCTTTTGTAAACAGTTTTCCTGAAAAAACGTGATTCTTTTAAAAAGAACTTTTATATCCCCACTTTTAAAATACGCAACTTCACTTTGTGCATGTTTCAAATAGAAATGCTTTTAGGAAGCGCATTAGTTGTGCTGCTCAAAGGCAGGCGGGCGCGCACACGCGTACCGGCTAAGCGATCAAGGTAAATATTATTAATAATAATAATAATAATAATAATAATAATAATAATAATAATAATAATAATAATAATAATAATAATAATAATAATAATAATAATAATAATAATAATAATAATAATAATAATAATAATAATAATAATAATAATAATAATAATAATAATAATAATTAATAATAATAATAATAATAATAATAATAATAATAATAATAATAATAATAATAATAACAACAATAACAATACTACTGCTACTAATAATAATAGTAATAGTAGTAGTAGTAGTAGTAGTTGTAGTAGTAGTAATGATAATGATAACCGCCACCTCTGCCCAGTATAGGCATCATGAGTGGGGGCAGTACTAAAGGGTGGGACATGGTCTGCTCCACAATCCCTCCCGGCCTACGTAACCAGGGGCCGCTACTATTCAATCAAGCTCCTCAATTGGTGGCTCAGTGGCCTAATGAGGCTGAGTGTACCCCGGACCTGGTCTCCCAGCGGAGAAAATCTCGGCGCCGGTACCGGGAAGCAAACCCGGGTTACCTGCATGGGAATCAGCAGCGCTACCTACCACCAGGCTAAGCAGACGACCGGACATACAAACACATATTCGTGTAATTTTCCAAAAATGTATTCTTGCACTCAACGGCCTCCAAACGTGCATTTCTCATGAAATCTCGGTAGCTCGTTTATGGGTGGAATTTAGTAGGTATACTGTCTACGTTCCAGCTACATGAACACGGCATCCAAAGCTTAACATACGGCTCAATGTACAAACAGCAGAAATGAAATTCCTTACAGCTGCTTATGCAAGACTAAGCACAAAACAAAACAATCAAATACGACAACAATTAAAAGTAAAAAATTGAACTAAACAATAGTAGAATACAGAACCAATGGGAAACAAGCCTTAAATAGAATGAAGGAAAATAGAATTCTCAAAATATCAATTATTAACTCTCAGCCACTTGGACGACCGAGGAAAAGGACAAGACTTTGGAGCCAACCGAATCAGGCTAAATGGTCTAAACTGTGTTGGAGAAGAACAAATATTAAATAAACTCATTCTTCATTACTAACCACACAGTGCAAGTTTATGAGAACAAATGTGAGCGACATTAAAATAAACTGATGTCTGTATGTAAATCTAATTGTGCAATGGAGCATTTTTTTAAATTCTGTGCAATACAAACAGAAAATGAACGTTAATGTTGATATCTTGGCGTATAGAAACACTAATGTTACATAATTGCAAGGTAATGTGAGCTAGGAATAGTGAGGTTATGTATTTTCCTAACACATCAAGATTAATGCTTCTCGTTTACCCTGTACCCTGTAGCTCTGACAAGTTTTGGGGTGAAACATGACCAACTCACACAACTAATTCAACTTGATACTTTTGGAAGTGACGTCATTCGGAGCTATGTAGGTACTGTTTTTTAAAAGTAAGTAAGGATTGCTGATATTGCCGAATATAATTTTTACCTAACGTGGCACTTTAGATGCTATGATTTGTACTTTTTGTCCTTAAGATATTGTCTTGAATTTTCATGTAAAATAATGATATTCTAAATATTACTTCTTTCAGAAAGTTCTTCAATGAGGATTATTGCGAAGAAGGGAATATATTAATTTAAAGAACATTTGCCCATTAACTTGGCAGCTGCACATTAACCTCTGGGTTAATGAGCGAGAACGCTGACCACTACACCACAGAAACACGCTCAAGTTGGTTCACAACCACCGGGCAACTGTAACCAGAACGGGAAGTAAGGCAGTACGGTTCACAACAGCTCGGGAACTAGAATGGAAATGCATATCATCGATCAGCTTATCGATAGAAAATGGAGGTACATAGATATTGTGAATTGAGAATTCATTTGTTTCTGACCAACGAGACTTTTATTTTCTCTAGTACGTATAATAAGCAGCGGAAGTATTGTATTCCAACCAAAAATTCGATGTCGAGATTTCACCGGAAATAGATGTTTTGAGGCCCCCTGAATAAAAAGAAAGCAGGTCCATGTGTGAGTGTATGTGTGTGAGTGTATGTGTGTATGTGTGTGTGTCTGTATGTGTGTATGTGTGTGTGAGTGTATGTGTGAGTGTATGTGTGAGTGTATGTGTGTATGTGTATGTGTGAGTGTATGTGTGTATGTGTGTGTGAGTGTATGTGTGTATGTGTGTATGTGTATGTGTGTGTATGTGTGTATGTGTGTGTATGTGTGTATGTGTATGTGTATGTATATGTGTGTGTATGTGTGTATGTGTGTATGTGTGTATGTGTGTATGTATGTGTGTGTATGTGTGTATGTGTGTATGTCTGTATGTGTGTATGTGTGTATGTGTATGTGTGAGTGTATGTGTGTATGTGTATGTGTGAGTGTATGTGTGAGTGTATGTGTGTGTCTGTATGTGTGTGTGATTGTATGTGTGTATGTGTATGTGCGAGTGTATGTGTGAGTGTATGTGTGTGTATGTGTGTGAGTGTATGTGTATGTGTGTGTGAGTGTATGTGTGCGTATGTGTGTATGTGTGTGTCTGTATGTGTGTATGTGTGTGAGTGTATGTGTGAGTGTATGTGTGTGTATGTGTGTGTATGTGTGTATGTGTATGTGTGAGTGTATGTGTGTGTATGTGTGTGTGAGTGTATGTGTGTATGTGTGTGTGTCTGTATGTCTGTCAGCTTGTGGACATGTGTGCATAACTCAAAAACGAAAAGTCGATTAAAAACTAAACTTGGTATTTAAGTTTAACGTGCTTCAAGGATGCGACACGAAGATGTTGAAGAAAATAGCCCCACCCTAAACTACCCTTTATATGAAACATTTTTCGACATTTTTATTTTTCTTGAAAATGGCTCTAACGATTTTGATGAAAATGCCATCTATTTAAGATATTTGTATGACAAATGAAATGTATATTTTGAATTTTTTGGCTATAGCCTATGTAGTCCTGTTTACTCTGGATGACTTCTGAATAACCTGCAACCCGTAAGAAATACACAAAATCTTACTCTACAAAAATGTAGATCTCTCTAATGCACACAATTTATGTCTGAACAAATTTTTTTTGTAGAGTGAGCCATTTCGGAGATATTCTTTGTTATTTGAGTCAGTTTCGGAAAGCTTAAAACTTTCGTGATGTGGAACATCGTTGTTCATTTTATACGTTAATTGTGCAAAGAGAACGGAATTTGAAAGCTTTGAAAAATTGGATTATCGCACAAAGGCTGCTGTATTCTAATATTCCCCTTGTACCTACAAGGAAATAGCCAATAAGATAATTTGTACAAATGTTTATTTTAACTAACACGAAGAAGATATAGGAATAAGAGTTTGTAAGAA
Organism: Tenodera sinensis; assembly: GCA_030765045.1. NCBI lineage: Eukaryota > Metazoa > Arthropoda > Insecta > Mantodea > Mantidae > Tenodera > Tenodera sinensis. Next base: position 89,395,155 of record CM060967.1, read on the forward strand.
TGGTTAGTACAAGAGTAGAATAAGTCATGTGAGTGCAACACATCAGCTTTTTAAACATCTTTTCCACTATTTGGCCGGTAGTAAATTGCATGGGCTTTGTTGCAGTTCCTAAGATGGATATCTTTGATATGATCGACTCAAAACGTTACTCAAGGCAGTTTGAACTGCAGAGAATTTCTTAATCTTGTCATCACAGGCTTGGAAGATGCTCTACTTAAATACCAACTTTGGCATTTAACCGCCTTTTGGTTTTGAATACGCTGTTCACAAACACACACATGGGCCTTTTTCTAAATAATTCTTATTTAGACTCTGTGTTTATGTCAAAACATAAACTACTGGTGAACTCTCGGTATTGAGTTTTGGATGGAATGAACGTAGTAAAGGCAGTAATGACGTCACAGACATAAGGAACATGTTCACACAGATTTAGGAAATACATGCATTCTGCTATAGAATATCACACGGGATTGCTATCATATTTCAATGTAAAAGTGAACACCTTTTCTCTACCTCCTGCCTGTGGTAGGAGATGAAGCATTGTATTCCATGTCTGATATCCAGTTTACACTGGAAATATGCTCGTACATGATGTGAGGGATTATGAATCCAACAGTCGGATTCAAGTAATAGAATTATTTCCTGTGTGTATGTGCGTGTGTCTTTAAGAACATACGTAAATCAGGAACTATAATATGTATTGGTGTAAATCTATGTTGCTATCACTACATGGCAGTTTCAAATATAAGTGAACAGCATTTAACTGTCGGAGAGAGGGATACTTTTCACATTGGAGGTTTGTGCTGGACACTACATTCTGAGAAAAATAGTTTCTAGTGTAATTCTGAAAGGAAACAGTAAGTATTCATAGTAATAAACAGTTCAACAGCACTTGTACTAGAAAGAAAGTACCTAAAGAAGTATGTAGAACCATAAAAATGTACATTCCGTGTCAACTTTTTCGTAATCTTAGCCGTTTTTATGGTGCAACATTGCTAGCTTGGACTTCTCCTAAGTTTGATCCAACAGAGATACGTGAAAGTTTGACGTCATTGTCTTCCTTCTATTCGCACCTCATCGTTTAGAGAGTTTGTTAACAAGAATATATATTCTTTGAGTAGAGAATATGGAACAGTTCTAGTATAATGTTAGATGCATGAGTAAACTGAATCACTTCCTCTTTCTCTGCCCCTTACACATTGTGGGTAGAGGGGTTATTGGATTCCAAAGTCTTAATCGATATTACACCGGAAGTGCAAGTCTTGAGAGTCTGTTGGTTAGATGCTGGCCTACTGTTCCCAAGGTCGCTGGTTCAAATCCGGCCCAGACCGATGGTTTTTAAGTGTGCTTAAAAACGACAGCCCCATGTCAGTAGATTTACTGGCATGTAAAAGAACTGCTGCGGGACAAAATTCCGGTACACCGGCGACGCTGATGTGATCCTAGCAATTGACAGCGTCGTTAAATAAGAAAATAATTTTTGAGAGTCTCTGAATCCGAAGAAAATCCACTCACATGATCTTGTCTTTTAATTCTCGTACCAGCTAATGCTTGTTCTTTTATCGAGAGAAATATTTGTAGAAATTGCATTATTACAATGGGAATTTAGAACGCAGTAGGTTTATGTAATCCTCAGATACTTTAAAGCGAGTCGTCATGTGATGGTTTAGAAATTTCGCTTTATTTGCATCAACAAGAGAGGAAAATATGAATTTGAGAAAATTACAAGCATTGGAAAATTCAATTTAACAACAATTATTAGTCCAGAAATAATTAACTCAAACTCAATTATGAGAACTGAGCTTTTGTGCAGTAAAATTGTATATATCACTTAGTGAACTTCATGTGTTATTCGAGAGAGTTGTTAACATTCGTTTTATTTTTCATAAACATGTCTTAATAAAACAGTTACAGCCAATTTTCAGAAAATCAAAATTTTGAATGAATATTTCACGTGAAAACTAGAATAGAGTACGCTTTTCTTTCCCTCAAAATCTTGACCTCCTCCTACATTTTCTTTTAAATTAACGTCCTCCAACATTGTGTCATATCGGACGAATGAATGAAATGAAATGTGTGAAATGATGGTCAAATGAGCCCGAGGTCCATGGAGCTTTAAGTTACCCGACATTCGTCTTCTCAGGGTAGGGAAAACCTCGGAAAAAAACCTTACCCTGATAACTTACCCTAAGCGAGATTCGACCTCGCGACCTCTTGAGCATGAGGCAGACACTCTACCTCCTCCTACAGAATACTACAAGTTTTGGAAAATTGAAGCCAGTAACAACAACTACCTCGGAAATGATCAACAAAGTGAATAAAACGACGTAATCTCTCAGTTGTCTCCACGGTCTATTTTCAGAAAACTAGGATAACTATTTTAGCAATGTTATTTCCATAAACATATAGTAATTTAAAGAATATCGTTAGTTATTTCTGAGAGAACAAAAATCAGGAAAACTTTTCCATCTTAAATATACTTTGAAACGGGAGATGCGTTTTGAATATCTTCCTGGCCCATCTTTTTAGATGCGGAAATTAAATATATACTTTACTTTTGTTTTTATTCACAGACAGACAGACATGCTCACACACACACACACACACACACACACACACACACACACACACACACATACACACACAAACACACACACACACCCAGAAACACAGTACACATATAAACAAAACAAACAGGCCCATCACACATACGACACACACAGAACACACACACACAAACACACACATACACACGCTTACACACACTCACACACAGACACCTAAAACACACACAAACACACACAGCACACACAAACATGCACAATACACGTTCAACACACTCCACAGTTTTTTACTTTCTCTACTGGTAGGGGAAGTACTGTATTTCACCCAAAAATTCGATGTCGAGATTTCACCGAAAATATGTTTTGAGATCCCTGAATCCAAAAAAGGCATTTTTAGAAAAAAAAAAAAAAACGATCCGAGCCCGCGCGCGTGTGTATGTGTGTGTGTCTGTGTGTGTGTGTGTGTGTGTGTGTGTGTGTGTGCGTGCGTCTGTGAACAGCACAACTCAAAAGCGAAAAGACGGTTAAAAACCAAAGTTGGTATTTAAGTTTAATGACTGTCAAGGATGCGACACGAAGATTTTGAACAAAATATCCCCATCCTAAACTACCCTTTACATGGAAAATTCTTCGAAAATTTTGATTTTCTTGAAAATGGCTCTAACGACTTTGATTAAAATGTCATATGCTTAAGATATTTGTATTAAAAAGGAAATGTATATTTTGAATTTTCTGGCTATAGCCTATGTGGTCCTGTTTACTCTGGTTGACTTTTGAATAACTCGTAAGCCGTTAGAGATAAACAAAATCTTACTGTACAAATCTGCAAATGTAGATCTTGCGAAAACGCAATTTATGTCAAAATAAATTTTTCTTTTTTGTAGAGTGAACCATTTCGGAGATATTCCTTATTATTTGTGTCAGTTTTGTAAAATGGAACATCGTTGTTCATTTTTTTGTATGTTAAGTGTGCAAAGAGAACGGGATCTCAAAGCTTTAAACTATTTGACTATCGCACAAAGCCTACTGTATTCTAATATTCCCCTTTCACTTACAAGGAAATAACCAATAAGATAATTTGTACAAATGTTTATCTCAACTAACAAAAAGAAGATATAGTAATAAGAGTTTGTAAGAATGGTTAGTACAAGAGTAGAGAAAGTCATGTGAGTGCAGCACATCAGATTTTTTAAATATACGTTATTTGAGTTGAGGAAGTCTACTGCTGGTAGAGTTGTGCAAGTTTTGTGTGGAATACAATACCTCCTTTACTTACTGAAAGTACCTGGTAGAGAGGGTAACAATGACCAATAAAACAAACACACGAATATCTCGAATAAGGCTGATGTAACAATAAAGTTATTTGAAATATAGGCATCTGGGCTTTAATGAGCAACTGGTGAGGGCTTCAGAGGAAATTTCAAGATGCATTTCATTTTCCCATTAAATATCTTGAATTTCATATATTTTTAATTAAAATCGTGTCATCTGTTTCTCAGAAAATAAAAAGTACAGCATTTGTGGTACGTGGAGTTTCTTGAAAAGCTTTATGTCTTATACATGAAGGATGCGTCTCCTATACATTAAGTTCTGTGTTTAATCAAGCTTTGTTGTTGTATTACATTGGTCAGAGTTTTATTGGAACACAATTCTTTGTTTACTTGCTGCAAGTACGTGGCAGAGACAATAAAAATAGACAATATCCCATGAGCTGTTTCCTTGCTCAGTGCCTGTCTTACCTACGTCCTGTTAAAGGGATAGAAATGTTAAGTATCAAGAAAAACAGAGTTCCTGGCAAATCACAGTGCTTTAAAACAAACACAGGGCAACACATTTGGCTTTGTCAAACATTTGATTTACATTTAGCAAAGGTCATCTAAAACGTAGATGATTTCTGAGGAAATTACTAGGAAGTTCAAGACGTACATTTCATTTGACATGAAAACATCCTTAACATATGGTAATTTAATGGTACAGTTAGGGCCTCTTTTGAGAAAATCAGAATTTTCTAACAATGTTCGATGTTTAAATTTAGTCAACAGTTTCGGTATTTCTTGAAAAAGTTTTGGACGATACTGTACTTAAATAATCATGTTTTAAGCATAAGTGAAAACCCTTAAATCACTGTAAGGGGTAACTTTTCACATACTTGACACTACATTCAGGGTAGTCCTTGGTCGCGGGTTCAAACACGCGGAAGGCAATGGATAGATACACAGGCACATACGGACACACACACACACACACACACACACACACACACACACACACACACACACACACGCACACACACACACAGAGAAGTAACAGAAAATTTTGAAAAGTCCATCAGTATTGCATGTAAGAAGTCCTTCAACTTTTCTACTCAGGAAAAATAACCACCTTCTTAACAGGACACGGGAAAATAAGCAGTTGTTATTATCATCTTCAAATAAAAGACAGTCTTATGCGTACATGCGGAAAAGCAGAGACGAATGATGAATAGCGATCGAAATCCAGGCTCTAGTAATAATCAAATATCTACATGCATTCATGTTAAATTTAAAATATTATTAGAAAGTTTTGAGGTAATGTGAAGTTAGGGCAGATGGATTTATTTGAAAATGTTTGTGTCGCATCCAAATGTTGGTATTTAACTAGTTGTTATTTTCAGTTTTGCTGTTCACGCTTTCTTTAGTTAACGTGCTCCAGCGTAGTGTCATATCGGACGGTGAGTGAATGAAACGGGGGAAATGAGCCCGAGGTCCATAGAGCTTTAAGTTACCAGACATTCGTCTTCTCAGGATAAGGGAAAACTTCGGATAACTCATCCTAAGCGAGATTCGAACTCGGGAAGTCTTGGACGTGAGACAGACACGCTGACACCACGCTACAGAGGCGGGCTTGCTGTTGACTAACAAAGAAATACATGCACATGGTCATGTCACTTATTTAACATTTTATTCGATTTAATAGTCACAGTTTTGTTGAACACCAATAAGTGCTGCTTGAGGTTCAAATTCAATGACCTTCTATAACATTGTGATGAACAGCAAAAGCACTTTCAAAAATCTGATGTGTTGCACTCACATGACTTTCTCTACTCTTGCTCTAACCATTCTTAAAAACTCTTATTCCTATATCTCCTTTGTGTTAGTCGAGATAAATATTTGTACAAATTATCTTATTGCTTATTTCCTTGTAGGTACAAGGCGAATATTAGAATACAGTAGGCTTTGTGCGATAGTCAAATCTTTTAAAGCTTTGAGATTCCGTTCTCTTTGCACACTTAAAATATAAAAAAATGAACAACGATGTTCTATTTCACGAAAGTTTTAAGTTTTCCGAAACTCACACATATAACAAGGAATATCTCCGAAACGGTTCACCCTACAAGAAAATTTGTTCCGACCTAAATTGTGTATTTTAGCAAGATCTACATTTTTGTACAGTACGATTTGGTCTATCTCTAACGGTTTGCCAGTTATGCAAAAGTCGCCCAGAGTGAATACGACTACCGGGTCTATAGCCAGAAAATTCAAGATAAACATTTCATTTGTCGTCAAAATATCTCAAACGTATGACATTTTAATCAAAATCGTTGGAGTCATTTTCAAGAAAATCAAAATTTTCGAAAAATGTTCTATGTAAAGGGTAGTTTAGGGTGGGACTATTTTCTTCAAAATCTTCGTATCTCATCCTTGAAAGACATTAAACTTAAATACCAACTTTGGTTTTTAACCAACTTTTCGGTTTTGAGTTATACTTCCCATAGACACACACACAGACACAGACACACACAGACACACACTCAGACCTTTTTCTAAAAATGCTTTTTTTGGATTCAGGGGTCCTCAAAGCATATTTCCGGTGAAATCTCGACATCGAATTTTTGAGTGGAATACAATACTTCCCCTTCTTACCAGTAGAGAAAGTAAAAAATGAAAAAGTGCAAATAATTATCCCCGATAACACGAAAATATCTCAGAGAACTTTATTTGAAAGAAACTGTTTTAATGTCTATTACATTATTTGTGTAATTGCTTGTTTTGTATATATCTTAGAGTTTACTGGTTATACAAAATACCTTCTGAAATGAAGATACTTAAAAGGCCACTTCCATAAACTTTCAAAATTCAGAAATTCCAAAATCCCGTAACTTAAATGTTAATTTGGGAAAGCGAATTTTAGTTGATATCCTTTTAAAATTGCTGCATATAAATATCAAATTACTGCACATTCGCTACTCTGGTCTCAAAAACTTCGCACATAAACACACAAGAAGCTGCTTCTATAAGAGGTTTTTCTTTATTTACCTATTCAGGAACCCTCATAGTAATCCGAAGCATCACATACAATATTTCCTCACGTCCAGTAAATGCAGGTGATACCTTACAGTGTTACATCATGGTAGTAATTCTATGGGATATTCCCTAGTTAAGATGCATGTTCTACCAATATGTATTATATATACGTGTCGCATAACTCACACAAATAACAAGGAATAACTACGAAATGGTTCACTCCACAAAAAAAAAAAAAAAAAAAAAAAAAAAAAAAAAACAGTTTTTACATAAATTGTATGCTTTAACAAGGTACATTTTTACTTTTTCTACTGGTAAGTAGGGGAACTATTGTATTCCACCCAAAAATTCGATGTCACCGGAAATATATGTTTTGAGACCCCTGAATCCCCCCCCCCCCAAAAAAGAATTTTTCGAAAAAGGTCCGACCGCGCTTGTGTTTGTGTGTGTGTGTGTGTGTGTGTGTGTGTGTGTGTGTGTGTGTGTGTGTGTGTGTGTGTGTGTGTGTCAGTCTGTGGATAGCATAACTCAAAAACGAAAAGTAGTTTGAAAACCAAAGTTGGTATTTAAGTTTAATGTCTTTCAAGGATGAGACACGAAGATTTTGAAGAAAATAGCCCCATCCTAAACTACCCTTTATATGGACAATGTTTCGAAAATTTTGATTTTCATTAAAATGGGTCTAATGATTTTGATTAAAATGACATATATTTGAAATATTTTTATGCCAAATGGAATGTATATCTTGAATTTTGTGGCTAATGCCCCTGTAGTCGTATTTACTCTGGACGACTTTTGCATAACTAGCAAACCGTTAGAGATACCCCATATCATACTGCACAAAAAATGTAGTTATTGCTACAATACACAATTTGTGTCGGAATACATTTTCTTGTAGAGTGAACCATTTCGGAGATATACCTTGTTATGTGCGTGAGTTTCGGAAAACTTAAAATTTTCGTGAAATGGAGGATCGTTGTTCATTTTCTCATGTTAAGTGTGCAAAGAGAACAGAATCTCGAAGCTTGACTATCGCTCAAGGCCTACTATATTCTAATATTCCGCTTGTCCGTGCAAGGAAATAAGTAATAAGGTAATTTGTAAAAATGTTTATCTCAACTAACAAGAAGAAGATATAGGAAAAAGGGTTTGTAAGAATGGTTAGTACAAGAGTAGAGAAGGCTATGTGAGTGCAACACATCAGATTTTGTGTGTAGTAATATGCGGTCTATCTCTATGCAGAAGTATACAGGCCTACGTGAGCTATAACAGATAATTCAAAATATACATTAAATTTGTCTTAAAGAATATCTTAAACATGTGACATTTTAAATAAAATCATAAGCACCATTTTCGAGAAATTCAGAGCTTTCGAAAAATGTTCCATGTAAAGGGTAGTTTTAAAAAGAGGAATTTTCTTGAAAATTTGTGTCGTATCCTTGATGTATTTTAAACTTAAATATCAACTTTGGTTTGCAACAGACTTTGTGTATTTGAGTTATACCGTTCCCACACACACACACACACACACACACACACACACACACACAGGCGCCCACACGCGCGCACACACACACACACACACACACACACACACACACACAACACACCCACACCCACACACACATAATAGCTTTTTTTGGATTCAGGGGATGTCAAAACGTAAATTTCCGGTGTGATCTCGACTTCGAATTTTCGGGTGGAATACAATACCTCCCCCTCTTACTATACTTAGAAGGGAAGTAACGTAATCCTCGTGATTTTCTTAACTTTTTTGCAGTTAACTATTTCTCAGGTATTCCTTGTCACTGGTTAGAATTTTCTAATGCTTACATTTGTCTATAATAAGTGTGGGTTGTTTCCCATTTTCTCTCTCGATCATGCAAAAAGAACGGAATATTCCAGGTGGCCCACTTCATCCGGCATTGCGATAAGTAGATAACACTTCGTGCACTAAAAGAGTTGCAGCACGCACGGGGGTAAATCCAGTCAGAGAGAGAGAGAGAGAGAGAGAGAGAGAGAGAGAGAGAGAGAGAGACGGCATTTGCGTGAGTGAACGTTGTTCTGCTTGTAAGAGAGGACGATCGGGAGAGGAATTCCCCAGGCTTCAACTATCGTATGTAACATGTGATAATAGGCAACAACTGTTACTATATCTTCCACTTTACTTAGGGGAGTTGATTTTCAAGGGAACAAACTCATTCCTGTATAATTTATGCTATTGTCTAACATTAAGTACTAATTACACATTAGAAATTGCAGTAACAAAATCACGCAAACATAAGGGCACGTAATGCATAATTAGCATTTATTTGCTTCTTATTAATGTTAGTTCCGTATTTTGCTATTATTTTAGTTACTGTTATCATTAATATTGTTATTACCATATTGTCATTACGTTGATTATTTTATTCTCATTATTTTATTATTATTAATTATCAGTACTATTATTTCTCTTACTATTATCATTATAATAATTATTACATATCTTATTAGTTGATAACAATTATTTTATTAGTGAGTTTATTAGCGTTATTATGTGTAACATTATACAGCTATTATGTTTGCAATAATAATAATTACTATCATCATCTCCATTATTATTTTTATTAGTCCTGTCATTATTCTTAGTTATTGTTATTTTTGTAGCTGTTACTATTATCATCCTAATCACTATTATTACCATCATTATTAGTTTTATTTTAATTAGCTTTAGTATAATCATTTTCATTATTACGTTAATATTAGAATGTTACTTATTGTTATAGTTTATTTTTAGGCTTTTATTTTCATCGATGTTATTTTCATCAAAGGCAACTGTTATGGTAATTTCATTCATAAGAGAGGTGTTCAAAATGATGGATTGCTGATCGATACATGTTTTAACCGTCTCTTTGTATGTATATGGACGTTTCTGAGAACTGGGGCTGTGACAGATGCATTGGGGTTAGATCAGATGTTGTTGGACAAGGTACTGGGCCACCAAGGTCCATCCAGTGTCCAGGGTACAACTAATTGGAATCGGTCTTTACAAGTTTAGAATAATAGATGGTGTACCATCTCGTTCGAACCAGTACACAGTGCTGTAACCGCCACATTACAGGAAACCCATCTAGAGAGCCCTGAAGCTCACCTTGCAGCAATTCCAGATACCGTGGTCCTCTAAGTCTGGTTGGGAGAAAGACTAAACCACCACCACCTTCACCACCTTCACCACAACCATCCACCATCACCACCACCACCACCACCGCCACTACCACCACCACTACAACCACTTACACCACCACCACCACCATCACCACCACCAACACTACCACCACCACTACCACCACCACCACTACCACCACCACTACCACCACCACCACCACATCGCCACCAACACTTTCACCACCACCACCACTACCACCACCACATCACCACTACCACCACCACCACATCTCCACCACCACCTTCACCACTACCACTACCACCACCACATCACCACCACTACCACCACTACCACCACATCACCACCACTACTACCACCACCATCACTACCACCACTACCACCACCACTAGCACCACCACCACTACCACCACCACCACCACCACCACTACAACCACCAACACCACCACAACTACCACCACCACATCACCACCACTACCACCAACACCACCACTACCACCACCAACACCACCACTACCACCACCACCACATCACCACCACCACCTTCACCACTACCCCCACCACCACCACTACCACCACTACCAGCACCACTACCACCACCACATCACCACCACCTTCACCACCACCACTACCATCACTACCACCACCACATCACCACTACCACCACATCACCACCACCACTACCACCACCAACACCACCACTACCACCACCACCACATCACCACCACCACCTTCACCACTACCCCCACCACCACCACTACCACCACTACCAGCACCACTACCACCACCACATCACCACCACCTTCACCACCACCACTACCATCACTACCACCACCACATCACCACTACCACCACATCACCACCACCACTACCACCACCACATCACCACCACCACTACCACCACTACCACCACCACCTTCACCACTACCAGCACTACCACCACATCACCACCACTACCACCACCATCACTACCACCACTACCACTACTACCACCATCACTACCACCACCACCACTACCACTACTACCACCACTACCACCACCACCACCTTCACCACCACCACTACCACCACCACTACCACCACATCACCACCACCTTCACCACTACCAGCACTACCACCACATCACCACCACTACCACCACCATCACTACCACCACTACCACTAATACCACCACCACTACCACCACCACTACCACTACTACCACCACCACTACCACCACCACCACCACCTTCACCACCACCACTACCACCATCATCACCACCACCACTACCACCACCAGCATCACCACCACTACTACCACCACCACCACCATCACCACCACCACCACTACCACCACCACCACATCGCCACCAACACTTTCACCACCACCACCACCACTACCACCACCACATCTCCACCACTACCACCACCACATCTCCACCACCACCTTCACCACCACTACCACCACTACCACCACATCACCACCACTACCACCACTACCACCACCATCACTACCACCACTACCACCACCACTAGCACCATCACCACTACTACTACTATTAATATTGCTATTTCTATGAATATTATCATTACCTTCACTGTGATACGCAATGTCTCTAATCAAATGTATTGTACAAACTGGAGATTAATAAAACACAGAAATGCTTTCTTAAGAATATCTATATTTGTTAATTACTGCAATCGCCCTTGACACAGTTGTCTCCCATATATCTCTATGCCAATTTGGAATTTTTCTGAAGGCACAGCATTGCTTCTTGTTTTTCCTGTTAGTGTCTGCTATCCTAGGAGCTAGCTCGTGTTTTAAGTCCCGTTCGTAATCTTCGAGTAGGAAATGATCTGAGCAGATTCTTGAATTGCTAACATTAATTGGCTGAGTCCCTTTACACCGTGACACCCGTTCGCGCTGTAATGTTACGTCCTTGATAAACCATACCGTAGTTTTATGTAAATCAGTTTTACACGGAGCGATAGAGCAATATTTCTACTTTTATTCATTGTCTCACAGAATGTCCACCGCCAGGAACAGATAATATGTAGATACCTGTATTGTGTTTATCTTAACAGATAGATTTGGGGTTGGGACATTGGTTACATTAACAGTGTGGTTCATGTTAGAAGTGCACGCTTATTTCACGTGCCATTGTATACTCAATGACGTCACTGCACCAATCGTGGCTAACGAAAAAGACATGCTACGGCGCAAACTGCAGTGACGTAATTCTCCTAGTCCGGTCATGGCCCAATGAAGTTAAACCACTATCACCTAATTCATCCACATTCCTAACAACCAAAATAATTATCGCTAAATTAATACAACACATACAGTTATATCATGATGGTAACAATGCCAGACGTGTATCAGACTGCCATTACTACGTAACTCTGATCCGAGCCGCAGCCTGTCTTTCTCGTTAGCCACTGCTCCGAAACTGTTTGCGCGGGAAGGCGATTCTGGCCTGCCCTGTGGTACATGTACAGAGCGAACTGGGCACTTTATTAACCACCTGTTCAAAGATGTTGACGAGATAGTGGATCACCTTACATTCCTGATAAGTTCTTCTACCTAACGTGATATTTCTCCTTCGTCTGTCCAACCTAGACGTTTGCCGGTCCCTTGGTGGACCGACGAATACCGGAGGGATGGCTGCGATACAAATATTACGCTTGATCACCTGTTTACTTTCAGGCGATTACGCGCCAGAGGCCACCGCATTATATGTATAGGCCAGTAAGAGGATCTCCTTGCTCCGCCTTGTGGAGTCCTTTGGTCATTTCACACCATCATCTGTCGTTAGGGATTAGCTTTGTCGTGTGGCTGGCAAAGTTTCAAAGCTTACTGCCCTGGTCTTAGGTTTAACAGTGACACTGTAGTTCGCCCTAGAGATGTTGCTGACGTACGTCTGTGATGGTGTTCCCAGCTCATCACATTAACACCCGGACTTTCTGCCCATCAAGAACTGAGTTGATTCCCATGAAGTGGCCTTCCGGTCTTCTAATGGCAAGTGTTATACTGCCTTGTTGGCCATGCAGGAGCTGCACCCTTCTAGGTCCTCTGCACCTTGACTTGATAGTGTTCACAGTTTAATAACGCACCACCTGTCTTCGGCTGTTAAACTTCCTCTTACAGGAGTATAATCGTCTTTAGCGCACCGCTATTTTCCATCCACTTGGTGCTAAGTCCCAATTTTAAAACCTAGCAAGGATATCCATCAATAATCGCCCGGTCAGTTGCCTGTACAACGTGATGGAGCGAATCATCAACGGGCGATTGACGTGGTGACTAGAATGTTGGAATAGGCTATTCAGTGTTCAATGCTGTTTTCGTCGCTTCCGCTGAACAGTTCACCTCTTAGGTTACACTACCCCACCAAAAATCTTTTTATACTTCCGCGATAAAATTAGGTGATTCTTAAGGAAAAAGATGTCCTCATTTTGAAAATTAACACAGAAATCTGTCTCGAGAGGTTAAAAGAACATAGGAATAAGGTTTTCAACTACGAGGGTTCAGATAAATATTTTGTCACATATAATTGTGGTATAATGATATGTTATAGTACTATATATCACGATGAATTAGGAGAAATTCAAAGTGTTGTTTTGTATGCATGAAGTAATATTTGGACTATATATTTAAGGGACATATCGGTAACTCTGCTAAGAAGTGTTTGGTAGTATGTGATTGGTTCTTGTATCACAGGAAACTAATGATAATCCATCATTACAGGGTCCTTAGGACCTGGGTATTTCTTCTCCGTGACGGAAATGTCCTGATGAAACCGTGCCCCTTGTTTATCTCAAACATTACCCAGATTTTCCGGATACCGGTCAATGTAGGTGTGAATGGAGGAAAAGGACTTTCAGACTTTCTACAACCCATGTCTTTGTAGTATTTCAACAAATTTAACACCTTACTTTTAGTTTTTTCCCCTTTTTGTTTCCAAGAAAACCACGCAAAAGCCTTGTAAATAATTATTGACAAGCTGCTTATTCCACCATTTCAGACGTTTTCTCAAACATTTCGTCCTCCATGAGTTTTAGTATTTGAGGCTCAACAAAAACTGCTTTCAATTTTGCTTAAGTTAACGGTGTAAACTTGCCTTACAAACTCCCAAATCCACTATCGTCCTTGTTGACTACCTTCACAACTTCAACTTCAACTTATTTTATTCAGGAAAAAATTGCCTAGTGCCGGTACAGAGGGGCCCGGCTTACAGGCTAAAAATTTACATTAATTACAATTTATAATATTTACATGGGTACTCTTGTTTGCTTTTTCTTATCAAAAACCCCATAGGGTGAGCAGCTTTAGGTCATCGAGAACAGTTTTTGGGCGTATTCTGAGTCCTTTGATTGTCCGTTTTTGATAGTTTTTTTAATTTTATTTATATACACGGATACATACACTCACTCACTCCTGGGCATACCATACATACATCCCATCACACGCACACACACACACACACGCGCGCGCGCGCACGCTCGTATATACATATTTACACTGCACTATATACACTTCACTATTTACAGTTTTTCCGCATTTTTCCTGTGCGGACCAGGTTGCAGCTCCTGTGGCGTTTCCGAGGCACAGACCTCTTCCGGAGTGTGTGGCCTAGGGCCTGGGTTGCATGGGTGCGCATCAATCGGCGAGCCATGCAATGTCTAGAACATTTTAATTCTAGCATGTTTACGATGCTTTGGCTCGCCCTTGCCAATATTGGCAATCACGTCATTTTGGTGATTTCTGATGCGCGTCCACGCGACAGTGGCTCTTTTTGTTATTGCCTCGGGAATGGATGGGATCTGGGTTTCCTGGTGAAGGGTTTGGTTAGTGTTTAGGATGGGAGCAGAGAAGATTTTCCGGAGGGAGAGGTTTTGGAGGTTTGGATAGTCTTCAGGGCAGTTTTTGAGGCGTTTGCCCAGGCCACACACGCGTAAAGAACCACTGACAGGATGAAAGCTTTATACAGGACGAGTTTGGACTTTGTCTGTTGTCTGCCTTTGTTGGCGCTATTTTTTATGTGGGAGGACCAGCACATTGTGCGGTCCAAGGTAACCCCTAAGTATTTAACTTGCCGACGACAGTGCAATACCTGACCACCGACTGTTAGGTCCATTGCCAAAGTGTGATGCCGCTTAGAGAAATGAATCAGCTGGCATTTGTTGGGATTAATTTTGATTTTCCAGTCATGCTGCCATGAGAGGAAGTTGTTCACATAACGTTGCATTTCTGTAAGGCCGAAACGTGGATATCTATGGTGGTTGTATATTGCAGTGTCGTCAGCATACATGGCGACCTTGCATCTGGCGTCCACTGGGAACTCGTTGGTGAATAGTATATACAAAAAGGGTGACATGATTGCCCCTTGTGGGACGCCAGTCCGCATCGCTCGCTCCCGTGAGGAGAAGCGGCCCACTTGGAGTAGAACTTCCGTTTTTCTAAAAAATTGTGCAGCAAGTATAGATAATTTTGAAGAGCCGGGAAATTGTGGTGCAGTTTGTAAATAAGGCCATGGTGCCAGCACCGGTCGAATGCGGCTTCTACGTCTAGAAATAGCGCCAAAGTTGAAGCCCCATTGTTAAATTGCTCTGTTACGTCATCAGTTAGCCTGAGAAGCTGTAACTCAGTAGAATGTCCTTTTCGAAAGCCAAACTGTGAATTTGAAAGTTCATGGGATTCCGAAACTTGTTTTTGAAGTCGAGAAAGTATGAGTTTTTCGAGCAATTTACCAATAGTAGACAAGAGACTAATGGGGCGGTAGTTTTGCGGTTGTCTGGTGCTTTTCCCTTGCTTTGGGAGCATAATTACCTTGGCTCGTTTCCAAGTAGAGGGGAAAAAGCCTTGCTGCAAACAGGTGTTAAATATCTTTGTTAGTTGCACCAGAGCTTTTCTCGGGAGATGCTTAAGTTCCTCATTAGTCACTTTGTCTGGGCCGACAGCTTTCCCATTAGGTAATTTCCTAATGAGCTTGTAAACTTCCTGCGGTGTTATTAGGGGTAGCTGTTGCTCTAGCTTCTGTGCCACCCAGGTTTGTACCCATGTCTGTACCTCTCGTTCTATATCACGGTTGGTAACGGGGTTTTCGCTAATCAAGGCAGTCAGCGAAGACCTCGGCTTTCTATTCTTCGGAGAACTGCAGGCCGCCATGAGTGTGCAGCGCCTCAGTTGCGGAGTTGACGCTCGTGGAGACCTTAAATGCCTTTAATAATTTCCACAAGGAAGAGTCCGAATGGGTGGTACTCAGCATTTTGTTTTCCCACTGTTCAGTTTTGTTGATTTTAATTTGATACCGAATGATGTTGCGTAGCCATTTAGCTAGTATTTTGTGTTCAGGCTGACGGGTGTACCGCCACAGTCTTGTCAAGCGTCGTCTCCGCGCAATGAGTTGCTCTACCTCGGGGTACGTGCAAAAACCGGGTGGTCCTGGTGTAAGTGGTAGCGTTTCTCTTGGCCGTGTGTAGCGACGCAGTAAAGTTTTCAATGGCGACATCTATGTCAGCCTCGCTAAAGTATGACAGCCTGGGTTGCACCATCCCGTGCATTTCCTTGGTGAACTTATTCCAGTCGGTCTCAGCCCTCCTTCGAGGGCCAGAGGCACCGGCTGAAATGCCACCCTGTATGTCGAAATGCACGGGAAGGTGGTCGTAGTTCAGGCTGTGATACACTGTAAAGTTAATTAAAGGCGTCGCATCTTTTGTTAGTACGAAGTCCAAAATTTCGGGGTCGAAGTGTCCCTATCTGTGCCAAAATGTGGGATCTGGGGGAAGGTGTACCTCTAAGTCGACATTTTCAGTTATAAGTTCAACCAGGAGATTTCCAGCCGCGTTTGCTCGGCGAGAAAACCACCAGGGGTGCCGGGCATTGAAATCTCCTGCAATTATAACATGCTCCTCTAAAGCGAGGATTTGTTCGAGGTCACGTATGAAACCTGCCGAGTTGGGGGGCCGATAAAGCGCTACCAGCATCACCGTTTGATTATTTACACGTGTTTTAAGTGCTGTGCACTCTAACGCTGCCATTGCAGGTAGCGTAACAGAAGCATGAGCAATTGTGTTTTTGAGCAAAATAGCAGTCCCTCCCCTTTGTCTGCCAATTCTGTCGTTCCGAAGGATTTGATACCCCTGGAGCTTAAAAGTGTGCTCTTGCTGTAATTTTGTTTCGCAAATGAATGCGACATCAATTTTGTTACGCCGCAGGTAATTTTCAAGTTCGTGTTGCTTCCTGTGGATGCCATCTGCATTCCACAGGAGTGCGCGAGTTAAAGTTATGCCTCCCCTTGAAGTGGCCATTTACTCGAAGAGAGTGGTAACCAAACATATGATGGCTTCCAGCTTCTCCATGGTACTGTTGCAGCTTTTTAATCTTGCGATTATGGGCCGCAACTTTGTTAGTAGCACCGGGAGGTTTAAGTCCTTGAACAGACTGAATAACTCTTTTAAACCTCCCAGGTCACTAGTGGGTGCCTGTGAGGGCTGGGGTTGTGGATGGGGACCATTCGGTGGTTGCACGGGTGCATTTTGCCCTCCGGCGGCTCCTGCAAAAGAGGTGCCGTTTTTGACCAGGGCCGGGTAGGGGATGGGTCATGGCCCTGGTTGAGTACCAGGAGAGTTCCTGGCTGCGACTGCCAGTTGACGGCGGCGACGTTCCATCTTAAATGTCTCGCACCCCCTATAGCTGGCAGGATGCGCCTCCCCACAGTTCGCACAATGGGGTACAGCGTCCTCCTTGGCCTTTTTTGGGCAGTCAGCTAGGCGGTGGAAGTCACCGCAAAGAACACACCGGGAGGTCATATTACACATTTTAAATGTATGGCCTAATTGTTGGCAGTTGAAACACTGCGTGATATTTTGAAAGGTTTTTAAGAGCTCCACGGTGACCATCATATGGCACACTTCTCTTTCCTGTATAAGTTTCTGGTTGTCAGAGGTTCTATCAAGGCTTACCTGATAGTTCGGGAGAGGCCTACCGCGGGACACCATCTGTCGTACCTGAACGCCGGTGTAACCATTCTGCTCCAGGTCCTCCTTTATGTAATCTACCTGCAGGTCTGCAGGCAGGCGTTTGATTACATAACGCAGGGGCTGGTCGTTCCTGGGCGTGAAGCTGTAGTTTTCTACACCGGCGTTCATCAGGAGCTGCATTGTTGGAATGGCGTCCTATTTTCTCTGGAGGAAGAGCTTCAGGCAGTCCCTCGTTGTCTGTATTTTGTATGTTCCATTTTGTAGCTTGTTTCGCAGTATTTGTAGGACCTTCACTGCTTGCTTGGTGTCTGGTGTCTGAGTCGCTCTCCTGGTCACTGTCACGTACGCGTTTTTTACTGTATGAGGCAGTCTTCCATCCTTCATTCAGTCTCACCAATTCTCTTTTCTTGGCTCATAATCTCTGTAGCAAAACGCGAGGTCCTTCGTAAACTTGTAAAATGTGTTTGAGTCGGCGTCCATATTTGTCAGTATATTTGTGTAGTAGTTAATTTCGCTTTTTATGTCATCAACTTCTTTTTGTAGCTTCTGGAGGGATTTTGGCCTACGCTCTTCCTCCATCGTCGTAGCCTGGTCAGTTTCCATTCGATCCTGTGTCGAGCCGGCGGCCAGTGGTGCTGCGGTGGGCTGGACTAGTGGCGCTCCAGCCGGGGTGGCCAAGTCTATAAGTAGTGGTGCTTGCGCACCCAGATGTGCTGCGGCGGATGCCATTCCTTATATGCGCGGGGGACGCTAAGCGTGCCCCACGCGGACTTAATACACTAAAACACTCACTTTAAAGGTGTCACTGTCACAGTACATAAATAAATAAAAAACACTGAAACACTAAATCACTCTTCACAGTCACAGTCACTTGTTATTTGAACACGCCTTTCCCGCGAGAAATGTGGCAGTTGTATCCCCGACAATGATCCCGCCAAACCGTTACACGTGCTTGTTTCTCGTGCGCGCTAACAAAGCACCTCCACACTCACCGAGCTCTGTTGCTCGAATAGTGCCTTCATCAAGTTCATCAGCCCAAGTTTTATATGTAACGGAGGGAAAAGAATCTTATCAGGCTGTACCAATGGGGTTTGGTTTACATTACTCTCCCATGGAACTTATTCCTTCTGCTTGCCGTAGTGTTGGACCACATGTTTTTGCCTATCATGGCTGTACCACAACCAAAAAAACATTTTGTGAAGCACCCATGTAATCCAAGCAGAAAACCAATTACTTTAAGGTCACCAAATATCTTCCAACAATGAACCTCGTATTTTAAGACAAGTACAATCTTAGCCATACTCTCATAACTTTCTTTAAGACCTACAGAATGGAAAATTGCAACATATAAAGTGTAGACACATATTAACATTGCGGTAATTTATGGCTTTAATGCAGATTTTATACATAAAAAGATAGTAAACTTTAAGTAGCGAAAGGCTGTTAAAGAGGTTTATACCCTCGAAGAAATAAAAGATAGTTATATTTTAAAAAGGTTTACTTACCATCCGTTGGTCAATAAAAGTTTATAAACATTTTTAAAACATACAGAACAAATTTGGTCCTTCAAAATTTTTCTAAAAAGTTAAAGTTCCAAGTTATAAAAAGTCTGGCGTCTATCAATTTAGCTGTTTGGATTGTAATAGTGTTTATTTTGGTAAAACTAAACGTAATTTACAAACCAGAATAAAAGAGCATTTTAGAAATATTAAATATAAAGAAACTTATAAATCAGCTGTGGAATATCGTTTTCTGTAATTTAATCATGAAACTAACCCAGAGGTTAAATTATTAAAAAAATTAAATGGTCATATATATTTAATGGTTTGGAAAAAGATATTTATTTGGAAAACAACAACCGTGTCACGAATTTTGAAATACCTTCAATAGATTGTGTTTATAGGTTTTTCTGTTCAGTTTGGTGACAGATAGTTTTAAAATAAGCATCAGTAACTATGTTAGTTTGTATAGCTTTGAAAATAAGTTGGAGACAACTTGAAATATGTCAGATGTGAAAATCTTGTAATATTACTAAGATAAGTGAAACTTTTAGTTTCTAATGTTACTCTTATTTTAGATTCTTATTGCTTCAGTGTTAATAGCTTCAATATTTCCTTATATAGAAGTTTGTTGTTATTATTATGAAGTAACGCAGCCTTTATGATGAACGATGAATTTATAAACAATTGCTAGTCTTCTGGATTACGCTCAATTCCTAACTCACTCTTTAAATCATTGATGCCTGTACAGAAACACATATTCTTCCATAGAACGTTTTCACCTTCACGTTTTGTAAGTACCTGCGTAAGTAATCGTGCAGGGCATAGGTGGGCAATCTATGCCGCGTAAGTTACCTGCTGGCACGCGGACTCGCTTTGGATGCTGTATGCTAAACAATGTGACGCGAAATGCCATTCTAAGCTTCATTTTCAGAATCTACGTGTAAAAATGGACTGAAAGTACGCATTATCTTCATAGCGGTAACTTTCATGTTGGGTATTGTTATACACACGTCCTGGACGTTTTCCTGAAGAAAACAACGTTACTGTCTTTCACCTAGAGAAGGCGTACGGCACTTGATGGGCGCACGGTATTCTTGGCACACTTCATAAATGGAGCTTTCGCGTCAACTATCCAATTTTACTTTCTCTATTACTTTATTCCCATTGGACGTATAAGAAAATCAGCAGAAAGATAATTGCTGGAAATATTTGTCCAGGCTAACATTAAGATAAACGAATGAGTTTGTAACAGTAGTTAGTACAATGGTAGAGAAAGTTACGTATCACATTTCTATTCTGGAGTTTATTCAGGAGTCTTTCGCGTAGAGGTGGACTCAGTTTTCTGCAGTATTTTTACTCAAGAGAATGGAGTGCCGCAGGACTGCGTACTCAGCGTCACATTATTTGCTGTTTTAATCAATTCCATTGTGAAGTGCGTTCCATCGGGCTTTATGTCTTCTTGGATGACTTGGACACACTGTAGTTCTCGGCGGACTTCTCTTTAGAACGCAGCCTCTATTGTCTTGACCAGCTCTCCTTTTAGAATTTGGAATGTGGCAATAAGTTCTCCAGGGAAAAATCCGTTTTTTAGCTTCTGGCACCGGAAGTCCCTTCTCTACATCTAGATGCATTTCGTGTCAGAGAGGAGACATAAATTTTGGAATTCATTCTTTTTACAGAAAACTTAGTTGGTCTTCCAACACTTCCTATTTAAAGGCTATGTTTGAACTTAAGTGTTTAGGCGTTTTAAATAGCACAACCTGGAGCTTATCGGACTGGTCCAATCACAACTTAATTTCGGTTGTATTGTGTACTCATCAGCGACTTTAAATCGTCTCATACAAAACACTGTTACATCGGGTTGAGTATTTCCCTCTTACACGCAGCCCAGTTATCAGCCTCTGCTCTTATTGGCGCCATATTCACCTGTGCAGCTACACGTATCGGCCAGGTTATTCTTGTTTTTGTCCATTTTTAACCGTTTCTTTGACCATCGGTGCTCAACGAGCTCTATTGCCTTACTACCCTCTGGTGTTCGCTACCGCTATCTCCTTACTGTGTTTTTCAAATGGGAAGGAGTTTGTTCTTGAGCGCCTTCAGGCCGGCAACCAATTGGAGTCCTCCTGTATTGTCCTTTTGCTTTCCGCTTGACGCGCGGCAAGAGAATGCATTGGGACAGTGTGCTAGAGAGAGGGAAATATGAAAAGAGTGGAGGTAATGAGCTTGAAATCCTATGCACATAAACGTATCTCTTTGGCTTCAGATCAGGACTCTTCCCATTTGAAAAGCGCAGTAGGATATTGGATGTTGCTTTATCGGCGGCATTTCCGAAAGGGAAATAAGAATTTTCCCCATTGGCTCGGATCAGGCTCACGTCGATCTGGGGTTGCTGCCCATGTCAAGGTCGATGACACCAGCTTCCTTGCTTCGTACGCCCTTTTGAGCTCGTAAGATGCACTTTGGACCCGGCAGTGTTATCCTGACCCTGACTGCAGTAGAGCGTGTACCCCCTCGGTAGCGTGATCGTTAGCATTTCTGCCTCACGTTCAAGGGGTCGCGAGTTCGAATCCCGCTTAGGGTAAGTCATTCGGGCAAGGTTTTTTCCGAGGATTTCCCTTATTATGAGATGACGAATGTCGGGTAACTTACAGCTCCATGGACATTGGGCTCATTTAAGCATCATTTCACCCGCTTCATTCATTCACCGTCTGATATGACATTATGTTGGGGGACGTTAATTAGAAAAAAAGGTAGAGCATGTGTTCCATTCTCTTCGTCTCAACGTACAGGGCCATGTTTAACTCGCTTACTTTATCTTCTCTTTTCTAACCATTGCAATCTCCAGCAAACACCTACTACTACAGAAAGAAAAAGGATGACCATGCAGACAATAAGATGTATAATCACCTTCCTGCGAGGGAGCCGTTAACATTGCAGTCTCATTGGTTACAAAAGAAGCTGGATAGCAAGCCATCATACGAGCAAGTGAAGTATGATTTACTCTTGTAACCGACAACACACTCACGGCTAGTGCGAAAGAACACTACCTGATATGTTCCTTCCTTAATCCAGGAGAGAGAACTCTTTACACACTGTATCAATCACTTAAGATACCTAAATCATGCTCAGACCGAAAAAGTGACACTAGCGGATCAAGTGAGTCATTTTTGTCTTTGATATTATAGAGATTCTCATGTTATGTGGTTACTTCTCACATGGAAGTGTGACAAAGTCAAGAAATACATCGAACAATTGTACATAAAAATACGTAGCTTGCTGTGTTAAAAGAGGGACATTATCGAAAGTACTTGAACACCTAGATCCAATTTTGAGATGCTTATAAAATAAATACTGATTTAAACTATTGTCATCTATACCATAAAAAAGTAATAAAACTGCTAGCTTTTAAGAAGCATATATTCTAAGCTTTGCCATCAATGTAACAATTAATATATTTATTGAAGTAACACAAGCTTTTCATTCATTTTTGTTACTGGTACATTGTATAGGGTCATATGTAGTAACGGTGTCTCAAGTAATCCAGAATTTTAGAATCTAAATTCACGTGTAATTACACAACAATGTGTTTATCAGCTGTTTCTTATCAATTTTGTTCCCGTGCTACAAAATTAATTCCACAGGAATAATAAGAAGCAAGCTGAGATCTATTCTTCAATACAAACCTACAAGTGGAACAAGAGACTCAACATTGAATGTTTAATCTCACTTTTTGCAGGAAGAAGGAAACACAACACCCGTTCAAGATCTGGAGTGCTATGAAATAGCACTTAACTTACTTAGCTTACTTAAGTTGAAAATTATATGGAAACATCATTTAATTAACTTAACCACCTAACACCACAAACACTATATTTATTACACTTCCCCTCCCATCCAATCAAAATAGGTTACAGATAATATCCAATTGGCAAACTAAGAAATTATGTACAACATATTGTGTGCTTTTGTCCATTCATGAATGAATTGATACACAAATTAATGCAAATATTACTTTAATAGAGGACTCTGTATTCTCAATACAAGCTACTTCTATTCCAAGATGGAGAAACACTGAATCATTCTCCTGTAGACTGTCATATTCTTGTATAACAACTTCCTTCGTGACATATTTTACAACAAATGAATGAAATTAAGTTACTGATACTCATCTTCTGAGGATAAGGGAAAACTTCTAAAAAATACCATAACTGGATAACTCGCCCTGACCAAAATTTACCTTCACGACCTCTTGGATGTGAGGCAGTCACACTATCACAGAGGTGGGCCACTTTGCATAAATCTGGAATACTAGCAGCAGTGATTGAATTCTTTATTACTAATAGTTTTTAAAGTCAGGTACAGAAGTTAGTGAAGCTATTTCTCCTTTCACAGTGTCTTCAAGACCTATAACATTGCATAGGAATTTACTGCATACATTTTCCTTACATTCATTTTGGAGAACTATTGTGAATCTCTTTTTCCAAACCAGAATTTAGAAATTACTTTGAAGATATGGTAAACATTATACATAACCTCTTCTTTTCAACTCTACTACAATGTCCAAACAATCATTAAAACAGTGGTGTTAAACACATATTCTGATCTATTAGCTGCTTGTCCTGATATAATTTATAAAAATGTTATTTTAACCTTTGGAACTCTTTAACTTTCAAATTGTGGTCATATGCTCCATTTCTTTGCCAATGTTGTAGCTGATGACATTGGTTCTTCAAAACTATTTTGATAAAATAAATTATCAGCTACTTTCTGAACAAGAGAACATCCTTTACGAAGCGGTGCACTTTCCAGTTCCATAATTGCAGGTGCTAAATTAGTAACCCTCGAAAACTGGATTATAATACAATCTTAAAACTGAATTCAATTATTCTAGTTGGTTTTCCAAATGAACTGCTCATTCTTTTTATTCCTATCTTCTTAAATATTAATATTATTTCTGACAGGAACTAAAGCACAAGAAGATACTAAAAGTTATCATCTTCTAATACTATGATTAAAAACAGGATAGGTCCATATTCTGTCATAGAAGGTATGCTTTGTGGAATGCTGGTTCTAACATATGCTTTAAATATTTTTAGGTTTTGTCATCGAGAACCCTTTAAAGATTCTCTAAAGTAACGGCTGAGATTATCCTACTCACAAATGTTATACTACTGTGGCTATTTGTCCTGGTAAACTAATAGTATGTGTTTTTTGAAATTTGATGACTCAGTAAAAACCTTTTTACAAAAGTTACACATATGTGGCTTTATACCCTCATGAATAAATTTATGTGTATTCAAATGTGACGAATAGGTAAAAATCTTGTTACATACATTACACTTGTGTAGCTTAATCACTTCATGAATCAATTTGTGTCTTTTCAAACTTGACAATACCGTAAAAGCACTGTTACAGATGTTACACTTGTGTGGCTTTATACCGTCAAGAATCAATTTGTGTTTTTTTTTCAAATCTGATAACTGAGAAAAGGGCTTGTTACAAATATTACATTCGTGTGGCTTATGCCCTCATGAATCAATTTGTGTGTTTTCAAATGTGATGAATAAGTAAAAGCCTTGTTACAAATGTTACACTTGTGTGGCTTTGTGCCTTCATAAATTAATTTGTGGTTTCTCAAATTTGACAACTCAGTGAAAGCCTTGTTACAAATGTTACAATTGTGTGGTTTTATGCCCTCATGAATTAATGTGTTCCCTGTCAAATGTGACAACTGAGTAAAACCCTTGTTACAAATGTTGCACTTGTGTGGCTTTATATCATCATGAATCAATGTATGTCGTTTCGAATGTGATAACTGCTAAACCATAACAGATAGACGATTTTGCACAAAAAAACCACTTTTATCCCCACTTTTAACTTACCATGTTCTGTATGTTTGAAACAGAAGTGCTATTACATTCACACTGTTTTCTCCTCTCACTATTAGGTGATACATTGACACCTCTCTCTCTACTCACTCTTCTACAAATAAGTCATGTAATTTTTTGTATTTTTGAAATAGAGATGCTGCATATTACATTCACAGTGGTTTTCTACTTACTTTTAGGAATCACATTTACATCTCATTCTCTACTCATCCTTCTATAAACAATTTTCCATAAAAAACGTGATTTTGCACCAAAAAACACTTTTATCCCCACTTTCAAAATTACTCATACCATGTTCTGTATGTTTTAAATAGAATTGCTATTACATTCACACTGTTTTCTGCTTTTCACTATTAGGTAACACGTTCACATCTCTTTCTGTATTCACTCTTCTACAAAGAAGTCATGCAATTTTCTGTATTTTTGAAACAGAAATGCTACATATTATATTCATACTGTTTTCTGCTTTTCACTATTAGGTAACACGTTCACATCTCTTTCTGTATTCACTCTTCTACAAAGAAGTCATGCAATTTTCTGTATTTTTGAAACAGAAATGCTACATATTATATTCATACTGTTTTCTCTACTCACTTTTAGGTAACACATTCACATCTCTCTCTACTCACTCTTCTACAAATAAGTCATACAATTTCGTACATGTGTGAAATAGAAATGCTCCGTATTACATTCATACTGTTTTCTCTACTTGCTTTTGGGTAACACACTCATAACTGTTTCTCTACTTACTAATTACTTTCAAATGGCTTTCTACTCGCTTTTCTTTTACGTAGCGCATTCATGTATCCTCTGTTTGCCCTTCAACATACAATTCATATAATATTCTAGGATTGAAATATAAATGCAGCGTATTACATTCACACGATATGCTCTACTAATGCTTCCTTTACGAGACACAATCAGTCTTCTTTCGCTATTCGCCCTTCAACATATAATTCATACAATTTGCTAAGTGTTTGAAACAAATACAACGTATTACATTCATACTACTTTCTCTACTCACATTTGTTTTACGTAACAATTCACATGTTATTCCCTATGGCTTATCAACTTCATACATACCAAGGCCTATACATATCTTATGTTGAAGAGTGATCAAATTCCAAAACAGGTTGACCGATCGCCATGAAAAGTGACATATCTAATTTATTTTCATGGCGGAGGTTTTTATGCAATCCATTTTACCACGCAATGTATTACGTTCACATAGTTTTCTCTACTCCCTTTTCTTTTACCTAACATACTACTCCCTCTTCGGCAAACAATCCATACATTTTTCCATACACTTGAAATATAAGTGCAACGTATAACATTCACGCGGTTTTTCTACTCATTTTTCTTTAGTAAAACACAATCACATTTCTTTCACTACTCCCGCTTCGACGAATAATTCGTACAATTTTCTATATGTTTGAAACATAAATGCGTAGTACATTCACATGGCTTTATCAACCACCTTTTCTTTCTGTAGTATTTGCTGTTCTTCAACATTGCTTTTGCTTAGTGTGGCTCCGGTGTTTTAATAAAAAATAAAGACATAATTAAAAAAGTAAGGTAATCACAATTGGAGTCAGGAGTGCGACGAAAAGCACGATATGGAACAGTTGATGAAACAAATGTTAGCCAAGATGGACATAATGGGAAATGAAATTAATTCCGGAATGCGGCAGAGGAAACAAATATGAAAACCGAATTGGAAGAATGTAAACTACGGAATAGAAAATATGGGAACAAAAATGGAAGGCAAATTGAAAATGTAAACTCCGAAACGGAAAAGATGAAGACGGGAATTCCAATATGAAGACAGGTCTATCGAGGAATACTAACGAGCGACTGGCCGGGGTTAAGGAAGCCGTGGAAGAACTCGACGAAAGTATGAAGGACCTTGGCCAACGTGTTAACGTCCTGGAGTCAATCACAGCAGCAAAGAACTGAACTCCATAATGGAACAAATGCTCGACGAAAACCTCAAACTGGGTGGATATCTATGGGTGAGGCCTGCTTTCAGCAGTACACGTTTTACAGCTGAAATGATGGTGTTTATGAAATATTTTTATGTATTTCTTTATCTCTTGTATCTCAGACATTACTCTTAACAATTGCGACAAGTAGTTTTATTTAGTTAACGTTTTGCCTTTCTGGTTTATCTAAATAAGTATCTTCTCCCACAAAAAACAAGGTTTCACAAAAACAGAGGCGAAAAACGCCGAGCGAAGCTCGGTCGCCCAGGTACTTGTCAATTATGTGTAATACTACAACCTGTGGAACATAATGCTACATATGCACGAATAGCGATGTCAAGTGTTTTAGCAGACACGCAATGTTAACCAATAAAACAAATAGAGGATAACAAAACTCTGACATATCCAGCCTCACTA
Source organism: Tenodera sinensis (assembly GCA_030765045.1). Taxonomy (NCBI): domain Eukaryota; kingdom Metazoa; phylum Arthropoda; class Insecta; order Mantodea; family Mantidae; genus Tenodera; species Tenodera sinensis. Next base: position 89,422,916 of record CM060967.1, read on the forward strand.
AATGAAGTTTCATAAAATTAATATTAATGAAATTAACACTACGACTATGTGGGTCGAACAATTAATTGCCAGGAATATATTAGTTTGTTCATTCTAACTGGTAAGTAAATAGTTTACATGCCTAATCTCTGCAACAATCCAGTTTTATCTTAAGTTGAAGCGACATCAGAAATAGATAAACTGTCATTTTCAACACAAGTCAAGATGTTATTTGGAGGTATACGAACTCAGAAGCCAGCTTAGAAAGAGAAGGCGTGTAATCCAGGCGGCCGTGGCGCGTTGTGCATTTGTCTTCATACGTGAAGAAAGGCGGCTTAAGAGAAAGATGTAGAGAATATTTACAGTAGTGTACTAGGTGTTCTGTGTGTGTGATGCTAAGGATGTTAAGGTTGGAACGGTATTTGTGTAAGGTACGTACTGACAATTGTCATAACATTACTCAAATAGTAAGTAAAATGTAATGTATTGTTCCATTTTTAACTGAAGCTTTTAGTTCACGTTTGACACAATTCTGAACTCGTGATTTACTTGGCATCCAATAACACGGTCATTAAAACGGTTGTAATTTGGTATCGGTGGAAAACCTTCACTCTTGGTAATGCGCATATATGACATTGCTTTATTGCACAACTGCAAGATATACACGTAATTAACCGTGGGTTAATACACAGGCCGTGACGTCACGTCGGGTGTGCTAACAACATTCGTAATTTGTATGTGTCAACAGTTCTGCAACTGGAAAGACCAAGAAGGCTGCCTACGTGCTCTGCTTGATATTGACGAAGTCCTCAGCTCGAATATCAGGGTGACTTATCCGGATAAGCTTCTTTTACGGGTTTTTCCCTTATCCTGAGAAGATAAATGTCAGGTAACTTTAAACTGTACGGACCTTAGGTTCACTTGAGCATCATTTCACCCTATTGGTTCCTTGTCTGATATGACTACCAAGTCAAAGGATGTTATAGGTTGCGCGTTTGTTCTTGACGAATGACCTTGAGCAGAAATCCAGTGAGTAGGCCTACCCTTAATAAACAGGTCAGCAAATGTTTATGCTACGTAACAGATACCTCTGTTTTCCTCTGTTGCGTTTGTGTATACAGTCGACTGCAAAAGTTTTGTGCGGTACAGATGTATGCATGCAACGAAAATAACAGCAATTCAGACGAGGAAGAAGACGAGGGAGAAATATCGGGAATAGAAAAAATGCAATAAAGTTAAGTGGAAACAGTTATAGAGGTATAGTGTATAATACGTGTGGCTGATATTACTGGAGGTGCGATAAATTGATTTGTAGTGCTGTACTACTTCAGCTCAGAAGCATGTGCGTCATCTCACTGCAGACTGTACCTCCTCTCTCTCGTTCTCGCAAAAGCTGAGTAGTGACTCGCATTCAACCTTTCATATAAAATTTTCATTCGTCAAGAAGTAACGCGCGACCTGTACACGATGTGAATCTCAGGCTCTGGCCCGGGGTGATCAGCTGATAGCCGGGAACCGGGTATGCTAACAAACATGGCTACCAGTGTGGAATGTTATGGGGCAACACGTGTTAGTTTTGTTTAATTGAAAGTGAATTAGTGGCGGTATATGTTGTTTCAGTTATTGTGTTTATTCGTAAATATTGTAAATTAATCAAAATAATTTTTCAGTAGTTTTCTTGTTGTAGTACGAGAATTATAACATGTTTTTCGCTGCAATTTTTAACGGTTTCTTTTGAGCAACTGAACAGTTTTTCGCCTGGTTTTCCTAAGTTCTACTTGTTATAGTTGAACTATTAAACTAAAATGATTATTTTCATTTATAGTGTGTAATTTTAAGTGATTTAAGAAATGGTTAATTCTTCAGTGAAGTTATTCAAGAGTCCATAACCTATATTGTAACATGGTGATACCGGTACTGAAAGGTATGTAATTCTACTTTTGTTTTAGATGTAGAATTGAACAATATGGGTCGACGTTGTAGTGTGTATCGATGTAAAACTAGTTAGGACAGTTTATATATATATATATATATATATATATATATATATAAATGAAACACTTTGGAAGGACAAATCTACACCCAAAAACTGTTGAACTAAAGATGGTATAGGTTGGTTTTTGTTAAATCATTCTGGCAACAGTTAAATGCAATGAATGTTATCAAAACATTTACCAAGTTAATCAATAAATTTAGAAAACAGGCAGTAGCTAGGTCATTTACATTTTTCCCACCTTCATCAAAAAGGGAAAACTATTATACTTGGGTGAAATTTTGTCCCGTCTTTACTCACACATGATGGAACTATGTAGACAACGACACCCAGGTTAATGTGTACCTATATGAACAGGATGACAGAGTCCTGTGTTATCAAAATTTAGCCTGTGTTATCACAGGCAGCATCCACAGCTGCCATCAATAATAATATGCAATCCTAACCTAACTTTATAACATCATATCTCCACTCTTTCTCCACTTTTACAAATTAACACAGGTATCACAGCTTAGCCTATTGTTGATAATTGTTATTTATGTGCAAATTTACCTAACCAGCATGGTAAATGTTGATAGACTGAGTTTAATTAGCATCTTGCTTCAATTTCTGGGATGCCTATCTAAAGGACAAATCCACACCCAAAAACTTCTTGGTATGGTCACCGTATGGGTTTTGTTAAACCCAAAAGCAGTAAACTTTGTAAATATTTACAATTGTAAGTTAATGTTAATTTTAGCCTGTAAGCCGGGTCCTTTGTAACGGCACCAGGCCAAACTTTCAATAAACAAAACTGAAACTGAGAAAACTATATATGCCCCGCTGATAATAAATTAATATTTATAGATTCCATCATTAATAAATATTATGTAAGGTAAGTGGATACATTGGTAAGTACTTTATACAAGTGCTATTGAAAAATAAGTCTTCCGGCTTCTCCGGGGTAGGCAACATATCAATATTACCATTATTTTGATATGATTGACTAGTTATAATAATATATCGGTTAGTCACAATGGGCCATTAAAAATCAAAATATTGAGGATGGAATATTTCCATTTACATGTATATATTCAGATTTAGTGGAATTAAGTTTGGCAATAATCACGTGCCTCATGCTTAAACTTTGATGATAATAACAGCAGCTATTGAGATAGATGATTAATCTTTATTATATTGATATGTGATTTATTATTTATGTAACGTATTATAATTTGTGCAGGTATTTTTGTTACGTGTTTTTATTTTCAATAATGAGTGACAATTCAATGGATATCACTTCCTTACGCTGTTCCTCCAAACGGAGAAGTCATATTCACGTTCGGCTTCGGTGGGTTCCCTTCGATCAGCTGTTTCAAAGATGATGCAATCGGACCGTAGCCTGTATTTCGCGCGAGCCACGGGGTGTGCTAACAACATTCGTAATTTGTATGTGTCAACAGTTCTGCAACTGGAAAGACCAAGAAGGCTGCCTACGTGCTCTGCTTGATATTGACGAAGTCCTCAGCTCGAATATCAGGGTGACTTATACGGATAAGCTTCTTTTACGGGTTTTTCCCTTATCCTGAGAAGATAAATATCAGGTAACTTTAAACTGTACGGACCTTAGGTTCACTTGAGCATCATTTCACCCTATTGGTTCCTTGTCTGATATGACTACCAAGTCAAAGGATGTTACACTTTAACAAAATTATAAAAAGATAAAAAATTGCTGATGGTTACCGGGAAAGATATATTATAGAAGCTACAACTTGAGAAGTTGATGATTTGTTTAGGATAGATAGTGACAATGACAGTGAGGTATCTTTCATTTACAGGCCATTGCTATGAAATTATTGAAGTTATGCCTTTGCTACTTAAGTAAATTGCCCTCTTAGAAATTATTCCAGGTGAACAGATTACTCACACTCCAGAAAATTACAAGTTGGATACCATGCACTTCCTATAGTTACAGAATTATTTAGTAAAAAGTGTGGTGACTAATTTAGTTTGGTTTTATTTTTTTTTCCTGTTGTAAAAATTACAGAAGATAGAGAATGTTTAATGTCATTCCTTGAATGGAATACAGTTGTCATTAAGGTTATTACTTTCTCTGACTATGTACAGTAAGAAGAGAAAGTGTTGTATTCCACCCAAGGATTCAATACCAAGATTTCTCTGGAAAAACACATTTTCTGATTCAGTGTAGTAGTTATATAGTACTTATTTGAGTGACTGTACAGGACCGCAACACAGAAGTGAAGAGCATCAATTATTACCCATAGTAGCATTATAAGTGATGACTTTGTTTTGTGGGAATTAAATTGTACTGTGTGCTTGTTGATCATCTAGTGAATCTTCTGGATTATTTATCAGTCTGTCCGTCAGTTGTTACGTTGGTCCCTCCATTGATCCATCTATATATATATATATATATGTGTGTGTGTGTGTGTGTGTGTGTGTGTGTGTGTGATGCATTGCATTCACATGACTTTCTCTACTCTTGTACTAACCATTCTTACAAATTCTTATTCCTATATCTCCTTCGTGTTAGTTGAAATAAACATTTGCACAAGTGATCTTACTGCTTATTTTCTTGTAGGTGTAAGAGGACTATGGGAATACAGTAGGCTTTGAGTGATGGTTAAAGCTTTGAGATTCCGTTGTCTTTGCGTGGGCTTAGATATAAAAAATGAATAACAATTTTCTATTTGATGAAAGTTAGTGTTCCAAAACTCACACAAATTACGAGGAATATCTTTCAAATGATTCACACTACAAAACATGTATTTGGACATAGCATGTGCGTTAGCAAGATCTACATTTATTGTGTTATATCATTTGGTCTATCTCTTATGGTTTAGCAGTTATACATAAGTTATTCAGAGTAAATAGGGCAGAGTAGGCAGTAGTCAGAAAATTCAAATATACATTTCATTTGCCATAAAAAACTTATAGCATTTCAATCAAAATGGTTAGGGCCATTTTTGAAAAAATCAAAATTTTCAAAAAATTTCACATGTAGAGGGTAGCTATAGATGGAGTAATTTTCTTCAAAATCTTTGTGTCATATTCTTAAAAGATATTAAACCTAAATACTAACTTTGGGTTTTAGCCAACTTTTCATTTTTTAGTTATTTTGTTCACATACATCCACACACACATGGACCTTTTTCTAAAAATTCCTTTTTTTTTGAGGGGGTGGGCAAATTTCAGAGGGCCTCAAAACATTTCTGGTGAAATTTACAAATACTTCATCTACTTACTATACATAGTAGAGAAAGTAGAAATGGATGTGTGTATATGTAACTGTTCATCTCCAAAGCCACTTGACAAACCACAACCAACTTTGGGATGTATGTGCATTTTTTTCACAGAGAAACTTTTTATGCTATCCATTTACCATGCAATGTGTTACATTCACACAGTTTTCCCTACTCAGTATTCAAGATGCCAATCATACATGTCTAAACTTATAAAGTGGATGTTAGTATGTAGCAAGTTAAACTCTAACACCAGTTGGCTGATTACCATTAAAATTGGCACACTAAGGCCATGTATTACAACCTCCGGTTACTAGCCACGGTTTGTTACCTTTTGGTTATCGCTAACTGATAGTTAGGGCTGGTGCTCCGTATTACAAACTCAATTTGACTGTAGGTTTGTTATCCTGAGGATTATGATGCCATGTGAGTGGTTGGTAACATTTTCCACTAGGCTCTCGCTGTGTTTGCAATGCTATCTTGTGGCTGCAGCAATCATTTAGGTTCATCACACCATAGATGTGTAAACACTGCTTCTAATGTAATAATGGTCTGAAGATTTGTACACATTGCATAACCTAAAAATATCTTCTGTTTTATTCACTATTGATTCAGAGCCTTAAAATTCTTTGAAGAAATGCAAAATCATTGTGTGCACTATGAATAAAATTCAATGTTTACTACTTAACAATACTAATCCTAAGTTCCATGTGTTTTTGAACTTTTTGTGTACCTACATTATTGAACGGTTTTCCGTGGATTTTCTGTTAGCAAAATGTGTAATTTGCCATGCTCTGCTTATTACACTGTTTGTTAAAACATGGTGCCGAGGTAAAATTAATTGCACAAAACCTTGCGTGTGTCAATCCACTACACTTATGGCACTCTAGAATTATATTTCCATAAACTAATGGCCATCAAGATAAACTTACAATTTATGTTGGTTTATTTTATTTCATGACTGTCAGGATTATACAACTATGCTCGTATAATGTTATATACACACTGAAAACTGTCTTTCTGTTTTAAATTCTATTCAGTGTCTTATTTCCACTAAAATTCCAGATCTAGCTTTGATAACTTCTATCTTTGTCACTCTTCCCCATTTGGCTCCTTGAAATTATCTTTGCACTTTCTGAATCTCTTCGCTTTTCCTGTATTAAATAAATACTGAGCAAGCATTTCATCTTCACAATCACTGTCAACATACACGTGTGGTTGGAGGCATGCCATTTTTGTGTGTGAAACACAAGTAAACTCCAAGTTAACACACTAACCGCAGCTTGAGATTGCTGGTGTACCTCCAGAAATAACTCTTAGTTAGCCCTTAACTGAAGGTCATAATACTGACATTAACATCAAGTCAACCATCAACTGAAATCTTAACCTAAATACATACATGCCCTAAAGTATTCTTTCATGGAGGTTTATATGCTATCCAGTTTTTTATGCAACACATTACATTTGCATGCTTTTCTCCACTCGTGCTTCAACATACTATTCATGCAATATTCTATGTTTGAAGTAGAAATGTGACATATTACATTCACATGGTTTTCTCTTCTTCTGCACACTTCCAAGAAATAATTTATAAAATGTTCTACACGATTAAAATAAAAATGCAATGTGTTACGATCACACAATTTTCTCAGCTCACTTTTCTTTTACAAACCATTCACAAGTTCTTCTCTACTCATTCTTCAACATGCAATTCATAGAATCTATTGCTTGGCTGATCACAATAAAAATGGAAATTTTTTTCATTGAGATTTTTGTGCCATCCAGTTTGGTATGTAATATATTACATTCACATAGTTTGCTCTTTTCCTCTTATATGTAACACATTTACATGTCCTGCACTCACTGTTCAGCGCAGAATTCCTACAGTTTTGATGATTGAAATGAAACGCAAAAAATTAAGCTCATGCGGTGTTCTCTATTCACTTTTGTTTTATGAAACACAATCACACTTGTTTCTTTACCCACCTACAGAGAAGTCATACAATTTTCTTTATGATTGAAATAGAACTGCAATATCTTAAATTTATACAGCTTTCTCTGCTTGATTTTCTTCCTGTAGTATTTGAAGTGGACAAGTTTAGATGACTATGAACAGTATGGAATCATTAAAATATCCAAATTATTTGTGGAGAAATATGACTTAAAGCATGTTTTACTATAATAATACACAGCAGATTCAGATTAACGTAACCATAAGGAAGCTTTGTATCCTTGAATGTTAAAAATGTTATTCTAAACATATTACACCAAATTCCATCATTACTTTGTGCTACTTTATGTTGTCTGTTGAAATTTAATGATGTTTCAATTATCGGGAAGCTAACTCATGAATGTTACAGTTGGCCCAAGCTAGGAGGTTGTCTGGTTTGTGCAGCCACACAATCAGAGCTCCCCACTCCTGCCCACCACTACGTGACCAAAGTGCATACATCCGTTCCAAAAATAGTTGGTACATTAGGTCAGGTGATAGCGCCAGTGCAAATTTACATATGTAGCTGTTTGTGTTAAGATGAGTAAATTATTGTGCAAAGTTCTGCACAGCCATACTCATAGGGTTATAAATAACATGATGGAATAATTATGGAAAAGGAAGGTGAAGCCGGAACATTTATTATAAGTATTAAAAAGTGAGGGAATGAGTGTCTGTGGCAGTAAAAGTTTCTTAAATGACAAATGTGGATACATCATGGGGCAAAGAGAGAAAAAGGTATCGGTGAACCATTGTTTGAAACTCCCATTAAAATAAGAAAAAGGAAGAGATCAAAAACAGGTCTTGACTAACTTTGATAAAGGGGTAATAAGGAGTGTGATAAACAATTTCTGCCTAATGGAAAAATTTCTTCCAAAAATAGCAGTAATTTTTCTTTAATGATAGGAGACTTCCTATGCTGATGGCCTGGTTAGCACAGAACATAGATTAAATCTGTATTTCAGTGATAAGCAGTAATTTATTTATTGACTGTTACCAATCAACATTTAACTTGGTTGGGTACAAGCAGACGACAATCGTTACATTGGACAAACTTATTATTGAAACACATTATTCTTTATTGTCCATTTTAATGTGCGACAAAAGGAAACATCTTACTGCAATATTATTGTCTCACAATTATTAGGAGGGCCCTAATGACCTAGTTGTCGATGGGCCCTTAAACCCAACTAACTCACTCACTCACAATTATTAGGTATATTGTATGAAATTATGTTCAGTCAATTATGTGAGGGATTCAGTAAACTTATAAAATTTTTTAAACATCGATATGACTGATATTTTAAGAACCAGTCCATACCATCATAGGCTTGGAGGTTTTAAAACTTCTGGTGCTATATACAGGCAGTTCTATAACCACTGGCACTCAGTGCCAATGACTACTGGCCCAACTAAAGCCCTGACTGTATGTCAATTCTGTATTTCTACCCTTATTAGTGAAGTGTCGAAGACCATGGGATGGGGAAGACATGTTAACAGCAGGGTGGACCCCTCAAGGGCTACACTACTACCCCTGTTTTGATAACTTCCTAGTTTGAGGCATCTGTACTAATAATGGCTTTATTTTCCACAGACTTGCTACTGAAGTTTAAGAAAATAACTGTTCAAATACACCAACTGTAAAATGGATGTTAAAGAAGAACTCAAGGAGGAATCTTCTTTCCTGGATTTAAGTTCACAGAATGAGAGAGAACTTTTTATGAAAGACCTTGCGAAGAAGGTTAAGATTGACACTGTTACAAGTAGCGGTGATATCAAACCAGAACTTGAAGATTCAACATGTTCACAGAATGAAGAACACAAGTCATTGAGATTTGATGAAATCATCAATGAAGATGACATTGAAACCAAGATTGATATTAAAGAACACGAATGGTGGTTGGAAAGGGAAGATTCACATATTAATGATGATACTAAGGTAAGCTGTACAAAAAGGTGCATCGCGTTTCTTTCTTTTCCTTATAAAGATTGTACAACATTAATTATAAAAATTATGTTTTATAGTATAATAGACATAAATTGCTATACAATTCACTTTGGAAACTGAGAATAATGGATTCCTTTCATTTCTGGACTTAAAAATTAAAAGACATAACAATTAATTGAAATTTGGTATTTACAGAAAATATACTCATACTGATAATCACATAAAATATAAAAGGTTTAATCCTTTTGCACATAAATTTGCTGTTTTTAATAGTTTAATTTATAGGTTGGTGCGGATTTTATAAATATGTCTTTACACATCAGCAGGAATATAGCAGCAGGAATAATGTTTTTACTGAAAGATGAAATAGTGTGATATCAGACGCGATTTTTATCTACAGGGTCGAGGTTACAGGATGGAATGCATAAATCAACGTTCCTTTATCACAACATATTTATTTGTTAATTTACACTTTCAGCACCATATTAATTAATCAACAACTTTCACAGTTAGTTAGAATCTACACTGTATAAAAGTTTGGGTGAAAGTTACATGTTCACGCGCTACCAAAAAAAAACATCCTTTCATCTTGAGCACACAGACGCTAATGAAAACAGTCCCTGGCGTTTCCCTGACGCAACACCGCCATTCTTTTGTATTCATCCGCGCAATAGTTCTTATTGGTTGAACACAAAGTGACAAGAAAACATTGGCTATTTTGAATATTAAAAATAAGTCCCTGATACACCCAAACAAGAACTAGAAATTTACACACTCTTACAAAAATATTTACATGAACAATTTTCTATTGGTCAATATTCTGTCTCATATGCCCCTTGTTTTGTTTTTCAAGTTGTCACCTTATTTACAGTCTTGAAACACAATACAATACTTCTCCCTACTCCTATGATTCAATCACTTTGTACAATATTTTTTTTTTTTTTCTTTACAGTCTTCTTCACTGTTTGTCTTTGTCTTTTGTTTTGACATGATACAGCATGTCTTTATAAATTTCACATATTCGATTACTACACAATACATTCAGTTATTATACAATACATATCCAGTTATTGTACAACACATTTAGTTATTACACAACATGTCCAATTATTATACAATACATATTCAGTTATTGTACAATATACCCAGTTATCATATCACATATGTTGTTATTATACAATACACATTCAGTTATTATACAATACATATTCAGTCATTGTACAACACATTTGGTTACTACACAACATGTCCAATTATTATACAATACATATTCAGTTATTGTACAATATATCCTGCTATCATACCACATATGTTCTGTTATTATACAATACATATTCAGTTATTACACAATACACATTCAGTTTTTTGCATAACACATTTAGTTATTACTCAACATATTCAGTTATTACATAATATATCCAGTTATCATACAATACATATTCAGTTATTGTACAACACATATTCAGTTCTTATACAACACATACTCAGTTATTGTACATTTGACATTGACACAAATATAATTTAAGTGTATCATGGTTTATTATGTGGTTTTTGACTTGTATTCATTGCTATGAGGAGAGAAAAACAGGATACAAATTTTGAGCTAATGATTATGATCATGTTTATGGCAATATTTTATTCAGTTCTTTGCCTTCTTTGTCTTATAAGCTTATGTATAGGCAGGTTGTTGAGTCGGTTCTTAAACTCTGATGTTACTAATGGTACTAATTTTCTTAATTGGGTTATTATTTATTGTTGTTTGGTTCAATATTTCTTGGAGCTTAGCATTGGCTATATCCATCTTAATTCATGGGCATTGTTTTTCTGATTATGGTTTTCCTTACTCCACTAATTGTCACTTCTTTGTCTCTTATTTCTATAAGAGAAAACTTCTATACTTATAATTATTCTGCAATTGTATTATTTTTCTTCTCAATTCACCCTCGACATCTTTGTGTCGAAATATTATATCTTTGTCATCATAATTGATTCCTTTTTATTTTTGTCCCTGACATCCTTATGTCAAAAACATATTATCTTCCGTCGCTATAATTCATTTCTTTAATGACAATCAGTGTCCTCATCTGTCTTTGTTGACAATGCTCTTTGTGGTAAATATAGCCAATGACTATGTTGATTTTCTTCCTTGTTGTAATTCCTAATCTGAACATAATTTTCTATAAGTAACCCATTAAAATTGTTATCTTCCTTCATCTTTACTACTCCTGCCTTACACATTTGTTGGCAAAGACTATTTGGTCCTTTCTTTGTATGGCTTTAATTTGTTTTTATGGTATCTTCCTACCAACTTGCCATTTGTATTCTGTAGCTCATACGTGTGGTCACCCAGCTGTTTTGTTATGACCAGTGGTCCAGTATACAATAGCTCCATCTTTCCAGATCTCTTCTCAGATGCCTTGGATGCTTTGTGACTTTTTAAGAGCACTTTTTCTCCAATTTGTGGGGACCATTTCCTGACGAATCTTTTTACCTTGTTCCTCCCTTTTTCAGCCTTTTGCTGCAATCTTCTGAATGCCAATTGACATTTTTCCTTCTCTGATAATTCTCTTTGGGCAGCCATCGTAGTGTCAATGTCAATTGCTAATTTCTTGGGTTTCGTGTTGGTCATCAATTCAATTGGGGCGAACTTGGTCGTGGGGTTCACCGAATGGTTAATCACCTCCTCTATATGTCCGCATTTTTCTGTCCAGGAAGTGTGGTCTCTGTGGCAGAGTAGTCGGAAATAAATACTTATATCCCTCATGATTCTCTCAGTCGGGTTTCCTTGGGGATAATACGCTGAGGAATAGTACAATTTTATTCCTAACGTTTCTAAGGTGTTCTGGAATAACTTGCTCTTATGCATTGTTGCATTGTCCGATAGAATACATTTTATCCTCCCATATTTTGGGATGTAGTCCTTGACGATTTTATCTAGGCAAGTTCTGCTTTTAATGTTCTTAATGGGGTATATTTTGGTGAATTTTGTGAAAACATCAAACATGACAAAGAGGTATCTGTTTCCATCTTTCCCCCTTGGTAGCTCTCCATGCTCGTCAATACACACCAATGCATTTTTCTCGTTCCTCACGATGGATTGTGGAACGACATCGTACCTTACATTAATTGGCTTGGCCTTCTGACATAGGTCACATGAGGAAATTAACTTCCTGACTTTCTTGCCAAGATGTTTGATGTACAATACTTCCTCGATTGCAAGCATTGTTCTCTCAGTACCAGAGTGAAGCATCGAGTGGTGGAATGCCAAAATGACCCTGTCCTGTAAGGAATTTGGTACCATCATTTTCCACTTCCTTACGTCGCGACCATGCAATTTAAATAGGATGTTCCTAAATTTGCCTATCTTGGCATCCAATCTTGGTATTATGTCTGGAGCCCTGTCGAATAGCCTCTTCAATTCAGGGTCTTCTCGTTGTAGCTTCGCTATGTTTTTGAAGTCTTGCAAGATTTCGTTGCTTTCTTTGCTATTTATCTGCATGATTTTAATTTCATGGTGTGGATTGTATATCGTCTCGGGTATGTGACTCTCCGACCTTAACCTTGACAATAAGTCACTGAAGATGTTCTCCTTCCCCGGGATATGTTTGACCTCTATGTCGTGTGACATTATCTCATGTATGTACCTTGAGATTTTGGAGTTGGTTAGCTTGCATTTCTGAATGAAGGACAGGCTTACGTGATCTGTATATATAATTATTTTATAATGATATATATATTGTCTGAACTTTTGTAACGCAAAATGGATTGCACCTATTTCTAATTCGGTTATGCAGGCATTGGCTTCTATCTTGTTTAAAAATCTAGAAGCTGTGGCAATCACATGTTTGTTGCCATCTGCATCTTCTTGTGCTAATATTGCTCCATATGAGTGCGCACTAGCATCGGTGTATACTAGAAAAGGTGAATTTGGATCCGGTCGTTCCAGGAGAATACTGTGCTTGAAAAGTTCTTTGATATTCTCAAAGGCCACCTGGTGTTCATCATTCCATTCCCACTTAGTATCTTTTTTCAACAGTGCTCTAAGGGGTACCAATTCCTTAACGTAATTGACCACGAATTTTGACTGGTACTGTAAAATGCCCAGAAACCTTCTCAACTGTTTTAGGTTACGTGGGGGTGGTATATGCTCTATGGCCTTGACCCTCTCCGGATTAGGTTGTATACCATCAGGTGTAATGATGTGGCCTAGAAATTCAGCCTCTTTGACGAAAAATTCACACTTTTCTAAATTTAGGGTCATGTTGCTTTCCTGGAACCTGGATAATACATAATCTATGTGATGTAAGTGCGACTCGGGATTCTTGCTGTGTATCAAAAAATCGTCGACATATTGCGTTACAGAAGTCTCGATGGTATCCCCAAAAACTTTGTCTAGAGCCCTCAGTAGTGCACTGCTACTGGTCGATAGTCCAAAGGCACATTTTAAAAAATGGTATACCTTTCCTTTGTGCAAGAAACAGGTATATTTCCTGACATCTGGATGAAGAGGAATATGCCAGAATGATGCTGTCAAGTCAAGACTTGTAAAATGTTGACCTCCCTTCAATTTCGATATTAGCTGGTCTACCCCCTCAGGCCTGTAATGATCCGACAAGGTATGTGCATTTATCTTCCTTGCGTCGATGGTCATCCTCAATTTTCCCCCTTTCTTATGGACCCATACCACTGGATTCACATAACATGAGTCCGACGGCTCTATTATTCCGTCCGCTAACATTTTCTGGATCACTCTGTCAGCTTCCTCCCTGATGGAGTTGGGGATGGGCCTAGATTTATGTGAATAGGGGGTAATATCTGTTACTGTAAAAGTATGTACGTACTTATTACACGTACCTGGCTTTTTATTAAAAACTTTCCTGTTTTTAACCAATATTTTCCTAAGTTGGTTTCTTTCCTCTTCAGAGATGCCATGTGCCCCCCAGACCTTGTCATCGATTAGCTGTGACATTGATTCTTCTCCATCTGTTGGTAGTGGTTCAGGTTGGTAGTTGTCCGAGGTAACATACTCGTCTTCTGTGCAGATCCAATGGCTGCAAACATTAGTTTCCTCCTCGCTCGTCCAACCTGTTTTCTTCTTATTTACCCTTAGGTCTACCAACCTATTCTCGTGGACATTGATGTTCTCCACAAAGAATTGTTCATCCGGATGGATCCCTGTCTGGTCTGGTTCCTCCTGGCATGTTTCTTCCTCCAGGAACTTCGCAGTGCATTCTGAGGCTCCGTCGTTAATAATAAATTCATGTTGGTCATAATTAATCACCGACCTCCAAAGGTTAAGCAAATCACTGCCAATGATTAGGGTAGCTGTTAGTCTAGGTATTACCAGGGCAATAAAATCGAACTTCCAACTTCCGATTTCTATTACCATCCTTACCTGGTATTTAACATGTTCCTTTTTCTTGCCAATTGCTGTGCTGCAATACACTCCACACACAGGCAAGAATTCAGCATTTCTTTTAGTTATCAGTTCCTGGAATAGCTGTTCGTCACATACTGATGTGCTGGCTCCTGTATCAATCATCGCTGGCAATTCGATACCCCATACCTTCAGCCTAATCATTGGTGGATTGGTTATTTCCTTTCTTTCACTTGCCTGTCTTCTCAAGGTACCTACATTACATTGGTCAATATTGTCCCTACTGCCACACAGGTCAACTTCCGGGACACAAAGTTGACTTGTACTTCGTTTTCCTGGACATTGGAGGTGATCGTCGTTTCTGTATTCTGTGCAGCATCGGTCCTATCCGGCACATTTTCATTCTGTTCCTGTTGTCTTACATTGTCTGTGTTCCATTGGTTTCTGCCCCTTTGACGTGAACCCCTATTGTATGACGGCCTATGGCTGTTCAAGTATTCCCTACAGAATCGTATATGATTCACTTGATGGGTACGGTCTCCTGGTCTTCCACGATCATATCTATGCGTTCTGTATCTCGATTCGCCCCTCGGTATCGTGTCGTGGTACCGCTGTCTTGTGTTCTCCATCCTCTCGCCATGATTATGTGGTTGTGGGAAATGGTGTGCCCCTCTCCCCCTTTCATGGGTGCTCCTAGTATTTGTATGTTCTCCCTCACTCTGGTTGTTCGTAGCCGTGTTCCGGTTTAGGATGGGTGAGTTTGGGTGACCGTTCCTATGTCTATGCTCATTAGGCCGACCATTTTGTGTTTCGAAGGCTGTCAGCAATTCTATCATATCTGCAAAATCTACTGGCCTCGCAACAATTAACCCTGTTCTCACTGTGTCTGGGAAATGTCTTGTTATGCTGGTAATTAGTTCTGCTTCTGATAAGTTGGGGTCTAATAGCTTTCCTTTGTTGGCTATTTTCATGAAATAATCGACTAGCGATAACCCTTTGGTTGAATCATATCTACCTGTCGCTAGCTCTACCCTAGCTTGGTTTTGCTTAGCTGGGCCCCAATACCTTGATAGGAATAAATTTCTGAATGAGCTATACGACTCATGACCAGCTAGTGTTAACCTGAGCCATTCTAATGCCTTGTTTTTTAAGCTTTTCTTAACTATCATCATCCTAAGCTCGTTTGGTATCCTTTTCACTTTAAAATATTCTTCCATCTCTTTAACAAAGAGTTTTGGATCGTCTCCCTTCTCCTCGTCAAATGTAGGTGGTGTGATTTCATGTAATATGCTGTTGGTGTAACATGTGTTATGTGTTGTGTCATTGTTTGGTTGTGAACCTCTTTCTCTGTATGGTGAGTCAACATTTTGTACATTATTCAAGTAACTCTCATCTTGTACATTACTTACATCTAAATCATCTTGTCTTTGTAATGCATTCACAACATCATTTACATTAGCCAAACTTTCTTTCCCTTTTTTCATTTCTTCACAAATTGATTTTAAATCATTCTTTATTTCTAAGTGGCTTTGTTTCATATCATTTATAGCATCCTGTTGTGAATGCATCACATCATTCATTGTCTTAATTTTAGGAATTACAATTTGTTCTACAGTTTCATTAATAATGTCTTTCCTTACTATCTCAATCTCTTTCCTTAATTCCTCAGTTATTTCTGCTTTTACATTTGTAATCTTACAGTCTACACTTGCATTACATTCTGTTATTTCCTCTCTACACTTAGCAATTTCTCCTTCTAATACAATCTTATTCTCTCTCATTTCTGATTCTATTTTTCCCATCCTATCTCCTACAATTTCTATCCTAGCTTCTAAGGCTTCCTTTGTTTCATTTAAGTTTTTATGTACTAATTTTAAATTAGTTTCCATTACTTTCATATTCTCTTTACACTCCTGTTTTCCTAATTCTATTTCCTGTTCTAAGTTCTGTCTTCCTAATTCCATTTTCTGTTCTAAGTTCTGTCTCACTTCCTCCATTTTCTGGCCTATCTCTTCCTTATTCTGACCTAAACTTTGTTCTATGTCCTGTTTTAATTCTGCTCTATTCTGTTCCATTCTCTGACCTAATTCTTTTTTATTATTTTCCAAGTCCTCTGTCACTCCCTCTATTTTCTGACCTAAACTTTGTTCTAGTCTTTCAAACATGATCATTAATAACTTTGGTCTTTCCCTATTTCCACCTGTTCCTCACTTTCTAATTCTACCTGATAACTAGGCCTATCTGCCCCTTCCCCCACTCCTGTTTCTATCTCTTTTCGCGACATTTTAATTTCTTTATCCAATTCACTTAAGGTTAAGTCCCACTACTTTGCCGCTTCTCAGTAACAAAAAATGGAAATAAAATGTATGTAAAAACAAAAATTTTTGATCCTACTTTCTTTTCCGTTGTTTCTTCGTCCAGTTATTTACGTCTCCTGGGCAGTTGGCTTCGCTAGATGATCTCCGGTGTTTTTCCCACGTTGATTCTCCATGTATCGATGTTCCGATGTATCGTTGATATCAAACGTGGTCTAATGGCGTGTTTTTCCTGCGCGATGGGTTCGCGTCAGTTGGTGTTTATTGTAATTTCAATTTTCGTAATTTTGCATTCCATTCTAAATTCACGTCCCACGTTGGGTAAGCCATTTTGGTGCGGTTTTTATAAAAGATTCTTACTTAGCAGCAGGAATAATGTTCTTACTGAAAGATGAAATAGTGTGATAGACGCGATTCTTATCTGCAGGGTCGAGGTTACAGAATGGAATGCATAAATCAACGTTCCTTTATCACAACATATTTAGTCGTTAATTTACACTCTCAGCACCATATTAATTAATTAACAACTTTCACAATTAGGTAGAATCTACACTGGATAAAAGTTTGGGTGAAAGTTACATGTTCACACGCTACCAAAAAAAACACATCCTTTCATCTTGAGCACACAGACGCTAATGAATATAGTCCTTGGCGTCTCCCTGACGCAACACCGCCGTTCTTTTGTATTCATCCCCGCAAATAGTTTTTTATTGGTTGAACACAAAGTGACAAGAAAACATTGGCTATCTTGAATATTGAAAAATAAGTCCCTGATACACCCAAACAAGAACTAGAAATTTATACACTCTTAAAAAATATTTACATGAGCGATTTTCTATTGGTCAATATTCTGTCTCAATGCTAAACAATTGCCTGTGAATCATCACAGACAGTTCTATCCTCCTCTTAGCTATCTCGTTTTCCATATTTGCCATTCTGGACTGCATTTTTGTCTCCATCTCTGCCATCTTTGCTCACATTTACTGCATCATTTCTTCCATCTTATCTTATGTCATGGTTTTCATCCCACATCTGACACCAATCATAACTATTCGCTTTGAATCACTGGTTTTCTTTACTCTTACAATTAGTATGACCTCACTATCACTTACTTTTAAAAATCGTTTGCTACTCTAATATTTTACAATTTTACTATCAAACTTACTCCTTGTGTCTCATTAGCAGCAAGATTTCATCCAAGAAGCATTCAATTTGGGATGCTTCCATGTGAAAGCTCAAAGCAATATCACACTATGAAGATGAGTTGCGATTTGAAACCAAATTTATAATTTACAAATTATGAACTTATCACTGTTTCTGTTACAAGTACTTAAGGGTATTGAATGTAATATTTATTTTTAACTATTTATGAAAAGAGAATCTTTAGAAATCCACAGACGTGTGTCTTCACTTTGTACAATAAAGCTTTATGAGTTTTAATGGAAGATTGTTATTTATTTTAATTCAATAGATGATAGATTTCAGGCTTGTAGGCCATGGTCCAGTCAATGAATGTTCTAACGTTCTACCCAAGTTTCCTTTAGACTCCAGGTTTCCTTTAGAAAATTAAATTAAATTATTTTGTTGTTTAACGACACTCTCAATTGCCAGGATCACATCAGCGTCGCCGGTATGCCGGAATTTCGTCCCGCAGGAGCTCTTTTACATGCCAGTAAATCTACTGACATGGAGCTGTCGTTTTTAAGCACACTTAAAAACCATCGGCCTGGGCCGGTTTTGAACCCGCGACCTTGGGATCAGTAGGCCAGCATCTAACCAACTGAGCCACCCAGACTGACAGGTTTCCTTTAGGCTGTATGCCCTAGTGTCAAATTGGGTTTTCTGGATATCATATCCAGAAAACCCCATTTGATACTAGGGCACACAGTCTACAGGAAATCCACCCACACAGACTGCTATCTGCACAAACGTTCCAATCCTCATTCCCAGCAGAAGAGAGGCATAATAAAGACGTTAACAGAATCTGCAAAGCGTATCTGTGAATCATACACTTTAAACCAGGAACTCAAGCATCTGCAGCAGGCACTACAGGCCAATGGATACAGGATGAAAGAAATAGCTTGAGCTTCTCGTCCGAGGACAATGAAAACTTGCACAGAGATGACAGGACAACAGCATAAGGCATTCTTGCCTTATATCAAGGGCATCACTGATCACATTGGCAAACTTCTGGAAAGAGCCAGTATAACAACAATCTTTAAACCTAGTAAGAATGTAAAACATCTGAGATTGGCAAAGGACAGGCGGGACCCACAGCTGACACAGGGGATTTATCAAATACTGTGGCCAAGTTTATGTTGGCTCTAGCAAACGCTGCCTAAAAACCCACTTGAAATAACACAAAAGCAATTGCAAGGAGATGTGGAGAAATCAGCAGTAGCCGAGCATGCACTTTTAACCGGCCATGACATGAAGTTTGATGACATTGAAGTTCTGGACATTACAGCATACTACCACGCACGGCTGTACCAAGAAGTAATTGAGATATATAAACATAAGTATAACTTCAATAGAAAATAAGAAACAGCATGTATACACACTGTTTGGGTGCCTGTGGTAGACAGTACAAAACCAAAGCCCCAAAACGCCAGCAGAACCAATCATGTGACAGTTCCTACAGCCCCATAATAATGCTTGGAGTACAGACAACCAATAGGAGATGAGAGGCGGTCCCTCTCACCTATATATAAGCCAGGCATTCCATCAAAGACATTCTCTGAAGATGCCCAACACAGTTTTGAAAGAAACGTCAGAACATTCATCAACTGCACCAGGGCCTACAAGCCCGAAATCTACCATCTATTGGATTAATGCCAGCCGTGAAAGCCTCAGCATATATTTGTCTTAATTGTTTTCATGTGAGGTAATTTCTTCTCCATAGATTATAGAAAATATGTTTATTTCATTTCTGCTCCTCTTCTTGAAGATAAGAGTCATAGGGTTAAAACAGATCATGCGTTTTACAAGTGAATTGTTATGTTACAGGATGAAACACATCAAGACTTTTATTCCACAAAACCACCAAGGTAAGTCATCTGGTTGAATCTTTGTACAAGAGACTGCCTATTTCTATTAAATTCTCCTTATATTCCCATTTAGTGTTATGAATAGAAATGTTTTTCATACTTAACACACAGTGAAATTGCTTTATTAAGTTGTATCAGTAACATTCCCACACTTATTATCATATTCTCTGTTACTGTAGCATATGGAACTGTTTACTGAACATAATGAGTATAACACAGTTATTTGATGAACTTGTATAAGTAACTATCACCAGACACATTGTCATATTCCTTGTTAATGTTAGATATGGGACTGTTCACTGACCATAATGACTAACAGTTATTTGATCAAGTTGAAAAGTAACTATCACCAGACACATTGTCATATTCCCTATTAATGTTAGATATGGGACTGTTCACTGGATATAATTAGTGTAATAAATTGTTTCTTGGCTTCATGTATGGGCCATGTCCTGTTGGCTTTTTTAATTTTGCCAACGTTTCACCGTAAACTATATTTGGCTCGTTCATTGGGCAGCTGCAAACCTCATCCAACTAGTCACTGCCTATTCTGGTTGGCCGTGCTCTCTCCTCCTGCTTGCAATTTTATTGGTTCCTTCTCTTCCCATAGGAGGTCATCGTGATAATAGGGTCTTCCATGTCGTGTTGAGTGGTTTGCCCATGTGGTTCATCCTGCTCTTTTTCTTAAATATTTCTATGTTTTCCTTCACTATTCTTTGAGAGAAATTGTGAAAAATTGCTACAATTTTTAAATTGTTGAAGTCATTGTGGTGGCCAGTACTTTCTCCATGTTCTGTGATGGCAGATTATTCTGGTTGAGAAAGTTTGATATGTCTTACATATTCCTTTTTTGCTGTATTATTACATCTGTCTGTTCGACCTAAATATAATTCACCACTATCACAGGTAGTTTTATAACCATATGGATTATTTTACAAAGTGGTCTTATCTGTGACTGGTCTTATAAGGAATGCAGCTTTGTAACTGATGTATATCTTGTCTGAATTTTGTAGTATTGCAATGTCTCTGTAATTCTTTCTGTAACTCTTCGTATGTAAGGTATCTTTGCATCAGTCTTTTCGGGGTTTTGATATTTCTTTGTTGCGCTCATATCTCTGTTCAGATAGCCATTAGCCTTTTGTACATCCCTGGGATGTTTCAGTTTTGAATCCAGATTTTCTTTGTCACACATGGATAAGACAATGCAATTTATAGCATTTGTTAGTTGTATTGGTACCCTCTTGGCTACCATATGTACTGTCCTAATACTGAATCAAAAGCTGCCTTCAAATCCAGGAAGGCAAGATATAAATCCTAGTTCTTCTCTATTATTCTTGGTGTCCATATATTGTGTTTGATATTCTGGTGTAAAAGCCGCTTGTTCCTCTTCTGCCACTTTCCTCAGTCTCATTTCTAACACTGTTGTATATAGCTGATGATAGACTTATTGTTCTATAATTGTTGGAGTCCTTGTTACTCCCCTTGTTGTCTATGGGTATTATCACGTTTCTTTTCCATTCTTCTGATAACTTCATTTTCTTCCCATATTTTCTTGAATACCTTTGCTAATTGTTTTAGCAATTTTCCTCCTGTTTGGCTAATTCCAGTGCTGTTCCCTCAGTTCCTGCTCCTTTTCTTGTTTTAACCTTACCTATCGCTATTTCCACGTCTATTTCTTCTTCCACCAGTTCATCCCATATTTTAAATTTATTTTTATCATATTTGCTCCATGCTTCTAGTACTTCCACCTAGTCTATCCTCATCTTTAATCACTCATTTGCTTTCCATATTTTCTTCTTACACTTTTTATTGTCTTTCAAAATTCTTTTCCATTCCCTTTTCTTGCTTTGTTATCTATGCTATTTCCAAATTCCTCTTGTGATTTCCCTTTGGCTTCTGAAACTGCTACTTTTGCTTTATTTCTCTTCTCTATATATTCTTTTTTGTGTTCCTCTGTCTTTAGCCCCACATACTTTTTCCATGCAATTTTCTTGTTTTTAAGTTTGGTTTCACTTCTTCTGTCTCCAATTTATTCTTTTCCTTGTATTTACTATGATTTTCCCAGATACTTCTTCCACTGGCTGTATTAATACTGATTTCAGTTGTTCCCACATATCCCTTGTTTTCATTTCCCCTTATCATTCCTTTAGTTTTATTTCCATATTTCCTTAGTATTCTTTCCTTCTCTCCTCGGTTTGATGTTCTTTTATCTTAATTGCCTGAAATGTCTTGGTTTTAATTTTTTGTGGCTCTTTAAATCTTGTATCCATCACTAGTAATCTATGGTTAAATCCTTCTTCTGCTCCTCATTACCTTTACATTCTTTATATTAGTCCTCATCTCCTGAGGATGTAAGCCATATTGTATGCTTTCAGCTTGTGTCTTCTGTTTCATATGCAATCTTATGACACTTTTTGTGTGGAAAAAGGTATTATTAGTTAATAGTTGATTTTCTATGCAAAATGCTATAAATTGCCTAGAATTTGCATTCATGTTCCTTTCTGCTCAACCCTTATCCCTACGTCCATGTGATATTATTCTATCTTGCCCTATTCTGGCATTTAGGTCCCCACTTTCTCCCTTTTACTATCAATAGCATTCTGTAGTTGTGCATATTATACTATACCGTTATCTTCTGTTGGGGCTTAGATCTGTGTTAGGGATAGTTTTATTTTTATGTTTAAGTTTATGACCATTGTTTTTGAGTTCACATGCACTCGCTGGTAATCACACCTACCCCTTCCTTTGTCAACTCCTGAGTACCTCAGTATATATCTGTCCTGTAAGCTCCTTTCTTCTTCACTTCACTAAGTCCTATTATCTCCAAATTATGCTCTTTGATTTCTTGTATTAATTCCACTGTCCCACTTATTCTCTTAATATTCCAATTTCCAAATCGTTCTTTCCTTTTCTATTTCCTCCACTTCTCAGTAGGTTTGGTTTTTCTGTAAATTAGCAGATGACCTTTTGCAGTGATTTCCCATTGGCTGCTGGGGTTGCCACATTCCTACGCCAACTATCTTTCATCAAGTGCACATAAAAACATACACATCCTTTTTTCGTTTTTTATTTTTTCATCCCTGTGTTCTAATAATTACTGATGTTACTTTCATATTTCAGTTTATGCAAAGGTATTTCCAGTTATACACCAGATTTATTCTCCACTTAAAACATGGAAAATGATGTAAGTTTTAATATGAACAAGGATAGTCGTGAATGTGAAGGTGGCAGAAAATGTCAAGGTCAGGAAAGTGTAGTAACTGATATATCTTTTACAAAAGCAGGTGTTTACTCAGAAACATCTGATCATGGGAAAATTGTGAGCATTGTTTTTCAATTTTTGTGGAAATATTTCTGACAAATGAGAATGACTACGTATATGATTAAGAGGCTTACCCAACTCCAGTAGGCAATATTTACCTGTATGGTCCCCATCTCATCCTAACAGTGAGAGGTTTTGCTTTTCAACAAGGTAATAATATTTCTTATCTCTCTGGGGATTGTGGTATCCATTTCAAATTTACAGTTAATTTAGCCATGTCCTTTTTTAGAATTTTAAATGCATTACAGTTTGGGTTGGACCTATTTCTTTTGCTGCTTATTACACTAAGGAAATATGTGTTAAAGGCATTTGCTGCAGTGCAATAATTCCTGGGTTCTTCGTTAGATAACCATATACTTAGCGATGAGTTCCATAATTAATCAACTATTAGCGGTGCACCATTAATTCCTTTGCATGTAGACTTTCCAATTGACATATTAAGGATAACCTCAAACAACCAGGAAAATCATATGGCATGGACCTAAGTAGTTGTTTACACAGAGAGCACTCATATGGATAAACAAAAGTGCCTTGGGGCATATTCACAAGTCATATAGATTGGGCTCTGCCTTCCTTTGTTGTTAATAAGGATTAACTAACAATTCACTATAATAGTCTGATGAAACATTTAATTCAAAATTTAATTAAAATTTAGTAAACTCTAGTTACAGTAAGTTTTAACTTTGGTTGATGAAACCATCACTAAAGAAAACTAAATGTGGTGAGTAAATGATGTGAAATGAGATCTAGAAGAAATCTAGAAAGAGGACACGTGATATAATCAAAATTCTGTCACCTTTCACTTATAATGGAGTGCATGTAAATTTGATAATTTTACTGAATCCATTCACCAGCATGTTATTCAAAATGTTTGTATGTTTACCCATGTGTTGGGACTAAACCAACAAGTTGCATTTGACTTGAAAAATTCTATCTACTATGGGGACTCAAACCATGGTGTATTATGCTCTCAGCCAAGGTTCTTACTCCTTGATCTGATATGGCAAGATGTCCATGCAAGTACTAAACCTTCTGAATTAAGTATCACAATAAACATTCAAATTGTTTCAAATACAGAGGTAAAGTACCTCAAAGATGACCTGTATGGTTGCAAATGCTTTATAATTACCAGTATTGTGCTTAATTTTACACCTTATTTGTTACACATGACTAGTGTAGAAGGACAAATTAATTAATAAGACAAAACTACCCAAATAGTTGCCAACATTCAAAGTTGATTTTGAGGTGAAGTTAATATCTGAGATTTCCTTGAAATAGATGGAAAGTTTAATGCTCATATAGATATCTCAAAGAGATAGCTGATTGATAATAGCACTGGCATAAAGGGACAAATATATTTGGTTGCAGTCCAGGCCATGATATTGAGTTTCTCAAGTCCTTTCAAGAGTTGTGTTTGTTGGCGAATGAATAGTGCTGCTGTATGGTAAGACTTGACCATTGGTTGATGGTAATTATGATTTATTTATGCCAACAAACTTACTGCTGATGTTTTTAAACACACAAGCTGTGTGAGGGCAATCTTTGAGAGGTAGAATCTGAACTTAAAAATTCAATGCCATGGCCGGGATTTGAACCACGGATCTTCCGTTTATCAAGTGGCTGCTTTAACCACTAAGTTACGATGGTCAGCTTGCCAGTGTTACATTAAATTCCCCAGCCAATTCATACTTTCCCGGTATATCACAAGGGAATTTCACATGAGAGATTAATACCCCAAGGGCGACATTAATTGTAAGGTACAAATTGATTGGGGAATTTAATGTCACACTGGCAAGTTAGCCATGGTAAATTGGTAGTTAAAGCAGCTGGTCAATAGGGGGAAGATCCGTGGTTCATATCCTGGCATGGCATTGAATTTTTCAGTCCTGATTCCACCCCTTAATGGTTGATGGATTCAAAGAAGCTAATATTTAAAATTATACATATTTTAAGGTTTATGTATCTCTCTTTGTCCACAGACTTGTTCATGAAATTAAGAACAGCAACATCAGATCCAACAGCAATTTTGAAATGGATACCAAACTAAAAATCAAACAAGAGGAATCTCTCCCAGATGATGTAGCCCCTCAGAAGGAGACAGAATTCTTTCGCAAGGTTGTTTCAATGAAGATAAACACTGATGCTGTGCTTCTGGATGATCACTGTGATGTGCCAATCAAAACAGAAATTAAATCTGAAGCACCTTTTACCAAACATCTCGTAAAACGGATCAAATCTGAAGCTGTTATATGCAGCGACAACTGTGAGATAGATAGCAAAGCAGTGATTGATGAAGAGACTCTGATTTCAGACTTTGGTTTACAGAGCGAGGGAGAACTTCTTTCAGAGGATCCTGTAACAAAGTTAGGGAAAGTCAATAGTGGTTATGAAATGGGTAACAAAATAGAGATTAAAGAAGAACCTTTATATCTGGAAACAGAAGCTTCAGACACTTGTGATGATATTGAGGTAAGTTTCTTAGAACTTCGCTGCAATTAGAGCTTTTGCAATGCCAATAATACATTTGAATTATGTAATGCAAAATTAATAAGCCTTTGAGGTAGTTTGTGAATGTGGAGTGTGTTTTGTCAAATAGGATATATAAGCAGCTGAAAGTAATGGAGATATAGTTGTTGCAAATTATGATGCTTGCAGCGATTACTTGTATTGCCACCTCAGGTTCTCCTGCTGCACGTTTTCAAATCCCTGACTGATGCTTGTAGCATCTTTTACTTTATACTTGATAAGTATCAGTGCTCCTTTAGGCTGCCTGGCTCGAAGGTGAATTCCATGTTGATTCTGAAACAGTTAGCACATCTCAGGCTCAGTTCAGCTCTGGTGGTCAGCGTCACTCTTCACTGCAGTGTTACTGATATCCTGCAAAGCAATGCTAGGAACTGAAAAAAAAATGGTGTGACAAGGTGCATTGATATAATACACAGGAATTTGTTAGCTCTAACACCACTTCCTCACTGGTGTTCTACAAGTTTGTGATCTCAGATTATCTTAGTCTTCCATGAATTTCTGTATCAAAGTTATCTTCTGCACAGCACTTCACATACTCCTTTTTTGTACTTATGAATAAGGTGGTATTATGTACCATTCACTCGTCACTGCAATTATCTCACCAGGGTTGCCAACCCATATGATAATTACGGGGGCATACGATAATTTGAATGTTTGTACTCATGGTTATCAATCCATATGATAACTATGGGGTGTACGATAATTTCGATACGGGCAAAATATCATTTTTACTGGTTCGTCACACCAGCAAAATGAAATTAGTTACAAATAGTGACACCACTTTAGCCCTCATGGCATGTCTCCACCCCTCTAAGGCAACCATTTCATATCCTACTAATCCTTCTACCCTTTATCCTCTTGTTGCTAGTGTGCCCTGATCTGGTAATCTCAACGAAGAGGGCATTGTTCAGAAAATTGATGATCAAAACTCGGAATACATGATATTCCGTGTGAAACAAAGAACATGCCTGAACCTGGCAGTTTCCGGAGTGCTGTTAAACACATGTCACCTTGGTGGAAATACTGATTTCAAAGAACTGGCGTAGGTTGCATTACCAGTGATTTTATTGCACCACAGATACACTTGTGAAAGTATTTTTTTCCAAACTAGGTTTAATAAAAACCAAAAATTAGAAATAGATTAACGCTAGATACGGTAAATGGAGTTATTCTGTCGTCTCAGGTTATGAAAGAATGTGGTGGGTCCGGAAATCTGCAAGCCACCAAGATGTTAAAATTTATCTGAACAACAAATTTGTATAATGCTGCAGCAGTTGAGAAAGATGATAAACTTTCAGATGAATAGTGCGAGAAACATAAGTACTAAAGTTGTAGTACTGATTGAGGTCATCAATCTTGTAAGTGAATACCATAAACATCAATACTATTGGATTTTCGTAAGTGTTATGCAGAGACATTTATTGTTGTAGCATTTGATTTATGATGTACGATAATTTCTTATGCAAATCTATAATTTTGAGTGGCCGGTACGATAATTTTGCTTTTAAACATTGGCAACCCTGTATCTCACTCACTATTCACTGTTTCCCTATTACTATGGCTCGTGTGTGAAGTTCACAAGTATTCTAGGTGATGCAAACTCTTGGTATGCTGCTAATTTTCTTTTTTTTTTTCCTTAAGTGGAGGCAAAATCCATTTATGGTTTTCCATTGTGCTGTAGAGCACAGTGGGGAATGTCGGCTTTGCCCCTTTGGCAACACTCAACTCAATAACCTCCACTGGAAACAAACGATATAGAGGTAGAAAGGGAAAGAGAGGGAAAAACGTAATTCAGGGTGAACGTAAGGTAGTGCCACTGCACAGCACTTCACATACTCCTTTTTTGCACTTATTAATAAGGTGGTATCATGTACCATTCACTCATCACTACAATTATCTCACTCACTATTCACTGTTTTCCTATTACTATGGCTCGTGTCTGAAGTTCACAAATATTTTAGGTAATGCAAACTCTTGGTATGCTGTTAATTTTCCTTTTTTTTCAACTGGAGGCAAAATGCATTTATGGTTTTCCATTGTGCTGGAGAGCACAGCGGGGAGTGTCGGCTTTGCCCTTTTGGCAATACTCAACTCAATAACCTCCACTGGAAACAAACGATATAGAGGTAGAAAGGAAAGGAGAGGGAAAAACGTAATTCAGGGTGAAAGTAGTGCCACTATTGCACCTCCAGACTGGTGGTGGTATATTGGCCAGCCATAGGGAACCAAGGCATGTGAATGAAGGGCACTAGGATGCAGTCATGATTGAAGCCCTGATTACACCCTTAGGAATTTATGTTGAGGATTTGAAAGACATTGAGTGAGGGATTAGTGAAACTTATGACGTCCACGGCAGTGAGCCACCGGAGCTTCAGAAGTGTGCCCCTGAGCAGATTGAGCCTCTGTAGGTAGTAGTTCATCTAGCATTGTCTGAAGAGCTGCCATCTCCATAACAAGCCTTTGGATGGAGAGAAGATGTTCATCCAGCTGCATAGACATATCTTCGTATGTGGCTAGGCGTTAGAAGTCCAACATTGCTGGGAATACCCTGAACTTTGCATAGTGGGTAGTGAGATCGAGGCTGAGTTGAGTCACTGCCTCCTTGAGTGCAACAATCTTGGTGGAGAGGTTGACTATCTCTGCCTGTGCATCCTCCAGCTTCTCCAGGATCACAGTCTCAGGGGTGGTATGAATGGCACTAGAGTTGTCAGTGCAGCCTGGGGTGCAGTTGGGTGGTGCTGGCACATGTTGACCACGGCTCTTGGTTGCGACGATGTCATGACAGTGTGGACACATCGGGCAGCAAGCTTATCCAGTGAAGTGGTTGTACCCCCAGCAGGTTGTGCAGAAGCTGTGCAGTTGTTTAAGGTTGTGCTGCTGGCAAGTAGATGTTTTATTCAGCGCACCACAGTAGTGGCCCGTAAATGCAGCAGTGGCTGGAGGGTGGCATCCTGGATATCCAACTGGGCTCTTCTCAGGAGCTGGCCTTGGAGGTTCAACCCAGAAGTAAGAGTGGGCGTCATAGTGTGACTTGTCCCTAAAGGCAAGCTGCACAAGCGGAGTTGGACCTCTCCGGGTGCAGATCCTGGTTACTTTCATGACCAAGGGCCAGCATTGTTTTACATAGTCTGTAGCATTTACATTGGCAGCTCCATATGCACTTCCACAACCAAGGCACTGTGTTCACCATGGTGCAGGTCCCGTACATGAGTAGGAGACTGCGGTGGATGGCATTGCAGTTGCGATTGAGACTGGTATAGAGTATTCCAATGAGCTTCAGCCGCTGCGGCGTTAACAATTGCCAATGCAGCTTCCAAACTGGTCGCTGTATTGGCAGCCGGTGACTGCTTCTTCTGACATCGTCTCCCCATGTTGGAGAGAAACTTGTACTAATTTGAAGGTTCAAGGCGATGTGTACAACCTAAAGCATGGTGCACTACTAATCCAGAATGCACCCCTTATATATTGGAAAGTGACTGTCCACAGTTTTCCTGCATGCGGGGGGGGGCAGATTTCTTTGCTCTCCTGTTGGACACTGTGCCCTCTGCTACCTTGAGAAACCTTCTTATTGGCTCTAGCTTGAAGGTTTGAAGTTAACGGATTGTGCCGTGTTCATAGGTGAACGCTTCCACATGTTTATGGTGTCTATTTTACCAAAATTTCTCAGAAATCAATACGCAGCTATGGTGTTGTTTATTGATCTATAACTGCATAAATTAAGACACTGATACAACTTTTCAACCTCTTCAGGGATATGGACTCTCTGTTTGTAGCTGACATAGTAAATGGCACTTGGTAAATCCTTTAGGGGGGTAGAAGTGTTTGATGCTGCTAATAAACAAGTCCCCACACATGAACACATGCACACACATTTTTCTTTCTCTGTCAAGCTCTTTAATTTAAGCTTATCTAACACATGGCAGATAATCAATATAGTAAGATGAAAAAGTGATTACTTTTGAGTGTTTTATTGGTACTGTTCTTCACAAAAGTAAATACTCAACTTCAGTTAGACCTGTGAGGTCACCTAATGCTCAGATGTTTCCTACATAGATGGTATGAGAGCGAAATTTCCCATATGTGTGTTCCCTCACTGTTCAGAGGTATGGCAGCTGTTGGCCTACCATACAGCTTTGAAAAACTATTTCAGCAATCAACCTAAATTAACAGGCAAAGATTGAAAATTCAGTCTTAGTACACATGCAGTAACTGTTTTGATTAACTAGAGGACCAGAAGTAACAACAATGCCAGTGTTGGGTTCTTCGCTTACCAAGGTGAGCTTATTCATTAACACATTCCTGTACTCAGTAGTAGTTCAACATATTAAAATGTGTTACCACTGACCTAGAGTGATGCCCTGAACATGGATTGAATATCATGAAATGTATCTTCAACCCCCTCTCCTTTCTATCTTAACCCTTTCATGCCTGAATTGTTTTGCTACATATGCCGTTCTTCCTCTAATTCGAAACCAGTTTAGATTAGGCGGTCTGGGAGACCTTCAGCCTGCTGGCTTGAATAGCCATAATCGTTACGGCAACACGTAGTGCACTGGCCATGCACTCAAAGCCTGAGGTTGTGAGTTCGAGTCTCGGCAACCGTAGTCAAATGTGCCTATGGTAAAGGACGGGGAGGGCCCACGTAAAATAATCACTGTGATGGCATGCGTGGATGATGAGGGCGTATCATTTGACTGCGGTTGCATGGACTTTGCTTATTTTCTTAAAAAAAAAAACACACTTCAATATAAATTGTAAAAAAATAATTTTTTACAGTTCAAACCCTCTCAAATATGTATTTTTAGTTGGTGACAGACAGTATAACAAGAATATAGCAGGAAAAAGAGTTAAAACTAGTACAAATAGGGAAAAAAGCCTATGTATCTTATAAGACACACCAGGCCTGAAAGGGTTAATGGGAACATCCTTAATGTAACATGTTGCAAATGTATTCCATTATACGTCATAAAAAAGTAAACCCCAGCTCAACAGCCAGGCTTGCCACCCAGACCTGCCCACCACAGGGATCATTGGTACAGTGCAGTATGGGAGGGTGGTATGTGGTCAGCGTCCCGAGCCCTTCCAGCCAGTTATGCAGCCTTCTCGACCTGGGGCCACTACTCCATCAAGTAGCTCCTCAGTTGGCCGAGGCTGAGTACACCCTGTGCCAGACCTACCAGTGGGGGGGGGGGGGGGGGGGGGGGGAAATCACCATGCTGGTACAGGGGATCGAACCCAGTTCCTCCATGCCAGAGGCAAGCACACTAGCAACTGTGCTATGGAGGTGGTCTATACAATACCATATTGGTGCAATATGATTGAACTTTTAGAACTGAAAGTTGTACAAAATATTGATTACAACTGTTGTAAATAGAACACGGAATATGTGTACTTCAACTGTCAATCACTCTTCCAGAATTTAATATGTAATATTTTTCCTTAAATACTTGCATGCAAAGGTATCTCTCTATAAATATCAAAGATTATTACCATGTTAAATGACTTACTTCTTTTGTGCATTGTTAATGTTTAATTAGCTGACAATAGATATAAGAAAGCATAATATTTGTTTGATGTTAGAAAACATTGATATGCTTAAAAGTAAAATGTTTCAGGCACAAGAAACTAAAATAATTATTTTAAATAATTTAATCTCTCAACATAATTACTACTTAATTAGTAATGCAACACTATACTTTGTATAGATGATTGTATGAAACTGAACGTTTGAATTATTCTGTTACAGGATGAGGACTTCCCTCCAGTAAAATCTTCAAGGTAAGACTTGACTCTTTTCAATTATGAGCCTTCTGCTTCTTGACTTGAGTTTACTTTTAATTCTTATATAACCATCACCCTTATGCTGTAGCAGATGTCTCATGTTCTTAAACTGATAAAAATGGGAATGTAATGTAATATCACACAAAATTGAAATGTGTTGTATGATTGAGTCAACAGATACTGTGGTGGTTTTTACAGCCTTTTATGAGAGCGGCTCAACCAGAGTTTTCTATTTGTATTACATACCTAGAGTAAATTTTATATTCCATCCACACATTCAATCTAAAGATTTCAGTAAGAATGTTTTGAAGTCCCATGAATGCAAAATAAGCTGTTTAGAAAAACAATTGAGAGAGAGAATAACTCGCAAATGAAATTCTGATCCATACAAAGTTTGATATCAAGGTTTCCCATCATATAGATATGCAATACACCCGATTTTCAAGCAAATCCCCTCTGTCCAAACTGTCGCCTGCATAGAAGATTTTCTATATTTTTTGCCCTTTAGTGATTTGATTAAAATGCCATTGGTTTAAAATGCTTAGAGAGTAATGAAACACGAGTTTATTGAAAGATTGAGTTGTTAAATATTTGACATAGAAGCAATGTAGACAGTGAAGTTTCATTCATGTTGAAATAAGAAGAGTCACACTAATTTTTACAATTACTTCACTCACTTGTTTATTAAAAACTGGAACGTTTTCGAGAGATGTCTCTCTCATCTTCTGCAGATGGTGACTGAGGTTTGAAGTTGGATCCTACATCTACTAGGGTTGCATCTTGCTGCCGTCTATCGGTAGAGAGGCAAAGCTCCATCAGATGGTTTGTTGGCGGGATGTCAAAATTTATAGTGTCGTCTGCGTTTTTGGTGATGTATATTTTTTCCCAGATGGAGAGTTCTAGTGGTGAAGAAACTGGTTTTAACAGATTTATGGCTTGACCGATGTTGTGGTTTTCTGTCCAAAAATGGTGTGATACAGCAGATTTGTCTGTTTGTTTAAATTTAATGTTTCTCTGATGTTCCTTTAATCTAGTGATTAATTTTCTCTTAGTTTTGCCTGTGTAGAATTTATTACAATCTTCACAATTAATTTGGTAAATTCCTGATTTTTGTGTGTCTGGGATTGTATTCCTGAGAGGTTTGTTTAGTAAATTGTTTAGGCTGTATCTGTTTTGGGGAGCTAATCTGATGTCCACCTTATTGAAAATTTTATCAAATTTTTTAAAAGCCCATGGATGAAAAGTGAACCTTTTGTATTTCCATTTTGTGTCCTTGATTGTCTGCAGGGTAGTTGTTTGGGCTATTTCTTTCAGTTTAGTGCCATGTTTTAGCATTTTATTTATCATTGCCGGATTGAAACCATTGGATGCTGCTATGTCCAGTATGTGTTGGCGTTCTTTTGAAAATTCCTCTCTGCTTAGAGGGACATGGAGTAATCTATGGATCATACTTTTGAAAACTGCCAACTGGTGTGCAATTGGATTACACACATTCTTCTTTATGTAATTGTCCACATGAGAAGGTTTTCGGTGGATTCCAAATGTGAATTGATCTTGGTCTCTGATAATTTTGAGGTCTAAAAAGGGTAATATGTTATTTTCTTCGGTTTCCATAGTGAATTTTATATGAACATCCTGTAGGTTAAGCAATTTTGGGGCATCTTCTTTGAATTTCTCGGGTATGGTAGCAAAGACATCATCTACATATCTGATCCAGAATTTGAAGATGTGGGGAAATGTATTGACCAAATGTATTTCTAAATGACTCATGTATAACTCTGCAAGGATAGGTGACAGTGGGCTTCCCATGGCTAAGCCTTGTGTTTGTTTGTAGAACTTATTGTTGAAAGTGAAAAAGTTTTGTTGGATGCAAATTTCAGTCAAGTTGATGATGTCTTCTAATTCTGCTGTGCTTGAAGTTAATGGAGTTAGCCATTTCTTTATAAGTGCAGGGATTTTCTCTATTGGATTGCTTGTAAATAAAGCTTGGACGTCGAAGGAGACCATTATGTGGTTTTTTAACATATTAAAGTCTTGGATCCTGTTGACCACTTCCAGAGAATTTTTGATTCCTAAACTTTCAAATGTGTCGAAAGATTTCAATTTGTTTACCAGCCATTTTGCTATGTGGTAAGTGGGCGAGTTGATTCCATTGATGATGGGTCTCATGCTGTTGTCTTTTTTATGTATTTTAGGTAAACAGTATAGTCTGGGAATTGTAGGGTTAGAAGACTTAAGGGTGAATTTCTTCTCCTTCGGTATTGTTGTAATTTCTTTTAATGTTTTGTTGACTGAATTTACGTAAGTGGATAAAGGGCTTTTTGGTATTTCCATATAATCTTGACCTGCTAGAAGGAAATTGACCTTTTTTGTATAGTCATCTTGCTCAAGGATCACTAAAGTGTTGCCCTTGTCGGCTTTTAGATAAACTACAGGTTTTTTGTTGAGGTTTCTGATTGCTTTCATATGGCTAAATTTATGTTTTTTGGAGGTTATACGTTTTAAAATGTCAAGGTATTCATTTTTCACTTGTAGTTGGTCATTAATTTTGAGGTTAAAGGTTGCCATTTCAATGTCTGCGAGGTAGTCTTCTACATTATTTGAGAAACTGATACACGTTTTGAAACCTTTCTGGAGTAGCCTCATTTCCTCAGCAGTAAAAGTTTGTTGGGATAAATTCATCACGTTGTAGGTGTCTATGTTGTTTGGATGTTTCGGTTTCCGAATAATGTTTGTTTGCCGTAATTTTAGAAGGTTGAGTTTCTTTTTCAATTTCGTATTTTTAACTATCATGATTTTGTTTAAATTCTCGTGCATTCCAGATTCAAAGTTACTCCAAATTTGATTTCCCAGTCTTTCCGTTAATAATAAGTGCAGGTGGTATAATTCTAGGTCTATTTTGTTAATGGTGCTGTAATGTTTGGCAATTTCCAACTTTATAACTTTTTTCTCGGCCAATTTTTGCGCTCGGTTGTCGCCATTTTGTTTAACGGTTTTACGGACGAAGTTTGGAGTTACTCCGTGGTTCAAGCACAATTTTAAAAATTTTATATCTGCCGATGCGTATCTTCTCTTTTTTTGTAACTTCAGGTATATTTTTAACTCCTTTTTGGATCCATTGAAATTTAAGTTGAAATCAAGGAACATGCGTCTTACCTCATCTAAGGTGAAAATTTTTGTTTTCGTCACCAATTTGCTTCTTTGGTTAGTACAACCAAATACGTTAAATATTTGACATAGAAGCAATGTAGACAGTGAAGTTGGCCGAGAAAAAAGTTATAAAGTTGGAAATTGCCAAACATTACAGCACCATTAACAAAATAGACCTAGAATTATACCACCTGCACTTATTATTAACGGAAAGACTGGGAAATCAAATTTGGAGAAACTTTGAATCTGGAATGCACGAGAATTTAAACAAAATCATGATAGTTAAAAATACGAAATTGAAAAAGAAACTCAACCTTCTAAAATTACGGCAAACAAACATTATTCGGAAACCGAAACATCCAAACAACATAGACACCTACAACGTGATGAATTTATCCCAACAAACTTTTACTGCTGAGGAAATGAGGCTACTCCAGAAAGGTTTCAAAACGTGTATCAGTTTCTCAAATAATGTAGAAGACTACCTCGCAGACATTGAAATGGCAACCTTTAACCTCAAAATTAATGACCAACTACAAGTGAAAAATGAATGCCTTGACATTTTAAAACGTATAACCTCCAAAAAACATAAATTTAGCCATATGAAAGCAATCAGAAACCTCAACAAAAAACCTGTAGTTTATCTAAAAGCCGACAAGGGCAACACTTTAGTGATCCTCGAGCAAGATGACTATACAAAAAAGGTCAATTTCCTTCTAGCAGGTCAAGATTATATGGAAATACCAAAAAGCCCTTTATCCACTTACGTAAATTCAGTCAACAAAACATTAAAAGAAATTACAACAATACCGAAGGAGAAGAAATTCACCCTTAAGTCTTCTAACCCTACAATTCCCAGACTATACTGTTTACCTAAAATACATAAAAAAGACAACAGCATGAGACCCATCATCAATGGAATCAACTCGCCCACTTACCACATAGCAAAATGGCTGGTAAACAAATTGAAATCTTTCGACACATTTGAAAGTTTAGGAATCAAAAATTCTCTGGAACTGGTCAACAGGATCCAAGACTTTAATATGTTAAAAAACCACATAATGGTCTCCTTCGACGTCCAAGCTTTATTTACAAGCATTCCAATAGAGAAAATCCCTGCACTTATAAAGAAATGGCTAACTCCGTTAACTTCAAGCACAGCAGAATTAGAAGACATCATCAACTTGACTGAAATTTGCATCCAACAAAACTTTTTCACTTTCAACAATAAGTTCTACAAACAAACACAAGGCTTAGCCATGGGAAGCCCACTGTCATCCTTGCAGAGTTATACATGAGTCATTTAGAAATACATTTGGTCAATACATTTCCCCACATCTTCAAATTCTGGATCAGATATGTAGATGATGTCTTTGCTATCATACCCGAGAAATTCAAAGAAGATGCCCCAAAATTGCTTAACCTACAGGATGCTCATACAAAATTCACTATGGAAACCGAAGAAAATAACATATTACCCTTTTTAGACCTCAAAATTATCAGAGACCAAGATCAATTCACATTTGGAATCCACCGAAAACCTTCTCATGTGGACAATTACATAAAGAAGAATGTGTGTAATCCAATTGCACACCAGTTGGCAGTTTTCAAAAGTATGATCCATAGATTACTCCATGTCCCTCTAAGCAGAGAGGAATTTTCAAAAGAACGCCAACACATACTGGACATAGCAGCATCCAATGGTTTCAATCCGGCAATGATAAATAAAATGCTAAAACATGGCACTAAACTGAAAGAAATAGCCCAAACAACTACCCTGCAGACAATCAAGGACACAAAATGGAAATACAAAAGGTTCACTTTTCATCCATGGGCTTTTAAAAAATTTGATAAAATTTTCAATAAGGTGGACATCAGATTAGCTCCCCAAAACAGATACAGCCTAAACAATTTACTAAACAAACCTCTCAGGAATACAATCCCAGACACACAAAAATCAGGAATTTACCAAATTAATTGTGAAGATTGTAATAAATTCTACATAGGCAGAACTAAGAGAAAATTAATCACTAGATTAAAGGAACATCAGAGAAACATTAAATTTAAACAAACAGACAAATCTGCTGTATCACACCATTTTTGGACAGAAAACCACAACATCGGTCAAGCCATAAATCTGTTAAAACCAGTTTCTTCACCACTAGAACTCTCCATCTGGGAAAAAATATACATCACCAAAAACGCAGACGACACTATAAATTTTGACATCCCGCCAACAAACCATCTGATGGAGCTTTGCCTCTCTACCGATAGACGGCAGCAAGATGCAACCCTAGTAGATGTAGGATCCAACTTCAAACCTCAGTCACCATCTGCAGAAGATGAGAGAGACATCTCTCGAAAACGTTCCAGTTTTTAATAAACAAGTGAGTGAAGTAATTGTAAAAATTAGTGTGACTCTTCTTATTTCAACATTGAGTTGTTACATTTGTTTGTGGACTGCTGACAATGAGAGCAAGCAGCTGCAGAACCCAGTCAAGAAACAAGTGTTCCATCTCTGCGTTAGCGTTTGCATAAATTTTAATTCACTCACTGTTATTTGCTTATTCAGATATATGTGGGACTTGCTTGTGAAGTTTTGTTCATTAGGAGTAGATATTATATACATTTTTGTGACTTGTACATTGTGAAAGATAGATGAAAGCTTATCATACCAAAAATGTAGATGTAATTCAAAACACAGTAAGTGGAAATTCTCTTCATGATTTTAATAATTTGCAACATATTGTGTGCTACTGGTTTCAGTTTTGGCTTATTGAAATATGTGAAGAGGATTGAATTGCTATTACACCATATGGCAATGAAGTTTTGAAGATTTTACTATTATTGAAACATGCGATAACCTTCGTTTATCTACAACAGAACATATAAAGAAACCTTTGCTAAGATTTGCTGGATTAACAAAAATGAATAGCAAAATAAGCATTTTAGTGATAGACACAAGAAGACATAAATAAATAATAGTTACTCAAGAAAGTAATGTGAATCTTACATTTAAGGTTGCTCTTAGAATTTACTTTTCTACCACACAGAAGGTGCAGAAAATGCATCCCACCCAAAAATTTCATGTTGAGATTTCACAGGAAATACACTTTTTGAGGTCCACTGAATAAGAAAGAATGCATATTTAGACTAGGGTGTTTGTGCCTTGAACAGTGAAAAATGGAAAGTCTGTTAAATACCAGTTCTGATATTTAAGTTCAGGATGTTCCGAAAATCCAACAAAAAATAAATCCAAAACTCTCTTCCTGCCAAAACTACCATTTACATTCAGAAATGTGTTATACCATATTTGCTCAGATATCACTATGACCTTGTTTCAAATAGCATATGATTAAGATATTTTATGGCAAATAAAATATATATCTTGAATTTTCTGGGAACAGGCAACAGGCTCTTAATAATGTATGACTGGCATAACTGCTAAACTGAAAGTAATAGCATAAACAATTTAGATATCATTAAAGCACACAGGCTTTCTGTAAGCAAACTATTTTTGAGATTTCCTTTTGACTTTCTAAATGCATATATTTTGATCAAATAGGAAGTGGTTATTCATTTTTTATGTCTTTGCCATCCAAAGACAATAGAATTTTAAAGGCCATTACGTGGTGACTGTCTGATAAAAGATTGGACTATCTTTTAAGCCCATTGTATTCTACTATTCCCATTGTACCTATAAGGAAGAATGTAATAAAAAGATTTCTGCCTCCTTAACATGAAATAGAACAACTTGGATTTAAACGAATGGCTTGTACAAACATGAGTAGAGAAAATAATGTGAGTGCAACACAATTTTCTTTTTCTTTTAACCAGAGTAGTAAAGGGAAACTAAATTTCTTTTGTATACAGCTCTCTGATTTTAAACTGCAGCTTCTCCAGTGAACGGGTATATTCTTATTTGTTCCTCACAAACGTAATATTAAGCTATAGAGCTCCAAAGATTTTCCCTTCTGTTGTTCACCATTTCCTTGTCTTTCTGTAACCTGTTGTATTCCTTGCCAATATTCAAGAAGCTCTCATTTCTTTCCTCCAGTCTCTGCACATCCCCATTCCTATCCTGTTTAGGTGTCTTTCTGTCCCACTGTACTCGCACTTGGTTTCTCTTGTGTTATACGCAGGTACTCAAGCCCCTATCTCTGGTCATTTAAATACAATTGCTCTGGTTTCCTAAGTTGCTTTCCATTTTCAAATGCCACCATTTTTTATTCTCTGTATTTAATTTTATTTTGCATGCTGTGCAGAATTATGCTCTTGATGTCCTTTTATAGACCTACTAGATGACCTAGTGAACTTTGTACCACCTAAAATTGATTTGATTGAAACTCTTCATAAGTAATTATCAGTTCTAATTAAGCTTCCAAGTCCAATTCATTGAGATCAATAATATTAGACGCATCGTGTATTATTTGAGTGCTGTTGGTTATTAAATGAAACTCATTTGTAATTCAAATGAATTTAATGTCTTTTATTTACGTGAAAGATAAATGCACTTAACACTCAATGCAAAGAATTCTAGTGGACTATGACGTTTTATTTTATCCTGTGTGCAAATAAACAAAAGTGATGGTTTCTGACACGCACACACAGGACATGTAGTTGTCCATGTGCAAAACACAAACTCTAAGTGAATTCTGTGAATTTCCAATGATTCGCCTTATTACTTATTCATGGTTAAAGTGAAGGCCAGATGCATGGGGAATTGTGGTTGTTTGAAATCGGATGGCAAGTCCGTTCCAATCTTGGGGGTGCGTGGAATCAAAATATCTCCTTTGT
Organism: Tenodera sinensis; assembly: GCA_030765045.1. NCBI lineage: Eukaryota > Metazoa > Arthropoda > Insecta > Mantodea > Mantidae > Tenodera > Tenodera sinensis. The sequence continues at coordinate 89,462,383 of CM060967.1, forward strand.
ACTCTACCCTGATAATCGCCTCAATAACTTTCATAAGCTTTATTACAACCAATCTCATTCCATTGCATGGTCTAAGTTGATTGATGTTACACAAGATGAGCCTATTTTCAATTGCAAATGATGATGTTATAATCCAAGTAATTCCAGCAAATTCAAATATTGTGTGGGATAGTTTACTACATCATCCTGTTTCATTACTGTGTCGATTCATTTCAAAAATTAAAAATAAAATGTTGTAGTTTAAGGAGGGTGTCAGTTGCCACGATTGCATCAGCGCCGGTGTGCTGGAACTTCGTCCTGCAGAATTATATAACGCTGTTGTTGCTTTAACCTTTTCTTTAGTAGGCCTAATTTATTACTAAAATGTTTACTGGTATGCCCTGCGAGGGGAAGACTAACAGTCGTATTTTGAAGGCCTCCTGCATGATTCCCACTGTCTTCTAAATTGGCATTTCTTCCCAACCCTTTTTGATAGTCACTGTGAAGAAGGTTTACGGGAGTCTATTGGCCGTGATAAGTTGCATGAGACATTAACTTCCACCTTTGCCTTGAAATCTCATATTTTCTCCACTAACTATAAATTTGTGTACCTTTATCAAAAGTTATTATGAAAAATGTGAATCACACATGTAAATATTAGAAGAAAGGCACTTGTCCTTGCTTGGTATGGCCCTCTCCCATTTAGAAACAGTAGTTTATGTTTTGGAGGTGCAAAGTAATGTTTACGCTTAGATTTGTCATATCCAGATCTACAACCAGGCACAAAACACATAGGCATGTCGATTATTTCTATAAATTCACAGTTTCATAAAAATTAACCACAATTCATCACACTGTAACAAACAGAGCAACCATACACAACAATACTCCAATGCAATGCCCAGCAAAAAGCACTCTAAATAGCCACACTAACGACTTTGCTGTCACCTGACGGAGGTGCCAGGTAGCTCTTGTATAATCATATGGAAGAGCAGTGGAGTGATCACACTTTCTCTTTCTATTCGCTCTGGTAATAGTAATAACAATAATAATAATTAATAACAATTAATAACAAGAACAACAATAATAGTAGTAATAACAATAATAATAACAATAACAACAACAACAACAACAATAATAATAATAATAATAATAATAATGATAATGATAATGATAATGATAATGATAATAATAATAATAATCTGCATTTCTTTTCATATGTGACAATATTTTACTCTTTCATAAACTCCATTAAAAATCTTTATGAATCCTCTTGCCTACCCTTTGCCCATGCAATTTCAACATTAAGTCTTCTCTATTTATACTCTAAAAGGCTTTCTAAAATTCTATGAAAAATGTGTATCCTTGAGAGGTGGAACCAGGACTAAAATATTCAATGCCATAACCGGGATTTGAACAATGAATCTTGTGCTTCACGCATTGCTGCTCTAACCACCGAGCTACCATGACATGTTGCCAGCATGCCATTAAATTCCACAACTGATTTGTATTTTCCCAGTAGATCACTAGGAAATCTCACATCAGAGATAGGTACCCAAAGAGCTACTTACAGTCGTAAGTACTTTATGTCCTGTGTCTAGTTGTAAGTTGTTTTGTTTAGAGCACATGACATGTGAATAGAATAACCAAAGCCTTGCCTATGTACAGACAAACACCTTACTATATATAGTGGATATTAACTGATACAGTAAAGTGTTTATTTCTTCTTCATCGCCAGCCTGAACAGGACAAAGGTTGCAGTGCTGGCCTGGATGCTTGCTATGTAAACAAAACAATCCATAGACCTAGATTGACCTTATGTTGCTCAGTTTATCTTGTCCTTGTACATTAGGGTATAATTGCAATTTATCATTAATTCTGTAAAATGTCACACATTTGATACTATATGTTGTTGTTAGCTAATGCTGGATTTCTGACAATGAAGTCATTAATCCTCTTGCTCTCCAAATTTGATGTTGAAGAGAGCAATAGCAGTAATGGTAGCCGTTTTTTAGAGAGCACCATATTTTTATGTTTTGGCGGTCACATCACTCTCTTACAACCCCCAGAATGTCTGGAGGACCTTGATACTATATGTACAAATACAAATGTTACTTTGTGAGCAGTTATGAATGTTGTAAATTTCTAAACACCTTAGGGAGAAGTGGTAGTGAATTCAAAACAGAAAATCCAAATGGATAAAAGTTATTATATATGTGTCTAATTCTCGGAATTGAATAAAAAATCATTGCGGTGCCACGGCCGAGAGGTTAGACCGTTCGCCTAACGCCTAGGTGGCCCGGGTTCGATCCTAGGGACCTGAATGTGGTATTTGTGATGGACGAAGCGGCATCAGGGCGGGTTGTCTCTGGGTTCTCCGGTTTCCCCCACCACTCATTCCACCAATTGCTCCATTATCACCGTTCCAATAATCAGTTTCGTCTGCATTTCATATCATCCCCTTCCTCACTCTCATACCTGATGCTTGGCTGACCACCCGCTTCCAGGTCTTCACTCTGTCTGGTCCATAGGTTCTTGTGATCACTGACAGGTGTCTGACCCTAGGCACTGGCTTGTAAGACCTAGGGTAGGGTAATCAGGTAAAGAAAGAATAATAAATCATTCTTCTCTTTACTTTCCAGTATTTTGAGAGTAGATTTTGTTGATATTTGGTATTTTCACATGCAGACAGTCATTATTCTGTGCAAAGCTGCTGATGCTGCTGCAGCAGAAGTAGCACATTCTTTGTATGTTCATATTTGTTTTTCTTCTCTTTCTCAAATATCACTGATTAAAATTTACACTAACAGAAATGAACTACAAGCATAATTAAAAAACGAAATGTGGTTAAATACCTCACTTAGAGTCTTTACTTCAGGATCCTTGAAAAGTTGACAAAGATTTTGAAGAAACTCCTGCACCTCCACCTTGTGTGAAAGAAATTTTAGTTGCTTTTGACAGTTTTGATTTCAATATATTATGTAAAGTATATTTTTATGGCTAATAATGTACTTCATATTTGATTTCGTCTGAAAAAGCTTCTGCACACTCTTCATTTTGAATAAAAAATGTTGCAATGCTTTTAGGCCACAAGAGACAAAGCGTTACTAAATGTAAACTGTTATATAATCAACGAGTTGTGAAACACATTTTGATCCTATTATTTATTTTCGAGACTTCCCTTTTTATTATTGTTCGTTTGTTTCTTCTGATATAGAAACAAATTGCAAGAGGAACTTTCAGTACAAAGGTGTTGCTGTTGGCTTCTTAAGACCACTTTTTATGTTCTCTACTATGTATAGTAAAGTAGAGGAATTATTGTGTTCCACCCACAAATTCGATATCGAGATTTCACCGGAAATATCTTTTGAAGTCCCCTCGATCGAAGAAAAAATTATTTTTAGATAACGTCCGTGTTTGTGTGTCTGTCAGTCAGATTCTGGACAGCATAACTCAAAAACGAAAAGTCGGTTAAAAAGCAAAGATGGTATTTAAGTTTAATGTCTTTCAAGGATGCGACACAAAGATTTTGAAGAAAATTGCTTCACCCTAAACTACCCTTTACATAAAAATGTTTAAAAAATTTTGACTTTCTTGAAAATGGCTCTAACGATTTTGTTTAAGAGTCATATGTTTGAGACATTTTTATGAAAAATGAAATGTATATCTTGAACTTTCTGGCTATAGCCTATGAAGGCCTATTTACTCTGGATGGCTTTTGCATAACCGGTAAAACGTAAGAGGCAGCCCAAATCTTACTATACGAAAAATCTGTATCTTGCTAAAGCATACAATTTATGTCCAAATAATTCTTTTTTGTATAGTGAACCATTTCGGAGATATTCATTGTTATTTCTGTGCAGTTTGGAGAACTTGTACTTCTGTCAAACGGAACATGGTTATTCATTGTTTCATGTGTTAACGGTGCAAAGAGCTTTAAAACATTTAACTAATGCTCAAAGCCTATGGTATTCCCATATCCCCATTGCACCTACAAGGAAATAAGGAATAAGATAATGTTTGCAAACCTTTATCCCAAGAGGAGGAAGATATAGGTATAAGAGTTTGTACGAATTGTTAGTAGAACAGTAGAGAAAGTCATGTGAGTGTAACACATTTTTTATAAATATATTTCCTTGCAAAATGTAATCAACCCTGGCAATTGCTTGGATAACTACCTTGAATAGTTTCTATTAAAGTACTAATGCTCAGTGCATGTAAATAACATTGCTTGTATGGCGACATACATCTGTCTGTTGTTACCGTTAATGTTTTTTATTTGCTTTTAGCTAATGATATGTGAATTAATATTGTTAACTCAACTGGAATGAACAACTGTTGCTTTACATAAGAATTTACAGCTATAGTATTGCTAACCACGTATCTAATGCTATTAAACAGACATCGTATTTTCAGATTTAGTCCTATAATTATTGGGTTTAGGTAATAACTTCAAATCCTTCAACATTTCAGATTATGTACACCATTGATTGCTGCTGAAATCTCAGAAAGAGACACAAGCTGCTATACTGGAAAGGACAATCCTGAATATGAACGTCAGGAAGGTGATGTCTTAGAAAGGCCAACTGCAGAAGACTACATTCTCTCAGAACAATCTGGTAAATGTAGTGAGGGAGGGGAAATATACATGAGGTCTTTAGACTTGAAACAAAATGCTTTGATTCGTAAGAGCAAAAGATCACATAAATGTAAAACGTGTCACAAGGTCTTTACACAGTTGTCAAATTTGAAAACACATCATTTGATTCATGAAGGTAAGAAGTCATATCAGTGTAAAACTTGTGATAAGAGCTATAGTCAGTTGTCAGATTTGAAAACACATAATTTGATTCATAGAGATAAGAAGTCATGTCAGTGTAAAACCTGTTATAAGAGCTTTACTCGCTTGTCAACTTTGAAAATGCATTATTTGATTCATGAAGGTAAGAAGCCACACAAGTGTAAAACTTGTGATAAGCGCTTTACACAGTTATCACATTTGAAAACACATTATTTAATTCATAGAGGTAAGAAACCATATCAGTGTAAAACTTGTGATAAGAGCTTTACTCAGACGTCACATTTGAAAAGACATTATTTGATTCATGAAGGTAAGAAGCCACATAAGTGTAAAAATTGTGATAAGAGCTTTACTCAGTTGTCAAATTTGAAATCACATTATTTGATTCATGAAGGTAAGAAGCCACATCAATGTAAAAATTGTGATAAGAGCTTTACACACTTATCACATTTGAAAACACATTATTTGATTCATAGAGGTAAGAAACCGTATCAGTGTAAAACTTGTGATCAGAGCTTTACTCAGACGTCACATTTGAAAAGACATTATTTGATTCATGAAGGTAAGAAGCCACATAAGTGTAAAAATTGTGATAAGAGCTTTACTCAGTTGTCAAATTTGAAATCACATTATTTGATTCATGAAGGTAAGAAGCCACATCAATGTAAAAATTGTGATAAGAGCTTTACACACTTATCACAATTGAAAAGACATTATTTGGTTCATGAGGGTAGGAAGCCGCACAAGTGTAAAACTTGTGATAAGAGCTTTACTCACTTGTCAAATTTGAAAAGACATTATTTAATTCATGAGAACAAGAAGCAGCGTTGAATGAAACACATCACTTTACTAGAGCTATATCCTCCTAGCAGTCGGAGAAGACATGTCAAAGAGGTATTCCTTGATTCACTCAAGGAGGTACTTATCGTCTTTTGTAAAAGTATTATCCTGCTGTATGGTTTGAGAGTAGCATGTCTGCCTCTCATTTGTGAGATGTGTTTGAATCTCAGGGTACATGACCTGGATAATGTTTTCCCTATTCCTAAAAAGAGAATGTTGGGTAACTAAGCAGTATATCCTGAGCTCGTCTGAGAATATTTTTGCTCATTTTCTTAGATATGTGTGGATAAGGGTCATAGTTATTTATCTTGTTGTTCTCAGAGAAATCTAAGTTACACAGACTCATAGTATAAGTAAATAGCAATTTTATCATCGGTATAAAACCAAATGCTGTTAGATTCGTTGGAGGTAAACGTACTTGTTAACCACAAGTCGGCAATCTATACAAACAGGTTTTATAAATGATTTCTTAGCTTTTTCGTTTCAGAAATAATCACCCCAAACATGGTATCAGGATAAAATCCTAAATTCCGTCTGGAATTGTTCTTTGTTTCTAGATGCAAAGTGAGCAACATACTCTCTGACTCATTCCAGACTAACATACTATCTAAAAGTAATTGATGGTTAACATACATTCATCTGTGTTAAAATCAGGTTAACTACAAGAGTCTACTCCCTCCTTTAGATTGCCATTCACATTTCACTGTATGCAGTATCCCACACACGTTTTCTGCTGTCTTTAAGCCATAATTCTACTGTAAAGTAAGGAGAGACATACACTTACTACTGGAAAATGTGAAGTACTGTGATATAAATTTCCTGTGAAATAAAAGTTGTCATAACTTAATAGTCATTATTTTCTGTTCCTAATATATTTATTGGCTGCATGCCCCATTATAGAAGTTGTATGTAATACATGCGTTGATTAGCTTATACATTATCCTAGCATCTGTTCCCTGTATTAACTACTCTAATATTTCTCAAAGAAAAGCGGAAATTATTGTCATCATGAAAACGAATTTAGTGATAACTGTTTAAGAGAGGAAGCTGTACATTGCAATCACGTGTGAACAGGGTTACAACTAGAGTTAAATTTGCCTATTTACTGTCTTAGCGGTTACAATCCTATCAGATATTGTGCGTTTGATATGAATATCATATAATAAGCTTTGTTGATTATTTGAAATTAAAATAACTATACTGTTGGAAATACATGGAAATTCAAAATAATACCATCTGCATGAATATATGAAATACATTAATACATTATTTGAATTTCAGTGATTGAGAAGTTATAGCAATATACTTCACAATATATTTACCAAAAAGTCAGACAAAAGCTTTTTATCTTTTTTTGTCAGCTTGTATTAAAAACTGATAATGAGCATCTTTGAGAGAACAATTGTTTGCTTCAGAAATTGCAGTGCAAGAATTAACAGATATAGAATCCTGTGTTTTCTCAAGTATTGTGTAACCGAGCCATTGCTTCTTCCTTGTGCGAAGGTCAATAGCATAATGCCGACTCCCGCAAAAACATTCAAACTTACTATTGGCAAGAAACTCCTAGGGTCATTCTGCTGTTGGCAGCGTTGCATTAACACAGCAACTTCGGCAACTTTCGTGACCATTCGTACACACTGCCGAATGGGACTTCGCCGAAATTCTGACCAACTCATCGCGGGAATGTTTCTAAACATTATCCGAGAGGTTTAAGAAAACTATGGTATTATATAATGCAGCCTACTAAGAATTGACATGATCAAAGCAAGCCCATGTATTACACGGCCTATCTGATGTTGATGTTGCCAATGATGGAATTGTGAAATCTGCACAAACTTGTGAATATTGCCAATCACAGGAAATTTGAATAGCAACTGTCACTTCAAGGGATTACGAGTAAATAATAACTACAAATATACAGGATAATCATAAGTAACTATTAGGATACAGTACATTAATCATCTTTACTTTATTGTAATAACTACACTCTAAGTTCACAATAAGAATTGTTTTTTGAAAGGATATACAAAGTACATTTTAAGGGGAAAATACTTATTGTGTTTTGTTTTATTCCTGTGTCATCTGCAGGAGTTAAGAGAAATCTAATTTGTGCCCTGTTATTATTTTTACATTAATTGTAAAATTAATTAATTAATTTTAAAATATTAGACTCCATAAAATCTCTAAGGGTTTTCATTTGTGCTACATCTAATTTCTTAAGAGTACAGATAATTATATCTAAATATTGAGCATGATGATCTGATAGGTGATTTATCATATTCCCAGCAACATATTGACTTTCCTTTAAGTTGGTAACAACATAATCAATTACAGAATTTGAATTTATGGTTTCCCTTATTTTATCTAGTTTTATTTTTCCAACCTCTCCATTTCTCTAAAATATTAACCCCTAACATGCTGACCTGTCATGGCATGTAATACGTCCTCTGATTGGTAATCAGAGGATATGGTCGGTGAATTTATTTTGATAATTCTCCCGGTCAGGTCGGTGAGACCCGTAAACCAACGACAGGTGTGGTCCTCCAGGCATTCTGGGGGTTGTGAGAGAGCGATGTGACCGCCAAAACAAAAATATGGTGCTCTCTAAAAAGCGGTTACTATTACTGCTATTGCTCTCTTCAATATCAATATTGGAGAGCAAGAGGATTAATGACTTCATTGTGAAGATATCCAGCATTAGCTAACAACAACATTTATTTTAATTTTCTTGGCAATTAGGTTTCTATTTTGCTATTCAAAATTCACTACTAGCCATGCATGCACATGACATGGTTTACTCTCTTTGCTATGAATTAAGACATTATATATAATGTAGATACCTTGACTAGAGGATTCTGAAGTGGTAATGTTTACTCTTGAAACAATAAGTAATCTAATAAGATTGATATTACTAACTTTAATTCCACTTTGTTTTGACCCCCCTGGATATGATACTCTGTCCTTATGGACTAGAGGTATGTTGAAAATTAATAAAATGGCATGTTTGATCTCCTGTTTCTATATCGGCAATGTCTGCTGTGCTTAAATAAAGGTTTTAGCATCAATATTAGTAAGAATGAACTCAGGACATTGTGGCCTACAGTGAAACAACTAGGAACTGAAATTTATATTTTTAACACTGGATTGGGCTTAAGGGTTCATCAATGTTTGCAATCATTAATTTGACAAGACACACTAATGTGGAGAATGTCTTTATAATTTTGGGCATTAAATATACAACTACCTCACTCATGACACCTGTAATGGGCAGAGGTGGGGGACTTAGCGGCTGGGCGGTAATTCTTGGCCCACCATAGGCCATTGCACTGGGGGAAATTTACAGCTAGATGAAATGTGTAATCAGAAGACATGGAATAACATGGAAAGAGTACTGTTTATGTGCCTGTTACTATGCAAAATGTCAAGTGTATATCTATTGCACTGGTTTACTTATGTGGTCAATGGAAAATATTAAATGTAGTTTGAAGCTCTGTGGCTGAGTGCCAAAATCCTGTATACATCCCTTGTTAGATCGAGGGCTATTTTATATTTTCCCATGTTTTCCATTTATTTGCAGTGTGCTTAATGTAAGGCATGTTAAAATTAAACTTGGACATCTACAGTTGAGATCAGTAATAGTGTTCTGTATAGTTATATATAATTGTTAAGATGAGTTATGTTCAGGTTATGAGAGGCACAATTCCTATGCAAAACATCCTGTAATTAAAAATCCCTTCCTGGTTTCTGATTTCTTGATAAGTTTTCTAATGGAAAAAAGAAGTTATAACACTTATAAACAATACTACTAAGGTATTACTGTTAAAATTAGTAGCTGCATTACAATGATTTGTCCAGCATTATGTAAATGAACATTCAGTAAAATTTAAAGAATTTCTCATTAAACCTTCGAACCTGGACATGCATTGCTGAGGCTATACTTTGTAACATAACAAGAGTATTAATGTTGAGAGCCAGGACATCATGATCTCATATATTTGTTTTGATGACCTCCAGCTGACTAACCCACAAGTGAAGTAGCTAATAACTTGCTCAAAACAAGCATTTGTCCTCGTGTGTCTTCTGTTTGTGCAGTACCAATTAAAAAATGCAAGTTATATGATAAATCCTGTGTCACATTTACATTTATTTTAATGTACGGATTAAAACGTTCACAAAAGATTCTTTTGTAGTTTAACGGCGCTGTCAATTGCCAGGATCACATCAGCGTCGCCGGTATGCCGTAGTTTCGTCCCCCAGGGGTTTTTTTTTTTTTACATGCCAATAAATCTGCCGACGTGGAGCTGTCGTTCTTAATCACACTTAAAACCTATCGATCTGGGCCGGGTTTGAACCCACGATCTTGGGGCCGGTAAGCCAGCGTCTATCCAACTGAGCCACTATGCCCACAAAGGGGTATACGTAAACTTAAAAGACTAGAGTTAATAGTTTATCCAATTGCATCAAAAGCATACTTCTTGTGCTCAATATAAACACAAAACAATTAAAATTAGTCAATACAATAGCCAAACCTTTTCATTACAAAACATATTTACATCTGTGACCTAAAAGTTAACACACTCAAACACATTGCAACTCAGCAGCAACAATAGGTACAAGTAGACCAATTCTTCGGGCCAAGTATCTCTTTGACTCCATAAGCCAGTGTTTGATGGCACAGAAGTGTATTCAAGCACTACTGAATAGGAACGCCTCTATTTTATTAATTTCTTTCTATAACAACTGAACCACTAAACACATTATACTAGGAATATTTTTCCCAGCACCAACATTGTCCCTCAAGTGTGAATGGCTGTTGTCTTTTAGTCGTGTTTGGTGGCAAAAGAAAAAAAAGAAAAAAAAAAAGCCCTTGACACATAAATAAGCCATGTGTTGGAAAACAACGCATCCAAATGTTTCTCATGAACCTCAAATCAGGAACAGAAATACAATGATGTATAGATGTTAATTTTCCCACATGCATATCAAAGAAACTTAGTTTTAAGATGTCAGCTATTAACACTTCAATGTAGAATAACTTTCTGAAAGTGAAATTCCTACATTATAACATAGTGATAATTTATGTTAGAAATCTAGATAGCAACTTCATGTTTTGCCTTAAAATTTCGAAGTTCTTGAGTATTTTAGATGTAGTATCCAAGTTATATCAACCAAGGATTTTTATACATTTATAAAGGAAGTAATGAAGAGAACAATTTAAGAACCTACTGAATATGTATGGTATGCAAAGAGTAATAAATTAATCTATTAGAGTGCAAAACATGGCTAGAACTGCAACAAATTGGATAAATATCTACACATGTATTTCTGTATAACATCTTAGTAGGTACCAGAAGCAGATATACTTAGATCATTTTGGTCAGAGATAGTTTCAGAAGGCTTAATGAAATAAAAGTTAATACAGATGTTTGTATAGAGGTCAGGATGGTTAATCAGGGAAATATACATTAATTTAACAGCTTGCTGTTACGTTACATTCTCAATGCAAACATGAATAGTAATGACACTGAGCTTATTTTTAGTCATCTGGGAAGAAGGGGTTTGCTGCCTTTATTGTCGGCAAATATAGATTATACGTTTTCTTTGGGTTTTACTTTTTCTACTACTCCCTTCAGGGGTCCCCGTCTAGGGGATATGTGAATGGCGACCACAAGGTAACCAAGCTGAGCAGAGCATTACTTCCACTTACTGGTGTTTTGCTCCTCACTGTAATCTCTTCTATCTGACCTACCTTAGTCATCTCGTGTTCTCTTCCGATGCTATTTAGGTACCCTAGCGCTAGAAAGTCTTTATTTTTCCAACCTTTTCTCTTCCCTAATTTCCTATTTTCTCTTATAAAAATCTACTATTGTTGGCTTATCACAGCATAGGGGCAACCTTCTAGTGGCTGAAGGAGTGCTTGATGGTTGCCCATGACACCTCCCAGCTAGGTCCGATGGACCCGTCGACCAACGATAAATGTGATCCTTTCAAAATATGAAGGTTAAGATGGGGTAATTTGACTGCCTACTTGTAAAAATAAGGTGTCCATATGAAACAGTCGAAATAAGCTGAAATCTATGGAAATGTTTCCTAGATTGAACATTTTTAAAGTAACGGACACCCAATCGTATCTCCAGGTGGGGACTGATTTGGGAAAAGTACCTACCCTAAATATGCAATGGAATACAGCGGGATTTAGTTATGATAAATCTCAATTTCTTGCGCTATTACATAAAGAAAATATAGTTATCTTTGATCTCATAGAAGTCAATATTGCAGAAGTCAAAAAAGATATTTTGAACTCAAAGTGTATGCAATATATCTTCCATCAAAAAAAGAAAAAAACAGAAAAGAAAAGAAACCGAGAATGTGCAAGCAAAATTTTAGTTGGAGTCAGGATAAATCCAGTATCATTCAATATCACTAAATTAATGAATAATAAGGATTCAGAGGAAATAGCGTGATTATTTCGACCTATGGAAGAATAATGAACACTTCCTAGTATATCTGTAGTATAACCCACCAACTAACGCAGGTATAAAAGTGTTAATCCATCAGGTAAAATATTAGAAGAATGGCTGTACACCATTAATATGGAACCAGTGGCAGCTGGCAATGGAGGACTCTAGGACGGCGCTCTCCTCATAAATATAAAGAAGAAAGAAAAGGTAGCATTACATCAACAACATTACTTCAAATATCCTTGACATCAGACGTCATGCTAAAATACATTCGTACACTTCCTGTTTCCATTTACCCATTTTGTTCCGTGGAAAATGTTTTTACACCGCTAATACGGGGACGAGCACCGATGTTTTCACCACGGATACAATTTCGGACTTTAGCTCGTCCCTTCGGGAATCTTCGCATCTTGTGGATACTGCCAGTGGTGAGGGGAAGTGCGGGGATGGCTTGACTATAGGGGGGTGGGGTGGAGAAGAATGGCAATCCGGGTGGCGCCAGGGTGGAGGGGGGAAAGCGCCTGCGATAATCTTTTTCGGAACTGTCTGACTGCTAACAGTGCTGCCATGTAATTTAAATTGATTGTAAATGACATTTAGTTCTGAACTAAATAAGCTCTATCTGTACCATTTAAGATACAGTGTTGCACATTTGCGATAAAACGATACCAAGAAAGTATATTAATACTGCACTCATGTTCGTAATTTCGCTAGCATGACACATTGAATACGTATGACATCATATAGCAATTCGGTCTGAAAGCAGTTGTAACGGTTAAACCAACCCAGTTTTAGCAGCGCTTTCGCGTGGTGTCAGGGTGCGAATCTTCACGGGGATGTGAAATTAAGTAGTGAACCATGAACAGTGTAACTAGCGTACTTAGTGCGGGTGCAACGAGTTCTGCGTCTCGATTGGACTTAAGAAGCTCGGACCGCCAAGACCAATGCTGAATATTGAACAAGTTCAAAATCTGATTGATGATCAGATGGAAGTTTATGCCTAGTAATTTTTCGATTTCTATGATTCATTTTCTTTTCACATATCTTCTGGTGAAATTCGGTTAGCTGTCATGTCCATGTGACCGCCTCCGTAGCGCAGTTGGTAGCGCGCTTGCCTGTGACGCGGAGAACCAGGGTTTGATCCCTGGTACCAGCATGGGGATTTTATCCCTTCCGAGAGGTCTGGCACGGAGTAGCCTCATTAGTCCCGCAAGGACTAACTGAGGAGCTGCTTGAAGGAAAAGTGGTGAGGACCGCATAACTGGCCGGGAGGGATTGGGACGCTGACCATATACCACCCTGCAGTACTGCACCCCACCAAAGACGCTAGTAGTAGACCAAGGTGGGCACGCAGCAGCTGGGCAGTAAGGCTTGGTTCTTCAGGGGCTCTTGTGCCGGGGCTTAGTTTTAGTCTTAGTCATGTCCATGTGCTAACTTTGAAAATATCATATTATGCCGCTCTCCCAAATTTACTAACCACAAACTTATTTTCAACAATCAACAACCTGGCACGTATATGCACCACATTCACTCAAGATATAATCCAGATATTTTATTTGTATCACTAAATGTGCCAAACAGAACTCATAGATATGTTTCAGCAAGTATATATACTAGTCATTGAGCGTAACAGCCAACATAAGGCAACTTTTAGTAAAAGTTCATGGAATTTTAAAAAGGCGAACTGGGAAGGCTATAAGTGGCACTAGAGGAACTAGCACCTCAAACAATCATAATTCATAATAACACACCTAACAAAATCAATGATTTTTGTAATCTTATTATAAATGCTGCCAAAAATATAATCCCTTTAGCACCAAAGACTTAGAGAACTTAAAAAAGGACAAGAGTTAACAAGAAATTTTGCTGAAAAAAAAACCAGGAGAGTACCTTTTCCTGAAAGAACAAAGTGGCAAGTTTTAAAAAGGTAATATTAATTGCCAAACGAAATTCCTTTAATAAATTTATAGAAAATGTTGATTATAGAAAATATAGTATATGACTTTGAGAATGAGCTGGATATAGCTTGAAACCCCTGGGTCAGTAAAATAGAAAAAGGATATCAACATACTAAGATAAGTGAAGTTTTTAGTTTCTAATTTGTTCTTATTTTAGAATCTTGTTGCTTCACTGTTAATAGCTTCAATTTTTACTTAATTTAGTCCATAGATACATTTAAAATATTAAAAAAGAGAAAATCTGAAACATCCAATTATATGTGGTGATAAAGAATTCAAATATTATTTGAAATTACAAATGTACTTAACTCAACTTTTACATCACCAAAAGTTTCTCGATCATATAAAAAAAGATAGAAAATATCCTAAAGAAAGGAATCAAATCAAACAAAAGCAATTATATTCCATATTTAACCTCAATAGATGAAATAGATACAATTTACAATTATTGAACTTTATACATCAATTAAAAATATGTCTAATCGTAAAGCTCAGGCCCTGATAAAGTTCATTCAGAATTTATAAAAAAAAATGTGGGATATAAAGCAAGAAACATATTACTCAACTTATACAACCACAAAGCTGCTGTTGAAGCTATCTGAAAAAAGCCATTATAATTCCAATACGAAAAGCATGCAAACCATCAAATAATATCAAGCGTTAAGAACCATATCTTTAACTAGTACCCTGGCAAAAATCATGGAAAAGATGGCTTCAGCTCATCGAAGAATATAACATTTTCTGCGCTTGTCAAGTGGGTTTTAGAAAACATCATTAAAAAAATGAACAAATGAAGTCAAATAAGATTTTAACAAAATCACCTGTATTTATCGACTTAAAATCAGCATATGACAATTTTTGGGGATACAAACTCATTAAGAAAGCTACAAAAAATCGGTATCAGACACAACATGCTTCGTTGGCTTTCGGAGTTCATTATTGAAAGGTATTGTGTCACATCCGATGGCTCCGCAATGTCATAATATAAAAAACAACAAATCTCGAATTACCCCAAAGAACTATTTTTAGTACTACTTTATTCAATATGTATCTTCCAGAACAGATACAACAGAATGCCATTAAAATTGGATTATATGCTGATGACTTAGTAATGTGTAATTGTAAGAATTCACAAGAAACTGAAGATCTAATTTGATCACTTCAAACTTAAATATTGGTAATATTGGTGCAATAACAACTTTATGCAAGTTAATACTCATAAAAACAACTTTCAATTATTTTCATTAAGAAATAAGTCAATTATTACCTTCTAAAGTAAGAACAAATTAGAAACTAAAAACTTAACTTATCTTAGTAATGTTGCAAGTTACTTTTTTTTTTTCAAACACTTATTACAGTTATTACCTCTTTACCATTCGATAATGTCCTGTTATCTAGAACTGAAAATGCACGATACCTTGGTATACCTTTGACAAAGAACTAAAATGGAAAAATCACATCGAAAATGTAAAGGATAAAGCCACCAATCGTTTTTAAGTATTAAAAGATTAGCTGGAACTACATGGGGATGTTCAAAACATACCCTCAGTTCAACATAAACATGTATATAAAACCAATTCTGAAATATAGCGGTGACGTTCTTATAACTGCACCGCCTTTAACCTTAGCAATACTTGAACATACTTAAAATGAAGCTCTGAGATTAATACCTGGAGCAGTTAAAACCACCCCAATTATAGCATTACAAGCTGTAACATACAATAAACCTATCAAAATGGAACTTGAAGAACCAGCTATTTAAGCTATGAAAAAATTATGAGACTACCAGATAATAACAATTGGGAAAAGTACCATAATTCTATCAACACTTTAAAAACTCAGATAGGTGTAATATAGAAAGTACAAGAATTGCACAATAATATAAATTATTATCCATCTGAAAGAGAACCGTTCATACGTTTCAGTAAACCGTTGAATATCTTAGAAGTGAACCATCATCTAGACCTAATTGAAAATGTGTTGCACTCACATGACTTTCTCTACTCTTGTACTAACCATTCTTACAAACTCTTATTCCTATATCTTCTTCGTGTTAGTTAAGATAATCATTTGTACAACTTTTCTTATTCCTTATTTCCTTGTAGGTGCAAGGGGGAATGTTAGAATACAGTAGGATTTGTGCGATAGTCAAATCTTTTAAAGATTTGAGATTCCGTTCTCTTTGCACACTTAACATATAAAAAAATGAACGATGATCCATTTCACGAAGTTCAAAGTTTTCCGAAATTCACACACAAAACAAGGAATATCTCCGAAATGGTTCACCCTACAAGAAAATTTATTCGGGCATAAATTGTGCATTTTAGCAAGATCTACATTTTTTGTATAGTATGATTTGGTCTATCTCTAACGGTTCACCAGTTATGCAAAAGTCGTCCAGAGTAAATCCGACTACAGGGGCTATAGCCAGAAAATTCAAGATATACATTTCATTTGTCATAAAAATATCTCAAACATATGACATTTTAATCAAAATCGTTAGAGCCATTTTCAAGAAAATCAAAATTTTCGAAAAATGTTCCATGTAAAGGGTAGCTTAGGGTGGGGCTATTTTCTTCAAAATCTTCGCGTCGCATCCTTTAAAGACATTAAACTTAAATACCAACTTTGGCTTTTTACCGACTTTTCGTTTTTGAGTTATGCTGTCCACAGACACACACAGACTGACACAGACACACACACAGACTTTTTTCCAAAAATGCTTTGTTTGGATTCAGGGGACTTCAAAACATATATTTCCGGTGAAATCTCGACATCGAATTTTTGGGTGGAATACAATAATTCAGTAGAGAAAGTAAAAAACTGTCACTCCTATAGAAACTAAACAATATACCCTTGAAACCATCAATTTAAAATTTCCGAAAGATGAATGGATTCATATCTATGCTCATGGCTGCGCTTACAGTCAAGATGTATGTGCAGTTGCTGGTGCCACTTGCTAGTTATTCTCCTTTTATAAACATGTCGGAGACAATTCCACCACTTTTGATGGAGAAAATGATGTTATCTAGATATCATTACAAAATTTACTTATTAGACAAAACAAATTTACTAATATAGACCTTTCATCTGACTTCAAAGCCGCAACTCAATCTATAATGTCAACAGATTATCCAAAAACTGCAAAAATATACGGAATACATAATATATTAATCCACTTACAAAAATTACATAGAACAATATTTTTCCAATGCATTCCAGCTCATTGTGGAATAACTAGCAATGAACAAGTGGACACGTTAGCGAAGAAAGGATCCAAGATTATACATAAAGTAGAACAAAAAATGCCATTTGTGTCAATTAAACGAATAATAAAAAATGCATTCACTCTAAAATTTCAAAGATAGCTCTCCTCTTTTGAAAACTCTAACTGGCAAAAAATGAAAGAAAAAAATCAGTTCAATCACAAACTCTCCAAGAAAATCAACTGTCACTATTTTTCGTCTTCTCATAGGCCATGATTATTTTGGTAAACATCTATACAAGATAGGATTAGCAACGTCTCCCCTTTGCATGTTGTGCACCGAAGAAGAGGATATGGATTAGAACCATCTAGCAGTATGTGAAGTTCTAAAGATCCAAGAAAAGTTAATCTCCAAATATTGGGAGGACAGACGGAGAATGATTTTATTAAGAAATCCAGAGCATTAGACACACACGACTCACGCTCACACACACACACACACACACACACACACACACACACACACACACACACTAACACACACACACACATACACTAACACACACACACACACACTTACCTTTCCTACTACCTATAGTAACTACTGTATTCCACCTAAGAATTTTTTTGGGAGTCCCAAAGTCTCAGAAAACTATTTTGATAGAAAGGTAGAAAGATAGAAAGGTGTGTGAACAGCTTTACTCAAAAAATGGAAATTTGTATAAATACCGAACTTGGTACTTAAGTTCACCATCTTTCAAGAATGTCACACAAATATTTAGAAGAATATCCGCCCACCTAAACAATATTTTACATGAAAAAATCCATGTGAACTTTGACTTTTTCAAAAATCACTGACAATTTGGATTGAAATGGAATTTGGATTGTATATGGAACTTATTTTCATAGCATGCACATCTTGAATTTTCTAGGGATGGCCTTTCAAAAATTCTTCATGAGGTGTGACATTCGCATATCTGGTAAACTTGCCTGAATGGTAAATCCAAAGACAGAGGAAATCTTACTACAAAAAATAGGATGTGTTGCACTCACATGACTTTCTCTACCCTTGTACTAACCATCCTTACAAACTCTTATACATATATCTTCTTTGTGTTAGTTGAGATAAACATTTTTACAAATTATCTTATTGCTTATTTCGTTGTAGGTGCAAGGGGAATATGGAAATGCAGTAGGTCTTAAACGATAGTCAAATCTTTTAAAGCTTTGAGATCCCGTTCTCTTTGCACGCTTAATACATAAAAATGAAAACGATGTTTCATTTCACCAAGGTTTTCCGAAATTGACACAAATGACAAGGAATACCTCCGAAATGGTTCACTCTACAAAAAAATTTAATCAGACATAAATTGTGTGTTTTAACGAGATCTACATTTGTGTGTATTAAAATGTTGTCTATCTCTTACGGTTTACGAGCTATGCAAAAGTCATCCAGAGTAAACAGGACTATATAGGCTACGGCCATAAAATTCAAAATATACATTTCATTTGTCATACCCATATCTTAAACATATGACATTTTAATAAAAATCGTTAGAGCCATTTTCAACGAAATAAAAATTTTCAAAAAATGTTCCATGTAAAGGGCAGCTTAGGGTGGGACTATTTTCCTCAAAATCTTCATATCACATCTTTGAAAGATATTAAGCTTAAATAACAAGGTTGGTTCTTCACCGACTTTTCGTTTTTCAGTTATGCTGTCCACAGGCTGACAGACAGGCACGCACGCACGCACACACACAGACCTTTTTCTAAAAATGCATTTTTGGATTCGGTGGGTCTCAAAAGCTATATTTCCGGTGAAATCTCTACATCGAATTTTTGAGTGGAATACAATACTTCCTCTACTAACCAGCAGAGAAAGTAAAACTGGATCACGTTGAAGCACACAAATTATGTTGACTAAATGTATATTTAAAGCTAACCACTTTGTAGTTGTTCTTTGATATGGGTTTGAACTTTGAAATACTTATACTTATCTCAAACTATACTTATTGGATGCCCTGAGTATCCAATAGAACAGGGAATGTCACAGTCAACACATTGTCAGGTCTTAAAGTAATTGAGCACGTACCACGACGACGATGACTGCGATAGGCACACTGTTGCAGAAGATCTTGCAGACCGCCCCCTGCTTTTGCCAGGTCAGGGTAGGACCCTCTACTGGCCGTGAAAGTTTTATAACAGGAAACGGAAGTATAGACTGCTTTGTGGGTAAAGGCGCTTTTATTTCTGTAATTTTTTTTTAAGGCAGGTTTATTGGATTGTAGTTTGTTTTCGTTGAGGATTTGTCAGGTTATTTTTTTTGTGTTGCCTAGGACAAGTCTTGGTCTTTTATCGTTCTCCAGGGTCTAAGTCGTGCTTCCCCAGTCCCCGGATCAGTTGGTTGAAGCTGGAGGGTAGTTTGTCAAAGAAAGGTTTTGAAAGGATGAGAGTATATTCTTTGAAGGAGGGGAAGTGGAGATCCTTTTGGATTGTAGCGTTAGGGATTTACCAAGCAGAGTTAGTTGCTGTTCTTAGGTAGTGGGATTGAGGTACTTCCAGCTGGTGGAGGTGAATTTGTGCTGCGACTCCCCGCATCTGGCAGGCATAAGCATCTATCACTTAAGTCCACCAAATTCCATTATTGTCATTGGGTACCTACAAGGAAATATGTGGTAAAATCAATTTTAGTAGCCTTTATCTCGATTAACATGAAGTGTGTAGATAAATAAAATTAATAGGAATAGGTTGTAGAGGAATGAATAGAAAAGCTCATGTGAGTGCACACAAGACTTGTAAAATTCAGGACTTTCAGAGAGATTTGTCATCCACGGCAATGGTTGCAGGTTACCTGGTAAGAGTTGTGGAAGGAAACTTAATGTCTGGGTCAGCTTGAGGGCAATGTCTTCAGATAACGCACCTTTAGGTAGAGGACTACAGAATCTTCCGTGTTTTGTTCACTTTTTGAGGAATGCTTTAAAATGCATTACACTACCTTGAAACAAAAGTCCTAGTGAAACAACTGAACTGTTTATTCCTCCTACGTTCACTGGAATATACAAATGCTATGAACTGTTATCAATAAGAGGAAACTTTGTGCTCCTGTTGTGACAACACTGTTGAAATGAGGAGACTAGGACAACTACTCGCTCTAAGGTTGATCCACGCGGAACTAGACCCAGAGGGACAACACTGAAAGACAAACGAACGCTAATGGAGATAGTAAGATGTTTATATTAGTTTTCTGGGAGGCAGCAGTTAACATTGCCGTCTTCATTTGGCACACAGGGAAGCTGGATTGCAAGACATCATACGAGCAAGTGGCATTAAATGTTTGATGTCTGTTTCTTACTGCCACATTTTATATGATTATTTGTGTGTTACAGACACTATTGTCCCTCCTATATAACACACAATTTAAAATACTAAATTCAAGGTTAATTACCCAGAATGTACTTCATGTTCTATTTGCTTCACCTAAAACAATACTAAATCCACAGCAATAGTTACGAGAAATATTTTTCAATGCAAAACACAATTTTAAACATAGGTAAAAAATTTCAGTTTTCCTAGGGTCAACCTTGGGCATGTATTTCTCACAGAAATAGGAAAATGGAACACCAGTTGCAGGCCTGGAGTCCTGCTGTCCTAACACATTTTTGACACAACATTCAATTAGAAGTTAATTCTGAGATAATTTAAGTTTCACAGGATATAGGAAAATTATTTACCGCATAACACACCCCAGCCTCAAAAAAACCATGTTACACCTCCTCTCCCATCATACCAAATATAGGTTACTGATTATATGCACAATTGGCGAAATAAGAAATTATAAACAATATAATGCATTCTAAAGTAAGAACAAATTAGAAACTAAGAACTTCCCTTATCTTAGTAATGATGCAAGTTAACTCCAACTCATTCTCAAAGCTGTACAAATAAATTTGTATAGCTTTGAGAATGAGTTGGAGTCAACTCAAAACTTGAGTCAGTTTTACAACAAGAACTTGCAAGTTTATAGTTTCTAATTTGTTCTTACTTTAGAATCTCGTTGCTTCACTGTTAATAGCTTCAATTTCCTTAATTAATATAATGCATGTTTTTCTCCTGTTATTAAGGTGTGTATTCACAAGCTTATACAAGTATCACTCTAACAAATAACTTTGGAAGCAGAAAATAAGTTGTTAGCTAATGCTGGATTTCTGACAATGAAGTCATTAATCCTCCTGCTCTCCAATATTTTTCACTGACTTATTGATGAGAGCAATAGCAGTAATAGTAACCGCTTTTTAGAGAGCACCATATTTTTATGTTTTGGCGGTCATATCGATCTCTCTCAACCCCTAGAATGTCTGGAGGACCACACTTGTCGTTGGTTTATGGGTCTCACCGACCTGACCGGGAGAATTATCAAAATAAATTCACAGACCATATCCTCTGATTATCAATCAGAGGACGTATTACATGCCATGACAGGTCAGCACGTTAGGGGTTAAGATTTTATAGAGAAATTAGAGAAATGGAGAGGTTGGAAAAATAGACTCCCTAGCCCTCGGGAACCCTAATAGCATCGGGGTCGGAAGAGAACAAGAGATGACCAAGGTAAGATCAGAGAGAAAAGTTACAGTGAGGAGCAAAACACCAGTAAGTGGAAGTAACGTTATGCTCAGCTTGGGTACCTTGTGGTCGCTATTCACATATCCCTAGACAGAGACCCCTAAGTATCATAATTTTTACATAATTTTTACTTAATTTACGTAACTTTTACATAAAAATATTATAAAAATATGTATTTTTATGTGAAATAGAATTAAGTGTACAATTATTGAAGTGTGCTGTATCGGTAATTTCTGTCTGAGTTACAGTTTTTTATCTAGAAGCAAAAAACAAATATTTACATATGAATCCATTAACTAATAATGATAAAGTACCATATCAGTACGATGGCGAATCCAGAAATCAGACAGGTGTTCATTCAACATGAACATCACCAGTATGCAAGGTGATAAGTGAGGTACTGTCCCATCCTGTTGGAACAGATGGTCTCTGGGCTCATCTGACTATGGGATTAGCAATTGTTACAGGATGCAAAAATAGAGCATTCCTGTTATGGTGTCCTCATAAACGAAAAATGGTTCCTGAACTTTCCTTTGTGATATGATGTAAAAAAAGGTTGTCTTGAGTGAATCCTGGATGTGCTCAATGTAGGCATGTAAGTTTTGTGTACTTCCATTTGAAGGGTGTCGATCCTTCTTTCTTATTTCCTTCCCAAGAGCTTGGTATTGCAACTTCTGATACATGCACTTGAATGTTATTTGTATGTTGTGTGCAACATGACACTATTACTTCTTTTTTTTGGGGGGGGGGGGGGGGGAGGGGGCATTTTACATCTTGTCATATCTGGCAGTGATTCCCCCACCACTCACAGAAACATGTGACTAACAACAACATGCAGTCACGGTCAAGCTTCCCAGGCGGCGCCGTGGCCGAGCGGTTAGCGCGCTCGCCTACCACCTAGGCGGCCCAGGTTCGATACCAGGGACCCGCATGTGGCATTCGTGGTGGACGAAGCGGCGACAGGGCGGGTTCTCTCCAGGTGCTCCGGTTTCCCCAGCCATCTCATTCCACCGGTGCTCCATCTTCATGTATCATCAGTGTCACCGCTTGCGGTGCCGTAGTAGTAAAAGCGGGCGTTAAACACTACAACAACAATCAAGCTTCCCCCACCACTCACATAAACATGTGACTAACAACAACAGTCATGGTCAAGCTTCCCCCACCACTCACATAAACATGTGACTAACAACAACACGCAGTCACGGTCAAGCTTCCCCCACCACTCACACAAACTTGTGACTAACAAGTCATGGTCAACCTTCCCCCACCACTCACACAAACACGTGACTAACAACAACATGCAGTCATGGTCAAGCTTCCCCCACCAATCACACAAACTTGTGACTAACAACAAGTCATGGTCAACCTTCCCCCACCACTCACACAAACATGTGACTAACAAAAACATGCAGTCGTGGTCAAGCTTCCCCCACCACTCACACAAACATGTCACTAACAACAGGCAGTCATGGTCAAGCTTCATAAGCCTTCTCAAGATCGAAAAATATGCTCTGCAGTAAAAATGGAGGTGCTATTTGGAAAACCGAATGTATATGGTTCGGTTCCATAAACATAAGAACATCCAACACCGTTGGAGCCCTTTGACCCATCGGTGTAAATATATCGACGGTCAGTGTAGCCTGACAAAAATTCTAAGAAACACGTGCGGATACTTGAAATAGGCATCGTGGACTTCTGGTGTACGGTCATCCCAAGATCTACATGGGGCGTGCCAGACAGCCAAGGGGGGTAAAGCCTCTCTCCCTTGGCGAACATCCTAGGCAGTTCCACTCCAAGCTTCACTAGAAGGTCTTGGAAACGAAACCCCGCAGGCTTAGGACTAAGGGTGCTATTCCTATATCATTCTCTTAGCGTGGTGGTGAAAAAAGAAGCGAACGTTGGGTGCTTAGGCATACATCTAAGCGCACAACCATAATTTGCCAAGAGAATCTCACGCCGGTATTGCAGAGGAGGTTCTGCGGACTCGGCGTAAAGGCTCACCACTGGGCTTGTTGGGAAAGCTCCTGTTGCAATGCGGATGCCGCTATTGTGGACCACGTCTAATCTTTTCAGCACAGTTGGTCGTGCTGACGAATAAACAATACACCCATAGTCTAGTTTGGATCGGACCAATGCCCGATATATTTGCAACAAAATTGTCCGATCCCCTCCCCACGATTTGCCATTCAGTACTCGCATAATATTTAGGGAACGGTCACATCTCGCTCTTAGCTGTGCAAGATGCGACGACCAACTAAGCTTCCTGTCCAGGATCAAACCCAGGAAACGCGTCTCTTCTGTGGAGGGAAGTACATCTGTACCGAAACGGAGCGAAGGTGGTAATCGTCTCCTACGGCGCCAGAAATTAACGCAGATTGATTTCTCAGTTGTGAAACGGAAGCCGTTTTTCACGCTCCATTCTCTAAGGTTGTCCAAACATTGCTGCAGGCGCCGTTGTAAGAACGTCGTGCGCTGAGAAGTGCAATAGACAGCGAAGTCGTCTACGAATAGGCATGACGAACCTCCAGGTGGAAGACATTTCCAGATGGAGTTAATTGCGATAGCAAAGAGCGTGACACTTAGCACCGAACCCTGAGGTACTCCCTCCTCCTGAACAAAAGAATTAGAAAAAACCGAGCCGACCCTTACTCGGAAAAAGCGGTCCTTCATAAACTCTTGAATGAAAAGTGGTAGGCGTCCACGTATGTTCCAGGCATACAGGGAACGTAGAATCCCTGCTCGCCAGCACGTATCATAA
Organism: Tenodera sinensis; assembly: GCA_030765045.1. Lineage (NCBI taxonomy): Eukaryota > Metazoa > Arthropoda > Insecta > Mantodea > Mantidae > Tenodera > Tenodera sinensis. The sequence goes on from CM060967.1 coordinate 89,487,008, forward strand.
GCCTTCTCAAGATCGAAAAATATGCCAACGGTTTGACAGTTCTTCATAAAGCCGTCCATTATCTGTGTCGATATTGACACAAGATGGTCAACAGTTGAACGGCGTCGTCGAAAACCACACTGGATGTTAGTCAGTAGGTTACGGCTTTCTAACCACCATACCAATCGTCCATTGATCATGCGTTCCATCACCTTGCAAACGCAACTGGTGAGGGAAATAGGACGGCAGCTGGAGGGAAGATGATGGTCCTTCCCAGCCTTCAAGATGGGAATAACGGTGGCCTCCCGCCAATTTTCTGGGAGTATACTGTCAACCCAAACACGATTATAGACCTCGAGCAGGAATGCCTTACCTTCAGAAGAAAGCTGCTGTAACATTTGTACCTGAATACCGTCCGGTCCTGGTGCTGATAATCGCCAAGACTTCAGGGAATATTCTAGCTCCGCCATGGTGAAAAAGCGATTGTAATCTTCTACGTTTCTAGAACGAAACGAGAAGCCTTGAGATTCCACCTGAGTTGTAAATGGAAGGAACTCAGGGGAGTAGTTTTCCGAGCTAGACACTTGAGCGAAAGCACTGCCAAACGTATTGGGCACTTCAAATGAATCAGCAACAGCTCCTGTGGCTGTTTTTAGTCCCGCTATTGATAGTTGGGTCGTTTTAGCTGCAACACGCCTCAATCTATCCCACACAACCGAGAAAGGTGTGTGTTGGTTAAATGAAGCTACAAATTTGCTCCAAGATGACTTTTTACTATCCTTAATGACTTGTCTGGACCTGGCGCGCATTTTCTTGTATTCGATTAGGTTATCCAACGTAGGGTGACGTTGGAAAAGCCTAAGAGCACGCCTTCGAGCACGTATGGCATTCCGACATTCTTCCGTCCACCAGGGGACGGGAAATCGGCGGGGGTGTGAAGTCGACCGCGGAATTGACTGTTCAGCAGCAGAGAGAATTGTCTCCGTGAGATGCTGCGCCAAATAATTAACTGAGTAGTGCTCGTTGTACGTAAAGACAGCCAGCTGGGTGTAAAGGTTCCAGTTGGCATGGTCCAAACGCCATCTAGGCATACGTGGGGAACATGTAGGTTGCGTCAAGACACTAATAAGACATGGGAAGTGGTCACTAGAGTGCAAATCAGAGATGACATTCCATTGTAAGGAGACCGCCAACTGAGGTGAGCAAACTGCAAGATCAAGGTGTGAGAAACTATTGTGAGAGTCCGAAATAAATGTAAGCTCTCCGGTGCTGAGGAGAGCTAGGTTGTAACTGTCCAAGAAATCGGCAATGAGCGTACCCCTTGCACAAGCGCGACTGGAGCCCCAAAGTGGGTGGTGCGCATTGAAGTTTCCCACCAACAGAAACGGTGTTGGCAACTGGGAAACAAGATCTTCTAAATGAATGTGCGAGAAGTCATGGGACAGAGGCAAATATAAATTACAAATGGTGAAATGGATGTCTGGCAGAAGGATCCTTATTGCAACTGATTGGATATCAGACTGTATTGGTACAGGTTGCATATATGTCATCTCACAAGTATACTAGCGCCGCCATGTGCTGGAACACCCTCTTCTGGTGTAACATCACACCGTACTGGGGTGTACTGCCTTAGATGGAAAGCGTCATGAGGACGCAGCTTAGTCTCTTGCAAGCAGAGGTTCGTTTTCTTTGAGCAAAAGCTCAAGTTCTGGTCTTTGAGTTAGAATTCCACGTATGTTCCATTGTAGGATAATCATATTGCATTGTGAATGGGATAGGTAATTCCAACGTAATTCTTCAATTACTTTGGAGTAGGCGGTTGCCGAACTAATTTAGCCTTTTCTTTTCTCTTGGGCTGGCATTCTTGTCGGGCGCTTTTTCGCGCCTCTTTTCTACTGGGGGTCTCCCAGTGTGGGCAGATTCCAGCTCTATGTCCTCTGCCGAGGACGTCCGTGTTCCGATACTGAATTTTGGTTCGAGAGCTTCGAACCGATTTGACACGGAGACCGGCGAAGATGAAAGACGCCGGTCAGAGTCCACCCCTGAAGATTCTCCAGAAGAGGATATTCGAGATCTTCGAGGAGATGTTCGTGGACTCTTGCATCCCTTCGATGTAATGGGATTAGACATGCTATTTTCCTTGAGGAAGTCGGTCTTTGTGTAGCTCTTTTTAAACTTGATCGGTGAGGCTTCATATCTTACGGGCTTGCTAGTTTTTTGCGCTGATCTTGATGCTCTTGATGGTGATGTAACGCTGGTGTTCTTTGCACTTGCGGGTTTTGTAGACGTTGACGTTGACACAGATGTGCGAGCTGATGTTGAAGGCTTTGGAATAGAGCTACGGGCTACAGGTGTCTTTTCAGATATTGTTGCCCCAATGAAATCGCTGGTCTGCGTTGCGATCTCTCTGCTCGGTACCGGTTTAGCTACAACTGAGCTATAGGTCCCGGACCTTGGAACAGAGGGTTGGCGTATACGCAAGAGCTTCCGGGCTTCTGAGAAGGGCTCCTTCTCTTTAACCCGTATCTCTTGGATCGCTCTTTCTTCTACAAAACGGGGGCAATCTCGGGAACTGGATGGATGTTCACCTCTGCAGTTCACACATAACGGAGCTGCTGTACATGCACCACCGTGGAATTCATCTCCACATTGAGGGCATGTACCTTATCCCTTGCAAAGCTCGCTTGTATGTCCAAAGCGCTGGCACTTGAAACACCTGAGAGGGTTCGGGATGAACGGCCTAACTTCGATGGATTCATACCCTGCCTTAATCCTTTGCGGGAGATCTACCCGATCAAAGGTCAGGAACAGGGTACGAGTAGGCTTCAATTCACCGCTTTCTTTGCGATGAACCCGATACATACAGGTAACACCTTGATCTTCTAGGTTTTCCTTAATCTCTTCAACACTGAGTCCGTCTAATGCGCGGGTATTAACGACACCGCGTGACGAGTTCAACGTCTTATGAAGGTCAACACGTATTGGATAGCTGGCCAACAGGTTTGCTCTTTGTATTTTAGCTGCCTGATCTGCACAATGCGCTTCAACCAGGAGCGTGCCATTAAGGGATCTAGTGCATGACTTCACTGGACCAGCTATCTTATCCAGGCACTTCTGGATTACAAATGGACTCACCAATAAAAACTTTTTACCTTCCTCAGTTCTAGACATTACTAAGTAGCGAGGACCACAGGACTCGACTACTTCCTTTACACTTGACTTCTGGTATTTTGGTTTATTTTGAGCTTTTTGTGAACTCATGGCGCTTTAATCCTCCACCATTGCAAATGTCTCCGATGGCATGCTCACATCCTGGGCACCACCCCAGCTTAGGTGAGAGTCCTGGCCTGGACCTTGCTCACCCTAGGGTCTCGCCTCCCAACTTATAGACCGAGGGACCCAATCGCCTTCAGGAGTGCATCAGCACATGCAATGGCCCCTCCCCGGGACTGACCTTTATCAGCGGATACGCACATAGATCCTACATGATCACCAGGGGCTGGGACTTACGCGATTACCCAGTCACCCCATCCTCCTACAACACGCGCGTAGGTTATCCATCAGACTGTGTACAGGGAGGTATCAAGAGGGAGGTCAAACACTAAAGTGGACCTAAGTTCATTGGGCGTTTGGCAGGTGCCCTCTCACCTCTTGGAGGAACCCAATCGAGAGTATGGCTCGGGGCCCCGGGAACGCCAAATCCGTCTCTACCGTAGTAGGGATCCCTGGAGGAGTTTGATTTCGGAGTCCTCTTCTCCTAGATAGGTCGTCGACCAAGACTAACGAGCCTCATCTACCCGTTTGGACTGTTCTTTGCTTCCCCTCACCTCTTGCTTACCAGTAGTCAAAATGACACTTAGTAGGCCGTCTGGTTCGGGTACTGAGCCCCTCCGCCACGACAAGGTGACACTCCTTCGGAGGGGTCACGTTCAAGCTTCCCCCACCACTCACAGAAGCATGTGACTAACAACAACATGCAGTCATGGTCAAGCTTCCCCCACCACTCACACAAACATGTGACTAACAACAACATGCAGTCATGGTCAAGCTTCCCCCACCACACACAGAAACATCTAACAACAACAGTCATGGTCAAGCTTCCCCCACCACTCACAGAAACATGTGACTGACAACAACAGGCAGTCACAGTCAACCTTCCCCCACCACTCACACAAACATGTGACTAACAACAACATGCAGTCACGGTCAACCTTACCCCACAACTCACACAAACATGTGACTAACTACAGCATACAGGCATGGTCAAGCTTCCCCCACCACTCACACAAACATGTGACTAACAACAACATGCAGTCATGGTCAAGCTTACCCCACAACTCACACAAACATGTGATTAACTACAGCATGCGGTCATGGTCAAGCTTCCCCTACCACACACATAGACATGTGACTAACAACAACATGCAGTCACGGTCAACCTTACCCCACAACTCACACGAACATGTGATTAACTACAGCATGCGGTCATGGTCAAGCTTCCCCTACCACTCACATAGACATGTGACTAACAACAACATGCAGTCACGGTCAAGCTTCCCCCACCAGTGACACAAACATGTGACTAACTACAACAGGCAGTCATGGTCAAGCTTCACCCACCACTCACACAAACATATGACTAACTACAACAGGCAGTCATGGTCAAGCTTCCCCACCACTCACACAAACATGTAACCAACAACAACATGCAGTCATGGTCAAGCTTCCCCCACCACTCACACAAACATGTGATTAACTACAACAGGCAGTCATGGTCAAACTTCCCCACCACTCACACAAACATGTGACTAACAACAACATGCAGCTTCCCCCACCACTCACACAAACATGTGACTAACCACAACATGCAGTCACGGTCAACCTTCCCGCACAACTCACACAAACATGTGACTAACAACAACATGCAGTCATGGTCAAGCTTCCCCCACCACTCACAGAAACATGTGACTAACAACAACATGCAGTGACGGTCAACCTTCCCCCACCACTCACACAAACATGTGAATAACAACAACATGCAGTCACGGTCAACCTTCCCCCACCACTCACATAAACATGTGACTAACAACAACATGCAGTCACGGTCAACCTTCCCGCACAACTCACACAAACATGTGACTAACAACAACATGCAGTCATGGTCAACGTTCCCCCACCACTCACACAAACATGTGACTAACAACAACATGCAGTCATGGTCCACCTTCCCCCACCACTCACAGAAGCATGTGACTAACAACAACATGCAGTCATGGTCAACCTTCCCCCACCACTCACAGAAACATGCGACTAACAACAACATGCAGTCATGTTCAAGCTTCCCCCACCACTCACACAAACATGTGACTAATAACAACATGCAGTCATGGTCAAGCTTCCACCACCACTCACAGAAACATGTGACTAACAACAAATTGCAGTCACGGTCAAGCTTCCCCCACCATTCACACAAACATGTGACTAATAACAACATGCAGTCATGGTCAAGCTTCCCCCGCCACTCACACAAACATGTGAATAACAACAACATACAGTCATGGTCAAGCTTCCCCCACCACTCACAGAAACATGTGACTAACAACAACAGGCATTCATGGTCAAGCTTCCCCCACCACTCACAGAAACGTGTGACTAACAACAACAGGCAGTCACAGTTAAGCTTCCCCCACCACTCACACAAACTTGTGACTAACAACAACAGACAGTCACGGTCAAGCTTCCCCCACCACTCACAGAAACATGTGACTAACAATAACATGCAGTCACGGCCAAGCTTCCCCTACTACTCGCACCAACATGTGACTAACAAGTCATGGTCAAGCTTCCCCCACCACTCACACAAACATGTGAGTAACAACAGGCAGCCATGGTCAAGCTTCCCCCTACACTCACACAAACATGTGACCAACAACAACATGCAGTCATGGTCAAGCTTCCCCCACCACTCACAGAAATATGTGACTAACAACAACATGCAGTCATGGTCAAGCTTCCCCCTACAGTCACACAAACATGTGACCAACAACAACATGCAGTCATGGTCAAGCTTCCCTAACCACTCACAGAAACATGTGACTAACAACAACATGCAGTCATGGTCAAGCTTCCCCCACCACTCACAGGAACATGTGGGTAACAACAACAGTCATGGTCAAGCTTCCCCCACTACTCACAGAAACATGTGACTATCAACAACAAGCAGTCATGGTCAACCTTCCCCCACCACTCACACAAACATGTGACTAACAACAACATGCAGTCATGGTGAAGCTTCCCCCACCACTCACACAAACATGTGACTAACAACAACATGCAGTCATGGTGAAGCTTCCCCCACTACTCACACAAACATGTGACTAACTACAGCATGCAGTCATGGTCAAGCTTCCCCCACCACTCACACAAACATGTGACTAACAACAACATGCAGTCATGGTCAAGCTTCCCCCACCACTCACAGGAACATGTGGGTAACAACAACAGTCATGGTCAAGCTTCCCCCACTACTCACAGAAACATGTGACTATCAACAACAAGCAGTCATGGTCAACCTTCCCCCACCACTCACACAAACATGTGACTAACAAAAACATGCAGTCATGGTGAAGCTTCCCCCACCACTCACACAAACATGTGACTAACGACAACATGCAGTCACGGTCAACCTTCCCCCACCACTCACACAAACATGTGACTAACTACAGCATGCAGTCATGGTCAAGCTTCCCCCACCACTCACACAAACATGTGACTAACTACAGCATGCGGTCACGGTCAACCTTCCCCAACCACTCACACAAACATGTGACTAACAACAACATGCAGTCACGGTCAACCTTCGCCCACCACTCACATAAACATGTGACTAACAACAACATGCAGTCACGGTCAAGCTTCACCCACCACTCACACAAACATGTGACTAACAACAACATGCAGTCACGGCCAACCTTCCCCCACCACTCACACAAACATGTGAGTAACAACAACATGCAGTCACGGTCAACCTTCCCCCACCACTCACACAAACATGTGACTAACAACAACATGCAGTCACGGTCAACCTTCCCCAACCACTCACACAAACATGTGACTAACAACAACATGCAGTCACGGTCAACCTTCCCCCACCGCTCACACAAACATGTGACTAACAACAACATGCAGTCACGGTCAACCTTCCCCCACCACTCACACAAACATGTGACTAACTACAGCATGCGGTCACGGTCAACCTTCCCCAACCACTCACACAAACATGTGACTAACAACAACATGCAGTCACGGTCAACCTTCCCGCACAACTCACACAAACATGTGACTAACAACAACATGCAGTCACGGTCAACCTTCCCCCACCACTCACACACACATGTGACTAACAACAACATGCAGTCATGGTGAAGCTTCCCCCACCACTCACAGAAACATGTCACTAACAACAACATGCAGTCACGGTCAAGCTTCCCCCAACACTCACACATGTGACTAACAACAACATGCAGTCATGGTCAAGCTTCCCCCACCACTCACACATGTGACTAACAACAACATGCAGTCATGGTCAAGCTTCCCCCACCACTCACATAAACATGTGACTAGCCTCAACATACAGTCACGGTCAAGCTTCCCCCAACACTCACACAGGTGACTAACAACAACATGCAATCATGGTCAAGCTTCCCCCACCACTCACAGAAACATGTGACTAACAACAACAGGCATTCATGGTCAAGCTTCCCCCACCACTCACACAAACATGTGACTAACAACAACATGCAGTCATGGTCAAGCTTCCCCCACCACTCACACAAACATGTGAATAACAACAACATGCAGTCATGGTCAAGCTTCCCCCACCACTCACACAAACATGTGACTAACAACAACAGGCATTCATGGTCAAGCCTCCCCCACCACTCACACAAACATGTGAATAACAACAACATGCAGTCATGGTCAAGCTTCCCCCACCACTCACACAAACATGTGACTAACAACAGGCAGTCACAGTTAAGCTTCCCCCACCACTCACACAAACATGTGACTAAGAACAACAGACCTTCACGGTCAAGCTTTCCCCACCACTCACACAAACATGTGACTAACAACAACATGCAGTCACGGTCAAGCTTCCCCCACCACTCACAGAAACATGTGACTAACAACAGTCATGGTCAAGCTTCCCCCACCACTCACATAAACATGTGACTAACAATATGCAGTCACGGTCAAGCTTCCCCCACCACTCACAGAAAGCAAAGCAGTCCAATTAAAAGGAAGCTACACCCACTTGTGAAGGTGCAAGTTCATGTCTATTCTTCTCAGGTTTTTATAAGGCTAACTGTGACAGAAATGAGAAAGAGGAACAAAGTGTATAATAAATGTAAATGACTCACTTCTTTTAAAGCAGTACAGGTGATTAATGAACCAAATGCTGGAATTGTCGCTGTTCGCACGGATCTGAACATACAGTCAAGGAAACATTAACAACCTTGTGGTGGACCACCATTACTGCATAATCTGATACATATAATGATTAGCTGTAACCATGTTTCAATATCAACAATGTTAATGTACATTTCTACAAAGGGTTCCTGAATAACAACATCATGTGATGCAGACATAGCACAACAAAGTAGATTAGTACTGTCAATGTCAACTTAAGCACAACTTTATTTACATATGATGTTAGATAAAAAATAACAATCATATTTTCACAGGTAGTGTTGCTAGAGAAGAGAAACATTAATGCCTAAACATTATAAGAGGTGCAGATAATGATGTCAATTGGTTACATATATGTAGTAAAATAGATAATTAGCAGGTGTTTTATTGGTAGATGGTATAATAGATACACAATGTCACCCATGCTCTCTTGCAGTGGGGATTGATACCGCATAATACTAATTAAGGCTTCATGGGTGATCAGCCGTGAAGCCCTAATTAATAACGTGCGCCGCGAAATTTTTAAACCTACTGCAAAATACCTTGAAGTAATTATTTTCTGATAAGTGATACCAATGCACATGCTGTGAATTATGTGATGCACACTTGGGTAATTAGTTACTTTGTAACAGTCAGTGCGTAATCAGGAATTGTTTGTCTTCATTACTTTAGTAACTTTTAGCTTATTTTCTACTTGTCTCTAATATACATATAGCACTCATTTAAGAATAAACATACTTACAGTAAGTGGAGCAAAAGGGATCTTAAATGTCAAAAACATAAGTGAAGGTTCAATCACATGCTCCACTGTTCTAAGCACTTCATTTTCCATCACAAGTTTTATATTCCTGTCATTGCTTAGCGAGATGTCCTATGTAAAATTCAACATTAATTAAACTCAGGGGTATCCGTCTAGGGGATATGTGAATAGCGACCACAAGGTACCCAAGCTGAGCAGAACATTACTTCCACTTACTGGTGTTTTGCTCCTCACTGTAACTTTTCTATCTTACCTTACCTTGGTAAACTTTTGTTCTCTTCCGACCTCGATGCTATTAGGGTTCCTGAGGGCTATGGAGTCTTTATTTTTCCAACCTCTCCATTTCTCTAAAATCCTCTATAAAACCTTAACCCATAACATGCTGACCTGTCATGGCATGTATACGTCCTCTGATTGGTAATCAGAGGATATGGTCGGTGAATTTATTTTGATAATTCTCCCGTTCAGGTCAGTGAGACCCGTAAACCAACGACAGGTGTGGTTCTCCAGACATTCTGGGGGTTGTGAGAGAGCGATGTGACCGCCAAAACATAAAAATATGGTGCTCTCTAAAAAGCGGTTACATTTATTGCTAAGTCTCTTCAATATTTATGCAATATACTCGAGGGGTAAAATGTTCCGGAGTTAAAATAGTCCCCCATTCGGATCTCCGGGCGGGGACTACTTCTCGAGAACCAACACATTATATTAATATAAGATCTAACATCAGACTTCTACAATGGAATGCGGGTGGTCTCACACAAACAAAAAGAGTAGAACTGAATGAAATTGTACTTGACTATAATATCGATATATTTTTCATACAGGAAGCAAATCTAACAAATGACCAACTTAAATACTTCTATTTTACTGAATTTCTACTACACCTACTACCCAAAAATAGACAGATAAGCAGTGGAATATTAGTTGGAGTCAAAAAGGATATTAAATCCTCCTTTGAAATTGTTAAAGAAATGGATAACACAGATAAAAGTGAATTAATAAAGCTAAATTGTTGGGATAACAAAACACATCTAGATTTAAACAGTATTTACAATCCCCCCAGGAATGAACCAGATCTCTCTCTTATTGTCCAATTAAATAAAGCAATCATAATTGGGAATTTCAATGCTCATTCCAAAAGATGGGGTTATGAAAAAGTGGGTTCTACAAGGAAGATAGTGGAAGAATTTTTGAATACCACAACTTTTGAACTGATTTATAGTAAAGAAGATCCCACAACCTTCATACATTACTCTGGAGCAGGCAGTAACCCAGACCTCTTGTTAGCTACAACACATAGTGTTTCAAAAATTAAAAATCAAGTTATAGAAGATCCAAGTTCTGGTCACAGAGCAGTAATTGCTGATATAAAATTGGATAATACAAATAACAGTCAATGTCACACGAATCAGTATTGGAACTTCAAAAAAGCAGATTGGATCAAATATAAAACTGAAATGGAACATAAATTTAAAGAACAAACAAACTCACAGCTGTATGACCAACCAGATCATTTGGACAAAAATTTCTGTAAAGTCATCCTAGAAACCACAAAAAAACATATTCCCGGGGAAGAATTAAAAATGTCAAACCCTTTTGGAACCCCCAGTTAGAAGAACTGAAAAACCAAGGGATATAGCTAGAAATACAGCTGAACAAACAAAAAACATATCGGATACACAAATATGGCAGAAAAAATGTGCCTCACTAAAAAAAGAAATTAATACTGCTAAAAAGAATTACTTTAATAATTTCTTAGAAAAAAATAGATTATAGGACAGATGGTAACAAAGCTCATAAGTTCATAATAAATATCAAGCATAGGAAAGAAAACAGCAGCACACCTATCATACACAACAATAAATTATTAACAAATGATGCAGCCATAGCCAAAACATTCAATAAATATTATGCTAATTCACATAAAGTAACAAGAAATAATAAAAAGGAACGTAAAGAATTTAAGAAAGATTTGAAACAAAAAAGAGAATGTGATCCTGACACTCAGTGCAGTATCTTTTTTCAAAATTTCAATATGCAAGAACTGAACATTGCAATAAATAATCTAAAAAACAAAAAGTCTCCTGGACCTGATCAGATACATCCAGAGTTCATAAAAAACCTTGGAAAAACAGCAAAACAACAACTACTAAAACTCTACAATCTATCCTGGAAAACCACTGTCCCTGCTGAATGGCGAAAGGCAATAATTGTCCCACTCTTGAAGAAAGACAAAACATCGTCAGAAATAAAAAATTATAGACCAATAGCTCTTACTAGCATAATAGCAAAAGTGATGGAAAGAATGGTGTCAAACAGGTTAAGTTAGTTTCTATAATCCAAAAATTTAATTTCCCCATGTCAAGCTGGATTTAGAGAGTTCCACTCTACAAATGAACAAGTCTTACTTCTGAGTCAAGAAATCAGAGACTCCTTCAATAGAAAAGAAGATAATTTATCAGTTTTTATTCATTTCCAAAGTGCATATGATTCTATATGCAGAACAAAACTACTAAAGAAAGTAAAAAAAAAATAGGGATACAAGGTCGAATGTTTTCATGGCTATGTCATTTCCTAACACAACGCTTTATTGCAACCAGATATGGAAGAAACATATCTAAATACAAACAAGTACACCGTGGTTTACCACAAGGCGCAGTACTCAGCACAACACTTTTTAATATACTTATTAACGATCTGCCACAACAAATACAAGAATCAGGTATGAAGTGTGCACTATTTGCTGATAACTTGGTAATGTGGACTTCAAAACCAAAAAGCAAAAGTACAGAACTAGGAAACACCATGCAACAATCCTTAACCAAATTATAAAGGTGGACCACAGAAAATTTAATGACTGTTAATACAACGAAATCAAACTACCAAATCTTTTCAGTAAGAAAAAAGCCACTAAAAATAAAACAAAATTTTGAGGGTCAACAATTACCAGAAACAAAGGAAGCAAAGTATTTAGGAGTTACATTTGATACTAAAATTACATGGACCAAACAAAATAGAAAATGTAATACAAAGAGCAGAGAGGCGCCTTTCACTATTAAAACGTCTAAAAGGAATGAAGTGGGGATGTTCCAGAGCAACTCTTAACACAACATACAATGTGTATATAAAGCCATTAATTACTTACTGCAGCAAAATTCTTGTAACAGCAAACACAAAAAAGATTGAAATCTTTCAAAACCAAAGTCTGAGATTAATTATACAGGTGCTATCAAAACCACACCAATAGCAGCAATGGAAATACTAACCAACCAATGCCCCATTGAATATGAAATAGAAAAAGCGGCTCTTATTCAACACGAAAAGTTGATCAGACTCCCATTCAATACATGGCACAATAGAAATTTTGCACATACACTAAAGACTCAGAAGAGCTTTCTTTCCAAAATTCAAAAATCAAGAAGAATGTATACCTTCCTAATTCAAAGGAAAACTTCATATCTAAAGTCAATCCGACACAAACATTAGACATCGCATATTATTTACACCTGACAGAAGAAGTTAAGAAAAGTGATACTCCAACTAGTGTTCTAAAATTATTGGCATTAGAGACAATCCATACTAGATTTCCAGAACACGAATGCCTCCATATTTATACTGATGGATCATTAATATCAAACCAAGATGGAGCAGGTGCTGGAGTCACGTGTCACCTCTTTTCCTATTACAAATCTTTAAGTTATGGAACTACAAACTTTGATGGAGAAATTGATACAATTCGAATGGCCCTACAAAATCTTTTGTACAGAATTTCACATTTGCAGCAAGCAGTTATTCTCTCAGATTCCAGGGCAGCAATTATAGCAATTACTTCCAAGTTGTCACCAAAAAACCAAACAATTATAGAATGTTGGAAAATCCTTACCCATCTAACAGCACTTCAAAAACACCTAGTCTTCCAATGGATACCAGCTCACTGTGGACTGAGTGGTAATGAGAAAGCTGATTTTCTTGCAAAAAAGGGTACCGGCAATGTGCAGATATCAATAGTTAATCTACCATTTTATGCAGCTAAAAGATTAGTCAACTCTGAATTCAAAAAAATGACTGAAAAATACTACTATGAAAAATAAAAAAATAAAAGATGGGAACTACCAAACAATCAAACAGTAATTCCTGAGTATCCTCGAAAAACAGCAGTTGCAACCTTCAGGTTGATTACAGGACATGATTGTCTGGCAAAACATTTAAACAGAATTGGGATATATTCTTCACCACTCTGTCCTCTATGCGATCTGCAAGAGGAAATGGATCGAGACCACCTTCAAATATGTCCGGCCACTTCTAATGCCCCATCCATCAGTGAAAAATATTGGAGAGCAAGAGGATTAATGACTTCATTGTCAGAAATCCAGCATTAGCTAACAACAACATATCTGACAGTGAATGAATAAAATAGGTGAAGTGATGCTCAAGTGAGTATAGAGCTTAGATTTATCCATATTGGTACTCTGAGGGAATATGAGAACACCCTGGAAATAAAATTATACAAGTAATCCATACCCAATGAACTCCAGAACAGTTGAATGTCAGGCAGATATGCTACTCTTACATCACAATGTTGGGCCAAGCACTTAATGCTTCTTTTAAAATAATTTCTAGACAAATATTTATAGATAACAGCATCATATGAATAGCAGAATCACTTTTTATATAAACAGTACAACATACGCATTATATATGGAAGTTTGTAATGGGTAGAGAAATTCAGGTGAATGTATCACATATTTTTGATTATTTTTAAGTAACACTTTTTGTTTCAAAGCATTACTTTATTTACATTAATTTCTTTATTAGTTACTACACAGATGGTATAGTTGAGGTGTTGCAGAAAATAAGTGAAACTCTTCATCACTCTCCTGTAGACTCTGTCATTGTGAATCATTTACAGTGCAGTGGAATTTGACCAATGAATGAGCTCTAGTCATAAACATTACACAAGTGTGACCTTGTGAATCAATTTGTGTCTTTTCAAACTTGACAAGTGCGTAAAATTCCTTTTAAAAATGTTACACTTATGTGGCTTTATGCCTTCGTGAATCAAGTTGTGTTTGTTCAAATACGATAAGTGTGAAAATGCCTTGTTACAAGTGTTACACTTTGTGACTTTATACCTTCATGAATAAATTTGTGTTCTCTTAATTTGGATGACTCAATAAAAGCCTTGTTACAAATGTTACACTGATTTTACTTTACGCCCTCATGAATCAATTTATGCCTTTTCAAATCAGATGATTTAGTATAAGCCTTGTCACAAATATTACACTTATGTGGCTTTCTACTTTCATAAATCAATTTGTGTTTTTTCAAATATGATGAGTGTGTAAATGCCTTGTTACAAATGCTACATATATGTGGCTTTATGCCATCATGAATCATTTTGTGTGATCTCAAACTTGACAAATGAGTAAAAATCTTGTTACAAAAGTTACATGTGTATGGCTTTATACCCTTAGGAATAAATTAGTGTGTTTCAAATTTCTAAGCCCAGTAAAAGTCTTGTTGCAAAGGTTACACTTGTACCTTCTTTTTGCATCAATCCATTTTTGAGTTTCCAGAGATGACAAGTGATCAAAATCCTTGTCCCGAACATCACACTTATTTGCTTCTTTACTATCAAGAACTAAACTGTTTTTTCTAAATGGGATGAATATTTAAAGCACTTCTCTGAAACTTCACATTGATAGGAATTTCTCTACTTATGACTCAAGGTTGACTTCCAGTTCTCATTGATATTTTCTTTATTTATGTTGCTCTACTGAAGCAACTTACTTTGATTTGAAGAGGAAACCATTCTCAAAATGTTCCTATCATTAGATGTTTCTGAGCAAGCACTTGTTTCCGTTGAAGATTCATCAATTACTACACTTTCCTGTCTTTAACATTTTCTGCCACTTTCACATTCAGGATTATCTTTGTTCATATTGAAAGTTATGTTATTTCCTGAGTCATCACTGGAGAATAAGCCTGATGTATAACTGGAAACATCTTGTTTGTATACACTGAAATATAAAAACTATACTACCAGTAATATTACTAGAACACATGCATGAAGAAATAATAACAGTTCACAGGAGTACTCTGCAATATAAATGTACCTATAACAACTTAGTGGAAAAAATAAGGTCTAAAAATTATGATAATATTAAAAGGACTAAACTTAAAGAGTAATGTGTTAATTAAAGTGAAACAAAATGATCACATCCCAGAGGCTGTAGTGTGAATATAAAATGAGAAGGGAGGAGAAATAATCCAGGAATCTATAGGGCGATGAGACTGCTATATAGACTAAGTAAATCAATGCAGGAATACTGGGCAATAATGAACACGGTAAGAACAGAAGGTATTAGAATTCCTAGAAAGCTTCACAAAGGGGAAGCATTATGTAGATACAATATTCATAAAAGAACAATTGATAAATATTTGGTGGAAAAAGAGATGGGCATATACATTCTCTACAGAATGAAATGCCATTCAACGTAATGAGCAGGTATATTGGCCTGGAAATTAAAGAAACAAGGAGTAAGTGAGAGGTTGATAATGAAAGACTAACATTTATAAAGGCATACATTTCGGAATAGCACATCAATAAAACGAACTAGAGAGTGTATTCAATTGCGGGAAACAAAAATGGAACAGAAAGATTAGATCAATGTTAAACGAACATTAAAGAACATGCATCAAGAAATTAAGGAACAGTTACCCATGAAACATTAACAAGGAGTTTTACAATGTGTCTGGATATACTTACATATACAACTTGATCAAATAACCGTGTTATACTCATTATGTTTAATGATCAGTTCCATATCCAACAGGAACAGGGAACATGATAATGTGTCTGGTGATAGTTACTGATACAACCTGATCAAATAACTGTGTTATGCTCCCTATGTTCAGTGAACAGTTCCATATCTAACACTAACAGGGAATATAACAATGTGTCTGGTGACAGTTACTGATACAACCTGATCAAATAACTGTGTTACACTCACTATGTTCAGTGAACAGTTCCATATCTAACACTAACAGGGAATATAACAATGTGTCTGGTGACAGTTACTGATACAGCCTGATCAAGTAACTGTGTTATATTCATTATGTTCAGTTAACGGTTCCATATCTAACACTAACAGGGAATATTATAATATGTGTAGAGATCGTTACTTATAAAACTTAATGAAGGAATTCCGCTGTGATAGTTAAATATGAATAACATTTCTAGACATAACACTAAAAGGGAATATGACGAAAATTTAATAGAAATAGGTAGTCTCTTGTACAAAGAAGCAACCAGATGACTTACCTTGGAGGTTCTATGGAATAAAGGTCTTCATGTGTTTCATCCTGTAACATAATAATTTGCTTGTAAAACACATGATCTGCTTTAGCTTTATGAGCCTTATCTTCAAAAAGAGGAGCAGGAACAAAATGAGCACTGTTTGTATAATCTACAGGAAATAAATTACTTTAAATAAAAAAGTCAATCAAGAGAAATAACACTCTTCTGTTAAAAGACAAAGTTTTGTTGAACAGAGAAAGACATACACATCTGGAGATTTCTAAAGATTGTTTTTTCATAAATAGCTAAACAAGTATTACATTTATTGCCCTTAAGTAGAATTATAAGAAACTGATGTGTTCATAATTTGTAAGTTATAAATTTTCTTACAAATTCTAACTTATCTTCATTGTATGACATTGCTGTAACTTCTGTGTGAAAGCATCACAAATTGTATCATTGGAGATATCACACTGCTAAAGAGGCAGGGAGAGTAACTTTGAGAGAGGCTAGTTGTAAAACCTTAGGGTAGCAAACTGAGTTTTAACTGAAATAGCGATAATTTTTAAAGTGAGGTCACACTAATTGTAAAAGTAAGAAAACTAAATGTAACTGACAGGGAATATATGTACTTAAAATTGGTGTCAGATGGGGGATGAAAAGTGTAACATGAAGACAAGATGAAAAACAATGAAGAAAATGTTAGCCAAGATGGCAGGAATAGAGACAACAATGGAATTCAGAATGACAAATATGAACAACGAGATAAGGATATAGCTGTTGGCAATGATTGATGGGCAAATAGTCGGCAAGAAGGGAATTGTGAAAAACACTTTGCCAAAATGTTAATATTCCAGAGGATGTCAGGGAATGTGTTAGCACCCTGGAAGATAGAGCTGACAGCAGCACAACAGAAGTAAATGCCAGGGTGAAACAAATCCTCGGTCAAAACCCTAAGAACTTATAGGCTGAAATGTCATGACAGGACACAACACAACAACTGCACACATTAAGCCACCCAAGCACAAGGACACATGGACACTTGAAGCCTTCCACAGACAGTTTCTAGCTGTCGGTGCCGGCAACTGATGGTCCACAGAAGAAGCTGCATGACAGGTAGCCAACTTCCAGGAACGAGCGACAGAAATGCTGAATGCGATTCTAGCATTGACATCATTCTGAAACATATAGGGCTCTAGAAAACTGGTTTAGAAACCACCATCTGCCTGAAGCTCATCACAAGTCAGGGCTGCAACACCCAAAGGAGAAGCTCCAGGAGTTTTCCCTGAATAATGAGCAACTAGTGAATAAGGCTCTGGAGAACCTCCCGGCCAGATGTTATCTACTCCGTCAATATGATGTGTGACGCTAAGATACACCGGTGCCTAATACTCGGCATATATCAGACCAACAATGTGCCGACGATCATGCTTATCATGGAGGTGGTTAAGGTAATGACTGTTCTCGTCTGAAGGTCCAGAGTATTTCAATTCCGTGGGACCCGAAACAGCCCCAGGACATCGACGATCTTCCAGATATGTGTAATGGGAGTGTTGTTGGCCAGGGTGACTGATGAAGGACTGTCGTCATCTGGCCAAGAAACTAATGGAAAACGAATAAATACAGACATGAAGAGAGACATGTCAAAGCTCTCATCATCAACCCTTAGAGTGATGCACAATTTGTGCAGGACAGTGGAGAATAACAACACCACGGACAGATGTTTACACTGGAGGTGTTAACAGATATTATAGGGAGCACGAAATAAGAAGGCACATGAGTAGCTCCAATCCCTAATCAGCTATGGAGCGCTGTTGCCAGATCATATCGCTATGCAAAATAAAGAGAGGGGAGATAAGCACGTGAGCGTTACCGGTATATAGCAGCGAGGACGGTGAAGGATTACAAGGTGCACAATTAAAACCTGTCAGAACAATTTCTGTCTCTTTAAAATTAGACAGTAGGTTCTCTAATCCTATAATTTGCTTCAAATATGAATTCCTCATCTAAGCAGATAATTTTCATTTGCAATCTAATGTTTCAATGGAGTTCACTTCCTTCAAGTTGAAAATTGGGCCTAGGTGATAAAAATGTAATATGTTGAGTTTTTAGTGTTTTTATTATATCCAATTCTCCAGGAACGTTTTCGTGTAAATATTTTTGTTATCGTAGTGAAAATGAGAGAGTTACATGACGGTTTGAATACCGTATTTTATCCTGTGATTGCCCCCCTTTTTTTTTCAAAACATTTGCTTGAAGACACTGGGGAGGGAATTATGCGAGTGGTGCTTCTAGGAATTCAGAAAGGAAGGGAAACCATGTAGTATTATGTAAAAGTTACATAGGTATACAGTAATTTGTGAATGAACTGGATACATACCACGGTTTCATTGGGCCTACAATGTACTGTTAAAATTGTTTCTTTTCTCTGACTGTTCTGCGGTCTCACTGTCGTCACTAGCATCACTACTCTCATTCATATCTGATTCAGGTAACACATCTTCATTTTCACTATTCCACAACATGTCGTCAGAACCATTAATGGCACAAGAAATACAGTTTCTTTTAAACTCTTCTTAACAATGTGACGACTTGTAACAAACTGACTTAGAAACACATCTGCAATTTCACATTTCAATTTTACGATACGTTGTGACAATGGCAATACGAGTATTTTTGTGGCCAGCACTGCGTTCATTGTTGTCCGTGACAGGCACCGATACGTCGATTGTTGTCCATTATCAAGTCATTTGACGGCCGCTCCAGTATGAACGAACCAGGAGAGGGAATTTTGCAATGTTTAATAGGTAAATAATTTTTAGTGATGAAAAATCATAGGGGAGGGAAATATGCGAGGGGGGCTTTGTGCGATAAAATACGGTAAATCTAAACGGAGGTCGTAGTTGTGCAATCTGAGGCATTTTCCGATAAGTATTTCTCATATTTTTCTCAATTTTTCTAAGTGTCTATACAGAGTTTCTGCACATATGTTAATCAATTTCTATATTAGGTATTCCAAGTGAAAATCTACATAATTTAGCAACAAATGCCTAAACACAATTTCAAGCCACATTTTACGAGTAATAATCCAATGTGGCCTTCTCGGTTGTGTATTTTAGACATTTCAGCACTTAAAATGTTCCTTACAATGCAATTTGTAAGTTAACAGAGTGAAGCTCCGGAAATAGTTTCCCCAACCAGAATTTGTAATGCGGTTATTTAATATAAGGCAAGTATGTTAGGCTAACATGCTCATTAAAGTATATATTATATTACCTATAGCAAAAGCAGAAACTCGTCATTGAACAAAATATTTTTTAAACCAGCTGTGTGAAGACTATTTTTAGCAAACTTATTTTGTAGCTCAGTAAGAAACATAAATACGCAGTGTTGATTAAAAATTGTGAATATTGTATCGCAAAAAGAATTTTCCATAAAATAGCTTACATTTTTTGTTTAAAACACGTAATCCAGCAATAACTTAACTTATATGCAGCAAGCTTTTAAGCCCACTTCTTTATACAGATTCAGCAGTACATCTTTCTGAAAGTCGTGCAGATCCAAAACCCGTTTTCCTGTCTTACGGTGTTTTCCGTGGGATTTAAACAAGGGCTGCCCGGATTTAGAAGAGGTTATTTTACCTTGTCACACTATACGTGACACTGAATCTTCACTTACATTGCAAGCTTTAGCCGTTAGCACCCGGCTCTGTTTAAACACTATGTTCGGACGCACTTCTTCTGAGGACAATTCTTTTGAAATAGTGTAAATACTGAAAATAATAGCCCGCGCTTCTGAATGCAATACTTTCCCTTTCGATTTACTAATCTGTATGCTGCTTGTACCAGGTTTTGATAATGCCATATTTCTTAGCAACAAAACGAGTTACAGTCATTATAAGACACAGGTAACACTGTACATATACGTCAGACTTGGAACACACATAAGAATAAACTAAATTCTTTTTCCTTTCTTGCAGACATCTCACTCCTTGAGAACAAAGATATTTGAGACGATAAATAAACAATCATGATGCAAGGGGAGTGTCGTTTGCTATCGCTGAAGCAGTGTTTCTTCAATCACTCATATCTTGGGCTACAGGCCACCTAAAATATTGTTTCTTGTACAGTCAGCTTCAACATTCCTAGCTCTTTGCAATGGAATTCTTTGTAATAATGAGACGTTGCTGGATTTGATGAGCGCAAAGAGAAAAGTGAAAAGCAAATATTACGCTAGACACCGCGTTACCAAACTGGGCAACGTCGCCTCTCTAGAATAGGCTACTTGCTGTCACACACCTTCATCTAGCTCCGCCTCATGTGCCTTCTTATTCCGCACGGCCTTTAGTAGACACGGGTGCAGCCGTGATCGCAGTGTGACCTGAGCTGATGGACAGCTTCCATCAAGGTGACCAGGTAGGCCCTACAAGAGTGCTTGCATTGGAAAACACGTTGCACATCGACAAGGCCTTATTGGGTTTAAACCTGGAGCAGAGTGTTATAAGCCTTTGAGTGTGTCAGGAGGGCACGAAGGAGATGGTTCTGTTGTTGGACGCCCTTAAGGATCAGGCCACAATTGACTTCGGCAGTAGGGTCCAGTGAGTTGGAGGCAGAGAGAGTAACTTTCAGAATTTAGAGAGGCTAGTTGTAAAAGTTTGAGTAGCAAAACAAGTTTTTAGTGTAATAGTGATAATTTGTGTAAATGAGGTTATACTAACTGTAGAAGTGAAGAAAATAAACTAACTGAAAGGGAATACAGGATTAGATTACATTTAGTGTCTTTATTACTACGTAAGTAAATAAATATCTGAATTAAATATAATTATTTTGAGCACCTGTATTTCAAAAGAAAATTCAAGGATTTCAAGCTAAAAATTCAACTCAATTGAGTGGTGAATGAAATTATGTGAATCTTCTGCAATAATTACCTTTCATATTTATCTTCTGCAATAATTACCTTTCATATTTACTAAGTATATTAGAGTCTTGCTTATTTGAGGTAATAAGTTGGTGAGATTACCTCGGATTTGGGAAATACATCGAGCTTTATAGGACTAATCACAAAAGATGACCTAGAATCATTAACTAAATACTTGTGGCAAAAGAACTTTAAATGCTTATCTGAAAACAAACTACAGCACCTGCACATAACATCATAAACCCTCTGGTATAATGGTTCAGACATTTATAAGTGAATTTGAATGATCTCATTCTGTTCCATGAATCAAAGTGTTACAATGATAGGTATTATTATTGTATCTGCATAAGAATAACTGTAGAACGTTATAGTTGAACTGAACTGCTGTACGTAAAGAAAGAGATGACAAGCTAAGCAGGAAAAGTTGCGTGTATATACCTTTGTCTCTCTAACAATCCTCACACACTATCGCCAAGAGGCACAAAAGTATGTAATAAACATGTCAGGTGTACACTAATGGATTTGGGAGATTCTACTGTTCTTCAGAAGGTGAGTGAAATGAAAAAAGGATGGTTTAAGGCTTAAAAATAAACTAAAACTAACATTTGGTAGGTAACTCATATCATTTTAAAACTATAGAACTGCCACAGGAAATGTCAAGATTCTATATAGAACGATCTCATACATTTACATTCAAAATATTGAAATAATAGTTTTTGGACAGTTTAAGGTAAACACACTTAATAATAGTAAAATGAAGACTAACCTCACCTCCATGCCACACACATTTAATTTGGAATATGTGATTCACTTTCTGACCACAATTCATATGAACACTATAGCAGCTATAGATCATATTTTCTACACCATAATTTAACTCCTATCGTAAATGGCACGTCAAATCACAATGATAAGCTATTGTAGGTAAGAAATGGACTGATAGTAAGAAAAGCAAATTATAACAAGAACAAGTAGTGGTGAGAATATAAATAAATTTAAATTGCTGTTGAAAAATGAAAAGTACACATGTCTGTGTCCACACTAAGGAATACAACCTATTTGATGCTACCTAAAACTTAATGATGTGATCATTTGAAGTTATTTTCCCTAACGAAAAAATAAAGCCATCACAAGTAATGAAGGTTAAACCTGGGATTACTTAAGCATGAGGAAGTTCTATACAAATAAAGGAAATTTGTTCTTCGTATGGCACAATTTATGGTCCAAATATAACAATACACTAATGCATGTTGTAAAATACTTAAAAGAGTAATCAATGAAGCAAAACGGTGTTACTCACTAGCTATTGATAAATATAATAAAATTAAAACAGTGTGGAATATAATAAAAACTGTAACACAATGAAGTAATCTAAACTATAATAATGCTCACGTAACTATTGCAACCGAAGAACTCCTTATTACACTGTATTGTACTGAAGCAACCCAACATTATAAAATAGCTTAATAGCATATATTTTTATATTACACTAGCAAGGATATCAGAACAAAATATGCAATTTCAGAGGTAGAACTGGAACTTAAAAATTCAATGCCACAGCTGGGACTTGAACCACAGACCTTCCGCTTACCAGGCGGCTGCTCTAACCATTGAGCTACTGTGACAATCTGCCAGAATGTCATTGAATTCTCAAACCAGTTCGTATTTCTCCTGGTAAATCACAAAGGCAGTCTCACATCAGAGACAATTGCCCCAATGGTGACTTACTATTGTAAGTACTTTATGTCCCAGGATCAAATAACCTTCAGATGTTAATTATTATTTATTTATGCCAACAAACTTACTGTTGGTGTTTTTAAACACACAAGCCGTGTGTGGGCAATGTTTGAGAGGTAATTTTATTCATGGACTGTATGGGCAGTTGCCGAATCTTGTTGGAACCATCCATGTGATTTCTCTTCTGTCAGTTCACGAAAAAATGGGATCAAAATGTCATTTCGGTACCTCTCTTTACGTACAGTCTGGTCGTAAAATATTGGACCAATTATGCATGTAGCGCTAACAGCACACCAAACTCCAACTCTCCGATCATAATGAGGGATTTCTTGAACGCGATGTGGATTTTGAGATGCCCAATACCGACTGTTATGAGTGTTCACACGACCATTTAGATGAAACCACGCCTCATCTGAAAAGAACAGAAGCTGTGGATCGATTAAACCATCGTTCACGACATTTCCAGCATTTTCTATAAGGTAAGATTTTTAAGATGTTTTATGTGCGGCTTGTTAGTAGCGGAAAAGAGAACTTCTAGATCGACTGCAGGTGCTTTGAAGAGCCCTCCTATCTTGTTTAAGCGCGAAAAAGGGAATCCGAGAGATCTTGTCCAGCGAGCGTAGTACGCAGGCCGCCACTCACGCTATCAGACGCACGGCGATAGCAGCTTCAGTTCCCGCCAGCCAGAACCCACCTGTGCAGGCACACTATCTGGGTAGAAGTACTGTATTCCCACGACAAGAAGGCCAGAGGGGAATGAAGGGTAGAGGGGGCTTGAACTGTGTATCTACTCCGGTAGCAGATCTGTTTACTAGGAAATGAGTGTATGAGAGTGCATATTTCTAGCGATAGGTGAGTTATGTGACAACATTGTGTATTTTAAACGAGCCTAGCATCCTTGTCATACTCGGAAACTAGGCATAAACACCATGCGGGAAGCACAAAAGGATTACGCTACACATTCCTAAGACTTGTCTTCTTGTCTTGAGCACACAGTACAAGTCTGTAGCCAACAGTCACCTGACTGGAATCTGCCTTAGGGCAGGACCTCTGTGCTTCGGGCTTTTTAGCGCTAACTAACTGCTCTTTCTCTACTACTTATCTATTTTCCTCTTTTCTATATAGTTTTAAGCTCCCCGTTAGGTACCCTATAGGCTTTTATTTCTTCTTCTCTTCCGAAACTCTTCCAAGGTTAAGTTAGGGCTTGTATCGGACATATATTTATTTGCTGTTTTTCACTTATATAACATCCATCTCTCCTTTCAGTTATGATCAAGTCCAAAAAGTCAGTGAAGCGCTCTCCTGGCAAGATGCGCACGACCCGTGGAAGGGTCACTAAGCGACAATTGGATGTAGGTGGCCCCTCTGCCCCTGAATCTCCCCCAACCAACTTCATCCCTCCTTCGCACCCCGTGACACCATCCGCGAGCCCCCGAGTCGCAGCCCAGGCAGCAAACGGCCCTGCCGCGACGCCTGAGCTCGGCCGGGCTCTCATTCCGAATCCGTCTGCACTCAATACCCCCCTCCCTGGGTCCCGCTCCTTTTCCGCCGCGTCAGTCCCATCTCTGCCATCTACCCCGCCTCCTCTCGTTTCCCCTCCTGGATCTAACCACTCCACCCCTCCACCTCAGTCAAACCAACAACCTACTCCCTTGGCCCCTTCCGTGAGCCCCGTAGCCGGCCCCTCCTCCAGACCAGACCCAGCTATGGTTCCTGCCCCTACTGCCGCCCCCCAAGCACCCAGGATGCAAGCGCCAATTTATGTCAATAAGCACCATGTCACCCTGTTTCAGACCCTGCTAGAATTTGACTCCCTTCATGCCAATGAGGGCTACACAGTGACCAGGGCCCCGCTTTCGCAGGATATCCTGGTGCGCATGTCGTCCCCCGTGGAGTATGCACACATGTGTGACTTTCTGCGGCAGAAGGGGATTAGCTTCCAACTGACGAGGCAGGACGAGCAGCCGTGTTAAAGCACGTTTACTACGATGGGGCGGAGGAGGCCATTAAGGCTGAGTTGCGTGGCGCGCACTTTTCAGTGCTGCGAGTGTAGCAACTTAGGCGTTACGACCAGGCCCGAACACCTCTTCCCTTCTATCTGGTGGACCTGGCGACGGCGGACGACCTGGACCGTCTAAGGCAGGTTGAATGTGTGCTCCACTTTCGAGTGAAGGTGGAGTTATACAGGCGACCGGTCATACCAGTCCAGTGTAGCAAGTGACAGCAACTCAGGCACACGGAGGCGAGGTGCTCGGCCGCGGTTAGGGTTTGCTCTAAGTGCATCGGCGACCACGACTCTCGTGGCTGTGAGGTTCTGCCCCATAACGTGCGCGTTATGCCTGCGCCAGGGTCACGGGGCCAGGTACCGGGCTTGTCCTGAGTACCAGCGCCATGTGGCGGCGGCACGCAACCTCCAGGTGTCGGGCGGACGCATAGCTGTTGGAGCTGGGAGCCGGGCGCAGGTAGTAATGCCCATACTGATGCCCCCCCCCCCCAGTGCCTAATGTGACCGGGGTGGTGGCATATGCTCCTGTCACTGAGGAACGGTCGCGCTCTAGGACGCCCCGCCAGCCTCGCGGAGTGCCGCGCACGGCGCGGAGGGACCGGCCAGACCTGCAAAGACGACCCCGAAACCCAAGACTACACCATCAACCACAGATGTACTGGCGTGTCTCTTACACCGGCATGGAAGACAGCGACATGAGGGAGTCAGCGGGACATATCCTTGGGTTGCTGATGGAAGCGGAATTGTCGGAGGGCCACTCCATACTGGCGTCTTAAAGGGACTTTTTCCAACTGCTGGTGACAACTGGTTTCCTCTAAGTATCAAGATGGACCATACAAATTATCTCAACATCATGACATGGAACGCTAGAGGACTTGGACGTAAAGACACAGAGTTCAAGGAATTCCTCACCCGTAATAATATACATATTGCCCTTATCACAGAAACTCTCCTTAAAGACAACCATAAATTTAACATCCCGGGATACACGACTCACCGAACAGATATAGATAGACGTGGGGGTGGCACCGCGGTCATTATTAAACACGATATACAACACGACCTGACCCCCTGCGCAACTCCAAAATTTGGAAACCACCACCGTTCTAATCACACTCGACAACAACTAAGTGCTCATAGCGGCGGCCTATGCCCATCCCGGTACTTTAATCACATCCGATATAACGGACCTAACGCAGCAGCACAATAGGGCCTTAATTGCCGGTGATCTCAATGCTAAACAACAAATTTGGGGATACAACGAGACAAATAAAGAGGCACGAGCATTATTACACCTCGAAAACAACTCGGACTTCTTAATCCACACTCCTGAGGAACATACTTACGTTCCTTATTGCAAGACACACAGACCTGATGTCCTAGATCTAGCCCTCTCCAAAAACTTAACATGCAGAACACATAGTTATGAATGAGCTGTCATCTGACCATCTGCCCCTTATAATCACCCTAGAGGGCAATGAAGCTCTAGTCCCGGCAATTAAACGCCCAAATTATAACAGAGCGAAGTGGGTAAAATTTGCAGATACTGTAAGCAAAAACTTGCCCACTGCCCCACTAAACACTAACGAAAGCACCAACGAAGCGGTCATCCAATTGGAAAAGGTGATCAAAAGAGCAACGGCAGCCTCTGTGCCAATGAGCCAGCCTAAGCAACATCAAACTAAACTCCCACAAGACATAATCTCGCTAACAGCCGAAAGAAACAGAGCCAGACGCAAATGGCACAAGACGCGGCATTTAACGGACCTCGAGTACGTTAAATACCTCAATAACCTTGTAAGCGAAAGGATCTCAAATCACGTCTCGAGGCAATGGCAGAACACACTGGAGAATCTCGATTATGAACGAGACTCCGTGTGGAAATTAGCTCGCTGCCTAACACGCGATAAAGTACAAATCCCTCCACTCCATAATAAACGGACCATAGCCCCCACCGATCAAGAAAAAGCAAATGCGCTCGCGGACGCGCTACAAGAAACATTAACACCAAACATCACTCCCTCTTGCCCACAATTCACCGCCGAAACCGAGGAAGAAACGCGCGAATATAAAGACCAAATAACTCACAATAAAATCAGAAAAACATGTCCCAGTGAAATCAAATGGCTCATTAAACATCTACCGAAACGAAAGGCCCCTGGGCCAGACAAGCATTCCGGCGGTAGCCTTAGCTAATCTATCCGAAGATGCTATCAAACTACTATTCAAAATCTTCAACTATGTGCTAGAGAAAGGGTACTATCCTGACAGATGAAAGTGAGCAATAGTCGTACACTTTCCCAAGAAGGGTAAGGATATCTCAAACCCACAGAACTACAGACCAATTAGTCCACTAAGCGTTCTGGGAAAACTACTTGAAAAAATAATACTAAAACGCCTAAATGCACAGTTAATCAAACAGAACATAACTATACCCGAACAATTCGGATTCCGCGCACGCCACTTCACAACTCTGCAACTACTGAGAGCCACAGAACACATCACGCATAGGTGTAACTTCCGAAAATTGACAGCCGCACTCCTACTTGATGTAGAACGCGCTTTCGACAGTTTGGCACGCGGGCCTGCTCAAGAAACTGAAAACACTTAATATACACGACTCTCTAATAAAACTAATCGCCAATTAGCTCCACAATCGGACATTTCAGTCCAGAGTAAATAACCATCTCTCCTCCGCCGCCCTATAAAAGCGGGAGTCCTACAAGGAAGTATATTGGGGCCGAATATCTTTAATATAACAATGAACGATATCCCGAAAACACACAACACGAACTTATTCATTTACGCAGATGACACAGCAATTGTAGCGCAATCGGGGAAAGCCGAGTTCATTCACTGGAGGTTACAAAACGCCCTTAACGAGCTACAGGATTGGTTCACCAAATGGCGAATTAAGGTGACTGCCAGGCTATCATATTCACCAAAAGAATCAACCATAGGAAACAGCAGCGTCCACCACTCACCATATTTGGAGAGAACATTGAGTGGAAAAGCACAGTCACCTGGTTAGGGCTTAAAATGGACCAGGGACTCACATGGAACCAGCATATATTCCAAATAAGAGGAAAAGCGAACGCCCAATTAGGCAATCTCTATCCCCTTATAAACATGAACTCGCAACTAAAACTCAAAATGGAACTGACATTATACAAGACGCTTATCCACCCTATACTCACATACGCTGCCCTGGTCTGGGGTTATGGCGCAAAAACACACATTATGTGCCTACGAAGGCTGCAAAACAAAATATTGCGACTGGTAGCAAAAGTGCCTTACACTGCGCCAGCGGACTTATTACACGACAAATTAAAAATGCACACGATAGAGAAATTCATTAAAAAGCTCTCACACGATACGTATATGCACCTGCATAAACATCATAACCCTTTAGTAACGAATCTAGGTAAATATACAATGGACATTTATAAACATGCTAGACCACTAGCGCTTTTCGACAGAAATCTAACTCCAAGTAACACCGAAGTAGAGGAATACTTGAACAATCTACTACACGACTGAATCAGACATTGACACAGGACTGTTACCTTCTCTCTCACACAACTAAACCTCCCATTTTCCTGTTTCAGACCGCAGCCTGCCACGGAGCCCTACGCGCCGTGGCCGAGCGATTAGCGCGCTCGCCTACCACCTAGGCGGCCCGGATTCGATCCCAGGGACCCGCATGTGGTGTTCGTGGTGGACGAAGCGGCGTCTGGGCGGGTTTTCTCCGGGTTCTCCGGTTTCCCCCGCCATCTCATTCCACCGGTGCTCCATCTTCATTCCATGTATCATCAGTGTCACCACCTGTGGTGCCATAGTAGTAAAAGTGGACGTTAAACACTACACACACAGAGCCCTACAAGCCCTCGGCGACTGCCGAGGCGGACCGGGAGAACTAGGGCCTCCCACCAGTGTCCTACGTGCGCGGTGAAAGCGGGCCACCGTATGATGGAGTAGGACACTCCGACGACCAGGCGAATCTGTGACTAACACAAAACGCGACAAGTCCTGCCTGTCTCAGGCAGACGAAGTAGAACTCTAGCGCAATAGCGTACATCAAGCACGTATATAATGACTAACCAATACCTGATACTAACGACTTGCAGGTATATACCTGTGCAACACTAGATATAAGCTTAAATACTGCACGAAAAACATACCTTTTGTACGCTAACACTAACATTAGCACACATCATAAAGACTTGCAGGTCTATATCTATACATCGCTAGATATAAGATTAATTATTGCAGGAAAAACATCATTTTACGCTAACACTAACATTAGCACACATCATAACGACTTGCAGGTCTATATCTGTACATCGCTAGATATAAGATTAATTATTGCAGGAAAAACATCATTTTACGCTAACACTAACATTAGCACACATCATAACGACTTGCAGGTCTATATCTGTACATCGCTAGATATAAGATTAATTATTGCAGGAAAAACATCATTTTACGCTAACACTAACATTAGCACACATCATAACGACTTGCAGGTACAACACTACACAGGTGCAACACTAGATATAAGCCAAAGGATCGCACGAATAACATCATATTACACTAACACTAACGTTGGCTAATATCATAACGACTTGCCGGTCTACACCTGTGCAACGCTAGATGTAAGCTTAAATATTGCACGCATAAGACCATGTTACGCTAACACTAACATTAGCACGCACCATAACGACTAACAGGCCTATGCCTGTGCAACTTTAATCATAAGTAAGCACAAATAGCGTCTTCATATAACACCAAGTTGAACGCATGTAATCCTCTTGGTCCTTCCAGGTTTCATGGGCATTACCAAAAAGCAACATATGACTCGCTCGCATGAACTACATGCCAGCTTAAAGCTTTCAAGTACTAACCGGGGTGCTATGTGGAACCAGACTAACGCACGATGATGCACGATAAAATTAGCATTTAACGAACTAACACGCGGAGGGTTTTTTTAGTGAGTAACCCTCCCCCTTCAGGGCGCAGGAGCCCTCACACTGTTGGCCTCAGCATGTCGGCCTTCGCCTGTAACGGGGTTTTCCCCTCCGCGGTATTTAAAAATAAATAAATGAATGAATGAATGAATAAATAAATAAGTAAATAAGTAAGTAAATAAATAAATGAACAAAATAATTTTTTTTAAAAAAGTAGCGGAAAACCCGGCCGCGGCAGTTTCAAACCCGCACAATAAATGAATGAATGAATGAATGAAAGAATGAATGAATGAATGAATGAATGAATGAATGAATGAATGAATGAATGAATGAATGAATGAATGAATGAATAAATAAATAAATAAATAAATAAATAAATAAATAAATAAATAAATAAATAAATAAATAAATAAATAAATAAATAAATAAATAAATAAATAAATAAATAAATAAATAAATAAATAAATAAATAAATAAATAAATAAATAAATAAATAAATAAATAAATAAATAAATAAATAAATAAATAAATAAATAAATAAATAAATAAATAAATAAATAAATAAATAAATAAATAAATAAGTAAGTAAATAAAATAATTTTTTTTAAAAAAAAAAGTAGCGGAAAACCCGGCCGCGGCAGTTTCAAACCCGCACAGGCAAAAGGCCGTGCTTAATGACTTGAAGCTTTCCCGGCGTTGATTATTGATGATAGTTTCTCGGGCTAACAGCCAGGTCAGATTAGGGTAACTATCATCAAAAGGCCGTGCAGCGATTTGAAAGCACTGTGCTTGACTATCAATGGCCCACTATTGGATCTGCATATCTTCTATAAACACATGCCCTAGTTAGTTTTAGTTGTCAGATAAGAACATAATGTGACACATGATTTGTGCATCAAGTTTCTTAAAGACCAGATTGTCTTGCACTGTAAAGTACCTAGATATTTCCTTTAACTGATAAATAGTGATATCTGTCTCACACAGGGATATGTCGCTCACGTTAGTATGTGTTGGCAGCAGTGATCTATTTAATGACCATGTCCTTTTAGTTGTTGGGGCCTGACAGTCTGCACCTGGCAGCGGAGCAGGTAGGACCTACCTGAGAGGTCGTCAGAACCGGTTCTTCGCCATGCCCAAGAAGAAACCTCGCAGCACAGCACCGGTTCCTACCGGCAAAGTTTCAGCAACTACAGGCGATACCAGCGCCTTAAGCACACAGACCAGCCAATCAACAGAGATCTCAACAGCAACTCCTGATACATATGGCAGCAGTACTGTGGATTTGGTGGTGGCAGCGCCGCTCCCAGTCTGTGCTACGGATCCACCGCCGACCACTTCCAGGCTACCGGACAACTCCGGTATCTCGCCTGCTTACCGTAGCAATGCTTCGACTACCTCACCGTCGCAGCCAGCGCCCCATGTGGCCCAATCGGGCCTCAGTGTGGTTATCTACGGAGTTCCCAGAGACCTGCCAACGCGTTACATTTTCGCCGCCGCACAGCACGAGTGGACCTCAGCAATGAAGGCCACGCGTATCATCACTCGCAGAGGGCCATCCAGCCTCATGCGACTAGTCTTCGCCGATTCACGCGACCGGGAAGCTGCCTTACGCACGGGCCTGCCCTGTTAGTGCGGTTCTTGCGCGCTGAGGCGAGCCGAGCGGAACGCCAAGTACCCTGCCGCCGCTGCTGTGCCTATGGACACGAAGACACCCACTGCACCGCTGCTCCCCGGTGCCACTACTGTGGCGCCCAGAACCTCACCAGCGACTGCACATCACATGATCTTCGCAGACGACGCCGGTACTGTGCCTCCTGCAGTGGCTTTGGCCACTTCAAGGGACAAGCACAGTGCCCACTGTATCCCCGGCACAGACCCACATACACACCAGCACATCCCAACGCAGCTTCACGGCCTGCACATACGCCAGCACCTTTCACCGCAGCTCCTCGGCCGTACACACGAGCGGCCCCAACCACTACAGGAACACCACCAGTCACCGCAGCCACAGTCACATCGCCACAGACCGTAGCAGTCCCAGCACCCGTCGTCGCCGATAGCATCCTTCGAGACGCGGTTCAAGGCCTCCACTCAGAGGTTCTGAACATTGGCTCTCGGCTGGAGGCTATCACAGAAAACAACACGCCGGCAAACAACACCAACGTCACTGAGCTCCTGCAGCGCCATGACCACGCCACAACCAACGCCCTAGCAGCAATCCAGACACACCTCATGGAGCTCATACAGATTCTCACCAAAACCAGCGAAGAACTCGCCCAACTACGCCAACACACTGAGACCATCTACCGCAACACACAGAAAATCCAAGACACCACAGCACTAGAGACTAGAGTGAACCAGATATACGACTTCATCACACTCCCCAGATTTCCCATTGGTCCCCCAATGCCACACATAAATGCTCCAAGTCGTAGGTCAATGTCAGGGCATCCGCCATGATATTAGACCTGTCTCCATGCACCACCCATCATAATATGCACCCACAATTTTCCGGTTTGCTTCGGCGGTACCGGACCTCATGTCACCCTTGGTTAACAAATAAATTGTATCACCACAGAATAACTTTAGTTTAGGAATAAAAAAAAAGTTGTTGACCAGTTGATATTTATATTTGGGAATGGTGTAATGTTTTGACCCATCCGTCGCTTATTCTGCGCATTCTCATCATAATTTTTTACTATACATTGTTTATAAGACTGATATTGTGATTGCTTTTTATTTTGCTGCGGTATTTTATGCACGAATATTATAAAATTATAATATACTTTATTTGCATTGTAAGCCTAATTATGTGCATGAAGAGCTTTTCTTTAAATGGTCTCATCCAGAATTGTTGACAGAACAAATATAGTAATATCAGAAAGACTAGACTCTGATCCCAGAGTTACAACTAACTAAACTAAACCCCAGCGCAACAGTCCATGAAGGACCACGGCCTACCACACAGCCGTAGCGCCCCCACCTCTGCCCACTATGGGCGTCATTGCTGGGGTGCAGTACTGGAGGGAGAGACGTGGTCAGAGTTACAACAGCAAACATTAAATTTCACATTAAAATACCAAAAAATACACATGTAAAAACTGGAAGGAGTATCAAGGAGAATTAGAGTAAAGACTACCATGTGAGATAAAATTTAATTCAGATTCACCAGACAGTAAACTATATAGTGACATACTAATTCAAACATTAAAGAAGTATTCTAAAGTAAGAACAAATTAGAAACTAAAAACTTCACTTATCTTAATAATGTTGCAGGTTCTTCTTTTTGCACAAACTGACTCGGGTTTCAAGTTGTCTCCAACTTGAAATTCGAGTCAGTTTGTGCAAAAACAACTTGCAACAGTACTAAGATAAGTGAAGTTTTTAGTTTCTAATTTGTTCTTACTTTAGAATCTTGTTGCTTCACTGTTAATAGCTTCAATTTTCCATAATTAAAGAAGTATGTTTCAGGAGATTGAGTTAAAACATACAAATCCTTCTGCATGTAAGCGTTGGAAAAAACTAATAACCGAATGAAAGAAAGCTGGGAAAAATGATGAAAACAAAACAGATAGAGAATATTTATTAGAGTGGAAAAATAAGGCAGCCGTTTTGAAAAGAAGCATAATAAATGCAAAAATAAACTCATTCAACACATTTATGGAAAATATGCTCATAAGGTTTATAAATATACCAAATGGTTGACGTGTTCCTTAACATGCTTGTTGACCATTTGGGGGAGCCCTAATTACCTAGCTGTCGACAAGCCCTTATAACCAACCTACCTACCTACCCACTGACTCGACCATTTGATAGCCATGCAAATCTAGGCTGCTCTTCATGGGAAATTAGACCTTAGCAGCACATACTTTAAAATGGACTGCTGCTAAGGTCTAAGGTCAATTTTCCCATGAAGAGAGGCCTAGAGTTGCATAGCTACCAAATGGTCGACCAGCACAGTAATTCCGACCTTGATGCTTTCAGACTATGAAGTGTTGAAATATGTTTTGAGGGCCCCTGAATCGAAAAAAGCATTTTTGGAAAAAGCTCCCGCCGTGTGTGTGTGTGTGTGTGTGTGTGTGTGTGTGTGTGTGTGCGCGCGCATGTGTGTCAGTCTTTGGACAAAATAACTCAAAAATGAAAAGTCTGTTAAAAACCAAAGTTGGTATTTAGGTTTAATGTCTTTCAAGAGTACGACACAAAGATTTAGAAGAAAGTTCCTCCACTCTAAATTACCCTTTACACGAACAATTTTTTGTTGATATTTTTTATTTTCTTGAAAATGGCTCTAACAATTTCGATCAAAATGCCATATGTTTGAGATATTTTTATGGCAAATGTAATGTATATCTTGAATGCTCTGGCTATGGCCTATGTAGAGCCATTTACTCTAGATGACTTTTACATAACTGGTAAACCATAGCAGATAGTCAAAATCTTACTGTACAAAGAATTTAGATCCTGCTAAAACGCAATTTATGTCTGAACACATTTTTACTTTCTCTGCTGGTAAGTAGGGGAAGTATTGTATTCCACCCAAAAATTCGAAGTCGAGATTTCAACGGAAATACATCTTTTGAGGCCCCATGAATCCAAAAAAAGCATTTTTAGAAAAAGGTCTGTGTGTGTGTCTGTCAGTCTGTCAGTCTGTGGACAGCATAGCTCAAAAACGAAAAGTCGGTTAAAAACCAAAGTTGGTATTTAAGTTTAATGTCGTTCAAGGATGTGACACGAAGATTTTGAAGAAAATAGCCCCACCCTAAATTACCCTTTACGTGGAAAATTTTGAATTTCTTGAAAATGGCTCTAACGATTTTGATTAAAATGTCATATGTTTGAGATATTTTTTTGACAAATGAAATGTATATCTTGAATTTTCTGGCTATAACCCCTGTAGTCGTATTTACTCTGGACGACTTTTGCATAACTGGTAAATCGTTAGAGATAGACCAAATTATACTATACAAAAAATGTAGATCTTGCTAAAATACACAATTTATGTCTCAATAAATTTTCTTGTAGGGTGAACCATTTCGGAGATATACCTTGTTATGTGTGTGAGTTTTGGAAAACTTGGAACTTTCATGAAATGGGTCATCGTTGTTCATTTTTTTATATGTTACGTGTACAAAGAGAACGGAATCTCAAACCTTTAAAAGATTTGACTATCGCACAAAGCCTACTGTATTCCAATATTCCCCTTGCACCTACAAGGAAATAAGCAATAAGGTAATTTGTACAAATGTTTATTTTAACTAACACGAAGAAGATATAGGAATAAGAGTTTGTAAGAATGGTTAGTACAAGAGTAGAGAAAGTCATGTGAGTGCAACACATCAGATTTTTTGTATAGTGAACCATTTTGGAGATATTTCTTGTTATTTGTGTGAGCTTTGGAGAACTGATAGTTCTGTCAAATGGAACATCGTCATTCGTTCTTTTATATTATTAACAGTGCAATGAGAACTGAATCTCAAAGCTTTAGAAGTATTGACTATCGCTTAAAGCTTACTGTATTCCTACGATATATTCCCCTTGCGCCTACAAGGAAATAAGCAATAAGGTAATTTCTGCAAATGTTCATCTCGACAACATGAATATTGAGGAATAAGAGTTCGTAAGAATGGTTAGTGCAAGAGTAGAGAAAGTCACGTGAGTGCAAGACATCAGATTTTTAATAACTTTACTGCATGTACAATCCCAAAACTAAGCAGAAACCAATAAAATATAATGCAAAAGGAGGTAGAAACCCATAAACAGATTAAAAATGGCAACTTATCCTCTGTTAACACTTTTTGTTGGAACTCCAGTATGGCAGAACTAAATGCAGCTATTGACAAAATTAAATAAAATAAAGCTCCTTGCCCAGGTACTATACACCCTGAGTTTATAAAGTAAATAGGTATGAAAGTCAGAAATACACTGATCAACATTCACAACTATACATGGAACACTTCAGTACCAGCAAATTGGAAAAGGACCATTATAATGTATTAAAACCTGCAAAAGCTGCAGAAACTATAAATAATTACAGAGCAATATTGCTGACCAGTATCTTATCCAAAATTATGGAAAGAATGACTGCAGAAAGATTAAACTGGCTTATGGAAATACACAGCCTGTTATCCAAATCACAAGCAAGATTCAGAAAACACCATTCAACCAGTGAACAAATTATTTTATTAAGTCAGAACACAAATGAATCATTCAATTATTACAGTAGCAGTTTGTGTAGATTTTAAGTCTGCATATGACAGTGTATGGAGCTATAAACTAATACAGAAGCTCCAACAACTAGGTATCAAAGACAATATGTTATGATGGATTTCTGAATTCATAGTCCAAAGGTATATTGCAAATAAATATGATACAGTGACCTCCAGATACAAACATATTCATCTTGGATTATCTCAAGGAGTTCTGTTAAGCACATTTTTGTTTAACATATATGAATGACCTATCAACTCTATTACAACAAGAAGGCTGCAAAATATGCTGGGGTTATTTGGAATTCAGAAAAAACAAAAATGTGGAGAACACCATACAGATGTCACAGGAAATACTTGG
Source organism: Tenodera sinensis (assembly GCA_030765045.1). Lineage (NCBI taxonomy): Eukaryota > Metazoa > Arthropoda > Insecta > Mantodea > Mantidae > Tenodera > Tenodera sinensis. The sequence continues at coordinate 89,523,712 of CM060967.1, forward strand.
GAAATTGTGTTTAAAAAATGTAATGGGAGTAAACAATGAAAAAAGTATTTTCAGAATTTTTCCTTGGGGAAAAAAGACAAAATAGAATTTTCAAAGTATTTATTAGTACATTTTGATAAACGAGTCGCATGGCTTCATCAAACAGAATCTGTTACTATGAAAGCCAATATTGCATCAGTTCAAAATATTAAAAAGACTAACAGGAACTAAATGGGGCAACTCTAGAAAAACACTAACTATGATATACAACATATATATCAAACCCTTTTTAGAATACTGTGGTGATGTATTAATAACAGTATCTGAGTCTTGTAAAAAAGAATTACAGAAGATTCAAAACCATGCATTATGCTTAATAACAGGTTCAGTTCAAACCATCCCAATAGAAACACTTCTCTTTGCAACATTTAAACCAATAAACCAAGAACTTGAATAAGCTCTAATAGCTCATGAAAAACTTATAAGAATTCCAAATTTTAATAACCTAGACAAACATCAGGATTTTAAATGTATACTAAAAACTCTAAAAGGATTTGTGTATGAAGTAAAAATGCTAAAAGAAACACTACATATACCTATGAGTATGTATTACAAAAGAAAATCTATTACATCCCATTAACCCAATATGAGTAGAAAGCTTGGAAATAGCATATAATTTAAACCTCTGTGAAATCTTCACGCAACAAACAAGTCCAAATGTTGCAAAAGCGATAACATTAGATATCCTGCAAATCAAATATCCTGAACAGGAATGGCCATGTATAAATACACACAGCTCATTTGTAAGTAATGATGATGGAGCTGGAGCAGGTGGTACATGTTAGTTTTTCTCTTTTTACAAAAATATGGGAAAAAAGCATTATAAATTTTTATGGAGAACTTGACGCAATCTGCACTAATCCAACACGATCCAAGCAATAGCATTAACTCAGGATCCAAAAACAGAAAACATAAGAGAAATGCACTGTTTGGTTAAACAGATGCAAAATATAAGTAAGAGCTTAACCCTCCAGGGGATTCCTCACTGTGGGTTGAGTAACAATGATAAGGCATTAAGGGGAACCAAAATCAAAATAAGATGCAACAAAAAAGTACCAGTAGAATCAGCTAAATGTATCATTAAGAAGAAAATGAATAGTTATTATAGAACTAATTTAACTACAAATATATTAAATCCTAGAGGAGAAACGTTCTTAAAAACCTTGAAACTATCTGCTGAACTACCTTGAAAAACAGCTGTCGCCATGTTGAGACTTACCAGTGGACATGACTATCTTAGGAAACATATGCATAAAATTGATTGCCATCATCTCCAAATTATCTGTTATGGAACAACGAAGAGTAAACGAATGTGGAACATCAATCTTTGAAAAGCTTAAACTGTATACAGACTTGTCCTCAAAATATTGGGAGACAAGGAGAATGGCTTTGTTGTGAAACAAGGTGAAACAAGTTGGTACTTGGGAAATGTTTTACACTACAGTAAATTAAGGCACAAAACCATACTGAAATGTAATACAATAAGCAATAAGAGCGCGTATAATGAATACACCAAATAATAACTGCAAAGCACTAAAGAGGTGTAATACAGGTGAATGGTGGTGGTTGCAGTGACAGTGGCGATGATGGCAATTATGTCCTAGGGACATTCCGTACCTTAGTAAAGCATCTTTATTTAAAATAACAAGCACTGCAATGATGCATAGGTTATACATGTTTACTCCCAAGTAAATCACATGGTAATAGTGAATAATGCAACAACACAACTGGAATTCAATAACTTGCACCAGAATACATAACCAAAAATATTGTTACAACTTTTGTTACTCTAAAGGACAAAGGCTGTTTGCTCACCCAATTTCAGCAGTTTTTCTAAACACAATTTTGCATGCCTGACATAGCACAGAACTTGCCATGTCAGGTGCACGTCTGCAGCAAGATTATCAGTTTATTTGGCTACTGTTATTTCTCAGCCTCTCTAAAGTCTGGAAGTATGAATTTAGGTGTGAATTTAATGCAATATAAATCCAAAGATTAACACATTATGAAAAAGTGCTGAGCAATTGTTCCAAAGGAAAAAATCTGCCAAAAAGAGCTTTGAATTAAAGACTACATACAAATGAAACATTAAAATAATTAATATGTATATTTGTTTTATATGTAAATGGCCTTTTCTCTTTTCCCAATCCTTTAAAATGAATAACTAATAAATTTATGGATAATGCTTGTGAGAACAGTTAAATAATGACAATATATCACTTTGTGGTGTACATTGTTGCGAACTAGTTCCTTTAAAATAAACATAAGTATACATGCATTTGTATAACCTGCAAATTATACTTTCTCTGTCCCTACCTTTTCAAATATATTAAACAGAGCTGTAGTCATGCCAGATATTGGCAAGTCAGCTATGTTGTATGACAGTAGTAATTAGAACCACAGTGACTGACTACTTACTCTAAAATAAACATGCATTCGTTTAACATGCAAATCCTTGTATTTTCTTTGAAATAGATCAAATAAAAATAATATTTAATGAAGCAGTGGTGAGACAATGGAGTTTTGGGTGCTGGGTTTCAAGCAGTCACATGGCATGACAAGTAATATTGGGGAAACCAAGTTGCTCGGAGGGGAGGTGAACAGTGAGGTTATTGTGTGGATGCAAAATGATGTATTACCCTCATTCTCAGGGTTTAGTCAATGGGTGAAGTGGGGATTTGCCCCTCTTGTTTAATAATTCGCCCAACCTATCAAAGAAGGTAGGCATTTACTGTAGGTATTTACGATTACTGCTCTTTGAAAATTGAAGACAGAACACTTTTGATGCAGACTGTACATGGTACGAGTATGAACTGTGAGCCACAGAACACTCTATTAGGCTGTGAGCTAAACAATTAACAATTCTCAGTTTCATTAGTTGGGTTGGCATTCAGGGTCACAATTCCAGCAATGATAATTGTAACTTGCAGTGTTCAGTTTCTTGCGACTCAGGGTTCTATTGTTCGTCAGCATAGATCCATTTCTGAGCAGAAAGCAAACACTTACAGAAAATAATGACATTGATGTATTCCAGTTGAAATCTCAGGCTTCAGCTTCAAGTAGGTAATAATATTTCAACTTCTCAGGTAAAAACTGCAGTATTGGAATCAGGCGATGTGTAGACGAAACTAGATTTGAAAAACGGAAAACAAATCGGCCCTGATCATCAAACAGTTTTGGGACCGCGCAGCCACAGCGCGTGATACAAGAGAGAAGGGAGCTTGACCCAATAGCCGAACACCTACCGTACTTTCTTCATGTGTGCAAGGAATTTAAATACGGATATACTATAGTTTCATTTCTGAAGCATTTACCAACATAGATCGTATAACGCAACGGTCGTATTACTACTATTAGATGTTACATTTACAACTTACTCTAAACCGGACTCTGCCACCTCGTTCTTCATATCGTTTTAGAAAGTTACACCTATTGAACATGGCGCGCAATCCATATGGCTCTGGCCAGAGTTGTTGTTGTTGTTGTTGTTGTTGGGGGTTTTTGGACGCACTATCACACTCCTGGCAGGAGTAATCGATGTCTGCGTCGAATCGAAATATGTAGGAGAACTGAGAAAAACGTTGCATCACTAAAGGAGGATCGGAGCACAGATCATAGTTTCATTTTGCAGTTAACGAGATGGCGAAGTAGTAGCCGTGGCAAATCGGTATCCGCACTATATACCAGGGAGGAAATATTCCATGGGCCATTTCCATAACGCTTGGCTAGTCTGCTGATAAATTGCGTAACTGGGAGTGCGTGTGAGGGGCAATTAAGAAAGATGTGGTTGATATCACCGTAGGCACCACAATCACAATTTGGAGAGGCTCTTTGGCGGATTTTAAATAGGTAGGCCGGTGTAACGGCGACTCCTAATCGGAGTTTTGAGATCAATGAGATTGCAGCTCTACTGAGAGTGGATTTCTTAAACCATGGGTAGCACTCCGTTAGGGGAGGTGCGTCGGGATAGTTAGAGAGGTGTGAAACCACGTGGTTATATATAAGCCGTGCAGCATCTCTCCAAGGGAGGGTTATCGGTTCCATCGGTGCGGGGAGATGAGCCGCCTCTCTAGCCAGGCGGTCTGCGGTTTCGTTGCCCGAAATATTTGCATGTCCCGGGACCCACAAGAATTGAATTGTATTGCTGCGGTTAAAGTGTTTTGAGATTTCTAGTCGACACATCACCTCCCACCAATCCATCCCCGGATGCATACTGGGTGAGCTGATGCTTCGGAGGGCACTCAAAGAGTCTGAACAAAACAGGATCGTGGAGTTGGAAATTCCAAGAGTAGATCGTAGAGCTTGGTAGAGGGCATAAATCTCATCAAAATAATTGCAGAACCCCGCAGGGAGAGAAACTCGTGCCGACGTTAGTGTTGTCCAATTTATGAACGCCGCTCCCGCACCTGTTGGGGTAACGGAGCCGTCGGTATATAGGTGGAAAAATGGTTGAGTCATGGATGCCTTGTGTTGGGACATGAAGTGGTGGAACCGTTGTGGAGTAGACGGGTCCCCGCGATGCAGATCGGCAGTCAGAAGAGTCGCCTGTGGTTGGTGGACTAAGTAGTCCACTAAGTATATCGGTAGCCTGGGGAAACTGGGCATGCCCTCTAATTCTTGGCATTTCCGAAATACTATTAAGTAAACCAACGGATGGCGTGTGGAAGCAACTACTTGGTAAAGTGGTAAGCGTGTACTTAACAGGAGTTTCGCGTACAATGGCGTTTCTCGATATTGAAATAGTTTGGCTATAAATCGGACTGCAAGAACCACCTGCCTATGCAGAAGAGGCTGCATTCCCAGCTCCTTGAAAACCTTATTCATAGAAGGTTTGCCCCCTACCCCAAGTATGGCTTTGCCAATGCGGTATAGGACCGAGTCTATTTTCCTCTGCCACACCTTAGGAAGATGAGTAATGACTATCAAGCCGTAGTCTAATTTTGCCTGACATAAAGATAAGAAAATGTTGTATAGACTCTGGGGGTGTTCTCCCCAGCTACGGCCTTGCAAGTAGCGGAACAGGGTACTAGAAGCCAAGAGGGATGAGTGCAGGTGTATCGCCTGCGATTTCCAACTCAGGTTATGGTCCAGGTGTAACCCAAGAAATTTGACGGATCGAGCTAAAGGCAGCGGATTTTCCCCAATGGTCATATTAGCATGTAGCAGAGGTGGACCGCGTTTAAAGAAAATCGATACGCACTTGTCAGGGTGAACCGTCAGGCCAAGGTCTTTGAGCTTGTCAAGAAGGAGGTCTAAATCGGCCTGAAGGGTGGTCGGAGAGTGACTCACAGTATGTAGAGGGGTTTGGGAATATAAGACTAAGTCGTCGGCATATAAAAGTAGTTGGCTATGCTTAAATGGTAATGTACTTAATGTGTGAATGTAAAGGATAAAAAGGAGAGGACTGAGGGACGTGCCCTGGGGGAGACCTTGGGAACAAAAACGTGGGGATTGTAACGTATAGCGAGGATGAAGGTAAATGCAGCGATTTGACAGGAGGTTGATAAAAAGTGTAAGTAGGGAAGATGGGAAGGCAAAGTGACGTAATCCTTGGATTAATGGGCCAACAGACACAGAATCATAGGCATGTAATATGTCTAAAAAGTGGGCTAAAACCCCTTGGTTCTGATGCCACGAGACTCGAACGTCGTGTGTAAGTTGTACCAGATTATGCGTAGTAGAGAAACTCTTACGAAAGCCATACTGTCCCTTTGGCCACAGACCAACGCGTTCAAGGTAGAAGGATAGCCGCGAGACCAATATTTGCTCTAACAGCTTGCGCAGTACGGAGGCGAGCACTATCGGTCTATAGTGTGCTGCTTCGTCGCCCGACTTGCCCGGTTTGAGGATAGGGATCACATAAAATGTGTTCCAACCTCCGGGAATCGTTCCTGTGGTCAGGATGTGCGAATAGCATTCTGTAAGTAGGTGTAGAAGTTTGCTTGGAAAATGACGAATCATGTCATAGGAAATACCGTCTGGACCCGGCGTGGAAGAGTGGTTGTGTCGTTGGAGAGCCATTTTTAGTTCTTCGATTGTCACTGCGGAAATCAACTCTCGTCTCCCAGGAATACACTCCACACAACTGTCAGTGGTGTCCTCCACCTCCGGTTTCTCGGCTGCGTCATCTGGGGTTACGGAGCATAAAAATTCCTGTTGTAGCTCAGGGTTATATTCTATGGGAGACATTGGTCCCCGAACACGCGACGTGAACCATCGAAGTTTACGCCATATCTCACAGGATGAGACGTGGGGTGCGAGGTTAGAACAGTAATTCCTCCATCCGAGGCGCTTCGCCTGTTGTAGAATCCGTCGAGTTTGGGCATATTGTCGTTGCGTGCCCAAGTAGAGGGATCTGGTAGGAGATTCTTTGTACTGTCGCAGGGCCTGGCGCCGTTTAGCTACTGCCGCAGAGCACTCCGGTGTCCACCACGGAGGCTTCGCAGTTCGTGTCAAGGCATACTGACGAGATTTGGGGTAGTATTTAGGGAGGGTAGTGTTTAGCGTGGCATCCAATAGGTCGAGGGGATTAGAGGCTAGTTGTGTGGAAGTGATTTGAAGAAAGGCACTATCCAGGTCCTGCGTGAATTGGTTCCAGTCTTGTATTTGCGGGCGTATTGGGATATGGCGAAGGCGTTGAGCCGGACCAAGCGGAGAAATTTGCAGTAGTATGGGCCTGTGGTCACTGCCGAGGCTGTCAAGATCCACCCTCCAAGTAGATTGTGGCCAGAGTGAGTCAGAGATAAACGTAAGATCGGGAGACGTCGGACGTTGGGGAGGTGGCCCATAGCGCGTAGGGTCATCGGTATTCAGAAGCAGGAGACGGGAAGAAGCCAAGAAGTGTAGCATCCGGTGCGTGTGTGCACCGTCCCGTATCTGCTGTGGTGTGAGTCCGAGGTTAAAGTCGCCACATATGAGGGTTGGTAGATGGGGTTTAAGCAAAACGTGGGAGTTCCAAAAGGTTTGCGATATATGGTGTGCCGGAGCATTGTAAACCGTGAGGATCTGCAGTTGAGGAAGTTGTAACAGCACTGCTTGAAATTGTTCATCAAAACTAGATATTTTCTGGACGGAAAGAATAGTAAGGGAGGGATGAAGTAGGAGGAGTAGACCTCCCCCCTCCCGGTTACGATCGTGCCTAATAATCCGGTGAGGAGTCCAGCGAAATGTGTGGTGTGGCGCTAGCCAGGATTCTGAAATAAGTACCAAATCAACATATTTATTAGCCAGGTACTGTTGGAGTTCCGCCCGTTTAGAGCGGATGCTACGCGCGTTCCACTGGAGTATAGATAGTGGCTTGTCCATGGGGCAATTAGGAGGCATACTGAAGCGTCTGTGCCTGGATCAGGCCCGCGAGAATACGCCCTGCCTGTTCGACCCAGTTCGACGCTTCTGTTTCCACTAAGAGACGTAGATCTTCGAGTTGTCGGCGAAATGCGAAACTGTCTACTAGTTGTGTTACAACGTGAGGTTTGTTGGCGGGAGCCTCCGCTTGGGATGTGAATGAGCTCAAAGGAGCACTCGGGGTTTGAGAAGCATATACAGGTTGAGAGGGGCCTGCCTGAGGTAGGCGACCAGAGGAGTGGGGGAATGCGCGCTTCGGAGGCGGCTCTTGAGCCAGGCGAACACGTTTGGAAGTGCTAAAGTATGGCGAGGTTTTTTCGGCGACAGGGGGCGGGGGGGCACCGGTCCCTCCTCCAGCCAGACGTTTCTGTTTAGTCAACGTTAGAGTCTGGGGTGTCGGCGTTGTCTCCCCGGGTCGTTCTGTACGTGGAGCATTTTCTCGCACTTTATCGGCAAACGAGGAAGACCCCCTAAGCATCGCCAGAGCTTCGTAGCGCGTGACCCGGAGCTCGGCGACACGTTTCAGGACTGCTTCCTCTCTAAGGCGGATAAGGCAAGTTTTTGCATTTGCCGGATGTGCAAGCTTGCAGTGTACACATCGTAGGTTATTTGATGTGCAAGATGAGGTGGTATGTGATTCGGCACACTTAAAGCATACTGTATTGCTACGACAAGCTTTAGCCGAATGTCCATATTTGGCACAGTTGTAACACTGCATCACGCGGCTGATATAAGGGGTAATTTTAAAAGAGCTGTAATATAGTCGGAAAGAACGAGGAAGGGTTTGACTGCGGAAAGTAATGACACAAGTCTGTGTAGGGTGGTATACAGTTTCACCCTGCGGGGTTACTTCTTTGCGCTTGAATCGGTAAACATGGTGAATGGGGGTATTAGATTCTGTATTTCCAAATTCCATAATCTCCTGCTCAGTAATGTCAGTGTCCACATTTCTTATAATGCCCTTCGTCTCAATGTAATGTTGAGGAATGAAAGAGCGCATATTATTCTCAGAGTCGAAACCGGATAGCAAAAATGCATTCGCCTCGGAATACTTTTCAAAATAAATTTCAAATCGATTTGTTCCAGCTTTTTGTAATTTAGAGATATGATATTTCGCATATTTTTCAAAGAGAAGTTTACCGAGCTTCAATGGGTGTAGAGAAGCTACATCACCCTTACTACTTGTAATGACTACTAAAAATGGAGCTAAATCATTAAACGAATATAAGAGTTTTTCCTTAACGGGAGTCGGGAGGCTAGCAGTAGTTTCCGAAACCGGCAAAACCGGAGCTTCGGCTTCAGCCATTTCTTTGTCCGAGTCCGGGAACGATAGCTCGTCCATCGGCCGGCGAGTAGTACGGGATCCCTCCCGGCACCGAGGAACACTTAAATGTCGGCACCTGACCGTATCAATATATTTAAATTATTAAAGAAGACAAGATGAAACGACAAGATCAAAAGTACGTGCACTGTAAATAAAATGCACTTTGTATGGCACCACAATCCTGTGACTTGAAACACAAGCACACTAGTTAGTCACGAGCACTGCACTACGAACACGTGCACCAGGTTTCTATATATTATTCCAATATCTTCGTTTCCTCTGTATAACACCAACTTGACCACAGATTGCACAGTTAACTTGCTTTCCCTTGAAAATCACAATTTGTGACAGGCTGGGCAGAGTTCATGTGCAAAATAAATGCCTGGAGATTTGGAATCCGTTCAGGGTTGCCAACATTTAAAAGTAAAATTATCGTACCAGCCACTCAAAATTCTAGATTTGGATTCAAAATTATCGTACATCGTAAAGCAAACGTTACAACAATAAAAATATCAGTATAATACTTATGAAAATATAAGAGTAATGGTGCTTATTATATCCACTTACAAGATTGATGACCTCATCAAATATTAAAACTTTAGCACTTATGTTTCTCGTCCCATTCATCTGAAAGTTCAGCTTTCTCAACCGTTGCAGCATTGCACAAATTTGTTGTTGAGATTAACCTTAACATCTTCTCGATTACTTGCAGATTTTAAGATCTACCACGTTCTTTCATAAGTTGAGACGACAAAGTGAGTTCATTTACCGTATCTAGTGCCAATGTGTTTCTAGCTTTGGTTTTTATTAAACCCAGTTTCGAAAAAAAAACTCTTCCACAAGAAGTGCTTCTGTAGGGCAAGGAAACCACTGATAATGCAAAGGCCGCTAGTACTTTGAAATCAGGATTTCCACCAAGGTGACATGTTTAACAGTACTTCAGAAACTGTCAGATTCAGGCATGTTCTGTGGGCATGTTCTTTATTTCACACGGAATAGCACGTATTCCGACTTTTTTACATTGATCGTCAATTTTCTGAACAGTGCCTTCTTTGAGATTATCAGATCTGGGCACACTGGCAATAAGAGGATAAAGGGTAGCAGGCTTAGTAGCTATGGGGTGGAGACAGACAATGAGGACAAAAGTGGTGTTATTTGTAATTAGTTTCACTTCGCTGGAGTGACAAACCAGTGAGAATGATATTTCGCCGATATCGAACTGTCATACACTCAAATTATCGTACACCCCCATAATTATCGTACGGGTTGACAACCATCGTACAAACATTAAAATTATCGTATGCCCCTATAATTATCGTACGAGTTGGTAATAGGTTTCGTGGATAACAGTAGGGTACATGTACCTGGCCGACATACATTTAATCTATACAGCACGAGGTGTGCGAGAGAGAGCTACGTAATTCCTAACCTAATGACAGTAATATACATTTTCTGAAGCTTCACTTGGTGGGGCTGTGTATGAAAGGTTTTTCTGTAATCAACACATTCGTTTATTGGTTAAGATTGTGTATCTATTTGCTAAAACACCACACGTTGCTTTTCGCACAGATGTAGCATTATATTGCAAAAGTTGTAGGTACCTAAATGACAATAATTTGCAGTCAGAATACGGTAGTTAAGAGTTATACATACATGTAAGTGTATGCATGAGAATGTGACGTCACCTTAAAGGGATCGTGGGTGGCCCCAACGACAGTAAGAAGGCAACGTTATGTTCGTAAACCAGTGCTTATTAACTCAAGATAACTTTGTATCTACTCAGGATGCACGAATGTTAGTATTTTTGACATAACAGAGTTTTTAGCAGACATGCAATCATAACCCGTTCGTTTAATAGGTTCCCTCATAACAGAATTTTCAAGGAACACGAGGAATGAATTTAGTTATGAAATAACACACACTTTATTGAACATAAGTGTGATTGTGTCAACTTATTACATTAAAGTGTTCTGTGTGGAGTATGGTCCCGGAATTGCAATGTGGTGCACATACGTATCAATCCTTTCTTGTGCAAGGAATACACGTAATTAACCACAATTGTAGGAAAATATACTGAGGGCTATAAGCTGCAAAGCTTAACCTGAGGGATTCTCTTTATAACCAGAGGAGCGTGGTAGCGAAGGCTGCAACTGTGAAGTGATGGGAAAGTGTATACCTGAAACATCAAAATAGCTGAAACCCATGATCAACTAGTCCTAATTAGCTACACATATACCCTGCAGTCTCATCACCATACTGTACTGGGTTACAGGGGTGTTCATTCCCCCTCCCCCCCCCCCCAAAAAAAGGCTATGGTACATTCCCTCCTAATTGTTCTAAGACCTCAATATCAATTATTTAGTTCCTTTTTTATGCCACTGGAGAGCCTCAAAAAGGGGTCTGTTTTGCAGGTACTGTAATAGCTAATGTGTTACTGATAAACAGTAAGAAACCTTAAACAAATAATTCGAAAAAGAATCAGTAAAGTAAATTGTGATATTTACAAAAAAAATTGTAAATAACATATTGGCAGACAGTAGATTTGGTATTTCAATGTACTATAATGTATCTTTAAGTAGACCAGTATACTTGTAGTAAGTATAGTAATGTTATATGTTCTGATACGTTCTAACACTTACCTATAATGCTATAGTTCATTTTATATACTGGGTGTTCTGAAATTCATGCTACAAACTTCTAGGGCTAGTAGAGGGGACTAAGTAGACAATATTTTAAATAGGAACCCGTGTTCCAAACTTTACAATGTGTCCGATTTGCCGGTGTTGTTCTGCAACCGGATTGGCAGTAAAATGACATCAGAAGCATTCCACGTCAAATGTGGTGTGATATTAGGTACAAAATTAAATGACGTTTAACTCATTACATAGGGAAATCGAATACTGTAATAGAAGCAAAGCAATTACATTGATCACAATAACACTTGTGTCAACAGTGGAACAAAGAAATGCATTTGTCTTCTGCTCCTGATGTGTCCCATACTGTAGTGAAACTGCTCACTGTAACAGAGGCTCGATGTGACGACCACCAATGTCATTGCACACATTTGACCGAAGAATCAGGTTCCGGCACTCTCGTTCTATCACTCCTGGGGTCCCGCTAATCTCTTGTGCAGGGTTCATAATGTGTGCAAACTGTTCTTCCTGGGTCTCTACAGAAGTCTCGTACACCAAACTCTTCATGCGACCCCACAGGAAATAGTCCAATGGCATTAAATCCGGCGATCGTGGGGGCCATGCGTTAGGACCACCCCACCCTATCCAACTTTGCCCAATCTTCGGTCAAGATGTTCCCGAACGTTAAGTGTAAAGTGCGGCGGTGCACCATCGTGCTGAAACCACAGTTCTTGCCTTATATTCAATGGCACGGCATCCAACGGCGCCGTACCTAACACCATGTCCGTGTATTCTTCAAATGGGTACCCAACCATGTTTATCAGAGCTGCACAGGCACGTGAATGGGACTGCAGGCATGATACCACAGCAGAGGAAACGTCACGTGACATCAGGGGATCGCCTGACGTCATGTACTGACTATCAGCTTGCATAAGAAGATCGGACAATTCGATACCTTGTAAAGGTGGTAGCACGGAAACGGTTCGTTTCCGGATATGGGTTACTATTTAAAATATTGTCTACTCAGTCCCCTTTACTAGCCATAGAAGTTTGTAACATGAATTTCAGAACACGCGGTATAAATCACATTATGCCATACAATGAGAATTGTACTTCAAATTCCACAGTTACTCTTATTGTGTGTTTATTTATTTAATGTAGCACATTTAATTAACAAACTTAAATATTCAAATGATTCAGATATATTAGTCCACTAAACATGGAGATAAAGATGTGTTTATACAGTAACTTGAATATTTTTACCTGCCTCAGGTTTAGGATTTTCGCCAAAAGTGTTCCTGAAGGTACAACTTGCACCATGATTCCTCCCCATGGGTTGCCTTGCTGGTTTACCATATGTGATACGGAGCATTTATCCAGGAAAAAGTACAGCTCTAATGGATGCAAATTACAAATGCTTCAGCCCCAGAAGTCTTATAAAGAGCAACTATAGCCCACTTCAGTAATAGTGAAAAATTGAGCAGAGTAACTGAGAATATGGCGGAAAGATGTTTAAGGAGTAGACGCTACAAGATCAAAGTCCACCGGACCACACATTCTTCCTGTTTGGAAGCCTTTCTTTTATAGCAATATATTGCGTCAAGATAGCAGAAAATCACTGGTGTAGGATACTGTCCCTGCAGGAATGACAGTACCAACATAAGAGAAATCTACTAGTTTCTTGCATCATTGGGTTTTAGTTAGACTGATGTTTCAGCTATGCTTGGGGTATATTGGGTTACACCTTGCACTTGTATTTCCGTACGAAAGTATATATTTTGTTTCTTAATGTTATTGTCAATTGCCAGGATCATTTCAATACCATCTTCTGCTAGAATTCTGTCCTGCCAGAGTTCTTTTAGATGCCAGTAAATCCACCAGTGGCGTGCAGTCAACCCCAGCTACCCCAGCGCTGCTGGGGTAACTGATTTATTCACAAGTTCGAAATTAAAATAGTTTCTTCATATCTCAATCAAATACGCACATCGAACTTGAACGTTACAGTACTTAAGGTTCAAACTCCCACCCACCCCGCCACTAGCCAGCTGTTGCTCTTGGCGACTTGTCTTGTTGCAAAGGAATGTTCCTCAATACCAGCTACCCTACGAGAACTGTATTGACGCATGCGTATTCTGTATAGAGTCCTACTAGCGTAGCCATGGCGTCAGCCGACAGCAGAGGCAAGTGTGAATTTGACTGGCTAGTTCAGTTTCGTTGCAGCTAGCCAGACTTTGAAGTCATAGAGCAGAGCCTAGTCGATCGGTTACATATCGATATGGAAAGCTTGAATAAGAGATAGCGATACACGCAAGCGTAGTAACCCTACAATAATGGTGTCGTTTTATAGGACATAGTATAATAATGTCAAACGATATGAAGAGCGTATATACTTAAAACTATTAGCTAACGTTAAAAAATTTTGTTAAGAAACGACTTAAATGCTTTTTTGTTTACGAAGGTGACATCCATTAACAAAATGGAAATAAACAGGGGAAAGTATAAGTTAGTCATTATGCACATCAGATCAGACTATATAGTGTTGTCACAAGTCTGAAAGTTCGTTTGCGCCCTGTGGAAACTAAAAGGTGAAGAGCGCGTTGTTTTATATGTGTTCCTGTTAAAGTGTCTAGAAAATGTGACAGGTGAATTCAATGAAAATGTATGAGGGTGACTGTGTAACGGGCAATATTCAAAAGAGACCATTTTTATATGGGCTATAATGTGCTAAGCGTATGCTAAATATCAGAAAAGTATTTAGGATAACAAATACCTCTACTATTTATAACAAGACCATTTTAGAATAAGGATAATTTATTTTAAAGTACAGGATGATTTTTCAGTGCCGTAACCTACACCGCAGTGGTAATTGTTGTGACCACCGCACGCCACTGAAATCTACTGATATGGGGCTGTCATTTTTAAGTACACCTAATAACCATCAGTGTGGGCCACATTCGAACGGATGACCCTGGGATCAGTAGGCCAGCTCTTAACCAGCTTTGGGACCCAGACTGACATATTTGTGTAAATATGGCAGTGTTTGCTATTCTCATGTTGGTGTCTGTGACATAAGAGTGTGATATCTGTGTTACATAGTATAGTGAACTGAGGAATTGAGCAAAAGTAGTAAAGAACACATATCGTGCTGTCTAGGTAAGGTCAATATGATATCATTATAATTACTGAAACATGGTTTGTCGGTCTAGGTGGCTCAGTTGGTTAGACGCTGGCTTACTGATCCCAAGGTCGCGGGTTTAAATCCGGCCCAGGCCGATGGTTTTTAAAGTGTGCTTAAAAACGACAACTCAATGGCAGTAGATTTACTGGCATTAAAAGAACTCCTGCGGGACAAAATTCCGGCACACCGGCGACGCTGATGTGATCCCGGCAATTAACAGCGTCGTTAAACAAAATTATTTTTTAAACTGAAACATGGTTAAAATATACGCAACTATCATATTTTGATATTTAGACTTTAACTTTAATAGTGACAACTGTTTATTTATTACGAGTATACGAGTGAAACATCCACAGGCCTTCAATGTAGTACCCATCATTGTCTACAAGTCGCTGCCAGTGATGGGGAAGTCATAGTATCCCTGTAGCAGCTCCTATTCTGTTGAAATTTCTGTTGGACTATCCTAATGTCTACATAATCTTGGAAGAGTCCACAGTCAAACATTGCAAAGTAGTTCCTTTATCTTTGGGATCAAATTATAATCATAGCGGTTTAAGTGTAGTGAATATGGTGGATGGAAAAGCACTTCCCATCCCCAGTGATGGTACAGATCAGTCACACAGAATGCGCCATATGCGCTCAAGCATTATCATGCAAAACATGTGGTAGCCTTCGCAGAGCTGGTCTCAGATTACTCCCCAAAAATGACAGAAATACTATACATTAACATTTTGTCCTTGTGGGATGGTATGTGTTAGGATGATCCATCGCAGTTGTATGCAAGAATCAACATAACTTTCTCCTTGTAGGGGTGTGCCACACCAATGTTTTCCATGGAGCCCATAATGACGCCACTGCTTGAATTGGTGCTTCAGTGGAGGTTTGTATGGCCTGGTTCGTGTTTTATCTTATACAATAATGCTCTGTATGAAGGTATCTTCTTGGTGTCCATAACACATCAGGTGAGTTTGAGAAGAGTGGTGTCGTAGCCATTACTATGAGTCCATCAAATCCCAGAGAATTCACCAAGTTGCAATTTTTCACACCTTTATTTTTGCAATTCTTTGGAATATGAAAGACAATCATATGCAATATCGCTATTTTCAGGACTAACAAACGTACTGTCTGTCATCGATCATTGTGTAGTAGTGTGGAAACAACTGTGCAAGCCGTTCTCTTCACTAACACTCGGATGATCTGGCCGAGCCATGTGTTCAACATGGTCATGCTCCTCATTGAAGGCTCTGATTGAGTGAGTGAGTGAGTGAGTGAGTGAGTAGGGTTTAAGGGCCCGTCGACAGCTAGGTCATTAGGGCCCCAAGTCAGAAGATAAAAGCAGGGAAAAACTCACCACCACCTAACAATGAATCAAATATTAAAACGGGGAGTCTAAAAGAAAGATAAAAGCTAAAACAGTTCAAATGTAAAACTGGTCTAAAAAGATAACATAAAAACAGTTAAAACCTCAAAAGTGATCTTACAATGTACATAGATAAAAATACGAAGGTTAAAAATAAAATCACAAAGTAAAATACAAGTTACACCTGCTTAATGTAAGTGTTCGGTCTTCATCTTTTTCTTTTTCAGTCTTATCTTGACTGACTTGGGACCTGGTATGTTCAAGTCGCCATCCTCAGATGAGTCTGAAGAGCCCTGTCGGCTTGTTGAGCGGGAGCGGGACTTCCTTGATGATGGACGACTACTCACCCGGTCTTTAAGTCGCGAATGGTGAGCGTTTCCAGGTAAAACGGTGTGGCTACTGCTTTTGGATGGCTGGTGAGCAGGTGTCTGCACGGCGGAAGATTTAGTTGCCGGTGCAGGTGTATCACGGGACGGTGGAGAGGGAGAGGCGCTCGTTGGTGAGTCAGTCTGCGTGGTAGCATCAGCGACTGGAACGTGCTGAATGGCCACAGTGTGGGCAGGAGTGCGGCGGACTGCTGATGCGAAACCTAGGGTTGTCGCAGGTTTCAACTGTTCAAAGCGGCGACGTGCTTCCAAAAATGTGAGCCGTTCTTTCACGCGCAACTCCTGTATAGCTTTCTCGTCCATAAATTTAGAACACTGACGCGAGCTTGATGGATGGCTCTCTCCACAATTCACACAAAGAGGATCCCGTGTACATGCCGAGTCTTCATGGGCTGGTGATCCACAACGCTCACAAATAGATGGATTATTACAGGAAGTCTTAGTATGGCCGAACCGTTGGCACCTGAAACAACGCATTGGGTTTGGCACATACTGGCGTACAGCGGCACGTTCGTATCCACAAAAGATGTACTCAGGTAATTTCGTGCCTTTGAATGTTAGAAATACTGTACGCAAAGCTAACTCCTTGCCATCCTGCTTTCGCGTAAGGCGATAGGCCTGACATACACGCTGGTCAGAGAGAGAGGTGACAATCTCCTCATTCGACAGGTTGTCTAGACTTGAGGTGGTGACAACTCCCCTACAGGTATTAAGCGTTTTGTGTGGGGCTACCCGAATTGGGTAGGATCCCAACAACTTCGCTTTCGAGAGTTTCTGTGATTGCTCTGCCGTTTTGGTCTCGATTAACAGCGTACCGTCACGTAGTCTTGTCGCGTTCTGCACCGGGCCACATATTCTGTCTACCTCACGTTTGATATAAAAAGGGCTAATATCCATAATCGTCTTCCCTTCACAAGCCAATGTCACAACAAGAAAAGAGTCAAAAAGAGAGGGTTTGCGCGGATACATATTGAAATTGGACCCCCATCCGGAACCGTCGGCGTCAGCCTGCCATCCGGGGGTCAAAGAAAACAAAGACACCAAAATCTCCACGGTCTGTGCCGCCATAGAGACCCCTCCATGACTGATCTCAAAGCGTACTTCAGAGGGGCTACCCTCCGATCTCCACTGCTTGTCCGCATGGGTAAACCGTTCACCACGTGACACCCCGGTTTTACGCCCCCACCACAGGAATAACCGCCTGTGGCTCCCCGCTTTAGCACACGCTGCCTCAACGGAGTCAGCGTGGATTCAGGGGACTTCGGGTTGATTACACCGGGGCTCCGTCAGCGGTAACACGTCCGGCCGGTGATACTAACCCGACGGCACGCGGCCGTCGGGAGATTAACACCGGCCGTGCCCTCAAGGAGCTACGTGGGTGTACTTGACGTGTGGACGGGCTCCGCACCTAAGGCTACACAAGGGGGCAGTGTGAAGGGTCCGCCTAACCTTCGCGCCTGAGACCTCCAGAGAGCACACAAGTCGGGGGCCGCGCCGAAAACCGTGGGACAGGACCACGGAGATAGGAAAGATCCCTGCTGGTGAGACAGGAGTTATAAATCTAGGAACTTACAAACTAATAATCAGAATAAACCTAGAAGAGGAAGAGGGTGATATAAAAAGCAACATAAAACGTTGCACGTGGCACAGTTAATGAAGGTGGAGGGGGTGAGATGATTGTGAGTGGCTCGGGGCCCCGGGTGCGCCATACCCGGACCTACCGTGGTAGGTTCCCCTGGGGGAGTTTGATTTCGGAGTCCTCTTCTCCTAGATGAGTCGTCGACCAAGACTACCGAGCCTTATCTACCCGTTTGGAATGTTCTTAGCTTCCCCTCACCTCTTGCCTACCAGTGGTCACAAAGACACACTTAGTAGGCCGTCTGGATCGGGTACTGAGCCCCTCCGCCACGGCAAGGCGACACTCCTTCGGAGGGGTTGAAGGCTCTGATTTACTTCACCACAGTCCTATATGGTAATGCTGTCTCCCCACATGCCCTAACATTGTCATGCTATTTAACCATGGTTACATTAAATGTTCAGCCAAAATTGCT
Organism: Tenodera sinensis; assembly: GCA_030765045.1. Lineage (NCBI taxonomy): Eukaryota > Metazoa > Arthropoda > Insecta > Mantodea > Mantidae > Tenodera > Tenodera sinensis. The sequence goes on from CM060967.1 coordinate 89,542,027, forward strand.
GTTCTTGCTTTGCAAACAGTACCTAATAGGGGACTAACTTCCTCTCCCCACAGCACATATGCTGTGAGATGCAAGAGACAACTTCCTGGAGGATAGGTCAGATACATATGGTAAAAGTGACAACCAATAACTCGCTAATAAATTGAAAAATATGTTGATATTTAAAAACATATTTTGCTCCTCCAACATGTAATAATATTAATCTCAGGACTAGTTTTGGAGAGGGCTGTCTTCATCATTCAGCTGTTCGTTGGCTGATACAATATCAGGTTTGTTTTACCGTGGAGGAGAAAACCCCGTTACAGGCGGAGGCCGACATGCTGAGGCCAACAGTGTGAGGGTCCCTGCGCCCTGAAAGGGGAGGGTTACTCACTAAAAAACCCCTCCACGTGTTAGTTCGTTAAATGCTAATTTTATCGTGCATCATCGTGGGTTAGTCGGGTTCCGCATAGCACCCCGGTTAGTACTTGAAAGCTTTAAGCTGGCATGTAGTTCATGCGAGCGAGTCAGAAGTTGCTTTTTGGTAATGCCCATGAAACCTGGACAGGACAAAGAGGATTACATGCGATTTAACTTGGTGTTAATATGAGACGCTATTTGTGCTTACTTATGATTAAAGTTGCACAGGCAATAGGCCTGCAAGTCGTTATATCTGCTAATGTTAGGGTTAGTGTAACTGAAGTTATTCGTGCAATATTTGAGCTTATATCTAGTGATGCACAGGTGAAACCTGCAAGTCGTTATGAAATAAGCTAATGTTAGTGTTAGGGTACAAAAGATGTTTTTCGTGCAATATTTAGGCTTATGTCTAGTGTTGCACAGGTATGTACCTGCAAGTCGTTAGAATCAGCGAATGGTCAGTGATTTCTTACACATGCTTAATATGAATGCTATCGTGCTAGATTTCTACTTTGTCTGCCCGAGACAGGCAGGTCTTGTCGTATCAGCGGTTGTCCTGGACTCGCCGGGTCGTCGGAGTGTCCTATTCCATCATACGGTGGCCCGCTTTCACCGCGCAAGTAGGACACTAGTGTGAGGCCCTAGTTCTCCCGGTCCGCCTCGGCAGTCGCCGAGGGCTTAAAGTGCTCTGTGGCAGGCTGCGATCTGAAACAGGGAATAAGGAAGGTTTAGTTGTGTGGTGAGAAGGGAACAGTCTTGTGTCAATGTTTGATTTACTCGTGTAGTAGGTTGTTCAAGATTCCTCTACTTCGGTGTTTTTTGGAGTTAGATTTCTGTCGAAAAGTGCTAGCGGTCTAGCGTGCTTATAAATTTCCATAGTATAGTTGCCTAGGTTCCTTACTAAAGGGTTGTGATGTTTATACAGGTGTTTATACGTATCATGTGATAGCTTTTTAATGAATTGCTCTATCGTGTGCATTTTTAGTTCGTCGTGTAATAAGTCCGCTGGTACAGAGTAAGGCACTTTTGCTACCAGTCGTAGTATTTTGTTTTGTAGTATTTGTAGGCGCATAATATGTATTTCTGCGGCATAACCCCAAACCGGAGCAGCGTAAATGAGTATAGGGCGCATAAGCGTCTTGTATAATGTTAGTCCGATTTTGAGTTTTAGTTGCGAGTTAATGTTTATAAGGGGATATAGTTTGCCTAATTGGGCGTTCGCTTTTTCCCTTATTTGGAATATATGCTGGTTCCATGTGAGTCCCTGGTCCATTTTAAGCCCTAACCAGGTGACTGTGTTTTTCCACTCAATGCTCTCTCCAAATATGGTGAGTGGTGGAAGCTGGTGTTTACTTAGTCTATGGTTGATTCTTTTGGTGAATATGATAGCCTGGCATTCACCTTAATTCGCCATTTGGTGAACCAATCCTGTAGCTCGTTAAGGGCGTTTTGTAACCTCCTGTGAGTGAACTCGGCTTTCCCCGATTGCGCTACAATTGCCGTGTCATCTGCGTAGATGAATAAGTTCGTGTTGTGTGTTTTCGGGATATCGTTCATTGTTATATTAAAGATATTCGGTCCCAATATACTTCCTTGTGGGACTCCCGCTTTTATAGGGCGGGGGGAAGAGAGATGGTTGTTAACTCTCGACTCGAATGTCCGATTGTGGAGGTAATTAGCGATTAGTTTTATTAGAGAGTCGTGTATATTAAGTGTTTTGAGTTTCTTGAGCAGGCCCGCGTGCCAAACTCTGTCGAAAGCGCGTTCTACATCAAGTAGGAGTGCACCTGCCGATTTTCGGAAGTTAAACCCATGCGTGATGTGTTCTGTGGCTCTCAGAAGTTGCAGGGTTGTGGAGTGGCGTGCGCGGAATCCGAATTGTTCCGGTATAGTGATGTTCTGTTTGATTAGCTGTGGATTTAGGCGTTTTAGTATTACTTTTTCAAGTAGTTTTCCCAGAATGTTTAGTAGACTAATTGGTCTGTAGTTATGTGGGTTGGAGTGATCCTTACCCTTCTTAGGAAAGTGTTAGACTAACGCTGACTTCCATCTGGCAGGGTAGTACCCTTTCTCTAGCACATAGTTGAAAATTTTGGATAGTAGTTTGATAGCATCTTCGGGTAGGTTAGCTAAGGCTACCGCCGGAATGCTGTCTGGCCCAGGGGCCTTTCGTTTCGGTAAATGTTTAATGAGCCATTTGATTTCGCTGGGACATGTTTTTCTGATTTTATTGTGTGTTATTTGGTCTTTATATTCGCGCGTTTCTTCCTCTGTTTCGGCGGTGAATTGTGGGCAAGAGGGAGTGATGTTTGGTGTTAATGTTTCTTGTAGCGCGTCCGCGAGCGCATTTGCTTTTTCTTGATCGGTGGGGGCTATGGTCCGTTTATTATGGAGTGGAGGGATTTGTACTTTATCGCGTGTTAGGCAGCGAGCTACTTTCCACATGGAGTCTCGTTCATAATCGAGATTCTCCAGTGTGTTCTGCCATTGTCTCGAGACGTGATTTGAAATCCTTTCGCTTACTAGGTTATTTAAGTGTTTAACGTACTCGAGGTCTGCTACGTGCCGTGTTTTTTGCCATTTGCGTCTGGCTCTGTTTCTTTCGGCTGTTAGAGAGGTTATGTCTTGTGGGAGTTTAGTTTGATGTTGCCTAGATTGGCTCATAGGCACAGAGGCTACTGTTGCTATTTTGATGGCCTTTTCCAATTGGATGACCGCTTCGTTGGTGCTTTCGTTAGTGTTTAGTGGGGCAATGGGCAAGTTTTTGCTTACAGTATCTGCAAATTTTGCCCAGTTCGCTCTGTTATAATTTGGGCGTTTAATTGGGGGGATTAGAGCTGCATTGCCCTCTAGGGTGATTATAAGGGGCAGATGGTCGTAAGACAGCTCATTCATAACTTTAAAATGTGTTCGGCTTGTTAAGTTTTTGGACAGGCCGCCGCCACATGGCGCTGGTACTGGGGACAAGCCCGGTACCTGGCCCCGTGGCCCTGGCGCAGGCATAGCGCGTACATCAGATCTGTGTGTCCTGCAATAAGGAACGTAAGTATGTTCCTCAGGAGTGTGGATTAATAAGTCAGAGTTGTTTTCGAGGTGTAATAATGCTCGTCCCTCTTTATTTGTCTTGTTGCATCCCCAAATTTGGTTTTCAGCATTGAGATAATCCGCTATTAAGGCCCTATTGTGCTGCTGCGTTAAGTCCGTTATATCGAATGTGATTAAAGTACCGGGAGGGGCATAAGCCGCCGCTATGAGCACTTTGTTGTTGTCGAGTGTAATTAGTACGCTAGTGGTTTCCAAATTTTGGAGTTGCACAGGGGGAGGGGGCGGGTCTGGTCGTGTTGTATATCGTGTTTAATAATGACAGGCTGTGCCACCCACGCGCCCGTCTCTATCTGTTCGGTAAGTCGTGTATCCCGGAATGTTGAATCTATGGTTTTCTTTAAGGAGAGTTTCTGTGATAAGGGCAATATGTATATTATTACGGGAGAGGAATTCCTTGAACTCTGTCTCTTTACGTCCAAGTCCCCTAGCGTGCCATGTCATGATGTTGAGATAATTTGTATGGTCCATCTTGATACCTAGAGGAAACCAGGTGTCACCAGCAGTTGGAAGAAGTCCCTATAAGACGCCAAAATGGAGCGGACCTCCGACAATTCCACTTCCATCAGCAACCTAAGGATGTGTCCCGCTGAGTCCCTCAGGTCGCTGTCTTCCATGCCGGTGCTAGCGACGCGCCGGTACATGTCTGGTGGTGTAGTCGTGGGTCTCGGGGTAGTCTCTGAAGGTCTGGCCGGTCCTTCCGTGCCATGCGCGGCACTCCGCGAGGCTGGCGGGGCGTCCTAGAACCTGACGGTTCCTCAGCGACAGGAGCCTGCGCCTCAACCTCAGCCATACTAGGCACTGGTGGAGCCCGCTCAGGCATTACTCCCCGTGCCCGGCTCCCAGCTCCCACAGCCATGCGTCCACCCGACCCCTGGAGGTTACGTGCCGCCGCCACATGGCGCTGGTACTGGGGACAAGCCCGGTACCTGGCCCCGTGGCCCTGGCGCAGGCATAGCGCGCACGTTCTCAGCGGGGGCGGAACATCACAGCCACGAGAATCGTGCTCGCCGGTGCACTTAGAGCACACCCTAACCGCGGCCGAGCACCTCGTCTCCGTGTGCCTGAGTTGCTGGCACTTGCTGCACTGGACCGGTATGAAGGTCGCCTCGAAAATGGAGCACTCATTCAACCTGCCTTAGTCGGTCCAGGTCGTCCGCCGTGGCCAGGTCTACCAGATAGAAGGGAAGAGGAGTTCGGGCCTGGTCGTAACGCCTAAGTTGCGCCACTCGCAGCACTGAAAAGTGCGCGGCGCACAACTTAGCCTTAATGGCCTCTTCCGCCCCATCGTAGTAGATGTGCTTAATCACGGCACGGAAGGATTGCTGCTCGTCCTGCCTCGTCAGTTGGATGTTAACTCCCTTCTGCCGCAGAAAGGCACACATGTGTGCATAGTCCACGGGGGACGACAAGCGCACCAGGAAGTCCCGCGACAGCGGGGCCCTGGTCACTGTGTAGCCTTCATTGGCATAGAGGGAGTCAAACTCCTGCAGGGTCTGGAACAGAGTGACGTGGTGTTTATTTACGTAGATAGGTGCTTGCATCCTGGGTGCTTGGGGGAGGGCAGTAGCGGCAGGAACCGTAATCCGGTCTGATCTGGAGGAGGGGCCGGCTACGAGGCTTACGGAAGGGGCCAAGGGAGCAGGTTGTTGGTTTGACTGAGGTGGAGGTGTGGAGTGGTTAGAGCCTGGAGGGGAGACGATAGGAGGCGGGGTAGGGGGCAGAGATCGGACTGACGCGGCGGAAGAGGAGCGGGATCTAGGGAAGGGGTATTGAGGGCAGACGGATTCGGTGTGGGAGTCCGACCGAGCTCAGGCGTCGCGGCAGGGCCGTTTGCCGCCTGGGCTGCGACTGGGGGGCTCGCGGATGGTGTCACTGGGTGGGAAGGAGGGATGGGATTAGGTGGGGGAGATTCAGGGGCTGAGGGGCCACCAACATCCAATGGTCGCTTAGCGATCCTTGCACGGGTCGTGGGCATCTCGCCAGGAGATCGCTTCAATGAGGACTTTTTGGACTTGGTCATACTAGGAAGGAGAGATGGAAGTTATAAAGTGAAAACAGCAAATAAATATACTATATGTCCTAAAAAATCCCTAACTTAACCTTGGAAGAGTTTCGGAAAAGAAGAAGAAATAAAAGCCTAGAGGGGACCTAACGGGGAGCTTAAAACTATATAGAAAAGAGGAAAATAGTTGAATAGAAGAGAAAGAGCAGTTAGTGCGCGCTAAAAAGCCCGAAGTACAGAGGTCCTGCCCTAAGGCGCCTACATTCCAGTCAGATGACTGTTTGCTACAGACTTGTACTTCTACCCAGCTAAACTGTTAGTGTGCCTGCACAGGCGGGTTCCTGCTGTTGGGAACTGAAGCTGCGATCGCCGGGCGTCTGGGAGCGTGAGTGGCAGCCTGCGCACTACGCTCGCTGGACTGGAAGATCTCTCGGAATCCCTTCTTCACGCTTAAATAAGCTTGGAGGGCTCTTCTAAGTAGCTGCAGACGATATCGAAGTTCAAGTCCCAAGTGTATCAGGTAACTGCCTCCCTCTTCTCTTGTTGCCTGATCTGCGGCTCTTCCTATTGGTTAGTGGTGAGACATTGTCTATGACTGGTATGTCAAAATTCATTAGCCAATCGCTATCTTTAACAATATGAATATTTTCTCACACTGTTAAATCCCAGAATTTTTTACTGGTTTTAAAATGTTTTATATTTAGATTTACATTATGATTGCATGACCGGTGAGCTAAGGCTGATTTATCTGTTTCTTTGTATTTGATATTTCTGTCATGTTCCTTCATTCTGGTTTCCAAATTTCTTTTTGTTTTACTGATATATATCTTATGGCAGTCTTTACAGTTGATATGGTAGATTCCTGATAATTTAATACATGCGGTGTTTTTGTTTTTGTTTTTGTTTTTTCTTGGACAGTGATGGAGCAAATTTCTCACACTATACTTGTTTTGTGGAGCCAGTTGCAAATTATACTTCGTAAAAGTTTGGTTGAATCTGTTCACAAATTTTGGCTAATATTTGAATTTACAATATCTTTCTTCTGTACCCCCAGTTCTTAATTTGCAGACATCCTTGAACATTTTAACCTTCCATGCTTTTTTAATAATCTAGTTATTAATTTGGGTTTAAATGCATTTAAATTTGCAGTAAGCTTAATATGCTCCAGTTCTTCATTGTATTCTCTATATGTAAGTGGTAAATCTGTGAATTAAGGTATGGAAGTTTGCATGCTGATGTGCTTTTGGGTTGAAATTATTGCTTTTGATATAGTTGTTGATGTGTGCTCGTTTCCTATATGTGCCAAATTCCAACCTGTCCATGTTTCCTGTAGCTTTTAAGTCAAGGAATGGTAGCTATCCATCTTGTTCTATTTCAGTAGTAAATTTTAGGGACTGGACGTTTGTGTGGAAGTATGAGGCTGTTGAGGTTGGCGTTGTGGCTGTTGATGATTTGTCAGCTGGGGTTGCGGCAGGAAGTGGTGTTCCAGTGTTTGACATCCTGCTTCGTCTGTTGTTGGAGTAGTCCTGTTCCCGATCCGTGTAAGCTTCCACTGGATGGATTCGAGAGTTTCAGTGTTGTCCAATTCAATCACTGCTGCTCGAAGCTCATGATGAAAGCCTTGCGGCAGCGTTGAACCCAGTAGTATGGTGAATTAGTGTGCGTTTCAGCGCAGCAAATCTCTTGTTAGTCTTGCTTGATGAGATGAAGTGGTGTTTGAGATTTCTGACTTCAGTGTGTAGAGCGTCAACTGGTTCTTTGAGACGAAGTTCGGAGATGGTGTTGGCGGCGGTGTCAGTTGTTGAAGAGCCCAGTCGTCGGATGGGGCTATGAACCTCTGAACATAGATGCTCAACTTCCTTACTGGGCAGTTGTGTACCAGCGGTGGCGGCGGCGTATGTGAAGTTCGGTCCTTGAACTGTTGATATTTGTTGCTGCGTAGACTGCGTTGGCGGCTGTGGAGGCCGAAGAGGTTGAAGCTGCTGAGGTTGCATCGCGGCGTGGTCTCTGTGCCTCGGATAAAGCGGACAGCAAACTTGCCCGGTGTAGTGGTCTCTCCTGTCGCAGGTGGCGCAATATCTACGACGCCGCGTGAGGTCATGGTGCTGACAGGAGGATGTTAGTACTGCTGCTCCACAGTAATGACACTTGGCTTGAGTTACACAGGACTGCGCTTCACGTCCATATGAGCAACATCTGTGGCATGGCAGGATCCATTCGTTCCGACTGCACTCTATTCGAATGTGTCGGCCGAAGAGGGTGAGTCCTGAGGTGATGACGGCGGTGTAATGCGTCCTGTCTCCTGTCATAATAATGACGATGTCGACGACGACGACGACGATGATGACGATGATAATAGTGATAATGATGATAATGATGACAATGATAACAACAACAACAATAATAATAATAATAATAATAATAATAATAATAATAATAATAATAATAATAATAATAATAATAATAATAATAATAATAATAATAATAATAATAATAATAATAATAATAATAATAATAATAATAATAATAATAATAATAATAATAATAATAATAATAATAATAATAATAATAATAATAATAATAATAATAATAATAATAATAATAATAATAATAATAATAATAGTCGTAGTAGTCGTAGTCGTCCTAGTCGTCGTAGTACAGTAGAACCCCGTTTATCCGAAATAAAGGGGGTGAAGTCATTGCGGATAACGCAAACAATAGTTATATCGTTTGGTTGTTCAATAAGTGCAGAGTGAATGAGTGTGACTTACGGACGAATTACCGCCAAAACTAAAATTAATGAAGAAATTGAAAAATTGTCTAACTGTAACATTGTGTTAAATAGCTAAAGCACTTCTCTTTTCATTGCCAGTGCGCGCGAAGGCAGACTTTGTAATGGTTCACTAATTAAGTCGGTCATACTAGTATTACAACACACTGGTATTACACAGAGTGATTGCAAAAGATTCGGGTCTCTGAGATCTTCGCTCGTAGAGTATGACTGTTTGGAAAAAGTCGCATAAATTCGGATTTGGGCAGGCAAGTGTTCCGAGTGCTGGCAGACGCATCTACGCATGCTCGGAGTGCATATACAGACTGAATGTTTCCTTATCCATGTTCAAGGGCCTCGTACCGAGGAAAGGGGGCCGAGCCGGCAAAGGTTAAGCTTGCTGGCTTTCCATTACCCAGGTTCCATGCGTATCATTTCTGCCGCGCGTTTCAAACACGCAGAGCAGTTTTGATGAATCGGAATTGAGATTCAAGGATTTGACCATGCTTTTCTGAACTGCAATTTAGGGAAAATGACGGATCAAATGATAAAATGCTGAATCATAGTTAAACATTATTTGTTGATGTATTACGGTAGGGCAGGCAATGCCTACCCTGCCTACCCTGAGGAGCCGCGCCTGGTTCTGCGTTGGATTGGTATTTTCGGATTCAGCAGCCAATATGGCTGCTTTTTTTTCTTTACTTTTTTTTAATTTAAGGGTGGCCCCAACCCGCCGCCCTCGGTGGCGATCATCCAGAGGAGCTACATCGCCTTCCCATGCACATGCTCATGCACAAGCAGGGGGACAGGAAGCTAGAGTAGTGATAAGTGTGTTATCGGGTTGCACATAGCACCCCGGTTAGTGTAGCGTATGTACAAGCATGCAATACATGCATCGTGTATATATTGTGCCTGGTGATACTCATACCTAGGTCTGAGTAGCACCATTGGGGAGTGAGTGTATTACTTAAGTTGTTAGCAGGACTAACATGCTGACAGTGTTGCGTTTGTATAGGGGAAACTTGACAGACTGGACATTGTTTGTATGGCTACCGAAGCCATAGGGACAGACAGACGGACACTGAAGGATAAAGACAATAATAGAGTGCATTACGCGATTCAGTGGTTGGGCGGGTGTGTGGTGTAGTTAAACATGCCATGCAATGTAATTAAGCTGGTTTGTCATGCAAACTGTATTACTTACAAAGAAGTGTAAGGTGATACAATTTCTATATTCATGTCCGGGTCCATAGCCAGGTCAAATTCCTTACAGGTGGGGGGGGGGGGAGCCCTCTTCCCCCCGGGCCGCCCTGAAACACAGGGACTTTGAGGGCTAAAAGGATAAAAGGAGGTGTGCAAGGGTGGTCTATTGTTGCAATATAGTGGGCTTTGTTGAAGATTTGCAGCCGCAGAGCTGAAACAGAAAAGTTTCATTCTGACGAAGGCCATGGAGTTTAGAATGGCCGAAAGCTCAATATTTTCAAACCTCACACGGCTGATCGCCCGTGAAACTGTAATAAATAACGTGCGCCGTGAAAGCTTTAAATCTTACACAAGTTAAGGAGGTTTTAAAGTATTGTTAAGATGTATTGCGACGTCAATGGCTGAGTTAGGGTTAGTGATAGATCTGTCAAAGAGATAAAGTGGTCGTTTGTAGCCAAGGGGGTCAGTTTCGTAATTGCCTATGGATTGTAGAAGTTCATTGTGGTTGGTTTTAGTTCTGTCATACAAGTCAGCGGCAAGCTTTTTAATGAATTCCTCAAGATTAAGTATCTTGAGTTCATCATAGAGCTTCCAAGCCGGAGCAAAACCAGGAACCTTTGCAATGACTCGGAGTATTTTGTTTTGAAATCTAATGGGTGTTTTTATGTGTGTAGTGGCAGCGTATCCCCATAAGGGGGAGGCGTATGTGAGTATGGGTCGAATGAGAGCTTTGTAAAGTGTGAGTAAAGAGTTGTAGTGGTGCCAGAGAATGTGCCGGAAATGTATGTTTGATTTTCTTTGTGAAGATAATGGCTTGAGATTTTTGGCTATTTACTTTTACACGCCATTTTTGGAGCCATGGTTCCAGGGTAGTAAGTGCATTTTGTAGTCTCGATCTGACGAGTGAAATGCTACGAGACTGTGTAGTAATAGAAGTATCGTCCGCATAAAGATATAGATTGATATTGGGGACCTTCGGGATGTCGTTAATGTAAATGTTAAATAGTGAAGGCCCGAGTAAACTACCCTGTGGTGTTCCCGCTCTTATAATATGCGGATTAGAGGTAGCTCCGTTTATTGTAGACACAAATTTGCGATTATTTAGGTAGTTGGCAACAAGTTTGACCATAGTGTCTGACACATTTATATTTTTAAGTTTTCGCAAGAGTCCTTCGTGCCAGACACGGTCGAAAGCGCGTTCAATGTTCAATAGGACGGCGCCTGTAGACTGTTTGAAATTAAACGCTCGAGTAATATTTTCGGTTTTACGAAGGAGCTGAAGTGTGGTGGAATGTTTAGCGCGAAATCCAAATTGTTCGGAAATTATAATAGTGTGTTTATGAAGGAAATTGAGTCTTTTCAAAATAATACGTTCAAAAAGTTTGCTTAGAGTGCTAAGCAAACTTATTGGTCTATAATTTTGAGGACTGGATAGATCCTTGTTTTTCTTGGGAAAATGCAACATTTTTGCAAGTTTCTAAGTACCGGGGAAGTAGCCAGAATCAAGTGCAAAATTAAAGATTTCAGTGTGCCTCTGAACAGCCCGGGCTGGGAGGTTTTTTAAAACTATGTTTGGAATGTCATCCAGGCCCGGAGCTTTCTTATTAGGTAGATGCCTAATGATCCATTGAATTTCAGAGGCACAAGTTTTTCGAATTTTGTTGTGTGTGGGTCTGTTTTTAAGTTCCCGCGTGACAAATGGAGTTTCCAAGATAAATTCCCTATTTAAGGGTTCTAGATTAGGAGTAAGTGTTTCCTCCAAGGCATCTGCCAGCATTTCTGCTTTGTCGAGGTCAGAAGTGGCTACTTGTTGTTGTACGCGAAGTGGTGGAATGGTGGTTTTCTTGCGTGTTAAATTTTTAGATATGCGCCACACGCATAATTAGCATCCAAACTGGATAGGGTATCCGCCCATTGTTTGGATATATAATCAGTAGTGCGTTTACGAATATTGTTTTGAATGGATAGAAATTTCTCGCGGTCTACTGGATGCCTTGTTTGTTGCCATTTTCTTCGTGCACTATTTCTGGCAGTAGTAAGTCCTTTAATGTCGGAAGGCAGGTGTGTAGTTTTATTTGAAGGGATGTGTAGAGGTACAGTTGTCATTGTGGCAAACTGTATATTAGTCTGTAATTGTTCGACAGCCTTGTTGAGGTCTGCAATTGTTGAAAGAGGAGTGTTAGAGATTTCTGTGTTAAGTAGGTTCTGGAAAGCTTACCAGTCTGCTTTGTTGTAGTTGCGTCTGGGTGTTTGTACTGTGGGAGTCAAGGATCTTTCAAGAGTGAGGATGACGGGAAGATGATCAGAAGAAAGGTCGTTAATGGGGTTCATTTTTAAACGAGAATTAAGTCCGCGAGTAATAGCAATATCTAATATATCGGGTGAGTGTTGCGCGTTGTATGGGATGAAGGTGTATTCTGTAGGGGCATATATAAGATAGAGTGATTTTCATGATTGAGAAGAGTGTGTCCAGCTGTATTGGAAGTACAAGAGTTCCAAAGTTGATGTTTTGCGTTAAGGTCTCCGGCAATAATGATAACATGTTTAAGATTTAATATGACATTTAGATCATCGGTGTCTAGATGGCCGGGTGAATTATAGGCCGAAATAAGGAGTGTTCTGGTGTTGTTAATTTTAACGAACACACCAGTGGCTTCAAGTTTGTTTAAAGTTGGCATAGGAGCAAGTTCGTGTTCAATAGTGTTTCTAATAAAAACAGCAGTGCCAACACCGTATCTATTTCTGTCGGAACGATACATTTTGAAGCTGGGCATGTTAAAGCGCGTATTTATAGCTAAGCGTGTTTCTTGTATTAAGATATCTATCTTGTGTGTTGTCACGAAGTCAACAAGTTCAGTCTTACGTCTGAGTATTCCATAGGCATTCCATGTCAATAGTCTAGTAATTTGGTCAGCCATTATTGGAAGAAATGGAGTGGATTGGACAGCATTTCGAAGAATTTAGAGTGAGCGTGAAGAAATTGTGGGATGTGTAATGGATGCTGAGGAATTGTAGAAGCGATGTTGTATAAGGTTTGGGGTACCTCAGACCAATGCATAGGAGAATGGTTACGTGGGGAGCGCATTTGGTACTGTTGAGGGTAGTTTTTAAGAAGAGAAGGGATGTGGGTTTGGGAGGGTAGGGAAGGGTCTCTTGAGGTTTGTGAATAGGTCCTGTCGGAGTTGTGTGGGTTTCGGGGTGGTTGTTTGCCTCTGAGCAGCAAACGACTCGGTCACATTTGGAGGGGCACGCATTTGTTGGAAGTTTTGTGCGGCTCCAGGTTGGGAATATCTATATAAATTACCCGACCTGAGTCGCTCCAACTGTTGCCTGTAATGAGGACAGGCTTTATATCGTGCCCCATGGCCCATTTGGAAGCATAGCGAGCACTTTCGTTGTTCCAAAGGTCGCTGGCAGAGTTGCGACTCATGGTACTGTGCACACTTTGAGCACACAGGCTTCGAGGCAGTGCATCCACGTTCGGAGTGACCCAGTCGTTGGCACCTGCCACAGTGTTGAATTATGGGAGGAGACTGGTAATCCTCAACTCTTACCCTGCAGTGACATGCATGGGTAATTTTGAGGAGCCGTCCCCTGTCCTCGGTGGTCTTGACCTCCACTAGATAGATAGGAAGTAGAGGACGGTCTCTGGATAGTCTTCTCAGCTGGACCACCCTCAGAGCCTGTACACTAGCACGTTGCAGCTCCGATGACTACATGCCCTCAGCATGATTCAAGGGCAGCTGTTTGACGACCAGTCGATAAGACCGGTCGTCATCTCTCTGTGCCAAGGAAAAAGACCAACCCTGCTCCCTCAGAAGACTACACCAATTGTTGTAGCCCTCCAAGGAAGTGGTGCGTATCATCAAGTCCCCAGACACGGGTGCTAGCTGTGCAGTATACTCCTTGTACTGTGGCCACCTGGTGTCAAAAATGTCCACCAGGGCAGGAAAATATTCCTGTCCCCTGTGCACATATATTGGCGCCTGCTGGACTGCTTTTTCAGCATAGGACAGGGTGGATGATTGGTTTGGACGGGGTGGGCATGGTTTTCGAGAGGTGGATGGGGTTTGTGAGCAGTGGAGGGAGAATTGGGCTGTTGAGGTGGAAGGTTGATTTGACAAGGGAGGAAGACATGAACTGGGAGTGAGACGATTGTTGGGGTTGGTAGAGAAGGAAGAGGGTGGCAATGGGATGTGTGATTGGTGTAGTGAGTGTGTAGAAGGAACGTTAGAGGTGGGAAGGACTTGGAAAGTGGAAGCTGGTTGAGTGGGATTTGCGGAAAGAGAAACCTTAGGATTTGGTGGGGGTGGAGTAGGATTTGGGGATGTGGAGAGGATTTGGTCTTGGGAAATGCAGAATGGATGTGAAGGAACAGAGGAACTAGTGGAATCCTCAGGGTTAGGTTGAAGTGGAAGAGGTTTTGAGGAGAGGTTAGGGGTAGGAAGGACTTTGGAAGTGGAAGGTGGTTGAGTGGGATTTGAGGAAGCCGAAAGTATAGGATTTTGGTGGGGGTGGAGTAGGATTTGGGGATGTGGAGAGGATTTGGTCTTGAAAAATGCAGGATGGATGTGAAGGTGAAGGAGCAGAGGAACTAGAAGAAACTTCAGGGTTTGGTTGAAATGGAAGAGGGTTTGAGGAGGTAGGGGGTGAGGCAGGGGGTGTGTCAGTGTCGAACCCGGAGGCCGACGAGATACTCACACCCTTGTCCGTGAGGAAAACCCGAAGATTACGGTAATCCTCACGAGACGAGGCCCGTACCATTTGGACCCCGGAAATCGTTTCACTTATGTGCTGGAGATTTTGAGGAGATTACACCCGACCAAACTCCCCCAACAGGGCCCCCCTTTTTTTTTTTTTTACCGTGGAGGGGAAAACCCCGTTACAGGCGGAGGCCGACATGCTGAGGCCAACAGTGTGAGGGTCCCTGCGCCCTGAAGGAGGAGGGTTACTCACTAAAATACCCCTCCACGTGTTAGTTCGTACAATGCTAATGGTTTCGTGCATCATCGTGCGTTAGTCGGGTCCCGCATAGCACCCCGGTTTGTAATTGAAAGCTTTAAGCTGGCATGAAGTACATGCGAGCGAGTCAGATGTTGCTTTTTGGTAATGCCCATGAAACCTGGACATGACCAAGAGAGATAAATGCGTTAAGTTTGTGTTAACATGAGACGCAATTATGCTTATTTATGATTAAGTTGCACAGGCATAGGCCTGTTAGTCGTTATGGTACGTGCTAATGTTAGTGTGTTAGCGTAACATGGTGTAATTTGTGCAATGCTTGCGTCTAGGGTTGCACAGGTATTTACCTGCAAGTCGTTATGATATCTGCTAATGTTAGTGTTAGCATACCTTAGGTTATTCGTGCAGTATTTGAGCTTATATCTAGTGTTACACAGGTATTTACCTGCCAGTCGTCATAATATCTGCTAATGTTAGAGTTAGTGTAACTAAAGTTATTCGTGCAATATTTGAGCTTATATCTAGCGATACACAGGTGAAAACTGCAAGTCGTTGTGAAATAAGCTAATGTTAGTGTTAGAGTACAAAAGATGTTTTCATGCAATATTTAGGCTTATGTCTAGTGTTGCACAAATAAGTACCTGCAAGTCGTTAGAATCACCTAATGGTCAGTGATTTTTACACATGCTTAATATGAATGCTATCGTGCTAGATTTCTACTTTGTCTGCCCGAGACAGGCAGGTCTTGTATCTGCGTTTGTCCTGGTCTCGCCGTGTCGTCGGAGTGTCCTACTCCATCATACGGTGGCCCGCTTTCACCGCGCACGTAGGACACTGGCCCCCTTTTTTTTTCTTATTTTAAAAGGATGGCCCCAACCCGCCGTCCTCGGTGGCGATCATCCAGAGGAGCTACATCGCCTCCCCATGCACATGCTCATGCACAAGCAGGGGGACAGGGTGCTAGAGTAGTGATAAGTATGTTGTCGGGTTCCGCGTAGCACCCCGGCAGTGTGGCGTATGTACTAGCATGCAATACATGCATCGTGTATGTGTTGTGCCGGCTGATACTCATACCTAGGTCTAAGTAGCACCATCGGGAAGTAAGTGTATTAAGCTGTTAGCAGGACTAACAGACTGACAGTGTTACGTTTGTATAGGGGAAATTTGACAGACTGGACATTGTTGGATGGCTACTGAAGCCATAGAGACAGACAGACGGACACTGAAGGATAAAGACAATAATAGAGTGTATTACGCGGTTCAGTGGTTGAGCGGGTGTGTGGTGAAGTTAACATGCCATGCAATGTAATAAGCTGGTTGTCATGCAAGCTGTGTTACTTACAAGTAGTATAAGGAGAAGCAATTTCCAAAATCATGTTCGGGTCCATAGCCAGGTCAGATTCCTTACAGGTGGGGGGTCCTCTTACCCCCCGGTCCGCCCTGAAACACAGGTACTTTGAGGGCTAACAGGAGGTAAGAAGGATTGGAGTAGAGCTGAAACAGAGAAGTTAAGGAGATTTAAAAGTGTTAAATAGGTGTATAGCTACGTCAATGGCTGGATTGGGATTAGTTTTTTTTGGGGGGGGGGCAGAAAGGGAGGGGAGGGGAAGAAAAACTAAACTAAAGGTTTCAAGAGGGGGTTTAGGGAGAAGTGTATCGTAACTATCGAGGTACCGCCGAAGCACCCTCGCAGGACGGAAGGATACAGCCGGCTATTACCGGCATCGGGAAGGGTATTCCGGGTGACAGACATGGCGAGACCCTGACTGCCACACACGGTGAATTAGGAGTGGGATGGTAAGTTCCAGGATCTTCAAGTTTGGCGGTTCCAATTCCACGAGCGTTTTCCTGTGACGCCACTACATATCATTAGCTTGCAACGTTCGTCGCAAGGGTTGCGATTGTGATCGTACTAGCCAGAGTGTGCAAACTCCGGGTGGTCGAGCTGCTGTGGCCACCATGGTTGAGAAGTGACGTGCTCTTTTGCAAGAAGCTGCTGAAGTTGAACTTGTCGCTTTTGTAATTCAATTGACTGCGGAGATGGTGTCGAGAGGTGGTGTACTTCTGTTTGTGTAGCGGCCACTTGTGTTGTTGGAGTGGTCCTGTTCTCTAGTTGTGTCAGCTTCTGCTGGACTGATTCGAGAGTTTCTCCGTTGAGTGTGACGTATTCGGTGAGAGTTCTGACTTCAGTTCGTAGAGCTTCTACTGGTTCCTTAAGATGAAGTCCGGAGAATGTGTTGGCGGCGGTGTTGATTAAAGTGATGACGGCGTTGGTAAGTTGTTGTAGGGCGTCTTCAGTGTTACCCAGTCGTTGGTTCAGGGTGAGAACCTCGGAGCAGAGGTATTCCACTTCCTTGCTGGGCGGTTGTGTACTAGCGGTGGCGGCGGCGTATGTGAAGTTCGACCCTTGGAGTGTTGTAGATTCTTGCTGCATTGACTGCGTTGTCGGTTGTGGAAGCAGAGGAGGTTGAGACTGCACAGGTTGTGGTGCGACGTGGTTTTGGTGCCTAGGGTAGAGCGGACAGCAAACCTGCCCGGTGTAGTGGTCTCTCCTCTCGCAGGTGGCGCAATGCCTACGACGTCGGGTGAGGTCGTGGTGCTGACAGGTGGATGTCAGTACTGCTGCTCCACAGTAGTGACACTTGGGTCGGGCGACAGAAGAATTAGGTGGGTGTCACATGAGGGATTCCACCGTGGTGGAGCCTCAAGACAAATGCCATGCTAGGACAAGTCCTTCACTGGCTTAATAATGAGATAACCATAAGAGACGGGTAAGGCGGTGGGAAAGTTGTCAGGAATTGGTTATGTGTATGGCCTTGAGATTTTTTTTTAATAGGGGAATTGGATTGACTAATTTTGTCCAAGAAGTCTGGGGCGTTTATAGGTTTCCCCGGGGTCAATGTAATGTCGTATTCCCCGAGGCCACGGATGGTCGGGCGACACAGGACTGTTGGGATTAGTTTTTTTTTTTTTAAAAGGATGGCCCCAACCCGCCGTCCTTGGTGGCGATCATCTAGAGGAGCTATATCGCCTCCCCATGCACATGCTCATGCACAAGCAGGGGGACAGGGTGCTAGAGTAGTGATAAGTATGTTGTCGGGTTCCGCGTAGCACCCCGGCAGTGTGGCGTATGTACTAGCATGCAATACATGCATCGTGTATGTGTTGTGCCGGGTGATACACATACAGAGGTCTGAGTAGCACCATCGGGAATTAAATGTATTAAGTTGTTAGCAGGACTAACAGACTGGCAGTGTTACGTTTTTATAGGGGAAACTTGACAGACTGGACATTGTTGGATGGCTACCGAAGCCATGGAGACAGACAGACGGACACTGAAGATAATAGACCATTATAGAGTGTATTACGCGATTCAGTGGTTGGGCGGGTGTGTGGTGAAGTTAAACATGCCATGCTATGTGATAAGCAGGTGGTCATGCAAGCTGTGTTACTTACAAGTAGTGTAAGGAGAAGCAATTTCCAAATTTATGTCCGGGTCCATAGCCAGGTCAGATTCCTTACTGGTGGGGGGGGCCCTCAACCCCCCCCCCGGTCCGCCCTGAAACACAGGGACTTTGAGGGCTATATGGAGATAAGGAGGATTGGAAGGGTGGTTAATTGGCGAAAAATGGTGATCCTTGTTGGCAGTGGCAGCACTAGAGCTGAAACAGAGAAGTTATGGAGGTTTAAAAGTGTTGAAAAGGTGTATTGCTACGTCAATGGCTGGACTGGAATTAGTTATAGATCTGTCGAAGAGATAGAGTGGTCGTTTGTGTCCAACAGGGTCTGTTTCGTAGTTGCCTATGGATTGTACAAGTACGCTGGGGTTAGTTTTGGCTCTGTCATACAAGAGAGCGGCAAGCTTTTTAATGAATTCCTCAAGATTAAGTATCTTGAGTTCATCATGTCGTTTCCGAGCCGGAGCAAAAGCAGGAACCTTTGCAATGACTCGGAGTATTCTGTTCTGGAATCGTATCAGTGTTTTTATGTGTGTAGTGGCAGCGTATCCCCAAACGGGGGAGGCATATGTAAGTATGGGACGAATAAGAGTTTTGTACAGTGTGAGTCCAAGTTTAGGACTCAGAGAACTATTGAGGTTAATGAGGGGATAGAGATTGTGTAGTTGGGCTCGTGCTTTCTGTCGTGTTCGTGTAATATGTGGTTTCCAAGTAAGTCCCTGGTCCATTAATACTCCCAGGTGCAATACTTGTTCAGTCCAGGTTATGTCTCTGTTAAATAGTTGTAGTGGTGCCAGAGAATGTGCTGGAAAAGTATGCGTGATTTTCTTCGTGAAGATAATGGCTTGGGATTTTTGGCTATTAACTTTTATTCGCCATTTTTGGAGCCATGGTTCCAGAGTAGGAAGTGCATTTTGTAGTCTCGTTCTAATGAGAGGAATGCTGCGGGACTGTGTAGTTAAAGAAGTATCGTCCGCATAAAGATAAAGATTAATGTTGGGGACCTTCGGGATGTCGTTAATGTAAGTGTTAAATAGTGAAGGCCCGAGTAAACTACCCTGGGGTACTCCCGCTCTTATAATGTGCGGATTAGATGTAGCTCCGTTTATTGTAGACACAAATTTGCGATTGTTGAGGTAGTTGGCAACAAGTTTAACCATTGTGTCCGACACATTTATGTTTTGAAGTTTACGTAAAAGTCCTTCGTGCCAGACACGGTCAAAAGCGCGTTCAATGTCCAATAGGACGGCGCCTGTAGACTGTTTGAAATTAAACGCGTGAGTAGCATTTTCAGTTAGACGAAGAAGCTGATGTCTGGTGGAGTGTTTAGCGCGAAATCCAAATTGTTCCGGAATTATAATGTTGTGTTTATGAAGATGGGCATTGAGTCTTTTCAAAATAATACGTTCAAAAAGTTTGCTTAGAGTACTAAGCAAACTTATGGGTCTATAATTTTGGGTTGGTCAAATGTTTGTGTTTCTTGGGAAAATGCAACATTTTTGCAAGATTCCAAGTATCGGGGAAGTAGGCGGAATCAAGTGCCAAATTAAATACTTCCGTGAGCCTCTGAAGAGCCCGGGCTGGGAGATTTTTAGAACTATATTTGGTATATCATCCAGGCCCGGAGCTTTCTTATTAGGTAAGTGCCTAATAATCCATTGGATTTCTGAGGCGTAGGTTTTTCGAATTTTGTTGTGTGTGGGTCTGTTTTTAAGTTCCCGAGTGACAAATGTAGCTTCCAAAATAAATTCCCCATTTCAGGGTTCTAGATTTGGAGTAAGTGTTTCCTCCAATGCATTTGCCAGCATTTCTGCTTTGTCGAGGTCAGCAGTGGCTACTTGTTGTTGAACGCGAAGTGGTGGAATAGTAGTCTTCTCGTGTGTTAAATTTTTAGCTATGCGCCACACAGACGCATGATTAGCATCCAAGCCGGATAGAGTGTCCGCCCATTGTCAGGATAAATAATCGGAAGTGCGTTTGCGTAAGTTATTTTGAATGCATACGAATTTTTCGTGGTCTACTGGTTGCCTTGTTTTTTGCCATTTTCTTCGCGCTCGATTTCTGGCAGTAGCAAGTCCTTTAATGTCTGATGGCAGGTGTGTAGTTTTGTTTGTAGGTAAGTGTAAAGGTACTGCAGTCATAGTGGCAAACTGTATATTAGTCTGTATTTGTTCGACAGCGTTGTTGAGGTCTGCAATTGTTGAGATAGGAGTGTGAGAGATTTCTGTGTTGAGTATGTTCTGGAAAGCTTGCCAGTCTGCTTTATTGTAGTTGCGTCTGGGTGTTTGTACTGCTGGAGTCAAGGATCCTTCGAGAGTAAGGATTACTGGAAGATGGTCGGAAGACAGGTCATTGATGGGGTCCATTTTAAGACTGAGGTTAAGTCCGCGTATGATGGCAATATCTAAAATGTCAGGTGAGTGTTGCGCGTTGAATGGGATAAAGGGGTATTCAGTAGGGGCATAAATAATATAATCCTAGCGATTTTCGTGATTGATGAGAGTGTGTCCGGCGTTATTGGCAGAGCGAGAGTTCCAGAGTTGATGTTTCGCGTTAAGATCTCCGGCAATAATGATATTATGATTTAGATTTAACAAGGCATCTAGATCATCGGTGTCTAGATGACCGGGTGGATTGTAAGCCGAAATAATAAGTGTTTTGGTGTTACTAATTTTAACGAATACACCAGTGGCTTCGAATGTATTTAGGGTCGGGATTGGAGCGAACTCATGATCGATAGTATTTTTAATAATTATCGCGGTGCCACCACCATATCTGTCTCTGTCAGATTGGTAAATTCTGAAATTCGGAATATTAAATCGCGTATTGATGGCTATATGTGTTTCCTGAATTAAAATAATATCTATATTATGCGTTGTCGCGAAGTCAATAAGTTCATGTTAACGTCTGAGTATTCCATGGGCATTGCAAGTCATTATTTTAATAATTTGGTCAGACACTATTCATAGAAATGGGTGAGCGGGTTAGAAAGCATTTGGAAGAATTTGGAGTGGGCATGCAGAAATTGAGGGATTTGACTTGGATTTAGTGGCATTCGGGAAGTGATGTGTAGAGATTGGTAAATATCACCCCAGTGCATAGGGGAATGGTTCAGGGGGGGGACGCATTTGGTATTCTGAGGGGTAATTGTTATAGTGATTTGGGGTGTGGGAATGGGAGAGGAGGGAGGGGTTTGTCGAGGTTGGATAGGCATGGTTGGGATTCTGTGTGTTTCGGGAAGGTGGTTGGGATGACCTCTGTGCGGCACTGGACTCTGTCATATTGTTATAAGGAGCACGCGTTGGATGTATGTTTTGTGCAACTCCAGGTTGGGAATACCTGTATGGGTTACCCGACCTGAGTCGCTCTAGCTGCTGCCTGTACTCAGGGCAGGCTTTGTAGCGTGCCCCGTGTCCCACCTGAAAGCATAGAGCACATTTGCGTTGCTCTAGGGGACGCTGACAGAGACGCGACTCATGAAATAGTGCGCACTTGGAGCACACAGGTTTTGATGCGGTGCAACCTCTCTCGGAGTGTCCCAGGCGTTGACACTTACCGTATTGTTGAATCAGGGGGGGGAGGCTGATAGTCCTCAACTCTTACCTTGCAATGACATGCAAGCGTAAGTTTGAGGTGCCTCTCCCTATCGACGATGGTCTTAACCTCGACGAGGTAAATAGGTAGTAAGGGGCGACCTCTGGAGAGCCGCCTAGGCTGGACCACCCTGAGGGGCACGATACCAGCACGTTGGAGATCGGTCTGCAACATACTTTCTGCATGATTCAGAAAGAGTTGCTTAATGACCAGTCTATAAGACCGGTCATCCTCTCGCTGTGACAGCTGATAGGACCAAGACTGCTCCTTTAGAAGATTACACCAGTTGGTGTAGCCCTCCTGAGAGGAGGTACGGATCATCCAGTCCCCTGACACCGGTGCAATTTGTACCGTGTACCTAATGTCTGGCCATCTATGGTAAAAAAACCTCCATAAGGGCAGGAAAATTTTCCTGTCCCTTATGGACGTATAATGGCGCTTGCTGTGCGACCCTCTCAGCATAGGAAAGGGTTGTTGGTTGGTTTGGTAGGGGTGGGTGTGGAGTTTGAGAGGAAGAAGGAATTTGAGAAGTGTGAAGGGGCATTTGAGCTGTAGAGGTTGAGGGTTGATTTGTGAAGAGAGGAAGATGTGAACTGGTAGTGAGACGATTGTTGATGTTGGAAGAGAAAGAAGAAGGGGGGTGCGAAGTGATGCGTGATTGGTTTGGAAGGGGTGGATATGAAGTTTGAAAGGAAGAGGGGATTTGGGCTGTGGAGGTTGAAGGTTCATTTGTCAAGAGAGGAAGATGTGAACTGGGAGCGAGAAGATTGTTGGTATTGATAGAGAAAGAAGAGGAGGGGAATGGGATGTGTGATTGGTTTGATTTGGATGAGTGTGGAGGAACGTGAGGGGTGGGTAGGCCTTTGGAAGTGGAGGGTGTTTGGGTGATATTTGAGGAAGTAGAATGCTTGGGATTTGGTGGGAGTAGGGTAGGTTTAGGGGATGTGGAAAGGATTTGGTCTTGGGAGATACAAGGTGGATGTGAAGGAGCAGAGAAGGTAGTAGGAGCCTCGGGATTAGGTTGTAGTGGAAGAGGGCTTGTGGAGGTAGGGGGTGAGGTAGGGGGGGTGACAGTGTCGAAACCCGAGGCCGACCAGATACTTGCACCCTTGCCCGTGAGGAAAACCTCAAGGTTACGGTAATCCTCACGTGATGAGGTCCGTACCATTTCCCCGGAGATTGTTTCACATGTCCGCTGGAGGTTATGAGGTGTGTGGACCCGGCCAAGCTCCCCCAACAGGGCATCAAGCCCTCCCTGGTCCAAGGCAACAAAGAGCCAGGGTGGCAAGACAGCCCTGTCGGTTCCAGAATGACCAGCTTCTGCAGAAGGTTGGGTTGTGATAGGAGAAGGGTTTTTTGGAGGTGGGGAAGGAGATTTGGAATTTGTCCTCGAACGGGAGCGTCTGTTAGACTTCTGCTGCAGCGATTCTAGAACAGGGCTTGGGTTAGGAAGAAGATGATTGAAATTTTCGGAAGTGGAGGGGATTTGTGAGTTAGGTGAGGAAGGTGGAAGACAGGTAGGTAGATCGGAGATGAAAGAAGAAGTTGAGGCATCGGATGGTTTGGGGGTGTTAGGTTGGACGGGAGTGAGTGAAACAGTGCTTAGTTTCATTATGGGAGCAGGCCTAGGTCGCAAAGGTTCATCAGGGGATGAAAAGGTTGCAGAGGGTATGGATGGGGAAGAAAAGGAGGATGATGAGGGTACAAGTGAGGGAGTAGAGGATCTGGCACCACCGACCTCAGCCTGAGGTTTCTGCCAACAACCCTGCCCGGTGGAGCCGTGTCCGTTGGAGAATACACCACTGGCTTTCCACACTTCCCCATTGCAAATGTCAAAAGTCAGTAGAAGGAAAGAATGGCTTAAGTCGTAGTACGTGTAAAGTACGTTGTGTTAGTAAAAGGGGAAGCTTATAAATCTAATAGAAAAGATGAACGAAGAATGTTAGAAGTAGAGAAAAGAACTGATAGAGGGTGCTAATAAGCCCGAGCGACAGAGGACCGAACCCAGTAATGGGCGCCTTGGAACCAGTTTGAGTTAAACTGTTGGCTAGGTCTTGTCACTTTGCCCTGTTATCTAGCTAGAGTGTCGATTTGATCAGTGAGAAGGTACTTCTCGGCAAAAACTAGCCTGGTTGCCTTCAGTCACTGACCGGCGTAGACTATGTGATTCAGGCGGGTAGCGCTGGCTTGATGGTCAGTGTGAAGAACGTTGGCGAATCGTAGCGTAGCGTGGCTTCCTTCTTCCAGTCCCCCGTTGGGATTAGTTTTTTTTTTCTTTTTTTTTTTTTAAAGGATGGCCCCAACCCGCCGTCCTCGGTGGCGATCATCCAGAGGAGCAACATCGCCTCCCCATGCACATGCGCATGCACAAGCAGGGGGACAGGGTGCTAGAGTAGTGATAAGTATGTTGTCGGGTTCCGCGTAGCACCCCGGCAGTGTGGCGTATGTACAAGCATGCAATACGTGCATCGTGTATGTATTGTGCCGGGTGATACTCATACCTAGGTCTAAGTAGCACCATCGGGAAGTAAGTGTATTAAGCTGTTAGCAGGACTAACAGACTGACAGTGTTACGTTTGTATAGGGGATACTTGACAGACTGGACATTGTTGGATGGCTACCGAAGCCATGAGACAGACAGACGGACACTGAAGGATATAGACAATAATAGACTGTATTACGCGATTCAGTGGTTGGGCGGGTGTGTGGTGAAGTTATACATGCCATGCAATGTAGTAAGCTGGTATTCATGCAAGCTGTGTTAAGCAAGTAGTGTATGGTGAAGCAATTTCCAAATTCATGTCCGGGTCCATAGCCAGGTCAGATTCCTTACAGGTGGGGGGCCCTCATCCCCCCCGGTCCGCCCTAAAAGACAGGGACTTTGAGGGTTGCATGGAGATAAGGAGGATTGGAAGGGTGGTTAATTGGCGAAAAGATGGTGATCCTTTTTAGAAGTGGCAGCTGTAGAGCTGAAACAGAGAAGTTATGGAGGTTTAAAAGTATTGAAAAGGTGTATTGCTACGTCAATGGCTGGATTGGGGTTAGTTATAGATCTGTCGAAGAGATAGAATGGTCGTTTGTGTCCAAGGGGGTCTGTTTCATAGTTGCCCATGGATTGTACAAGTACGTTGGGGTTAGTTTTGGCTGTCATATAAGTCAGCGGCAAGCTTTTTAATGAATTCCTCAAGACTAAGTATCTTGAGTTCATCATGTAGTTTCCGAGCCGGAGCAAAGGCAGGAACCTTTGCAATGACTCGGAGTATTCTGTTCTGGAATCGTATCAGTGTTTTTATGTGTGTAGTGGCAGCGTATCCCCAAACGGCGCAGGCATAAGTAAGTATGGGACGAATAAGAGTTTTGTACAGTGTGAGTCCAAGTTTAGGACTCAGAGAACTATTGAGGTTAATGAGGGGATAGAGATTGCGTAGTTGGGCTCGTGCTTTCTGTCGTGTTCGTGTAATATGTGGTTTCCAAGTAAGTCCCTGGTCCATTAATACTCCCAGGTGCAATACTTTGTCAGTCCAGGGTATGTCTCTGTTAAATAGTTGTAGTGGTGCCAGAGAATGTGCTGGAAAAGTATGCTTGATTTTCTTCGTGAAGATAATGGCTTGGGATTTTTGGCTATTAACTTTTATTCGCCATTTTTGGAGCTATGGTTCCAGAGTAGGAAGTGCATTTTGTAGTCTCGTTCTAACGAGAGGAATGCTGCGGGACTGTGTAGTTAAAGAAGTATCGTCCACATAAAGATAAAGATTAATGTTGGGGACCTTCGGGATGTCGTTTATGTAAATGTTAAATAGTGAAGGCCCGAGTAAACTACCCTGGGGTACTCCCGCTCTTATAATGTGCGGATTAGATGTAACTCCGTTTATTGTAGACACGAATTTGCGATTGTTGAGGTAGTTGGCAACAAGTTTAACCATTGTGTCCGACACATTTATGTTTTGAAGTTTACGTAATAGTCCTTCGTGCCATACACGGTCAAAAGCGCGTTCAATGTCCAATAGGACGGCGCCTGTAGACTGTTTGAAATTAAACGCGTGCGTAATATTTTCAGTTATACGAAGAAGCTGAAGTGTGGTCGAATGTTTAGCGCGAAATCCAAATTGTTCCGGAATTATAATGTTGTGTTTATGAACCTGGGCATTGAGTCTTTTCAAAATGATGCGTTCAAAAAGTTTGCTTAGAGTACTAAGCAAACTTATTGGTCTATAATTTTGTGGGTTGGTCAAATGTTTGTGTTTCTTGGGAAAATGCAATATTTTTGCAAGTTTCCAAGTATCGGGGAAGTAGGCGGAATCAAGTGCGAAATTAAATATTTCCGTGAGCCTCTGAAGAGCCCGGGCTGGGAGATTTTTTAGAACTATATTTGGTATATCATCCAGGCCCGGAGCTTTCTTATTAGGTAAGTGCCTAATAATCCATTGGATTTCTGAGGCGTAGGTTTTTCGAATTTTGTTGTGTGTGGGTCTGTTTTTAAGTTCCCGAGTGACAAATGTAGTTTCCGAAATAAATTCCCTATTTGAGGGTTCTAGATTTGGAGTAAGTGTTTCCTCCAATGCATTTGCCAGCATTTCTGCTTTGTCGAGGTCAGAAGTGGCTACTTGTTGTTGAACGCGAAGTGGTGGAATAGTAGTCCTTTCGCGTGTTAAATTTTTAGCTATGCGCCACACAGACGCATGATTAGCATCCAAGCCGGATAGAGTGTCCGCCCATTGTCTGGATAAATAATCGGAAGTGCGTTTGCGTAAGTTATTTTGAATGCATACGAATTTTTCGTGGTCTACTGGTTGCCTTGTTTTTTGCCATTTTCTTTGCGCACGATTTATGGCAGTAGCAAGTCCTTTAATGTCTGATGGCAGGTGTGTAGTTTTGTTTGTAGGAAGGTGTAAAGGTACTGCCATCATAGTGGCAAACTGTATATTAGTCTGTAGTTGTTCGACAGCGTTGTTGAGGTCTGCAATTGTTGAAATGGGAGTGTGAGAGATTTCTGTGTTGAGTATGTTCTGGAAGGCTTGCCAGTCTGCTTTATTGTAGTTGCGTCTGGGTGTTTGTACTGTCGGAGTCAAGGATCCTTCGAAAGTAAGGATTACTGGAAGATGGTCGGAAGACAGGTCATTGATGGGGTCCATTTTAAGACTGAGGTTAAGTCCGCGTATGATGGCAATATCTAAAATGTCAGGTGAGTGTTGCGCCTGGAATGGGATAAAGGGGTATTCTGTAGGGGCATAGATAATATAATCCGAGCGATTTTCGTGATTGAGGAGAGTGTGTCCGGCGTTATTGGCAGAGCGAGAATTCCAGAGTTGATGTTTCGCGTTAAGGTCTCCGGCGATAATGATGTTATGATTTAAATTTAACAAGGCATCTAGATCATCGGTGTCTAGATGACCGGGTGGATTGTAAGCCGAAATAATAAGTGTTTTGGTGTTACTAATTTTAACGAATACACCAGTGGCTTCGAATGTATTTAGGGTCGGGATTGGAGCGAACTCATGATCGATAGTATTTTTAATAATTATCGCGGTGCCACCACCATATCTGTCTCTGTCAGATTGGTAAATTCTGAAATTCGGAATATTAAATCGCGTATTGATGGCTATATGTGTTTCCTGAATTAAAATAATATCCATTTTATGCGTTGTCGCGAAGTCAATAAGTTCATGTTAACGTCTGAGTATTCCATGGGCATTGCAAGTCATTATTTTAATAATTTCGTCAGACATTATTCATAGAAATGGGTGAGCGGGTTAGAAAGCATTTGGAAGAATTTGGAGTGGGCATGCAGAAATTGAGGGATTTGACTTGGATTTTGTGGCATTCGGGAAGTGATGTTGTGTAGAGATTGGTAAATATCACCCCAGTGCATAGGGGAATGGTTGAGGGGGGGGACGCATTTGGTATTCTGAGGGGTAATTGTTATAGTGATTTGGGGTGTGGGAATGGGAGAGGAGGGAGGGGTTTGTCGAGGTTGGATAGGCATGGTTGGGATTCTGTGTGTTGCGGGAAGGTGGTTGGGATGACCTCTGTGCGGCACTGGACTCTGTCATGTTGTTATAAGGAGCACGCGTTGGATGTATGTTTTGTGCAACTCCAGGTTGGGAATACCTGTATGGGTTACCCGACCTGAGTCGCTCTAGCTGCTGCCTGTACTCAGGGCAGGCTTTGTAGCGTGCCACGTGTCCCACCTGAAAGCATAGAGCACATTTGCGTTGCTCTAGGGGACGCTGACAGAGACGCGACTCATGAAATAGTGCGCACTTGGAGCACACAGGTTTTGATGCGGTGCAACCTCTCTCGGAGTGTCCCAGGCGTTGACACTTACCGCATTGTTGAATCAGGGGGGGAGGCTGATAGTCCTCAACTCTTACCTTGCAATGACATGCAAGCGTAAGTTTGAGGTGCCTCTCCCTATCGTCGATGGTCTTAACCTCGACGAGGTAAATAGGTAGTAAGGGGCGACCTCTGGAGAGCCGCCTCAGCTGGACCACCCTGAGGGGCACGATACCAGCACGTTGGAGATCGGTCTGCAACATACTTTCTGCATGATTCAGAAAGAGTTGCTTAATGACCAGTCTATAAGACCGGTCATCCTCTCGCTGTGACAGCTGATAGGACCAAGACTGCTCCTTTAGAAGATTACACCAGTTGGTGTAGCCCTCCTGAGAGGAGGTACGGATCATCCAGTCCCCTGACACCGGTGCAATTTGTACCGTGTACCTAATGTCTGGCCATCTATGGTAAAAAACCTCCATAAGGGCAGGAAAATTTTCCTGTCCCTTATGGACGTATAATGGCGCTTGCTGTGCGGCCCTCTCAGCATAGGAAAGGGTTGTTGGTTGGTTTGGTAGGGGTGGGTGTGGAGTTTGAGAGGAAGAAGGAATTTGAGAAGTGTGAAGGGGCATTTGGGCTGTAGAGGTTGAGGGTTGATTTGTGAAGAGAGGAAGATGTGAACTGGTAGTGAGACGATTGTTGATGTTGGAAGAGAAAGAAGAAGGGGGGTGCGAAGTGATGCGTGATTGGTTTGGAAGGGGTGGATATGAAGTTTGAAAGGAAGAGGGGATTTGGGCTGTGGAGGTTGAAGGTTCATTTGTCAAGAGAGGAAGATGTGAACTGGGAGCGAGAAGATTGTTGGTATTGATAGAGAAAGAAGAGGAGGGGAATGGGATGTGTGATTGGTTTGATTTGGATGAGTGTGGAGGAACGTGAGAGGTGGGTAGGCCTTTGGAAGTGGAGGGTGTTTGGGTGATATTTGAGGAAGTAGAAGGCTTGGGATTTGGTGGGAGTAGGGTAGGTTTAGGGGATGTGGAAAGGATTTGGTCTTGGGAGATACAAGGTGGATGTGAAGGAGCAGAGAAGGTAGTAGGAGCCTCGGGATTAGGTTGTAGTGGAAGAGGGCTTGTGGAGGTAGGGGGTGAGGTAGGGGGGGTGACAGTGTCGATACCCGAGGCCGACCAGATACTTGCACCCTTGCCCGTGAGGAAAACCTCAAGGTTACGGTAATCCTCACGTGATGAGGTCCGTACCATTTCCCCGGAGATTGTTTCACATGTCCGCTGGAGGTTATGAGGTGAGTGGACCCGGCCAAACTCCCCCAACAGGGCATCAAGCCCTCCCTGGTCCAAGGCAACAAAGAGCCAGGGTGGCAAGACAGCCCTGTCGGTTCCAGAATTACCAGCTTCTGCAGAAGGTTGGGTTGTGATAGGAGAAGGGTTTTTTGGAGGTGGGGAAGGAGATTTGGAATTTGTCCTCGAACGGGAGCGTTTGTTAGACTTCTGCTGCAGCGATTCTAGAACAGGGCTTGGGTTAGGAAGAAGATGATTGAAATTTTCGGAAGTGGAGGGGATTTGTGAGTTAGGTGAGGAAGGTGGAAGACAGGTAGGTAGATCGGAGATGAAAGAAGAAGTTGAGGCATCGGATGGTTTGGGGGTGTTAGGTTGGACGGGAGTGAGTGAAACAGTGCTTAGTTTCATGATGGGAGCAGGCCTAGGTGGCAAAGGTTCATCAGGGGATGAAAAGGTTGCAGAGGGTATGGATGGGGAAGAAAAGGAGGATGATGAGGGTACAGGTGAGGGAGTAGAGGATCTGGCACCACCGACCTCAGCCTGAGGTTTCTGCCAACAACCCTGCCCGGTGGAGCCGTGTCCGTTGGAGAATACACCACTGGCTTTCCACACTTCCCCATTGCAAATGTCAAAAGTCAGTAGAAGGAAAGAATGGCTTAAGTCGTAGTACGTGTAAAGTACGTTGTGTTAGTAAAAGGGGAAGCTTATAAAACTAATAGAAAAGGTGAACGAAGAATGATAGAAGTAGAGAAAAGAACTGATAGAGGGTGCTAATAAGCCCGAGCGACAGAGGACCGAACCCAGTAATGGGCGCCTTGGAACCAGTTTGAGTTAAACTGTTGGCTAGGTCTTGTCACTCTGCCCTGTTATCTAGCTAGAGTGTCGATTTGATCAGTGAGAAGGTACTTCTCGGCAAAAACTAGCCTGGTTGCCTTCAGGCACTGACCGGCGTAGACTATGTGATTCAGGCGGGTAGCGCTGGCTTGATGGTCGGTGTGAAGAACGTTGGCGAATCGTAGCGTAGCGTGGCTTCCTTCTTCCAGTCCCCCGTTGGGATTAGTTTTTTTTTTCTTTTTTTTTTTTAAAGGATGGCCCCAACCCGCCGTCCTCGGTGGCGATCATCCAGAGGAGCAACATCGCCTCCCCATGCACATGCGCATGCACAAGCAGGGGGACAGGGTGCTAGAGTAGTGATAAGTATGTTGTCGGGTTCCGCGTAGCACCCCGGCAGTGTGGCGTATGTACAAGCATGCAATACGTGCATCGTGTATGTATTGTGCCGGGTGATACTCATACCTAGGTCTAAGTAGCACCATCGGGAAGTAAGTGTATTAAGCTGTTAGCAGGACTAACAGACTGACAGTGTTACGTTTGTATAGGGGATACTTGACAGACTGGACATTGTTGGATGGCTACCGAAGCCATGAGACAGACAGACGGACACCGAAGGATATAGACAATAATAGACTGTATTACGCGATTCAGTGGTTGGGCGGGTGTGTTGTGAAGTTATACATGCCATGCAATGTAGTAAGCTGGTATTCATGCAAGCTGTGTTAAGCAAGTAGTGTATGGTGAAGCAATTTCCAAATTCATGTCCGGGTCCATAGCCAGGTCAGATTCCTTACAGGTGGGGGGCCCTCATCCCCCCCGGTCCGCCCTAAAACACAGGGACTTTGAGGGTTACATGGAGATAAGGAGGATTGGAAGGGTGGTTAATTGGCGAAAAGATGGTGATCCTTTTTAGAAGTGGCAGCTGTAGAGCTGAAACAGAGAAGTTATGGAGGTTTAAAAGTATTGAAAAGGTGTATTGCTACGTCAATGGCTGGATTGGGGTTAGTTATAGATCTGTCGAAGAGATAGAATGGTCGGTTGTGTCCAAGGGGGTCTGTTTCATAGTTGCCCATGGATTGTACAAGTACGTTGGGGTTAGTTTTGGCTGTCATATAAGTCAGCGGCAAGCTTTTTAATGAATTCCTCAAGACTAAGTATCTTGAGTTCATCATGTAGTTTCCGAGCCGGAGCAAAGGCAGGAACCTTTGCAATGACTCGGAGTATTCTGTTCTGGAATCGTATCAGTGTTTTTATGTGTGTAGTGGCAGCGTATCCCCAAACGGCGCAGGCATAAGTAAGTATGGGACGAATAAGAGTTTTGTACAGTGTGAGTCCAAGTTTAGGACTCAGAGAACTATTGAGGTTAATGAGGGGATAGAGATTGCGTAGTTGGGCTCGTGCTTTCTGTCGTGTTCGTGTAATATGTGGTTTCCAAGTAAGTCCCTGGTCCATTAATACTCCCAGGTGCAATACTTTGTCAGTCCAGGGTATGTCTCTGTTAAATAGTTGTAGTGGTGCCAGAGAATGTGCTGGAAAAGTATGCTTGATTTTCTTCGTGAAGATAATGGCTTGGGATTTTTGGCTATTAACTTTTATTCGCCATTTTTGGAGCTATGGTTCCAGAGTAGGAAGTGCATTTTGTAGTCTCGTTCTAACGAGAGGAATGCTGCGGGACTGTGTAGTTAAAGAAGTATCGTCCACATAAAGATAAAGATTAATGTTGGGGACCTTCGGGATGTCGTTTATGTAAATGTTAAATAGTGAAGGCCCGAGTAAACTACCCTGGGGTACTCCCGCTCTTATAATGTGCGGATTAGATGTAACTCCGTTTATTGTAGACACGAATTTGCGATTGTTGAGGTAGTTGGCAACAAGTTTAACCATTGTGTCCGACACATTTATGTTTTGAAGTTTACGTAATAGTCCTTCGTGCCATACACGGTCAAAAGCGCGTTCAATGTCCAATAGGACGGCGCCTGTAGACTGTTTGAAATTAAACGCGTGCGTAATATTTTCAGTTATACGAAGAAGCTGAAGTGTGGTCGAATGTTTAGCGCGAAATCCAAATTGTTCCGGAATTATAATGTTGTGTTTATGAACCTGGGCATTGAGTCTTTTCAAAATGATGCGTTCAAAAAGTTTGCTTAGAGTACTAAGCAAACTTATTGGTCTATAATTTTGTGGGTTGGTCAAATGTTTGTGTTTCTTGGGAAAATGCAATATTTTTGCAAGTTTCCAAGTATCGGGGAAGTAGGCGGAATCAAGTGCGAAATTAAATATTTCCGTGAGCCTCTGAAGAGCCCGGGCTGGGAGATTTTTTAGAACTATATTTGGTATATCATCCAGGCCCGGAGCTTTCTTATTAGGTAAGTGCCTAATAATCCATTGGATTTCTGAGGCGTAGGTTTTTCGAATTTTGTTGTGTGTGGGTCTGTTTTTAAGTTCCCGAGTGACAAATGTAGTTTCCGAAATAAATTCCCTATTTGAGGGTTCTAGATTTGGAGTAAGTGTTTCCTCCAATGCATTTGCCAGCATTTCTGCTTTGTCGAGGTTAGAAGTGGCTACTTGTTGTTGAACGCGAAGTGGTGGAATAGTAGTCCTTTCGCGTGTTAAATTTTTAGCTATGCGCCACACAGACGCATGATTATCATCCAAGCCGGATAGAGTGTCCGCCCATTGTCTGGATAAATAATCGGAAGTGCGTTTGCGTAAGTTATTTTGAATGCATACGAATTTTTCGTGGTCTACTGGTTGCCTTGTTTTTTGCCATTTTCTTCGCGCACGATTTATGGCAGTAGCAAGTCCTTTAATGTCTGATGGCAGGTGTGTAGTTTTGTTTGTAGGAAGGTGTAAAGGTACTGCCATCATAGTGGGAAACTGTATATTAGTCTGTAGTTGTTCGACATCGTTGTTGAGGTCTGCAATTGTTGAAATGGGAGTGTGAGAGATTTCTGTGTTGAGTATGTTCTGGAAGGCTTGTCAGTCTGCTTTATTGTAGTTGCGTCTGGGTGTTTGTACTGTCGGAGTCAAGGATCCTTCGAAAGTAAGGATTACTGGAAGATGGTCGGAAGACAGGTCATTGATGGGGTCCATTTTAAGACTGAGGTTAAGTCCGCGTATGATGGCAATATCTAAAATGTCAGGTGAGTGTTGCGCCTGGAATGGGATAAAGGGGTATTCTGTAGGGGCATAGATAATATAATCCGAGCGATTTTCGTGATTGAGGAGAGTGTGTCCGGCGTTATTGGCAGAGCGAGAATTCCAGAGTTGATGTTTCGCGTTAAGGTCTCCGGCGATAATGATGTTATGATTTAAATTTAACAAGGCATCTAGATCATCGGTGTCTAGATGACCGGGTGGATTGTAAGCCGAAATAATAAGTGTTTTGGTGTTACTAATTTTAACGAATACACCAGTGGCTTCGAATGTATTTAGGGTCGGGATTGGAGCGAACTCATGATCGATAGTATTTTTAATAATTATCGCGGTGCCACCACCATATCTGTCTCTGTCAGATTGGTAAATTCTGAAATTCGGAATATTAAATCGCGTATTGATGGCTATATGTGTTTCCTGAATTAAAATAATATCTATTTTATGCGTTGTCGCGAAGTCAATAAGTTCATGTTAACGTCTGAGTATTCCATGGGCATTGCAAGTCATTATTTTAATAATTTCGTCAGACATTATTCATAGAAATGGGTGAGCGGGTTAGAAAGCATTTGGAAGAATTTGGAGTGGGCATGCAGAAATTGAGGGATTTGACTTGGATTTTGTGGCATTCGGGAAGTGATGTTGTGTAGAGATTGGTAAATATCACCCCAGTGCATAGGGGAATGGTTGAGGGGGGGGACGCATTTGGTATTCTGAGGGGTAATTGTTATAGTGATTTGGGGTGTGGGAATGGGAGAGGAGGGAGGGGTTTGTCGAGGTTGGATAGGCATGGTTGGGATTCTGTGTGTTGCGGGAAGGTGGTTGGGATGACCTCTGTGCGGCACTGGACTCTGTCATGTTGTTATAAGGAGCACGCGTTGGATGTATGTTTTGTGCAACTCCAGGTTGGGAATACCTGTATGGGTTACCCGACCTGAGTCGCTCTAGCTGCTGCCTGTACTCAGGGCAGGCTTTGTAGCGTGCCACGTGTCCCACCTGAAAGCATAGAGCACATTTGCGTTGCTCTAGGGGACGCTGACAGAGACGCGACTCATGAAATAGTGCGCACTTGGAGCACACAGGTTTTGATGCGGTGCAACCTCTCTCGGAGTGTCCCAGGCGTTGACACTTACCGCATTGTTGAATCAGGGGGGGAGGCTGATAGTCCTCAACTCTTACCTTGCAATGACATGCAAGCGTAAGTTTGAGGTGCCTCTCCCTATCGTCGATGGTCTTAACCTCGACGAGGTAAATAGGTAGTAAGGGGCGACCTCTGGAGAGCCGCCTCAGCTGGACCACCCTGAGGGGCACGATACCAGCACGTTGGAGATCGGTCTGCAACATACTTTCTGCATGATTCAGAAAGAGTTGCTTAATGACCAGTCTATAAGACCGGTCATCCTCTCGCTGTGACAGCTGATAGGACCAAGACTGCTCCTTTAGAAGATTACACCAGTTGGTGTAGCCCTCCTGAGAGGAGGTACGGATCATCCAGTCCCCTGACACCGGTGCAATTTGTACCGTGTACCTAATGTCTGGCCATCTATGGTAAAAAACCTCCATAAGGGCAGGAAAATTTTCCTGTCCCTTATGGACGTATAATGGCGCTTGCTGTGCGGCCCTCTCAGCATAGGAAAGGGTTGTTGGTTGGTTTGGTAGGGGTGGGTGTGGAGTTTGAGAGGAAGAAGGAATTTGAGAAGTGTGAAGGGGCATTTGGGCTGTAGAGGTTGAGGGTTGATTTGTGAAGAGAGGAAGATG
Source organism: Tenodera sinensis (assembly GCA_030765045.1). Classification (NCBI taxonomy): domain Eukaryota; kingdom Metazoa; phylum Arthropoda; class Insecta; order Mantodea; family Mantidae; genus Tenodera; species Tenodera sinensis. The sequence continues at coordinate 89,576,830 of CM060967.1, forward strand.
TGAACTGGTAGTGAGACGATTGTTGATGTTGGAAGAGAAAGAAGAAGGGGGGTGCGAAGTGATGCGTGATTGGTTTGGAAGGGGTGGATATGAAGTTTGAAAGGAAGAGGGGATTTGGGCTGTGGAGGTTGAAGGTTCATTTGTCAAGAGAGGAAGATGTGAACTGGGAGCGAGAAGATTGTTGGTATTGATAGAGAAAGAAGAGGAGGGGAATGGGATGTGTGATTGGTTTGATTTGGATGAGTGTGGAGGAACGTGAGAGGTGGGTAGGCCTTTGGAAGTGGAGGGTGTTTGGGTGATATTTGAGGAAGTAGAAGTCTTGGGATTTGGTGGGAGTAGGGTAGGTTTAGGGGATGTGGAAAGGATTTGGTCTTGGGAGATACAAGGTGGATGTGAAGGAGCAGAGAAGGTAGTAGGAGCCTCGGGATTAGGTTGTAGTGGAAGAGGGCTTGTGGAGGTAGGGGGTGAGGTAGGGGGGGTGACAGTGTCGATACCCGAGGCCGACCAGATACTTGCACCCTTGCCCGTGAGGAAAACCTCAAGGTTACGGTAATCCTCACGTGATGAGGTCCGTACCATTTCCCCGGAGATTGTTTCACATGTCCGCTGGAGGTTATGAGGTGAGTGGACCCGGCCAAACTCCCCCAACAGGGCATCAAGCCCTCCCTGGTCCAAGGCAACAAAGAGCCAGGGTGGCAAGACAGCCCTGTCGGTTCCAGAATTACCAGCTTCTGCAGAAGGTTGGGTTGTGATAGGAGAAGGGTTTTTTGGAGGTGGGGAAGGAGATTTGGAATTTGTCCTCGAACGGGAGCGTTTGTTAGACTTCTGCTGCAGCGATTCTAGAACAGGGCTTGGGTTAGGAAGAAGATGATTGAAATTTTCGGAAGTGGAGGGGATTTGTGAGTTAGGTGAGGAAGGTGGAAGACAGGTAGGTAGATCGGAGATGAAAGAAGAAGTTGAGGCATCGGATGGTTTGGGGGTGTTAGGTTGGACGGGAGTGAGTGAAACAGTGCTTAGTTTCATGATGGGAGCAGGCCTAGGTGGCAAAGGTTCATCAGGGGATGAAAAGGTTGCAGAGGGTATGGATGGGGAAGAAAAGGAGGATGATGAGGGTACAGGTGAGGGAGTAGAGGATCTGGCACCACCGACCTCAGCCTGAGGTTTCTGCCAACAACCCTGCCCGGTGGAGCCGTGTCCGTTGGAGAATACACCACTGGCTTTCCACACTTCCCCATTGCAAATGTCAAAAGTCAGTAGAAGGAAAGAATGGCTTAAGTCGTAGTACGTGTAAAGTACGTTGTGTTAGTAAAAGGGGAAGCTTATAAAACTAATAGAAAAGGTGAACGAAGAATGATAGAAGTAGAGAAAAGAACTGATAGAGGGTGCTAATAAGCCCGAGCGACAGAGGACCGAACCCAGTAATGGGCGCCTTGGAACCAGTTTGAGTTAAACTGTTGGCTAGGTCTTGTCACTCTGCCCTGTTATCTAGCTAGAGTGTCGATTTGATCAGTGAGAAGGTACTTCTCGGCAAAAACTAGCCTGGTTGCCTTCAGGCACTGACCGGCGTAGACTATGTGATTCAGGCGGGTAGCGCTGGCTTGATGGTCGGTGTGAAGAACGTTGGCGAATCGTAGCGTAGCGTGGCTTCCTTCTTCCAGTCCCCCGTTGGGATTAGTTTTTTTTTTCTTTTTTTTTTTTAAAGGATGGCCCCAACCCGCCGTCCTCGGTGGCGATCATCCAGAGGAGCAACATCGCCTCCCCATGCACATGCGCATGCACAAGCAGGGGGACAGGGTGCTAGAGTAGTGATAAGTATGTTGTCGGGTTCCGCGTAGCACCCCGGCAGTGTGGCGTATGTACAAGCATGCAATACGTGCATCGTGTATGTATTGTGCCGGGTGATACTCATACCTAGGTCTAAGTAGCACCATCGGGAAGTAAGTGTATTAAGCTGTTAGCAGGACTAACAGACTGACAGTGTTACGTTTGTATAGGGGATACTTGACAGACTGGACATTGTTGGATGGCTACCGAAGCCATGAGACAGACAGACGGACACCGAAGGATATAGACAATAATAGACTGTATTACGCGATTCAGTGGTTGGGCGGGTGTGTTGTGAAGTTATACATGCCATGCAATGTAGTAAGCTGGTATTCATGCAAGCTGTGTTAAGCAAGTAGTGTATGGTGAAGCAATTTCCAAATTCATGTCCGGGTCCATAGCCAGGTCAGATTCCTTACAGGTGGGGGGCCCTCATCCCCCCCGGTCCGCCCTAAAACACAGGGACTTTGAGGGTTACATGGAGATAAGGAGGATTGGAAGGGTGGTTAATTGGCGAAAAGATGGTGATCCTTTTTAGAAGTGGCAGCTGTAGAGCTGAAACAGAGAAGTTATGGAGGTTTAAAAGTATTGAAAAGGTGTATTGCTACGTCAATGGCTGGATTGGGGTTAGTTATAGATCTGTCGAAGAGATAGAATGGTCGGTTGTGTCCAAGGGGGTCTGTTTCATAGTTGCCCATGGATTGTACAAGTACGTTGGGGTTAGTTTTGGCTGTCATATAAGTCAGCGGCAAGCTTTTTAATGAATTCCTCAAGACTAAGTATCTTGAGTTCATCATGTAGTTTCCGAGCCGGAGCAAAGGCAGGAACCTTTGCAATGACTCGGAGTATTCTGTTCTGGAATCGTATCAGTGTTTTTATGTGTGTAGTGGCAGCGTATCCCCAAACGGCGCAGGCATAAGTAAGTATGGGACGAATAAGAGTTTTGTACAGTGTGAGTCCAAGTTTAGGACTCAGAGAACTATTGAGGTTAATGAGGGGATAGAGATTGCGTAGTTGGGCTCGTGCTTTCTGTCGTGTTCGTGTAATATGTGGTTTCCAAGTAAGTCCCTGGTCCATTAATACTCCCAGGTGCAATACTTTGTCAGTCCAGGGTATGTCTCTGTTAAATAGTTGTAGTGGTGCCAGAGAATGTGCTGGAAAAGTATGCTTGATTTTCTTCGTGAAGATAATGGCTTGGGATTTTTGGCTATTAACTTTTATTCGCCATTTTTGGAGCTATGGTTCCAGAGTAGGAAGTGCATTTTGTAGTCTCGTTCTAACGAGAGGAATGCTGCGGGACTGTGTAGTTAAAGAAGTATCGTCCACATAAAGATAAAGATTAATGTTGGGGACCTTCGGGATGTCGTTTATGTAAATGTTAAATAGTGAAGGCCCGAGTAAACTACCCTGGGGTACTCCCGCTCTTATAATGTGCGGATTAGATGTAACTCCGTTTATTGTAGACACGAATTTGCGATTGTTGAGGTAGTTGGCAACAAGTTTAACCATTGTGTCCGACACATTTATGTTTTGAAGTTTACGTAATAGTCCTTCGTGCCATACACGGTCAAAAGCGCGTTCAATGTCCAATAGGACGGCGCCTGTAGACTGTTTGAAATTAAACGCGTGCGTAATATTTTCAGTTATACGAAGAAGCTGAAGTGTGGTCGAATGTTTAGCGCGAAATCCAAATTGTTCCGGAATTATAATGTTGTGTTTATGAACCTGGGCATTGAGTCTTTTCAAAATGATGCGTTCAAAAAGTTTGCTTAGAGTACTAAGCAAACTTATTGGTCTATAATTTTGTGGGTTGGTCAAATGTTTGTGTTTCTTGGGAAAATGCAATATTTTTGCAAGTTTCCAAGTATCGGGGAAGTAGGCGGAATCAAGTGCGAAATTAAATATTTCCGTGAGCCTCTGAAGAGCCCGGGCTGGGAGATTTTTTAGAACTATATTTGGTATATCATCCAGGCCCGGAGCTTTCTTATTAGGTAAGTGCCTAATAATCCATTGGATTTCTGAGGCGTAGGTTTTTCGAATTTTGTTGTGTGTGGGTCTGTTTTTAAGTTCCCGAGTGACAAATGTAGTTTCCGAAATAAATTCCCTATTTGAGGGTTCTAGATTTGGAGTAAGTGTTTCCTCCAATGCATTTGCCAGCATTTCTGCTTTGTCGAGGTTAGAAGTGGCTACTTGTTGTTGAACGCGAAGTGGTGGAATAGTAGTCCTTTCGCGTGTTAAATTTTTAGCTATGCGCCACACAGACGCATGATTATCATCCAAGCCGGATAGAGTGTCCGCCCATTGTCTGGATAAATAATCGGAAGTGCGTTTGCGTAAGTTATTTTGAATGCATACGAATTTTTCGTGGTCTACTGGTTGCCTTGTTTTTTGCCATTTTCTTCGCGCACGATTTATGGCAGTAGCAAGTCCTTTAATGTCTGATGGCAGGTGTGTAGTTTTGTTTGTAGGAAGGTGTAAAGGTACTGCCATCATAGTGGGAAACTGTATATTAGTCTGTAGTTGTTCGACATCGTTGTTGAGGTCTGCAATTGTTGAAATGGGAGTGTGAGAGATTTCTGTGTTGAGTATGTTCTGGAAGGCTTGTCAGTCTGCTTTATTGTAGTTGCGTCTGGGTGTTTGTACTGTCGGAGTCAAGGATCCTTCGAAAGTAAGGATTACTGGAAGATGGTCGGAAGACAGGTCATTGATGGGGTCCATTTTAAGACTGAGGTTAAGTCCGCGTATGATGGCAATATCTAAAATGTCAGGTGAGTGTTGCGCCTGGAATGGGATAAATGGGTATTCTGTAGGGGCATAGATAATATAATCCGAGCGATTTTCGTGATTGAGGAGAGTGTGTCCGGCGTTATTGGCAGAGCGAGAATTCCAGAGTTGATGTTTCGCGTTAAGGTCTCCGGCGATAATGATGTTATGATTTAAATTTAACAAGGCATCTAGATCATCGGTGTCTAGATGACCGGGTGGATTGTAAGCCGAAATAATAAGTGTTTTGGTGTTACTAATTTTAACGAATACACCAGTGGCTTCGAATGTATTTAGGGTCGGGATTGGAGCGAACTCGTGATCGATAGTATTTTTAATAATTATCACGGTGCCACCACCATATCTGTCTCTGTCAGATTGGTAAATTCTGAAATTCGGAATACTAAATCGCGTATTGATGGCTAGATGTGTTTCCTGAATTAAAATAATATCTATATTATGCGTTGTCGCGAAGTCAATAAGTTCATGTTAACGTCTGAGTATTCCATGGGCATTGCAAGTCATTATTTTAATAATTTGGTCAGACATTATTCATAGAAATGGGTGAGCGGGTTAGAAAGCATTTGGAAGAATTTGGAGTGGGCATGCAGAAATTGAGGGATTTGACTTGGATTTTGTGGCATTCGGGAAGTGATGTTGTGTAGAGATTGATAAATATCACCCCAGTGCATAGGGGAATGGTTCAGGGGGGGGGGCGCATTTGGTATTGTGTGGGGTAATTGTTGTATTGATTTGGGGTGTGGGAGTGGGAGAGGAGGGAGGGGTTTGTCGAGGTTGGAAAGGCATGGTTGGGATTCTGTGTGTTGCGGGAAGGTGGTTGGGATGACCTCTGTGCGGCACTGGACTCTGTCATGTTGTTATAAGGAGCACGCGTTGGATGTATGTTTTGTGCAACTCCAGGTTGGGAATACCTGTATGGGTTACCCGACCTGAGTCGCTCTAGCTGCTGCCTGTACTCAGGGCAGGCTTTGTAGCGTGCCCCGTGTCCCACCTGAAAGCATAGAGCACATTTGCGTTGCTCTAGGGGACGCTGACAGAGACGCGACTCATGAAATAGTGCGCACTTGGAGCACACAGGTTTTGATGCGGTGCAACCTCTCTCGGAGTGTCCCAGGCGTTGACACTTACCGCATTGTTGAATCAGGGGGGGGGGGGGCTGATAGTCCTCAACTCTTACCATGCAATGACATGCAAGCGTAAGTTTGAGGTGCCTCTCCCTATCGTCGATGGTCTTAACCTCGACGAGGTAAATAGGTAGTAAGGGGCGACCTCTGGAGAGCCGCCTCAGCTGGACCACCCTGAGGGGCACGATACCAGCACGTTGGAGATCGGTCTGCAACATACTTTCTGCATGATTCAGAAAGAGTTGCTTAATGACCAGTCTATAAGACCGGTCATCCTCTCGCTGTGACAGCTGATAGGACCAAGACTGCTCCTTTAGAAGATTACACCAGTTGGTGTAGCCCTCCTGAGAGGAGGTACGGATCATCCAGTCCCCTGACACCGGTGCAATTTGTACCGTGTACCTAATGTCTGGCCATCTATGGTAAAAAACCTCCATAAGGGCAGGAAAATTTTCCTGTCCCTTATGGACGTATAATGGCGCTTGCTGTGCGGCCCTCTCAGCATAGGAAAGGGTTGTTGGTTGGTTTGGTAGGGGTGGGTGTGGAGTTTGAGAGGAAGAAGGAATTTGAGAAGTGTGAAGGGGCATTTGGGCTGTAGAGGTTGAGGGTTGATTTGTGAAGAGAGGAAGATGTGAACTGGTAGTGAGACGATTGTTGATGTTGGAAGAGAAAGAAGAAGGGGGGTGCGAAGTGATGCGTGATTGGTTTGGAAGGGGTGGATATGAAGTTTGAAAGGAAGAGGGGATTTGGGCTGTGGAGGTTGAAGGTTCATTTGTCAAGAGAGGAAGATGTGAACTGGGAGCGAGAAGATTGTTGGTATTGATAGAGAAAGAAGAGGAGGGGAATGGGATGTGTGATTGGTTTGATTTGGATGAGTGTGGAGGAACGTGAGGGGTGGGTAGGCCTTTGGAAGTGGAGGGTGTTTGGGTGATATTTGAGGAAGTAGAAGGCTTGGGATTTGGTGGGAGTAGGGTAGGTTTAGGGGATGTGGAAAGGATTTGGTCTTGGGAGATACAAGGTGGATGTGAAGGAGCAGAGAAGGTAGTAGGAGCCTCGGGATTAGGTTGTAGTGGAAGAGGGCTTGTGGAGGTAGGGGGTGAGGTAGGGGGGGTGACAGTGTCGAAACCCGAGGCCGACCAGATACTTGCACCCTTGCCCGTGAGGAAAACCTCAAGGTTACGGTAATCCTCACGTGATGAGGTCCGTACCATTTCCCCGGAGATTGTTTCACATGTCCGCTGGAGGTTATGAGGTGAGTGGACCCGGCCAAACTCCCCCAACAGGGCATCAAGCCCTCCCTGGTCCAAGGCAACAAAGAGCCAGGGTGGCAAGACAGCCCTGTCGGTTCCAGAATGACCAGCTTCTGCAGAAGGTTGGGTTGTGATAGGAGAAGGGTTTTTTGGAGGTGGGGAAGGAGATTTGGAATTTGTCCTCGAACGGGAGCGTTTGTTAGACTTCTGCTGCAGCGATTCTAGAACAGGGCTTGGGTTAGGAAGAAGATGATTGAAATTTTCGGAAGTGGAGGGGATTTGTGAGTTAGGTGAGGAAGGTGGAAGACAGGTAGGTAGATCGGAGATGAAAGAAGAAGTTGAGGCATCGGATGGTTTGGGGGTGTTAGGTTGGACGGGAGTGAGTGAAACAGTGCTTAGTTTCATGATGGGAGCAGGCCTAGGTGGCAAAGGTTCATCAGGGGATGAAAAGGTTGCAGAGGGTATGGATGGGGAAGAAAAGGAGGATGATGAGGGTACAGGTGAGGGAGTAGAGGATCTGGCACCACCGACCTCAGCCTGAGGTTTCTGCCAACAACCCTGCCCGGTGGAGCCGTGTCCGTTGGAGAATACACCACTGGCTTTCCACACTTCCCCATTGCAAATGTCAAAAGTCAGTAGAAGGAAAGAATGGCTTAAGTCGTAGTACGTGTAAAGTACGTTGTGTTAGTAAAAGGGGAAGCTTATAAAACTAATAGAAAAGGTGAACGAAGAATGATAGAAGTAGAGAAAAGAACTGATAGAGGGTGCTAATAAGCCCGAGCGACAGAGGACCGAACCCAGTAATGGGCGCCTTGGAACCAGTTTGAGTTAAACTGTTGGCTAGGTCTTGTCACTCTGCCCTGTTATCTAGCTAGAGTGTCGATTTGATCAGTGAGAAGGTACTTCTCGGCAAAAACTAGCCTGGTTGCCTTCAGTCACTGACCGGCGTAGACTATGTGATTCAGGCGGGTAGCGCTGGCTTGATGGTCGGTGTGAAGAACGTTGGCGAATCGTAGCGTAGCGTGGCTTCCTTCTTCCAGTCCCCCGTTGGGATTAGTTTTTCTTTTCTTTTTTTTTTTTTTTTTTAAAGGATGGCCCCAACCCGCCGTCCTCGGTGGCGATCATCCAGAGGAGCAACATCGCCTCCCCATGCACATGCGCATGCACAAGCAGGGGGACAGGGTGCTAGAGTAGTGATAAGTATGTTGTCGGGTTCCGCGTAGCACCCCGGCAGTGTGGCGTATGTACAAGCATGCAATACGTGCATCGTGTATGTATTGTGCCGGGTGATACTCATACCTAGGTCTAAGTAGCACCATCGGGAAGTAAGTGTATTAAGCTGTTAGCAGGACTAACAGACTGACAGTGTTACGTTTGTATAGGGGATACTTGACAGACTGGACATTGTTGGATGGCTACCGAAGCCATGAGACAGACAGACGGACACTGAAGGATATAGACAATAATAGACTGTATTACGCGATTCAGTGGTTGGGCGGGTGTGTGGTGAAGTTATACATGCCATGCAATGTAGTAAGCTGGTATTCATGCAAGCTGTGTTAAGCAAGTAGTGTATGGTGAAGCAATTTCCAAATTCATGTCCGGGTCCATAGCCAGGTCAGATTCCTTACAGGTGGGGGGCCCTCATCCCCCCCGGTCCGCCCTAAAAGACAGGGACTTTGAGGGTTGCATGGAGATAAGGAGGATTGGAAGGGTGGTTAATTGGCGAAAAGATGGTGATCATTTTTAGAAGTGGCAGCTGTAGAGCTGAAACAGAGAAGTTATGGAGGTTTAAAAGTATTGAAAAGGTGTATTGCTACGTCAATGGCTGGATTGGGGTTAGTTATAGATCTGTCGAAGAGATAGAATGGTCGTTTGTGTCCAAGGGGGTCTGTTTCATAGTTGCCCATGGATTGTACAAGTACGTTGGGGTTAGTTTTGGCTGTCATATAAGTCAGCGGTAAGCTTTTTAATGAATTCCTCAAGACTAAGTATCTTGAGTTCATCATGTAGTTTCCGAGCCGGAGCAAAGGCAGGAACCTTTGCAATGACTCGGAGTATTCTGTTCTGGAATCGTATCAGTGTTTTTATGTGTGTAGTGGCAGCGTATCCCCAAACGGCGCAGGCATAAGTAAGTATGGGACGAATAAGAGTTTTGTACAGTGTGAGTCCAAGTTTAGGACTCAGAGAACTATTGAGGTTAATGAGGGGATAGAGATTGCGTAGTTGGGCTCGTGCTTTCTGTCGTGTTCGTGTAATATGTGGTTTCCAAGTAAGTCCCTGGTCCATTAATACTCCCAGGTGCAATACTTTGTCAGTCCAGGGTATGTCTCTGTTAAATAGTTGTAGTGGTGCCAGAGAATGTGCTGGAAAAGTATGCTTGATTTTCTTCGTGAAGATAATGGCTTGGGATTTTTGGCTATTAACTTTTATTCGCCATTTTTGGAGCTATGGTTCCAGAGTAGGAAGTGCATTTTGTAGTCTCGTTCTAACGAGAGGAATGCTGCGGGACTGTGTAGTTAAAGAAGTATCGTCCACATAAAGATAAAGATTAATGTTGGGGACCTTCGGGATGTCGTTTATGTAAATGTTAAATAGTGAAGGCCCGAGTAAACTACCCTGGGGTACTCCCGCTCTTATAATGTGCGGATTAGATGTAACTCCGTTTATTGTAGACACGAATTTGCGATTGTTGAGGTAGTTGGCAACAAGTTTAACCATTGTGTCCGACACATTTATGTTTTGAAGTTTACGTAATAGTCCTTCGTGCCATACACGGTCAAAAGCGCGTTCAATGTCCAATAGGACGGCGCCTGTAGACTGTTTGAAATTAAACGCGTGCGTAATATTTTCAGTTATACGAAGAAGCTGAAGTGTGGTCGAATGTTTAGCGCGAAATCCAAATTGTTCCGGAATTATAATGTTGTGTTTATGAACCTGGGCATTGAGTCTTTTCAAAATGATGCGTTCAAAAAGTTTGCTTAGAGTACTAAGCAAACTTATTGGTCTATAATTTTGTGGGTTGGTCAAATGTTTGTGTTTCTTGGGAAAATGCAATATTTTTGCAAGTTTCCAAGTATCGGGGAAGTAGGCGGAATCAAGTGCGAAATTAAATATTTCCGTGAGCCTCTGAAGAGCCCGGGCTGGGAGATTTTTTAGAACTATATTTGGTATATCATCCAGGCCCGGAGCTTTCTTATTAGGTAAGTGCCTAATAATCCATTGGATTTCTGAGGCGTAGGTTTTTCGAATTTTGTTGTGTGTGGGTCTGTTTTTAAGTTCCCGAGTGACAAATGTAGTTTCCGAAATAAATTCCCTATTTGAGGGTTCTAGATTTGGAGTAAGTGTTTCCTCCAATGCATTTACCAGCATTTCTGCTTTGTCGAGGTTAGAAGTGGCTACTTGTTGTTGAACGCGAAGTGGTGGAATAGTAGTCCTTTCGCGTGTTAAATTTTTAGCTATGCGCCACACAGACGCATGATTAGCATCCAAGTCGGATAGAGTGTCCGCCCATTGTCTGGATAAATAATCGGAAGTGCGTTTGCGTAAGTTATTTTGAATGCATACGAATTTTTCGTGGTCTACTGGTTGCCTTGTTTTTTGCCATTTTCTTCGCGCACGATTTATGGCAGTAGCAAGTCCTTTAATGTCTGATGGCAGGTGTGTAGTTTTGTTTGTAGGAAGGTGTAAAGGTACTGCCATCATAGTGGCAAACTGTATATTAGTCTGTAGTTGTTCGACAGCGTTGTTGAGGTCTGCAATTGTTGAAATGGGAGTGTGAGAGATTTCTGTGTTGAGTATGTTCTGGAAGGCTTGCCAGTCTGCTTTATTGTAGTTGCGTCTGGGTGTTTGTACTGTCGGAGTCAAGGATCCTTCGAAAGTAAGGATTACTGGAAGATGGTCGGAAGACAGGTCATTGATGGGGTCCATTTTAAGACTGAGGTTAAGTCCGCGTATGATGGCAATATCTAAAATGTCAGGTGAGTGTTGCGCCTGGAATGGGATAAAGGGGTATTCTGTAGGGGCATAGATAATATAATCCGAGCGATTTTCGTGATTGAGGAGAGTGTGTCCGGCGTTATTGGCAGAGCGAGAATTCCAGAGTTGATGTTTCGCGTTAAGGTCTCCGGCGATAATGATGTTATGATTTAAATTTAACAAGGCATCTAGATCATCGGTGTCTAGATGACCGGGTGGATTGTAAGCCGAAATAATAAGTGTTTTGGTGTTACTAATTTTAACGAATACACCAGTGGCTTCGAATGTATTTAGGGTCGGGATTGGACCGAACTCATGATCGATAGTATTTTTAATAATTATCGCGGTGCCACCACCATATCTGTCTCTGTCAGATTGGTAAATTCTGAAATTCGGAATACTAAATCGCGTATTGATGGCTATATGTGTTTCCTGAATTAAAATAATATCTATATTATGCGTTGTCGCGAAGTCAATAAGTTCATGTTAACGTCTGAGTATTCCATGGGCATTGCAAGTCATTATTTTAATAATTTGGTCAGACATTATTCATAGAAATGGGTGAGCGGGTTAGAAAGCATTTGGAAGAATTTGGAGTGGGCATGCAGAAATTGAGGGATTTGACTTGGATTTTGTGGCATTCGGGAAGTGATGTTGTGTAGAGATTGATAAATATCACCCCAGTGCATAGGGAAATGGTTCAGGGGGGGCCGCATTTGGTATTGTGTGGGGTAATTGTTGTATTGATTTGGGGTGTGGGAGTGGGAGAGGAGGGAGGGGTTTGTCGAGGTTGGATAGGCACGGTTGGAATTCTGTGAGTTGAGGGAAGGTGGTTGGGATGGCCTCTGTGCGGCAGTAGACTCTGTCGTGTTGTTATAAGGAGCACGCGTTGGTTGAATGTTTTGTGCGACTCCAGGTTGGGAATACCTGTATGGGTTGCCCGACGTGAGTCGCTCTAGCTGCTGCCTGTACTCAGGGCAGGCTTTATAGCGTGCCCCGTGTCCCACCTGGAAGCATAGAGCACATTTGCGTTGCTCTAGGGGACGCTGACAGAGACGTGACTCGTGATATAGTGCGCACTTGGAGCACACAGGTTTTGATGCGGTGCAATGTCTCTCGGAGTATCCCAGGCGTTGACACCTGCCGCATTGTTGAATCAGGGGGGGGGGGCTGATAGTCCTCAACTCTTACCTTGCAATGACATGCAAGCGTAAGTTTGAGGAGCCTCTCCCTATCCTCGATGTTCTTAACCTCGACGAGGTAGATGGGTAATAAGGGGCGACCCCTGGAGAGCCGCCTCAGCTGGACCACCCTGGAGGCCACGATACCAGCACGTTGAAGATCGGTCTGCAACATACTTTCTGCGTGGTTCAGATAGAGTTGCTTAATGACCAGTCTATAAGACCGGTCATCCTCTCGCTGTGACAGTTGATAGGACCAAGACTGCTCCTTCAGGAGATCACCCAATTGGTGTAGCCCTCCTGAGAGGAGGTACGTATCATCCAGTCCCCTGACACAGGTGTAATTTGTACCGTGTACTTAAGGTCTGGCCATCTAGTGTCAAAAACCTCCATAAGGGAAGGAAAATTTTCCTGTCCCTTATGGACGTATAATGGCGCTTGCTGTGCGGCGCTATCAGCATAGGAAAGGGTTGTTGGTTGGTTTGGTAGGGATGGGTGTGGAGTTTGAGAGGAAGAATGGATTTGAGGAGTGTGAAGGGGCATTTGGGCTGTAGAGGTTGAGGGTTGATTTGTAAAGAGAGGAAGATGGGAACTGGTAGTGAGATGATTGTTGGTGTTGGTAGAGAAGGAGGAAGAGGGGTGCGAAGTGATGCGTGATTGATTTGGAAGGGGTGGAAATAAAGTATGAAAGGAAGAGGGGAATTGGGCTGTAGAGGTTGAAGGTTCAGTTGTGAAGAGAGGAAGATATGAATTGGGAGCGAGAAGATTGTTGGTATTGATGGAGAAAGAAGAGGAGGGGAATGGGATATGTGATTGGTTGGATGAGTGTGGAGAAGGAGCGTGAGGGGTGGGAAGGGCTTTGGAAGTGGAGGGTGTTTGGGTGATATTTGAGGAAGTGAAAGGCTGGGGATTTGGTGGGGGTAGGGTAGGTTTAGGGGATGTGGAGGGGATTTGGTTTTGGGAGATACAGGGTGGATGTGAAGGAGCAGAGAAGGTAGTAGGAGACTCAGGGTTAGGTTGTATTGGAAGAGGGTTTGAGGAGGTAAGGGGTGAGGTAGGGGGGCTGACAGTGTCGAACCCCGAGGCCGACCAGATACTCGCACCCTTGCCTATGAGGAAAACCCTAAGATTGCGGTAATCCTCACGTGAGGAGGCCCGTACCATTTGGACCCCGGTGATTGTTTCACATGTCCGCTGGAGGTTATGAGGTGTGTGAACCCGGCCAAACCCCCCCAACAGGGCATCAAGCCCCCTCTGGTCCAAGGCAACAAAGAGCCAGGGTGGCAAGACAGCCCTGTCGGTTCCAGAATGACCAGCCTCTGCAGAAGGTTGGGTTGTGATAGGAGAAGGGTTTTCTGGAGGTGGGGAAGGAGATCTGCAATTTGTCCTCGAACGGGATCTATTCTTAGACTTCTGCTGCAGGGATTCCAGACCAGGGCTTTGGTTAGGAAGAGGATGATTGAGTTTTTCAGAAGTGGAGGGGATTTGTGAGTTAGGTGAGGAAGGTGGAAGAGAGGTAGGTAGATCAGAAATGGAAGAAGTTGAGGCATCGGATGGTTTGGGGGTGTTAGGTTGGACGGGAGTGAGTGAAACAGTACTTAGTTTCATGATGGGAGCAGGCCTAGGTGGCAGGGGTTCATCAGGTGTTGAAAAGGTTGCAAAGGGTGTAGATGGGGAAGAGGAGGATGATGAGGGTGCAGGTGAGGGGGTAGAGGATCTGGCACCACCGACCTCAGCCATGAGGTTTCTGGCAACAACCCTGCCCGGTGGAGCCGTCTCCGTAGGAGAATACACCACTGGCTTTCCACACTTCCCCATTGCAAATGTCAAAAGTCAGCAGAAGGAAAAAATGGCTTGTGTCGTAGTATGTTGAGTTAGTAGAAAGAGGGAAGCTTACAAGCTAATAGAAAAGATGAAAGAAGAGTGATAGAAGTAGAGAAAAGAGCTGATAGAGGGTGCTAATAAGCCCGAGCGACAGTGGACCGACCCCAGTAATGGGCGCCTTGGTACCAGTTTATGATAAACTGTTGGCTAGGTCTTGTCACTCTGCCCTGTTATCAAGCTAGTGTCTGTGTGATCAGTGTGAAGGTACTTCTCGGCAAAAATAGCCTGGTTTCCTTCAGTCACTGACCGGCGTTGACTAAGTGATCCTGGCGGATAGCGCTGGCTTGATGGCCGGTGTGAAGAGCGTTGGCGAATCGTAGCGTAGCGTGGCTTCCTTCTTCGACGTGGGATTAGTTATTTATTTTTTTATTTTTTTTTTTGAAAGGGGAGACAGAAAGAGAGTTGGACGGGAGAAAGAGTTGGCTTATTACGCCGGGGAGGGAAAAGGGTTATGGGATGGAGTTTTCTCGGGGGGGATAAGGGAAGAAGTGTGACGTAGGTGGGGAGTTACCGCCGAAGCACCCTCGCAGTGCGTTGGTGTACAGCCGGTAAGATTACCGGTATCGCATAAGGATTGCCGGGTGACAGTCATGAACAAGTCCTGACTGTCACACACGGGATGTAGACGTGGGATATGGTTAGGAGTAAGGAGTGTTATTTACGGCAGAGGCTGTGTAGAGGGTTCCGAGGAACTGCGAAGGCTGCGGTGGCACTTGAGTTTCAAGTGTGTAGAAAATCAGTAGCGTCGAAGCCGGATGCACTGCAGAGCCTTCTTCTGCACCTGACGTCGCAGGGACGTCCTGGATGGCTGTTAAAACCATATCTATTGAAGCGGTCGAATTCTTCCTGTGTCGGTATCCTACGTTCAGTTGTCTGTGGAGTTGGCGTTGCTAGTTGAGGCGAAGAGGTCCAGGTCTGTCTGTTGGGTTCTGATGTAAGTATGGCGGTCTGCGTGTAGGCTTCGTGTGTCGTGGTTGCAGTTTGGTTTGCCATTTGTTGAAGTGTGTGTTGTATAGAGTCCATGGAGGTTGTGGTGTAGTCGTCCAGATTCCAGGTCGTGGTGCAGAGTCTTTCCAGGATTTTTACTGCTGCGTTGAAGTCGACGTAATTTTGAAGAAGTCGTCGGTGAATTAAAGTGATTGCTTTACGGTGTGTCCTTCGAAGAGAGTTGGTTTTCTTGTTGCTTCTCCGGATGTCTGTGCGAAGTGACGTCAAACGGCCAGTTGTGGAGTTGTGTTGCTCGCGTCCTGCATCTATGGCGTCTTGCAGTTGAGTTTGGACAGTAGCAGTAGAGGTGGCTATGGTGGACACGGCGGCGGTGATTTGAAGTAAGGTCTCGTCGATTTTGTCAAGTCTTTGGTGAAGATGATGGACGTCGTGGCGGATGTCCTCTGTTTCGTTCCTGGGCAGTGATGCTCTTGCAGTGGCGGCGAAGGTTGGAGTGTACTGTTGTGCTGGTGAAGATACTGCGTTGGTTGGTGCTAGACGGCGAGGAGGCTGTGAGACTGCGGTGGCTGGTGTTGGTTGGCGAAGAGGTTGTGAATTTGCGGTGGCTGGTGCTGGTTGCGATGACGAAGCTCTTGGGTAACATGGGCACTGCGCCTGGCCTGTGAAATGGCCGAAGCCATTACAGGTGGCGCAGTACCGGCGTCTTCTGCGTAGGTCGTGGCTGGTGCAGTCCTGTGTGAGGCACTGGGCCCCACAATAGTGGCACCTAGGAGCAGCGTTGCACGTGGTGACGTCATGACCAAATAGACAGCATCGGCGGCATGGCACTCGTTCGGTGGTTCTGGCTGGCTCGACGAGCAGGCGTCGCCCGAGTAGGGTTAGACCCGTCCTCAAGGCGGCTTCGCTGTCGGTGATGTCTGCGAGGACGATTCGAAGAAGTGGTGAAGGTCCCTGAGAGGTGATGATGCGAGTGGCTCTGACTGCAGAGGGCCACTTCTGTCTTGCTGCGTGTAGAACATGTCTCTCAGGGATGTCTCGAGGCACTCCTCGTATGATAACACTGGTCCCCTGGAAGGGACCAGAGTGTGCAGGCGGCGATGGTGAGTTGTCCGGGAGATGGGCGGTAGACTGTGGTGACGAAGCCGGCAATCCCTGGACTGGCCTCCTGGGATTAGTTTTTTTTTTTTTTTTTTTTTTTTTTTTTTTTTTTTTAAATAAGGATGGCCCCAACCCGCCGTCCTCGGTGGCGATCATCCAGAGGAGCTACATCGCCTCCCCATGCACATGCTCATGCACAAGCAGGGGGACAGGGTGCTAGTGTAGTAATAAGTGTGTGTTCGGGTTCCGCGTAGCACCCCGGCAGTGTGGCGTATGTGCTAGCATGCAATACATGCATCGTGTATGTGTTGTGCCGGGTGATACTCATACCATAGGTCTGAGTAGCACCATCGGGAAGTGAGTGAATGAGTTTGTTAGTAGGACTAACAGACTGACAGTGTAACGTTTGTATAGGGGGAACTTGACAGACTGGACATTGTTGGTATGGCTACCGAAGCCATAGGGACAGACTGACGGACACTGAAGGATAGAGGCAATATAGAGTGTATTACGCGATTCAGTGGTTGGGCGGGTGTGTGGTGAAGTTAACATGCCATGCAATGTGATAAGCTGTAGTCATGCAAGCTGTTTTTAAAAGGTAGTGTTAGGAGACGCACTTTCCAAAAATCATGTCCGGATCCATAGCCAGGTCATATTCCTTACAGGTGGGGGGGCCCTCTAAGACCCGGTCCGCCCTGAAACCTAGGGACTTTGAGGGCTAACAGGAAATAAGGAGAATTGGAGGGATGGTCAATTGTTGAAGTAAGATGATCAGTGATGCAGTTGGCAGCTGTGAAGCTGAAACAGAAAAGTTAAGGAGGTTTAAAAGTGTTAAATAAATGTATGGCTACATCAATGGCTGGATTGGGGTTAGTAATGGATCTGTCGAAGAGATGAAGTGGTCGTTTATGTCCAAGGGGGTCTGTTTCGTAATTGCCTATGGATTGTACGAGTTCATTGTGATTAGTTTTTGTTCGGTCATACAAGTCAGCGGCAAGCTTTTTGATGAATTCCTCAAGATTGAGTATCTTGAGTTCATCATGGAGTTTCCAAGCCGGAGCAAAAGCAGGAACCTTTGCAATGACTCGGAGTATTTTGTTTTGAAAACGAATGAGTGTTTTAATGTGTGTAGCAGCAGCGTATCCCCATACGGGGGCTGCGTATGTAAGAATGGGTCTAATAAGTGTTTTATATAGTGGGATTAGTTATAGATCTGTCGAAGAGATGTCCGCCGTTACGTACCGAGTAGAAAACACCCAGTCTAGTGTGGAGGTGGTTCACCGCTCCGTTGGAATCTGTGTTTTCTGAGTCGGTCGATTTCCAATTTTGAAATGAAGTTTTGAAATGAAGACAGTTCTAGAAGCTGTGAGTAGTATAAGAAATTGTTTTCAAGCTCCCAAACAGGAGACAATAAAAGACAAATGCAAAAAACATGTAGAAGAGGTTAAGATTGCACATTGAGATGAAACATGCAAGGGCGACGACAGAAGTACAACAGAACAGCTGACGACATCTGTCGCCGAAATACAGCGAACAGAGGACATACAAAGCCAACCGGGGGAGACATCCGCCGGACTAGAGAGGAATGACAAACATGGAACGGCAGTACAGAAGGAGGTTGAAAACGGAAGAGATTTACAATCGGCTATACATAGCTACATGAATCAAGCAGCAACGAAAACGAAAAAGAAGAAATCGACAGAGTTCGAAAAGATGGCACAAATATAATAGTGGAGTAAGTGAGAAAGGCCATAGGAGAGGAAAAGCGCTCACAAGAGAAGGGAACCGAATCACAAAAGAGGGATGGCAGAAAAATAGGATCAGAGGAAATGGAACCGCCAATAGGGCGGAAAGGAGAACAACAACAAGAAGCACCGTAAGGGAAGTACCAACATAAACAAACCCAAAACGAAGGAAATGAACAGATGGAATACTCATGGAAAGCAGTCACATGGAAAAGAAGACAAGGAAGAAATACAAAACCACAGAAACATCATAAAAGGGACGAAAAAAGACCAGGATATGCAAGCAGCAGAGAAGACAGCGTGGTTATACATCTGCAATCTCACGAAAATCACCACAAACGAAATAGTGATGAAGTATCTGTTAAAGAACGGAATAACGGGACATTTAGAATGCGAGGAACTACACACATTAGGAAATAAAAAAACTTTCAAGGTGGGAATTCCCTTTGGAGGCCTAGAAATCACACAAAATTCAGATTTCTGGCCTGAGGACACAATAATACGCCGATTTTGCTTCTTTCGATTCACAAGAAGAGCAACAACGGTGGGTGTGGAATTACACTAAACAAAGAAGCAAACATGAAAGGATCACGCTGATGCGGAGCCCAGGAGACTGTAACACACACACACACACACACACACACACACACACACACACACACACACACACACACACACACACACACACACACACACACACACACACACACACACACACACAACCGGGCAAGAATCGAAGCAGACAACATAGAAGAGAAGACAAGAGAACCAGACTGACACAATAATACGCCGATTTTGCTTCTTTCGATTCACAAGAAGAGCAACAACGGAGGGTGTGGAATTACACTAAACAAAGAAGTAAACATGAAAGGATCACGCTGATGCGGAGCCCAGGAGACTGTAAACACACACACACACACACACACACACACACACACACACACACACACACACACACACACACACACACACACACACACACACACACACACACACACAACCGGGCAAGAATCGAAACAGACAACATAGAAGAGAAGACAAGAGAACCAGACTAACAAGGAGCAATAATAAATCATAGTAGGAACATTGAACGTACAAACGCTGAGAACCATAGAAAGAGAAGAAGAGCTTGAAAATGCACTAAAAGAAATAAAATTCGATATAATAAAGTAGCTTGAAATAAAGTAGTATTGCCAACACGCAGGAGCCATAACACGCATTCCACCCGAGGCATCATGGGAGTGTTTTATACATTACCACTCCCAAAGCTGCCACAAGTAGCCAGGATACTGAGGGCTCTGAGCCACAAGTGTAGCAGAAGGACATTTGATAAGAGGATTGGAACTGTTGTAGCCAAAGAGAAGCAACAATGGGACATAGTTGAAGCATCAGTGTAGCGATACTCCAATGATCAGCAAAGTAGGGATTTTTACTTGATCACTAATTTAGTGAGGTTTTGCTACTTTGGCAACTATTCACTTCCTTCCCTCTCAAAATGTTAATTTCTGCTGTATATGTGAGGTCACTTAAAGGTGAGACAACTTCATGTTCTTAAACCACTACTTAATAACTCAGAATAATTTTGCACCAATCCAGGATTTGCAAGCACAAGAGTTTCTCACTAAACATCGACCTGCATATGCAATTGGAACCCACAGGAATAACATCAGTACAGGAGTACAAAAAATGGTTTACAATCCTCTCACACAAACTTTTCATAATTTTCTACAACATTTCAAACAATTTGGTGCCCCACACTTGACACATTTAGGGACAGTACTGACAATTTTTGCACTTTTCCAGTATGTACAGTTTGTGACTGACTTTTGATTCCCATTGTTGCTGTCCCATGACTGTTGAGATAGTTTGTCTGAAGTTATTTGTGAAATAAGGAATTTGTAGCAGGTTTTTCAGGTAATTCTTCACCAGTTACATTCCCAAATACTTTGTGAAGTCAAATCTATTCCCGCCTGCGGTGCCGTAGTAGTAAAAGCGGGCGTTAAACACTACAACAACAACAACTCAAATCTATTCACTTGGCCATGTTTCATGAAACACGACACATCCATTAGAACAAATGTTGTGGAAGAATGTCACTAGTTAATATCTCCAGGTTCTGCAGCTTGATGAATGGTTGCTGTATTTCATATCTAACACATCAATTCCGCATTTTGTTGCACTGTGAAAGGGGATTATCTGTTGCTTATTAGTTTTCTCATAAGTGAATTTGTTGTTGTCCGGTGTTGACAGAAATTTTATTTCACATTTTTTATACAAAGGATAACAATATAATACCTTTAGTGAATGCATACATGTTTTGATCTAAGTTCTCTGTTTTTATTGGGCAGCAATTCTGGTGGAATTTCAGAGTACCCATACAAGACAGTTTATGTCTTGGCAATTTCTTACCAGGTTCCATTAGTACAAAATGTGATGTGTTGCACTCACATGACTCTCTTCCCTTGTCCTAAGTGTTCTTACAAACTCTTATTCCTCTGTCTTCTTCATGTTAGTTGAGATAAACATTTGCATATTATTGTTTATCTTATTGCTCATTTTGTTGTAAGTGCAAGTGGAATATGGAAATAATATAGGCTTTGTGCAATAGTCAATTTTTTAAGTTGATGACTATATAAAGGCTTTGAAATTCCTTTCTCTCTGCACAGCCAAGAATAAAAATGTGAATAACAACCTTCCATTTGTGACAACTATAAGTAGTGTAAAATTCACATAAATAGTAAAGAATATTTCTGAAATTTTTTACTCCACAGAAACTGTATTTGGATATAAAGTGTGTGTTTTAACGAGATCTAAATTTTTGTATAGTAGATTTGGTCACTTATGGCTTTCCAGTTGTGCAAAAGTCACCAAGACTAAACAGGACTGCATGAGGTATAGCCAGACAATTCAAAATACACATTTTGTTTGCCATAAAAATATCTTAAACATATGGCATTTTAATCAAAATTGTTAGAGGCATTTTTGAGAAAATTAAAATTTCCCTTGTAAAGGGTAGTTTAACTGGGAAGAATTAGCTACTAAATGTTTGTGTAGCATTCTTGAAGAATATTAAATTTAATCCCAACTTTGGTGTTTAGCCAACTTTTCATTTTTGAGAGCTATGCTGTTCACAGACACAGATACACAGATATACATATAGGCATTTTTCTAAAACTGCTTTTTTGGATTTAGCCAACCTCAAAACATATTTCTGGTGATATTTTGATATCAAAGTTTTGGGTTGAATACAGTACTGCTCCTACTTAAATATATGTAGTAGAGAAAGGAAAACCAGTTATCAGTGGTAATGTTTCTACTGCTACAGTAAAAGCATTTGCAGAGGTGAATGACTGCTTGTGTTGGTTTTGAAAAGGCTTTTCCTTCCTCAGCTGAAAGTGTCATACAATCACTGCCCTTCCCCACATAAATGTATGCATTATAAAGGTATGAGGAATGTGCATCTTTTAACTTTTTTACCATACTTAGCAGGTTTGTTTGACATATAAACCAGATGATGCCAGTTCCTCATTTGCAGATTTGAAAATTGTACAAAGAACCATTACACTAATCGCTACTGAGATTTCATTTTTATCAGTTTTTTTTGTATCATGCACTTGCTGGGACCAGAACTTTTGTTCTGATCTGCTTCAGCCTTTTATTTGCATGTCTGATGATCTATGTTATTATCCCATCTGAAAAGAAGTGCTTCCAGATTTCCTGAGGATCATGATTGTTGCCCAAACTAGGAGCATGGCCTATTATGTGCTGTAAGCTGTTTGTGGCGAACAATGTTGACAACAATTTCCAGAATAATCGACGTGTAGCTCAACACATTACACCACTCCCACTAATAAATATAAACTGATGAACAACTAAAATGACATGACCATAAAATGGATCAGTGCTGCCAACCTACACCTACATGGTAACACAGTTGCCTGTGAGACAGATATTGCCGTTTAAGAGCTGCACAACACATAATTATGCACTTTACAAGACAAAAGAGTCTGGTGTTTGGGGAACTTGATGCACTAATCATGTGTCACATTATGATCTCTTATCTGACACTTCAAACTAATAAGACCGTGTGTTTATAGAAGACATGGCAGTAGTTTAATAGTGGACCATTGATAATCAAGTATATTCTGCATCTGATATCTCATTTGTTTATGCTACTCACTATCTGACTCACAACAGCACAGCTGTCAATATGAGACTAACGAATACTTTAGCACACTAAGCTGCAAAGCAATGCTGTGAGATTCAGGTCCCTAAGCCGCCAAGCTTAGCCGAAAGATTTAGGGTCCTAAACCGCCAAAGTCGCTGGACTACTTATCCCAAAGTCGCTGTTTCAAATCCGGTCCACACCAATGGTTTTAAGTGTGCCTAAAACTGACAGCTGTCAGTAGATTTACTGGCATATAAAAGAACTCCTGCGGGACAAAATTCCGGCGCATCGGCGACGGTGGTGGGATCTTGGCAAGTGACAGTGTCATTAAACAACAAAAAATATGTATTTCTAGGCTGCCAAGCATAGCCAAGGGATTGAGGGTCCTAAGCCACCAAGCATAGCCAAGAGATTGAGAGTACAGAGAATAGCCAAGGGCATATTTTTGACTGCAACTGTGAAGCTATGACAAAGGGTAGCCACAGAGTGTGTAGCTGCACCCCAAACTAGCAGATTTCACTCTCTCCTGTCAGTTAACATTCACATTGCAATTCCTTAGGTTCATAATAAATTAATTTATTATTCATGAACTTCAGTGGTCATTATTAATAAAGTTAAATGACATACAGAAACCAATTTAGGCATATCATCTCTGATAACAGTATTTCTCATCCCAAGAGTCATATGAGAAGTGCCTACTGTATGCAGACTCAGGAAAAAGATATTTGTGAGGGATGCTCTAAAGAACCAAGATGGTATCGGTGCTGCTGGTGTGCTAGAGTTTCATCTCCTAGAAGTCCTTTCACATGCTAGTAAATCTACCGACATGGGACTGTTACTATTAAGTACACTTAAAAACCATTGGTCTGGACGAGGTTTGAACTTGTGGCCTTAGTGTCAGTAGTCAAGCCTGAAACCATCAGACATCCAGACCAACATGCATACAAACTGAGACTGGCTGATTCCAATATATGCTGTGTATACAATGTTATTTACTGTTTACTAATGAAAAACGTTCGAATTGCCAACAACTATCTTCTGTTTATAAAAAGAGAATGCGCAATTCTGATACCAAACAAGTACTTGCCTGGCAAAGCAGCTGAGGACAAAACCAACCCATTAGATCATTGTTCTTCCTTCAGCTGGTGCACCTGTGCTGCATTCAATGTTTTTAAGGCTATCTGAAGAGAAAAACAAGGAAATGACTCAGGCAAAAAGACAATGACTATAAGATGCTTTTAAAAGAGTAAGACACATAAAAAAGTAGCTCAAATATGAAATAGATCTGCTTCTGTAGTTAACAGCATCATATACAGCCATTATGAAAAAAAAAACAATTAGCAGGTCGACCTTCAATCCTGACTCAGGTGGAAAAATGTAAAATAGTTGGAAACTTCAAACAAGTAGTTATATGAATACTTATTTGAGTGATTGTGGAGGACCACAACACAGAAGTGAAGAGTAACAATTATTAGCCATAGTAGCTTTATAGGTGATGACTCTCTGTTTTGTGGAAATGAAACTGTGCTGTGCTCTTGTTGATCATCTAGTGAATTTTATGTATTGTCTATATAGTACATAAATGGATTTGTGTATATTTATGTAACCGCTAATCTCCAAAACCACTTGAAAAATAATTGCAAAATTCGGCACATGTATGCATTTTTTCAAGGTAAAGCTTTTTAGCTATCCATTTCACCATGCAGTGAGTTACATTCACACGTTTTCTCTACTTGCTTTTCCTTTACTTAACACATAAAACTTTCCTTCTGTACTTGCCCTTGAACATATAATTGATACATTTTCCTGTGATTGAAATACTCGTACGTCAACATATAACATTTACATTGATTTCTCTACTTGCCCTTCAACATACAACTCATACAATGTTCTTCTGATTGAAATACAAATGTTTTGCACTACATTCACATGGTTTCCTACATTTGCTTTTCTTTTATACAACACATTCACATGTTCTTCTCCACTTGCTCTTCAACATACCAGTCATACAATGGAGGTTGGTACGTAAGAAGTTGATAAACTCTAACACCAGTTGCCTGATTGCCATGAAAATTGGCATATCTAAGTATTGCTTCATGGAGGTTTATATGCTATCCGTTTTACTATGCAACATATTACATTCACATGCTTTTCTCTGCTCACATTTCTCTTACACAAGACATTCACATATCCTCTTCTGCTTGCCCTTCAGCATACTATTCACATAATATTCTGTTTGAAATAGAAATGCAACATTCATTATATTTTCTCTACTCACTTCTATGAAACACAATCACACTTCTTTCCCTACTTGCGCTTATATAATTCATACAATTTGCTGTTTGATTGACGTAGAAATGCAAAGTCTTACATTTACATAGCTTTCTGTGCTTGCTTTTCTTCCTGTAGTATTTGAAGTTGACAAGTTTTTATGCCTAAGAATAGCATGCAATCAGTAAAATATCCAATTTTACTTTGTAAGCTCGTCTGTGTCAAATATTATAAAATTGCTCAGAGAATAATATAACTTAAAGCATGTTTTACTATAATAATACACATCAGATTCAGATTAAAATAACCATAAGAAAGGTATGGATTCTTCAATGTCAAAAATGTTATTGTAAACACATTACACCAAATTACCATTATAACTTACCCTAAGCGAGATTCGAACTCGCCACCTCTTGAACGTGAGGCAGACATGCTAACCATCACCCTACCGAGGTGGGCTACCATTATTACTTTGTACTACTTTATGTTGTCTATTGAAATATAATGTAGTTTCGATTATCTGGAAGCAAAAGTCATGGATGTTACTAATAACGTGTTTCTTTTTTCACACAGTTGCTACTGAAGTTTAGCAACAGAACTGTTCTAATACAGCAACTATAGTAAAATGAATATCAAAGAAGTCAAAGAGGAATCTTTGTTCCTGGGCTTCAGTTCACAGAATGAGAGAGTATTTGTTATGAAAGACCTTGCGAAGAAGGTTAAGATTGAAACTGTTACGTGTAGCAGTGATATCAAACCAGAACTTGAAGATTCCACATCTTCACGGAATGAACAACTGTTAAGATTTAATGAAACCTCAATGAACGTGAAACTGAGACCAAGATAGATATTGAGGAAGAGCACTGCCGGTCAGAAAGAGAAGTTTCATGTATTAATGATGATATTAAGGTAAGTTGTACAAAAACATTGCATCATCTTTCCTGCTTTTTCTTATATATATATACTGTTCGATGTTAATAAAAAGTATATCTTTTAGAATATAACTCATTTTAACATGCATATATTGTAGTGATATGCTTGCTAGTGTGATATAAAAATATATGCTATTAAGCTATTTTATCAAGTTGGGTTACTTCAATACAACACAGGACAATAAGGGTCCTTCATTTGCAATAATTATGTTAGCACTGTTTGTATTACTTGTGTTACAGTTTTTATTATATCCCATGCTTTTTAAACTTTATTATCATATTCATTAATAGCTAGTGAGTAATATCTTCTTTTTGGTTCATTCATTGGTTGTTTAAGCATTTTTTACATTATGCAATCTAATGTACTACAGTAATTGGTGCATAGGTTCTGTCGTGCACTAATAACAAATTTCCTTTATTTCCACTGGACTTTTTTAATTAAGCTATCTAAGGTTTGACCATTATTATCTGTGATGACTTTTTTCTAAGGGAAAACAACTACAAATCATTAAACCATATATTTGAGAAATCATCAGATTTGTTGTTAACCTGGGTTTTGCCATAAACTTAAGTCTTCCTTTCATTCTTCAATGCCAATTTAAATTTACAGGTATACCGATTACTATTCTTGTTATAATGTACTTGTCCTATTATCAGTTTGTTTCTTACCAACAGTAGCTTATCATTGTGATCTGAAATGCTATTTACAATAGGAGTTAAATTATAATGTGGAATTTTTTCTGAGTCTAGAAAAATATTGTCTTTAGCTGCTGCAGTGTTCATATGAAATGTGGTCAGAAAGTGAATCACATATTCCAGGTTAAATATGCGTAGCAGGGAGGTAGGGTTAGTCTTAATTTTACAATCTTTAAGTGTGTTTACCGTAAGATGTCCACAAACTATTATTCTAACATTTTGAGTGTAAATGCATGAGATGGCTCTACCTAATCTGCTTATAAATCTTTGGAAGTTCCCTTGGGCAATTCTGTATTGTTCAAATTATATAATGTGTTACCTACCAAATTCTATTTTTACTGTGGCTCATTTTAAACTTTAAACCATTCACACAAATTTTAGCTTGTCATCTCTTCCTTTACATAATACAATTCAGTTCAATTATAATGTTCTATGGTTATTCTTATGCAGATACATTAAAAGTGCCTATCATTGTAACAGTTTTATTCGTCAAACAGAATGAGATCATTAAAATTCACTTATAAGTGACTGGACCATTATACCAGGGGATTTATGGTGTTATGTGCCGGTGCTGTTATTTGTTTCCAGATAAGCATTTAATGTACCTTTTGCCACGAGTATTGATTTTACATTGAGTGAATGATTTCAGTTCATCTGTTATAATTTGTCTTATAGTGCTCCATATATAACCCATATCCGAGGTAACCTCAGCCACCCATTATCTCAGATAAGCAAGACTCTAATGTACATAGTAAATTTTAAAGTTAATTGTTGCAGATGATTCACATAATGTAATTCACCATACAAGTGTTGAATTTTTAGCTTAAAAGCGTACAGTTTTCTTGTGAGAAGCAAGTATTCAAATTAATTCTGAGAATTATTTACTTTACTAATAACAAAAGCCTTGTATGAAATCTATTGCAACTATATTCCCTTTCAATTACTTTTATTTGCTTTAGTGTTACAATTAATATGAGCACACTTACACAAATTATCAGTATTACACTTAGAACTTGTTTTGCTACTCAAACTTTTGCAACTAGCCTTTCTAAACCCTGAAAGTTAGTCTCTCTGCCTCCAACTCACGGGACCCTCCTGCTGAAGTCGATCGTTGCCTCGTGATTCCTGAGGGGTCAAAACCTAGTACCACCTTAGTCACCCTCACAACATACAAGTTGAGCCCCTTAAACCTAAATACTACTTGCAACATACAACCACAAAGTAATGCCCTGCCCCAACGTTAACTCCAATAAGGCCTCCTCCTTCACAGGCACTCTTGTTACCTCAATGGCAAGCCTTCCACCACATCAGATCACAGCATGATCATGACAGCACTCGTGTCCACCAATATCCGGCACAGTCTCCCTAATGCCCATCCTCTGGGATAACATTATCATCCATTATCCTGCACAAAGCGTGGAGCATCACTCTAGGGATCAGCAATGACAGCTCCAATGTATCCCTCTTCATGCCTGTATTTACTCATTTTCCATTAGTTTGCTGGCCAGATGAGGGCAATCCTGCACTGGATGTCCTGGCCAACCACATTCCCACTATACATCTCTGGAATATTGTCGATATCCTGTGTTTATTTCCCCATCCCACACAAACTAAATGCTCTGGATCTTCATGGCAACAACAGGTGTTACCTTAAACATCTCTATAGGCAGCACATAATGGTTGGTCTGATATTCGCAGAGTATTAGACATTGACACATCTTAGCGTCACACACCATGTTAATGGAGTAGATTACTTCCTGGTAAACATATCTAGCCTGGAGGTTCACCTGAGCCTTATTCACTAGTTGCACATTATTCAGGATGAACTCTTACAACATCGCTCTTGGCTGTTTGCAGTCTTTACTTAAGCGTACTGTGATGGGCTGCAGCCAGAGGGTGGTTTCCAAACCAGTTTCAAGATCCTTCCAGATCTTTGAGGATATTGGGAATGGCAGAATGATGTTTAGTATGTATGTCGCTTGTCCGTGGGGGCTAGCTCTCTGCTGTGCAGCTACTTGTTCTGTGGACCATTCATTGTGGGCAGCGACAGTGACAAACTCTGTGGAGGGCTTCAATAGTCAATGAGTCCTTGTACGGCTTGATGTGTGCGGATGTTGTGTTGCATCCTGGCATCTCAAACTTTAAGCTCTTAGGATTTTCACCAAGAATTTGTACCACCCTGGTGTTTGCTTGTGGTCTGGCAGGAGGTCTTGACTCGAGTTAATCCTCTCTGGTGAATAGTGCTCATATTTTAATTTAGATCACCTTTTTGGTGTATATCACAGTTGATTTTTACCATCCAAACTGTACTGCATCAGTGACAGTGTTATTGATGTGTACTATTGTGAGTTTGTATCGCTATAAATTAAAGTGTGCATGTTCAATGGTTGTGTGGTTAAAGACGACAACAAACTTATTTATCTTCTAGTGATTGGTTTTCATAACAGCATTTTTGCTGTTCTTACAGCACCACTGACTAATCATTTAGTGATATTCATCCATAATGAGCCAAGAGAAAGCACCAGTGAAGGAAATATTGGAAAAGTGTACTACCAAACGAAGTACAAAGATTCCAAGGTTGCCTGAATTAGCCAGGAAAGATGTGGAGGTAATGGCTGCAAACTCCAGCATTTTTAATTCAAAGGTATGTGGCAGAAATATGAATTCAGAAGCTTTTTATGATACCCTGAGTGAACTTAATACAATAATTGGGAAGGAAAGGTTGTCTGTAGAGAATAAAAAGCTTATACTCTCCTTAATTACCAAATAACAAAAGGAATTTGATGAAGCCAAATTGGAAAAAAAAAGGGTGCTATCGGAAGCAAAGATATATAAGGAGCTTTACAAAAATAGCTTACAGATTCGACAAAGTCTCACTCTTTTTTCTGTGAAAGTAGCTTCTTTATCAGCTCCGAAAGATAAAACAATACAATTTCAGAATTTTATTGATAAAAAGAAACATAGTGTATTTGTTACATCTACAAAAGATAAAGATGCTAAAGATATACAAAAGCTGTTAATATCAAAATGGAAACCAGCTACGGAAAAAATTAAAATATCAAATGTTAGAATAACTGGAAAGAACATAATTGTTGACATGGAGACTGAAGAAGATGCGAACAAGATAATAGTGTGAACTTAAAAGATAAAGATCTAAAGATTGAAAAAGCACAGAAGTGGAACCCACTTATCATTATGTATGATGTGTTAGTGGGCAGTAAGGAAGAAGACCTAAAAGAAGAAATCTTTAAACAGAACTTTGATGGCATTATAACTAAAGAGGAGTTTGAGAAAGGTTTCATTTTCAAATTTAAAACAGGTCCAAGGAATAGAGCTACTGTACCTGAAGTTGTTGAGGTTTTACCTCAGATTAGAAAAGTCATACTTCAAAAATCTCATCTGTATATTGGTTTTTAGTCTGTAAATATAAAAGACTTTATATCGGTTACTAGATGTGCTGTCAGGACTTTGGTCATGTTGCTAAGAAATGCACTGGCAAACAAGCTTGTGGTTTCTGTGGAGAAACTGACCATGATAAAAAGGATTGTCAAAAGAAGAACCAAACAGTCTGTATGACATGCCTAAGAAGAAACCAACAATGGAGCGGAAGGCAAACATGCACTACTCCTTTGGGACAGAATAATCTCCAGAACAAATTATTACTAACATGGCAGTATATAAACTTCATTTCAACAGATATGTAAAAATTGGACAAATTAATGTGCAAAGAAGTTAGTAATGTCCAAACTAAAGAACTTAATTAGAGAATTAAATTTAGACATTCTGTGTATTCAAGAGCCATACTCCAGAAATGGAATTGTCATACATACTCCAGTAATGGCAAGTTGTTTTGTTTTGTAGTGTTTAACGCCCGCTTTTACTACTATGGCACCGCAGGCGGTGACACTGATGATACATGGAATGAAGATGGAGCACCGGTGGAATGAGATGGCGGGGGAAACCGGAGTACCCGGAGAAAACCCGCCCCGACACCGCTTCGTCCACCACGAATACCACATGTGGGTCCCTGGGATCAAGTAATGGCAAGGACAATCAGTTTTGGCGATAATCTCATGGCAGCAGACATGATTTTTAATCCTAACCTGCAAATTGTAAATATAACAGTTAAGTGATATATACACAAATTGTATTGAAATTAGTTATGAACATGGTAGTTTAATACTAGCTAATTTCTATTGTCAATACAGTCATACCATTGAGCCTTATATTGATAAAATTAGAGAAGTGAATCATTTATTTAGGCACCGTGAGATTTTATTCACTCTGGATGCTAATGTAAAATCGCCCTGGTGGTATAACGATTTGAGAGATAACAAAGGAATATAAATGGAAGAAATAATATCTGAATTGAATATAAATATTATGAATAATCCGCTAAATCCAGCAAAATTTGAAAATAAACATGGTGCTAAATCCAATTTTGACCTAACTTTAGGAAGTTCAAGAATATTACACAAAATCTTTAATTGGAAAGTAGGGCAAGATTTCACCTCCAGTGACTATCCTTTTATTTACTTTAATTACAAAACGGATACATGGCTCATAAAAGATTCAAAATCAACAATTAATAGAAGAAATTTCTCATAAGCCGACTGGAAGAAACTGAAACAAATATTTGACACTATGATTACATACAATGGTATATCAGTAGATTCAGATGCAGAGAACTTAATACAGACAATTACAAATGCAATGCATTTTTCGGTTCCAAAATTGCGGAACAAAAGGCACCGACCACAGTTGGACTGATACCTTGGATTCATTACGAAGGAAGATGAGAAAATTAAGAAAAATTTATCAACTATGTAATATAGAAGCGTTAAGACAACACCACTTAACTAGATATAGACATGCCAAAGAGAAGTTTAAAAGACACATGAATGAAACCAGGAATAAGTTGTTGCAACATTTCATAGCAACTAATTTAGACACCAACATCTGGGGAATTATTTATTTATGCCAACAAACTTACTGTTGGCATAAATAAATAAATGATGTGAGACTACCTTTGTGGTTTACCAGGAGAAATACGAACTGGCTTGAGAATTTAATGCCATTCTGGCAGTTTGTCACAATAGCTCAGTGGTTAGAGCGTCCGTCCGGTAAACGGAAGGTCTGTGGTTCAAATCCCAGTTATGGCATTGAATTTTTAAATTCAGGTCTACCTCTCATACTAACAAGTAGTTAATTGGTATCTTTGTTGACATCCCTGGTGCCTTTGATAACCTATGGTGGCCATTTTTCTTCGAAAGACTAAGACATCAAAACTTTCCTAGGACACTGTGCTACATAATCAAAGGTTACTGCTGTAATAGGAAAGCTTATATTCAAGGAATTGATGAATTCATTACGAAAGACATAACCAACGTCTGTCCCCAAGGTTCAGTCCTCGGGCCGACATTTTGGGACAGTAATGGAAATGTTACTCAAAGACTTAGAAGAGGATCCAGCAATTAAGAATATTATAGCCTACGCTAACGATGTTTCTAATTGAAGCCAACTCTAGGCATGTACTGGAAAACAAGCCTGTGATAATACTAGAGAAATTAGAACAATGGTGCAAGAAGTCCAAAATGTGTGTTGAACCGCAAAAATCCAGTTATATTTTATTAAAAGGAACTTTAAAGGGAGATCCAATTCTTAAGTTCAACATTCAAAACATGAAAAAGAAGGTAAATAATTAGGTCTTCTCTTGGATGAAAAATTAAATTTTAGATAGGAACCAAATCGGAAAACATTATGTCCAAAGTATTGGTGCTGTATTTGTGATTAGTATCATCGCTGTGTCTTTATGCTAATGAGATCTTTTTGATCTCAGGGCTTGGTAGCGGATGGAATGAACATACACTCGGGTTTAACTTTAGTCAAACATTTTATTTGCACCTTCTTATTCACAATTTTTAAATCATATCACAGTAGAAAGTCTTATTTTAGCAGATCAACTTCCCTAACATCGCCAAAATTTATTTAAAGGGCTCTAAACACTTAGTAAATTCACTTTTACCATTTCATGACGCGTACACATAAAAATACGTCCATCCACCTCGGAGATACACACGCTAGTGAACTGTCTTTTGGCGTCGTTTTGACGCGACACACCACCTTTTTCATATTCATCCGCGCAAATAGTTCTTTCTCGTTAGGGAAGCGATCCCAATCATCGTCTCCTACTTCTTTATGGAACACAAACAATTCTAATATTAATACACATATATTAAAATCAAATATGGAAAGATTTATGATGTCTTTGTGCAAACTTACTTGTTCGTAACAATGAACCTTATCAACATGTTTTCGTCATTTAATTATCTCATACCAACACCAAAAAACGAATTACACTTTTAACAAACATTTACATGAACAATTTTCTTTTGGGGTCTTCTAATATTCTGTCTCATATGCCCCTTGTTTTGTTTTTCAAGTTGTCACCTATATTTACAATCTTGAAACACAATACAATACTTCTCCCTATTCCTCTGATACAATCACTTTGTACAATATATATATATATATTTTTTTCTTTACAGTCTTCTTCGCTGTTTGTCTTTATCTTTTGTTTTGGCATGGCACAGCATGTCTTTGTAAATTTCACATATTCAGTCACTACACAATACATGTTCAATTATTATACATCACATATTCAGTTATTATACAATACATATTCAGTTATTGTACAACACATTCAGTTATTATACAACATATCCAGTTATTATACAATACATATTCAGTTATTGTACCACATATGTTCAGTTATTATACAACACATATTCAGTTATTATACAACATATCCAGTTATTATACAATACATATTCAGTTATTGTACAACATATCCAGTTATCATACAACATATGTTATGTTATTATACCACACATACTCAGTTATTATACAACACATTCAGTTATTGTACATTTCACATTGACACAAATATAATTTAAGTGTATCATGGTTTATTATGTGGCTTTTGACTTATGTTCCTTGTTATGAGGAGAGGAAAATAGGATACAAATTTTGAGCTAATGATTATGATCATATTTATGGCAATATTTTATTCAGTTCTTTGCCTTCCTTGTCTTGTAAGCTTATTATGTATAGGCAGGTCGTTGAGTCAATTCTTAAACTCTGATGTTACTATTAATACCATTGTAATTGGGTTCTTATTCACTATTGTTTAGTTCGACATTTCTTCAAGCTTAGCATTGGCTATATCCATCTTAATTCATGGGCATTGCTTTTCTGACTATGGTTTATCTTACTTCACTAATTGTCACCTCTTTATCTCTTATCTCTATAAGAGAAAACTTCTATACTTATAATTATTCTGCAATCGTATTATTTTTCTTCTCAATTCACCCTCGACATCTTTGTGTCGAAATATTTTATCTTTGTCATCACAATTGATTCCTTTTTATTTTTGTCCCTGACATCCTTATGTCAAAAACACATTATTTTCCGTTGCTATAATTCATTTCTTTGATGACAATCAGTGTCCTCATCTGTCTTTGTTGACAATGCTCTTTGTGACCAATATAGCCAATGACTATGTTGATTTTCCTTTTTTTTTTTTTGTTGTATTTTCTAATCTGAACTTAATTTTCTATAAGTAACCCATTAAAAATTGTTATTTTCCATCATTTCTACTATTCCTGCCTTACATATTTGTTGGCAAAGACTATTTGGTCCTTTCTTTGTATGGTTTTAATTTATTTTTATGGTATCTTCCTACCAACTTGCCATTTGTATTCTGTAGCTCATACGTGTGGTCACCCAGCTGTTTTGTTATGACCAGTGGTCCAGTGTACAATAGCTCCATCTTTCCAGATCTTTCCTCAGATGCCTTGGATGCTTTGTGGCTTTTTAAGAGCACCTTTTCTCCAATTTGTGGGGACCATTTCCTGACGAATCTTTTTACCCTGTTCCTCCCTTTTTCAGCCTTTTGCTGTAATCTTCTGAATGCCAATTGACATTTTTCCTTCTCTGTCAATTCCCTTTGAGCCACCATCGTAGTGTCAATGTCAATTGTCAATCTCTTGGGTTTTGTGTTGGTCATCAATTCGATTGGGGCGAACTTGGTCCTGGGGGTCACCGAATGGTTAATCACCTTCTCTATGTACCCGCATTTTTCCGTCCAGGAAGTGTGGTCTTTGTGGCAAAGTAGGCGGAAATATATACTTATATCCCTCATGGTTCTTTCAGTCGGGTTTCCTTGGGGATAATACGTTGAGGAATAGTATAATTTTATTCCTAATGTTCTTAAGGTGTCCTGGAATAACTTACTCTTATGCATCGTTGCATTGTCCGATAGAATACATTTTATTCTCCCATATTTTGGGATGTAGTCCTTGATGATTTTATCTAGGTAAGTTCTGCTTTTAATGTTCTTAATGGGGTATATTTTAGTGAATTTTGTGAAAACATCAAACATGACAAAGATGTATCTGTTTCCATCTTTCCCCCTTGGTAGCTCGCCATGTTCGTCGATGCAGACCAATGCATTTTTCTCGTCTCTCACGATGGATTGTGGAACGACATCGTATCTTACATTAATTGGCTTGGCCTTCTGACATAGATCGCATGAGGAAATTAACTTCCTGACTTTCTTGCCAAGATGTTTGATTTACAGTACTTCCTCAATTGCAAGCATTGTTCTCTCAGTACCAGAGTGAAGCATCGAGTGATGGAATGCCAAAATGACTCTGTCTTGTAAGGAATTTGGTACCATCATTTTCCACTTCCTTACATCGCGACCATGTAATTTAAATAGGATGTTCCTAAATTTGCCTATCTTGGCTTCCAACTTTGGTACTATGTCTGGAGCCTTGTCGAATAGCCTTCTCAATTCCGGGTCTTCTTGCTGTAGCTTCGCTATGTTTTTGAAGTCTTGTAAGATTTCGTTGCTTTCTTTACTATTTATCTGCATGATTTTAATTTCATGATGTGGATTGTATATCGTCTCGGGTATGTGACTGTCCGATCTTAACCTTGACAATAAGTCACTAAAGATGTTCTCCTTGCCCGGGGTATGTTTGACCTCTATGTCGTGCGATGTTATTTCGTGTATGTACCTCGAGATTTTGGAGTTGGTTAGCTTGCATTTTTGAATGAAGGACAGGCTTTCGTGATCTGTATATATAATTATTTTATAATGGTATATATATTGCCTGAACTTTTGTAACGCAAAATGGATTGCACCTATTTCTAATTCGGTTATGCAGGCATTGGCTTCTATCTTGTTTAGAAATCTAGAAGCTGTGGTAATCACATGTTTGTTGCCATCTGCATCTTCTTGTGCTAATATTGTTCCATATGAGTGTGCACTAGCATTGGTGTATATTAGAAAAGGTGAATTTGGATTCGGTCGTTCCAGGAGAATACTGTGCTTGAAAAGTTCTTTGATTTTCTCAAAGGCCACGTGGTGTTCGGTATTCCATTCCCACTTAGTATCCTTTTTCAACAGTTCTCTAAGGGGTAGTAATTCCCTAGCGTAGTTCATCACAAATTTTGACTGGTACTGTAAAATGCCCAGAAACCTTCTCAACTGTTTCAAGTTACATGGGGGTGGTATACACTCTATGGCCTTGACCCTCTCCGGATTAGGTTGTATACCATCAGGTGTAATGATGCGGCCTAGAAATTCAGCCTCTTTGACGAAAAATTCACACTTTTCCAAATTTAGGGTCATGTTGCTTTCCTGAAACTTGGACAATATATAATCTATGTGATGTAAGTGTGACTCGGGATTCTTGCTGTATATTAAAAAATCGTCAACATATTGCATTACAAAAGCCTTGATAGTATCCCCAAAAACTTTGTCTAGACCCCTCAGTAGTGCACTACTACTGGTCGATAATCCAACGGCACATTTTAAAAAATGGTACACCTTTCCTTTGTGCAGGAAGCAGGTATATTTCCTGACGTCTGGATGAAGAGAAATTTGCCAGAATGATGCTGTCAAGTCAAGACTGGTAAAATGTTGACCTCCCTTCAATTTTGATATCAGCTGGTCTACCCCCTCAGGCCTGTAATGATCTGGCAAGGTATGCGCATTTATCTTCCTTGCGTCGATGGTCATCCTCAAATTTCCCTCTTTCTTATGGACCCATACCACTGGATTCACATAACATGAGTCCGACGGCTCTATTATTCCATCTGCTAACATTTTCTGGATCACTCTGTCAGCTTCCTCCCTGATGGAGTTGGGGATGGGCATGGATTTATGTGAATAGGGGGTGATATCTTTTACTGTAAAAGTATGTACGTACTTATTACACGTACCTGGCTTTTTATTAAAAACTTTCCTGTTTTTAGTCAATATTTCTCTAAGTTGGTTCCTTTCCTCTTCAGAGATGCCATGTGCCCCCCAGACCTTCTCATCGATTAGCTGTGACATCGGTTCTTCTCCATCTGTTGGTAGTGGTTCAGGTTGGTAGTTGTTCGAGGTAACATACTCGTCTTCTGTGCAGATCCAATGGCTGCAAACATTAGTTTGCTCCTCGCTCGTCCAACCTGTTTTCTCCTTACTTACCCTTAGGTCTACCAACCTATTCTTGTGGACATTGATGTTCTCCACAAAGAATTGTTCATCCGGATGGATCCCTGTCTGGTCTGGTTCCTCCTGGCATGTTTCTTCCTCCAGGAACTTCGCAGTGCATTCTGAGGTTCCTTCCTTGATAATGAATTCATGTAGGTCATAATTGATCACCGACCTCCAAAGATTAAGCAAATCACTGCCAATGATTAGGGTAGCTGTTAGTCTAGGTATTACCAGGGCAATAAAATCGAACTTCCAGCTTCCGATTTCTATTACCAGCCTTACCTGGTATTTAACATGTTCCTTTTTCTTGCCAATTGCTGTGCTGCAATACACTCCACACACAGGCAAGAATTCAGCATTTCTGTTAGTTGTTAATTCCTGGAATAGCTGTTCGTCACATACTGATGTGCTGGCTCCTGTATCAATGATCGCTGGCAATTCGATACCCCATACCTTCAGCCTAATCATTGGTGGATTGGTTATTTCCTTTCTTTCACTTGCCTGTCTTCTCAAGGTACCTATATTATGTTGGTCAATATTGCCCCTACTGCCATACAGGTCAACTTCCGGGACACAAAGTTGACTTGTACTTAGTTTTCCTGGGCGTTGGAGGTGATTGTTGTTTCTGTATTCTGCGCAACATCGGTCCTATCCGGCACATTTTCATTCTGTTCCTGTTGTCTTACGTTGCCGGTGTTCCATTGGTTTCTGCCCCTTTGGCATGAACCCCTATTGTATGATGACCTTTGGCTGTTTAAGTATTTCCTACAGAATCGTATGTGATTCATTTGATGGGTACGGTCTCCTGGTCTCCCCCGATCATATCTATGCGTTCTGTATCTCGATTCACCCCTTGGTATTGTGTCGTGGTACCGCTGTCTTGTGTTCTCCATCCTCTCGCCATGATTATGTGGTTGTGGGAAATGGTGTGCCCCTCTCCCCCTTTCATGGGTGCTCCTAGTATTGCTATCTTCTCCCTCATTCTGGTTGTTCGTAGCCGTGCTCCGGTTTAAGGTGGGTGAGTTTGGGTGACCGTTCCTATGTCTATGCTCATTAGGCCGACCATTTTGTGTTTCGAAGGCTGTCAGCAATTCTATCATATCTGCAAAGCCTACTGGCCTCGCAACAATTAACCCTGTTCTCACCGTGTCTGGGAAATGTCTTGTTATCCTGGTAATTAGCTCTGCTTCTGACAATATAGGGTCTAATAGCTTTCCTTTGTTGGCTACTTTCATAAAATAATCGACTAGTGATAACCCTTTGGTTGGATCATATCTACCTGTTGCTAGCTCTACCCTAGTTTGCTTTTGCTTAGCTGGGCCCCAATACCTTGATAGGAATAAATTTCTAAATGAGCTATACGACTCATGACCAGCTAGTGTTAACCTGAGCCATTCTAAAGCGTTGTTTTTTAAGCTTTTCTTGACTATCATCATCCTAAGCTCATTTGGTATCCTTTTCACTTTAAAATACTCTTCCATCTCTTTAACAAAGAGTTTTGGATTGTCTCCCTTCTCCTCGTCAAATGTAGGTGGTGTGATTTCATGTAATATGCTGTTGGTGTAACATGTGTTATGTGTTGTGTCATTGTTTGGTTGTGAACCTCTTTCTCTGTATGCTGAGTCAACATTTTGTACATTATTCAAATAACTCTCATCTTGTACATTACTTACATCTAAATCATCTTGCCTTTGTAGTGCATTCACAACATCATTTACATTAGCCAAACTTTCTTTCCCTTTTTTCATTTCTTCACAAATTGATTTTAAATCATTCTTTATTTCTAAGTGACTTTGTTTTATATCATTTATAGCATCCTGTTGCGAATGTACCACATCAGTCGTCTTAATTTTAGGAATTACAATTTGTTCTACAGTTTCATTAATAATGTCTTTCTTTACTACCTCAATCTCTTTCCTTAATTCCTCAGTTATTTCTGCTTTTACATTTGTAATCTTACAATCTACACTTGTATTACATTCTGTTATTTCATCTCTACATCTAGCAATTTCTCCTTCTAATACAATCTTATTTTCTCTCATTTCTGATTCTATTTTTCCCCATCCTATCTCCTATGATTTCTATCCTAGTTTCTAAGGTTTCCTTTGTCTCATTTAAGTTTTTATGTACTAATTTTAAATTAGTTTCCATTACTTTCATATTTTGTTTACACTCCTGTCTTCCTAATTGTATTTTCTGTTCTATGTCCTTTCTCACTTCCTCCATTTTCTGACCTATCTCTTCCTTATTCTGTTCTAGTTTCTGACCTATACTCTGGCCTAAACTTTGTTCTATGTCCTGTTTTAATTCTGCCTTATTCTGTTCCATTTTCTGACCTAAACTTTGTTCTATGTCCTGCTTTAATTCTACCTTATTTTGTTCCATTTTCTGACCTAAACTTTGTTCTATGTCCTGCTTTAATTCTACTTTATTTTGTTCCATTTTCTGACCTAAACTTTGTTCTAGTCTTTCAAACATGATCATTAATAACCTTTGGTCTTTCCCTATCGCTAGCTGTTCCTCACTTTCTGGTTCTATTTGATAACTAGGCCTATCTGCCCCTTCCCCCACTACTGTTTCTATCTCTTTTCGCGACATTTTAGTTTCTTTATTCAATTCGCTTAGGGTTAAAAGTCCCACTACTTTGCCGCTTCTCAGTAACATAAAAATGAAAATACACTGGATGTAAAAACAAAAATTTTTGATCCTACTTTTTTTTTCGTTGATTCGTCCAGTTATGTACGTCTCCTGGGCAGTTGGTTTCGCTAGATGATCTCCGGTGTTTTCCCGCGTTGATTATCCGTGCATCGGTGTTCTGATCTCGATATCAAACGATGGTCTTAAGGCGTCTTCTTTCCTTTTGGCGCGATGATATGGTGTCACTTGTTATTTTGTGTAAGTTCATTTCCGTAATTTGCATTCCATCCTAAATTCGAGTTCCACGTTGGGCAAGCCATTTTGGTGCTGTATTTGCGATTAGTATCGTCGCTGTGTCTTTATGCTAATGAGATCTTTTTGATCTCAGGGCTTGGTAACGGATGGAATGAACATACACTCGGGTTTAACTTTAGTCAAACATTTTATTTGCACCTTCTTATTCACAATTTTTAAATCATATCACAGTAGAAAGTCTTATTTTAGCGGATCAACTTCCCTAACATCGCCAAAATTTAATTAAAGGTCTCTAAACACTTAGTAAATTCACTTTTACTATTTCATGACGCGTACACATAAAAATACGTCCATCCACCTCGGAGATACACACGCTAGTGAATTGTTTTTTGGGTCGTTTTGACGCGACACACCGCCTTTTTCATATTCATCCGCGCAAATAGTTCTTTCTCATTAGGGAAGCGATCCCAATCATCGTCTCCTACTTTTATTATGGAACACAAACAATTCTAATATTTATACACATATATTAAAATCAAATATGGAAAGATTTATGACGTCTTTGTGCAAACTTAGTTGTTCATAACAATGAACCTTATCGACCTGTTTTCGTCATTTAATTATCTCATACCAACACCAAAAAACGAATTACACTTTTAATAAACATTTACATGAACGATTTTCTTTTGGGGTCTTCTAATATTGTGTCTCAGTATCAAGCTTAATTCAGTCTATATTTAAAATCTTGCAGACAATAATGTCCTATGATTACACAATTTTTGCCCCCATAGTAACTAAGGTACAGGTGTATGGGTTGCGAGGATGAACAACATAAGATTAAAACACCAAATTAGGAGCACACAGTGAAAGATTCTATTACGTCATACTGGAGCAGTCTACACAACACTGTCATTAGCACTATTTGTAACAACTGAAATATGGCCAATTTATTTGTTAATCAAGTTACAAGGGGCAAGTTTTTGGCTTAAAAAGAATAACATCGAAAAAGTACAAGAAATAATGGGTAGGAAAATTTATACATTAAGCAAGACTAAAATTAGACTGAGAAAAAGAATGGGATGACGCCAAACAGGGAAGAAGAACCTACGATTTATTCTGAAACATAAGTGAAGGACAGATTAAAATATTTAATACCAACAAAGGGTAGTATCCACTAGACAGGACTGGATGAAAATAAATAAAAAGCTGACGATAATAGTAGCTGTTGTAAAGTTCCAGGCACTCCAGAGCGCACATTATTTGAATGCGTCAAATATGGGAATGCAGCTGAAGAAGATACAAATAATCTAAAGGGTTAAGTTGCAGATATTCTGAAAAATCAAGAGTTGTATAAACATCTAGAGATACAACTAAAATCAGTGAATAGGCTTGGAATGAAACTATAGGAAATGATATTTCACCAACTAGTATTGATTCAACTGTCCAACCACCCAGAAAATCTGCGAGATTGGCTATCAACAATGATGTCCAGGATCAAGATTAATCAATCAGAACAAACTTTCTTTTACTTTTCTTTGTTTACTTTTTTATTTCTATTGTTATCTGATATAATATCTATGTAAAAATTGTATGATCAGTTTCAATAAATTTACAATTTGGAAAACACATGCCGGTTTTAGAAATCAGGTGCCTAGATGGTAGTTTTTCAGATTTTATTTATTTATTTTTGTCACCCGCCAACCTGTGGGATGGGGCAATGGCCAAACCTACGAGAAGAGTTAGCGATTTTAATATAAAAAACAATGTGCTGATGGTAACTCAGCATCTCATCTTCTAGTACTTTCCATTGAACTACCCTCTGAGAGATATTACGGGTGCTGAAGGTAACATGGATATATGACTCACTATTATGTTGTACAAAAGTAGGAGTCTGTCCACGATTATGAGATCATCTTCAGCCAGCCACTCTGTCAAGGCACATCCTCTGGCATCCTCCACAGGAGAGGACCACTGATGTGACTTAGCATTAAAATCTCCACCGACCACAATCTGCTTAGTATGACTCCTCATGGCCAGTCGTAATTTGCGTAATGTGGTAAAAGCCAACAAATCCATGTTGGGAGAAATATAGCAACTGAAAACAGCCATAAACTGTGTCTAGATCCACAAAAACCCTTCTTCGTGTCTGGTATATAGACCGGAATAGCATTATTGGAAATTCGTATGGCAACATAAGGAGTTAGATCGACGTTCCATTGTTCTTGTGTGACTTTGGCTTTATTCGGCTCTGCCATCAATATGATGTCCAGGTCATATTCCACAGCCATCTGCTTCATGAGATCCATAGCTTCTGTTCCTCTGTCAATGTTACCTAGAAGTATACAGAGAACAGAGCGTTTATCCATGACATCTGTTCATGAGGTTAAGTCATCCTGCTTAGGGGAGCCTGCCATCAATTCCCTATAAATTCCGGAAGCATGCATTGCTGTCTAGTTTTCTGTATTTGGGACAGTTTAGGGAGCCCATCTGTGATCCCGACGAGCACATGACAAACAGCAAGATACACTGACACAAGCAGCAGCCAAATGACCATCTTTTCTGCACTTCAGACAATTTTTTTTTTGTAAGCAGGGGAAAAATCTTCAAAAGTGGTAGAAGAAGAAGAGGCAGCGGCAGCAGTAGTGTAATGCTTACGATATTCTAAAATAATCCTTTCTCAATTAAACCTCCCGCTCATCTGGGGTTGCAGTCC
The DNA here is from genome assembly GCA_030765045.1 of Tenodera sinensis. Taxonomy (NCBI): domain Eukaryota; kingdom Metazoa; phylum Arthropoda; class Insecta; order Mantodea; family Mantidae; genus Tenodera; species Tenodera sinensis. Next base: position 89,618,870 of record CM060967.1, read on the forward strand.
ATGCCCAAATCAATGACGCCAGCTTCCTTCTACCTTTCAGGCTCCTAAGGCGTACTTTGGACCTGGCAGTGTTATCTTGACCCTGGCTGAGACACTTGCAGAAACTTTAAGTGCAGTAGAGCCTGTGTTCAATTTTCTTTGACTCAACGGTATGGTGGGCCGTGTTTGACTCGCTTATTTTATCTTGTTTCCTGTTTTATAACCATTGCAATCTCCAGCAACAACTCACGACTGAATGGCAAAAGAATGCGCTTGGAAATAATAAGATGTATATGTCAACTTTCCAGGAGTGAGCTGTGAACTTGCAGTCTTCATTTGCCACACAAAGAAGCTGGATTGCAGGACATCATGCAAGTGACATTGAACATCTGAAGTCTCATTAACCCTTGCAGCCGACTGCATACACATGGCTAGTGTGAAACAACATTATCATCAGATATACTCGTATTATATGTCCTCTCTTTAATCCACGAAAGTAGAACTCTTAACTCACTGTAAGAATCATTTAATACATCCTAAATCATGCACAGGATGAAAAAATCACACTAGTAAAGCGAGCGAGTTGCACTTTACTTTGACAATACAGAGATTCTGATGTTATGTGGCTGCTTCTCACATAGGAGTGACCCAAAGCATAAAAATACACAAAACACTTAAACTGTGTATAAAATTGCCAGTTTACTGCACTTCCGGAGGGCTATTATCTACATGTACTTGAGCACTTAGGTACAATTTTGAGCCACTAACAAAATAAAAGAAATACTAATGTAAATTAATGCTGTCTATACCAGAAGAAATAAAACAGCTTTATTTTATGAATGAAATTGCCATACAACAATGAGAATGTTTTCCAGCAGCATATATTCTCCGGTGCACCATTAATGTATTTAGTAAAATAAGACATAAGCTTTTTACTGATTTTTGTTACTGACACATTGTATAGGGTCATAAGCACTAACAATGTCTCTCTTATGCAACATAGAACTTAAAATTTTAAATTCAGGGATAAGTACACGAGAATGAGCCCTATGAACTGTTTATTTCTATCTGTTTTGTTCTACTACAAAATTAATTCCACAGCAATATTAAAAGGCAAGCTGTGAGATGTATTCTGCAGTGCAAACCTAAAGTAAAATAAGAGACTCGACATTTAACCACTTTTTAGAGAGCGATTACTATTACTGCTATTGCTTTCTTCAATATCATCAGTGAAAAATATTAGAGAGCAAGAGGATTAATGACTTCATTGTCAGAAATCCAGCATTAGCTAACAACAAACAACATTGAAGGTTTATCCTGGCTTTTTAAAGAAATAAGGAAACACGACAGCAGTTCTTGACCTGGAGTACTGCAGTCCATGAAAAAGTTTCAGAGCAATTATAAAATTATCAACTAATTCTGAGTTAGCAAAATTAAGTTGCATACGATACAGGAAAATCATTTACCATTTTAACTTAATCACCTAACCCCACAAATATCCATTTGTTACACTTCCTCTCCCATCCATTCAAACATAGCTTACACAAAATGTCCAATTGGCAAAATAAGAAATTATATAGAACATATTGTATGCTTTTCTCCATTTATGAACTAATTGATATACAAATTAATACAAGTATCCCTTTAATAGAGAACTTTGGATTCACAGCACAAACTGCCTCTATTCTATGATGCAGAAAGACAGAAATCTCTCTCCCGTAGACTGTCATGTTTTTTGGGGTATTAACTTCCTTCAACGTGTCATCATATTGGACAAGTGATTGAGTGTGTTGGGTTTAAGGGCCCGTCGACAACTTGGTCATTAGGGCCCCTCATATTGGACAATGAATGAATGAAACTGAGTGACTGACACTTGTCTTCTCAGAATAAGGGAAAACCTCTGTGAAATACCTTATCCAGACAATTCACCCTGACCAGGATTCAAACTCATGACCTCTTGGGTATGAGGCAGACACACTATCACAGATGCAGGCTACTTTTCATAAGTCTGGACTGTTAGCAGCTATGATTGAATTCCTTATTACACATAACTTTGTTAAGTCAGGTACAGAAGTTAGTGGGGCTATTTCTCTTTTCACAGCATTTTTTAAACTTATCACATTATCTAGGAGTTCACTGGATACATTTTAAAGAACTATGCCTGCATTGTAAATCTCTTCTGCGGAACCAGAATTTGGAAATGTTGGGATAATTATTTTGAAGATATGGTAAACATTATAGATACCTGCAAATCTTCTTTTATATTCGGCTGCAATAATTTCCAAACAACCATTAAAAACAATACTGTGAAATACATATTTCAATCTATTAGCCTTTCGTCCTGACACAATTTATTAAACTGTTATATTCACTTTTCGAACTCTTTTACTTTCAAATTGTTGTCGAAAGCCCCATTTCTTTCGCCAAAGATGTAGCTAATGCCATTGCTTCTTGTGAATTATTTTGATAACAAGGTAAATTATCAGCTGCTTTCTGATCCAGAGAGCAAGGTTTATTAAGCCTTACGCTTTCTGGATTCATAATTGCAGATGCAAAATTAGTACATTCTAGAATAATTGATTGTAACATAATCTGAACACTGAATTTAAATTATTCTAACTCACTTTCCAAATCAACTGCTTGTTCTCTTTCTCACTTATCAATATTATTTTTGACAGGAACTAAAGTACTAATTTTTTAATGTTATGATTAAAAAAAATAGGCTCTTACTGTGATAAAAGGATCTAACTTTTTGAATGCCACATGCAGCATTGATAAAGACTATGTTTAAATTGCGCAATGTACAATACATATATTCTGTAGTTCATTGTCTTTGCTGAATGCTGGTTCCAACACGTAATACCTTACTTCATTATAGACCTTGTCATTGTGAACTAATTAAAAGATTCCGAAATTTAACAGTTGAGGGTATCCTACTCATGAACGTTATTATACTGTGGTTATTTGTCCTGCTGAATGAATGTGTCTCTTTGATTCTGATAACTAAATAAAATCTTCGTCACCAATATTACACTCACATGGCTATTTGTCCTTGTGAACGGATTTAGGTATTTTCAAATGTGATGAATCAATACAAGTCTTGTTACAAATTTTACATCTGTGTAGTTTTATGCCCACATGAATAAAGCTATGCTTTTTCAAATGTGACACCTGAGTAAAAGCCTTTTTACAAATATTACACTTGTGTGGCTTTATGCCCTCATGAATCAATTTGTGTTTTTTCAAATCTGATGACTGAGTAAAAGCCTTGTCACAAATGTTACATTTGTGTGGCTTTATGTCCTGATGAATCAACTTGTGTATTTTCAATTTTGAGACCATAGTAAAAGTTTTGGCACAGATATTGCATTTGTGTGGCTTTATGTCCTGATGTATCAATTTGTGTGTTTTCAAATTTGAGACCTGAGTAAAAGCCCAGTTACAAATGTTACACACGTGTGGCTTTATGCCCTCATGCATCAGTTTGTGTGACTTCAAATTTGATAACGCAGTAAAAGCCTTGTCACAAACGTTACACTTGTGTGTTTTTATACCTTCATGAATCAATTTGTGTCTTTTCAAATGTGATGAATGCTTAAATGCAGTATTACAAATATTACATTTGTGTGGTTTTATGTCCTGATGACTCAATTTGTGTTTTTTCAAATCTGATAAGTAAGGAAAAGCCTTGTTACAAATGTTACACTTATGTGGCTTTATGCCCTCAAGATTCAATTTCGGTGTTTCCAAATGTTGCAAAGATATATCAGTTACTGCCCTTTTCTGATTTTTGCATTCTGGACCATCCTTGTTCATATTGAAACTTATGTCATTTCCCAAGTTTTCACTGGAGAACAAATCAGATGTATAACTGGAAGCATCCTGTTTGCATAAACTGAAATTTAAACATATCACTATCAGTAATGACCAGATCACAGCAATGAAAACAATAACAGGTTGAAGATAATGTGAATATTGATTTTGCACATATACATGAGACATAGAATGACTTCATGAAAGAGAATTGCAAGTGTTTCAGTATGCTGCTATTATGGATTCAATTATAAGTTAGTAGGGATTACTAATTTTAAACATTTTAGTAAATGTAAACAAGTAATGAGTCTGTTTCAAAACATTTTCTTGCCTAGAAGCGTAAGCAATTTATGTTTGTGCAAATATAGATGGAATGATTATGTAAATTAGTTATCTGTTTTTCATTACTGTGTGAGTACAAGGTTGTACTATTGTATTTTGTATAATAATTATGTATTAATTATAGTGTGCTATATATGATATATCCCATGTCATGTAAAATGATCAGTGGATGAATAAATCAAACAATGTAAAGTGTGCATTTTCTGTTTCTCTGATACCAAAGTATGCAACAATGTAACCTGTGATTTTCTTTTTTTCTTTTAATATTATATGCTCACTCTAAATGAGAAAGGAGGAATAAATAATCCAGATATATATATATATATATATATATATATATATATATATATATATGTATATGGGGATAAGCTTGCTATATACAGTAAGTGAAGTATACACAGGAATACTGGATGACAGGTTAAAAAAATGAACTGAGGAAGACAAATTATCAGAATTCCAAGCAGTCTTGAGAAAGCAGAAACATAGCACAGATAACATCGTAGATCATAAAAGACATTCATAAATAGTTGGGTGAAAAAAGGGATGAATATATGTCCTCATTGCACAATGATAAGGCATTCCACACAATAAACAGAGATGTTAGTCTGGAAATTGTGGAAAGTGTGAGAATCAAAGAAAATCAACAATTCAATGTAACGTTAACCCATAGCATAACAGCCCATCCGGGTCAAGGCCTACTGCCTGAACATTGCATGCACCACAGACATCATGGGTGGGGTGCAATATTGGCTGGTGGGACATGACCAGTGCACCATCGCTCACAGCCGATTAAGCGAACTTCTTGACCAGGAATAATTCAACAAATACAATAAACATTTAGAGACTAAGATTCAGATAACTTTTGTAAGTTTGTGAATATTTCCAAAGATAGACCAAAGTTTCGGTCACATCTTTAGCATTACTGCATTTCTTATTAACAATAAATTGAGTTTTGGCTTTTACAGGAAATCAACTCCTATGTATATCTATACACAAATAACATTTTTAAACCTTACCCACATAAATCTGCTTTTTCTAATTGTTTAATTTGTAAGTTAATAGACAACCTAATAAGGAAGAATGTATCAGTAAATGTAAAGAATTTATCAACACTGCGTCGGTCTGGGTGGCTCAGTCGGTTAGACGTTGGCCTAGTGATCCCAAGGTCGCGGGTTCAAACCCGGCCCAGGCCGATGGTTTTTAAGTGTGCTTAAAAACGACAGCTCCATGTCAGTAGATTTACTAGCATGTAAAAGAACTCCTGCGGGACAAAATTCCGGCACACCGGCGACACTGATGTGATCCTGGCAATTGACAGTGTCGTTAAATAACAAAATATTTTTAAATATTTTTTTTATCAACACTGCATTAATTAATCTTTCTGATACTGATTTTGCATACATAAGAGTACAGAAATTTTAATAGCAAAAGAGCGTAAAAGAAGTTTCTACGCTCAAAAAAATAAAAGATGATTGTCTTTAAACAGTTTACTTACCATCCTTGGGCTAGTAGGAAAATTCATAAAAATGTTTAAAGAGCATGGAATAATTTTGCTTCTTCCTAATAATCAATTTAGATAAAAAGTTTGCTAAACATTTCAAAGTGTAACAAATCTGGTACTTATCAATTTAGATGGTTGTGTTATGATAGGGAGGCTGCACCATGGCCAAGCAGTGGGACTGTTTGTCTACCACCTGAGCGGCCCACGTTTGATTCCAGGAACCCACATGTGATCTTCGTGGTGGACAAAGCAACATCTGGGTAGGTTGCCTCCTACTTGCCCGTCTCTCATTCCAATTACTTCATTATCACCTTTCCTATCATCCACTTCACCTCTTTGTCACTATCATACCTGGTGCTTGGCTGATCACCCGAACCATGTCTTAACTCTGTCTGGTCCATAGGTTTCTCTGCTCTCCAACAGGCGTCTGACCCTAGTCCCAGACTTGTAAGTCCTACATAAGGGGAGGGTAATCAAGAAAAGAATTGGGACAAGGTTTACATTTGTGAAAGTAAATGTTATTTGTAAACTAGAATAAAAGAATTTTAGAAATATTGATTATAAACAAATTGATATATCAGCTAAGGGAGATAACGTTTGGTCATTTAATCAGCAAACAAATCCACAGGTTAAATTATTAAAACAATTAAATGGACCCACAGATGTAGTAGCTTCTTTAGAAGACTAGAACCACGTAATGAATTTTCAAACAGTGTCTGATCATTCTGAACATATTTGTTTTGCTTCAATAGTTCATAATATGATAAGCAAAAAATGTCAACTAGTATCTGTAATGATTGCCACCATAATAAAGTAACACTGAACATGTGAATGAATGATTTAGGAGACTTTGGTCTGTCTTTTTAATATGCACAGCTGTCACTAAATATTATATCTTTCCACTATCAATAGTTTCAGTTTTTAAATAAATTTCAGTATCTGTGCCAAAAGAGCCAAAGATAGTTCTCTTGTGTGATCGTGATTGCTGGCAGACAGCAGTTGCAAATAGTGAAATTGCGGCAGCTGTACACATACCACCATAGTTTGCACCAGTATGTTGAGTGGTATGCAAGCAATAGAGATATTGTGCCTCCACAGTAGCAACAGTAACGCTTGCTCGCCAATCAGCTGCAGAGTCATGTCTAAATGCTGAAACATCATGAAAGAGTAAACCGTGATTAGGATGCTAATGAGTTTCTCATAGACAGATGATTTAAGGCAATACTGGGAACACGCCTAGATCATTCCACTGTACTATTTTCATGGTGGGAAAGAAATTAACGTAGTTTTGGTTTTTGTTACTTTGGCCCACTTTGGACCAAAGATAGCCGTGACTCCTCTGATGTCTGGAAGTTGAAAGATCCCCTGGGGCTCACTGAGTGAGACTGGGACTTCTTTGAAGACATGTGACTACCCACATTATGTTTAGGTCAGGAAATATGTTTGTTGACGGGATTGCTAGTGCTAATGGACAGTTTGGGACCTACCATATGCATGACTAAAGATGTATTTGCTGCTACAGGTGTGGCACAATACAATGGAAAGGCACTCGCTGACAAGTCAGTCTGTGTCAAAGCATTGGCAATGGGGACTTGTATGCCAATGGTACTTAAAGTGTGGCAGGCTGCTGATGAATAACCCAGGATGGTAGCTGGTTTGAGTTGTTCAAACCCTGGGTGAGGACTACCAAGATAGAAAAGATCCCTGCTGGTGAGATAGGAGTTAATAAACCTCAAATCTTATGAACTAGTAATCACAATAACCCTAGAAGATGAACAGGATGATTGAGTAGCAGCAACCAAAGTAGCTACCTGTGGCACAGTAACTCGTAGTGGTGGAGGGGATGAAATGGCAGTTGGTGGTTTGGGACCCAGGGCACGTCAAACCCCTACCAACAGTTGTAGGTCCCTGAGGGAACCTGATAGGCAGATGTAGATTAAGAGATTAAGTAATTTGTTCGAAAAGTCACTGATTTCCTTACAATTCACATATGAATTGCTTGAAGTATCTCTCATGTAAATTTCATTGTTTTATACGTATTGGTCCCATCAATGCACACACACACACCATGTAGATCTGAAATTATGTAGCATAATTTATAATGAGCTCTGACTTGCAAAGAATAAGCAATTACACACAAGGATCAGAAGATATTAAGCAAAGATGAAGCATACAAATATCTGTAAGATGTGTGCCATAGAATATGGAAAGGTGCTAAGTGAAATGTGAATCACAGTGAAACAAGTCAAAATGTATCTCATTAGTCATGGTATTGTGTGTGAGTGATAACATTTGACAATACAATCACTCAACACTAACTAAAATTGCTTCACTTCAAGACTGACTCTGCCATGAATTCGAGACTGTCTCTGTCAACACATACAGTTCTCACCACAATGATGGCACACACTGCTAACAGCTCTCCCATACGAACCAGCAACTATTCTTTCCTTTGCCTTGAAAGCTTTCTGCTTTGTCATGTTCTGCACACTTCTATAGCCAGAATGATGTAGCACGTGTCTTTCTCTAAATTTACAAGCAAGTCGGCATCAAACATTACAGAATTACTTTCTTCTGGCATACTGATTGTTCTCATTCACATACACACAAGGCAGCTTGATCTCGGTTTACTTTGACATATGCTGCCATGACACTATCTTTATTTGATTCTCCAAATGTTTCAGCTACAGACTTATTACACAACATATTCTAAAAGTACTGGAAAATTAAAACTTTACCTCATATAAATCTCATCCAAAAAATACATTTTTGTATGGTAAGACTGTTGGTCTATCAGTTGGGTAACTTTCATAAACTTTATTCAGAAGGAATAAAGCTCACAGCTCATAATGATCACAGTACTATTCTGGTAAAAACAGGAAATAATAAAATCTGTCTGGTGATCCTAAAGTAAGAACAAATTAGAAACTAAAAACTTCACTTATCTTAGTAGTGCTGTAGTTCTTTTTGCTGACCCTGACTTTGAGAATGAGTTGGAGGCAACTTCAAACCCAGGGTCAGCAAAAAGAACTACAACATTACTAAGATAAGTGAAGGTTTTAGTTTCTAATTTGTTCTTACTTTAGAATCTTGTTACCTCACTGTTAATAGCTTCAATTTTTCCTTATCTGTCTGGTGATATTTATGGATACAACTTCATCAAATAACTGTGCTATGTGCAATATGTTCAGTGAACAATTCCATGTCTAGCACTAACAGGAATATGACAATGTGTCTGGTGGTAGTTACTTATACAACTTGACCAAATAACTGTCTTATACTCATTATGTTCAGTGAACAGTTCCATATCTAACACTAACAGGGAATGTGACAATGTGTCTGGTGATAGTTACTCACACAACTTGGTCTAATAACTGTGTTATCCTCATTATGTTTGGTGAACAGTTCCATATCTAACACTAACAGGGAACATGACAATGTGTCTGGTGATAGTTACTTATACAACTTGATCAAATAACTGTGCCTCATTATGTTCAGTGAACAGTTCCATATCTAACACTAACAGGGAACATGACAATGTGTCTGGTGATACTTATACAACTTGATCAAATAACTGTGCCTCATTATGTTCAGTGAACAGTTCCATATCTAACACTAACAGGGAACATGACAATGTGTCTGGTGATAGTTACTTATACAACTTGATCAAATAACTGTGCCTCATTATGTTCAGTGAACAGTTCCATATCTAACACTAACAGGGAATATGACAATATGTCTGGTGATAGTTACTTATACAACTTGATCAAATAACTGTGCCTCATTATGTTCAGTGAACAGTTCCATATCTAACACTAACAGGGAACATGACAATGTGTCTGGTGATACTTATACAATGTGTTCAAATAACTGTGTTATACTCATTATGTTCAGTGAACAGTTACATAGCTAACACTAACAGGAAATATGAAAATAGGTCTGGTGATAGTTACTTATACAACTTGATCAAATAACTATTATACTTATGATGTTCATTAAACAGTTCCATATCTAATACTAACAGGGAATATGAAAACATGTCTGGTGATAGTTATTTATGCAATTGGATCAAATAACTGTGTTATACTCATTATATTCAGTGAACAGTTACATAGCTAACACTAACAGGGAATATGAAAACAGGTGTGGTGATAGTTACTTATACAACTTGATCAACTAACTGTATTATAAGAGGTAAACTCAGGACTTCAAAATTCAATGCCATAGCCAGGGTTAGAACAATGAATTTTCTGCTTCATGCACAGGAGTAAGATAGCTGGCATGAAATAACACGTAACATCTAAAGATTATTTAAACCTACGACATAAAGTACTTACGATTGTGAGTCACCCTGGTGGTACCTATCTCTGATGTGAGACTCCCTCGTGGCCTACCAGGAAAATACGAAGCTGTGGGGAACTTAATGTAATACTGGAAGGTTGCCATGGTGGCTCAGTGGTTAAGAGCAGCCACGTGTGCAGCGGACTATCCCTGGCTGGAATTCTGACTATGGTACTGAGTTTTTCAGTCCTGATTCTACCTCTCAAACATTACCCACACAGGGCTTGCATTTAAAAACAGCATAAGTAAGTTCATTGGCATAAAAGAGTACTTAACTGTGTTATACTCATTAGTGAACAGTCCCTTATCTAACAATAACAGGGAACATGATGTGTCTGGTGATAGTTACCTATATAACATGATCAAATAACTGTGTTATACTCATTATGTTCAGTGAACAGTTGTATATCTAACAATAACAGGGAACATGATGTGTCTGGTGATAGTTACCTATATAACATGATCAAATAACTGTGTTATACTCTTATGTTCAGTGAACAGTTGTATATCTAACACTAACAGGGAATATGACAATGTGGCTGGTGATAGTTACTTATACAACTTAATCAGACAATTCCGCTGTGATGTTTAAGTAAGAAAAACATTTCCACACATAACACTGAAACAGAATATCATTATAATTTAGTAGAAGTAGGTAGTCCCTTGTACAAAGAATCAACCAGATGACTTACCTTGGTGGTTTGGTGGCATAAAAGTCTTCATGTGTTTCATCCTGTAACACAGTAATTCACTTGTAAAAAAATGACCTGCTTTAACCCTATGACCCTTATCTTCAAAACAAGGTGCAGAAACAAAATGAATAATCTACAGAGAAGAAATTACTTTACATAAAAGCCATGCAATCCAGATAAATAACATTCCTCCATTAAAACAAATAAGTCATTTAATGATATGTAATTTCCAAACACTTTGTTTCTAAACAGCTTAAAAAGGCATTGCATTCATTGTTTTTACCATTATTTGGGTAGTTATAACTTTGAATTAAATGGAGTTATTTTGAACCCTGTATCTTGACAGAAAATTGAATACTTTAAACTAGATATTCAACTCAGCTGTGTGGTTTATGAAATTATGTCTTATGCAAATATTAACTTCCATTATTATTCATATATGCCAACAAACTTACTGTTGGTGTTTTTAAACACACAAGCCGTGTGTGGGCAAAGTGAGGTAGAACTGGAACTTAAAAATTCAATGCCACAACTAGGATTTGAACCACAGACCTTCCGCTTACCGGGCGGCTGCTCCACCACTGAGCTATTGTGACAAACTGCCAGAATGGCATTAAATTCTCAAACCAGTTCATATTTCTCCTGGTAAACCACAAACGCAGTCTCACATCAGAGACAAATTACCCCAATGGTGACTTACTATTGTAAGTACTTTATATACCAGGATTAAATAACCTTCAGATGGTAATTATTATTTATTTATGCCAACAAACTTACTGATGGTGTTTTTAAACACAAGTCATGTGTGGGCAAAGTTTGAGAGGTAGAACTGAAACTTAAAAATTCAATGCCACAACTGGGATTTGAACCACAGACCTTCCGCTTACCGGGCAGCAGCTCTACCACTGAGCTATTATGACAAACTGCCAGAATGGCATTAAATTCTCAAACCAGTAATTTGTCTCTGATGTAAGACTGCCTTTGTGGTTTAACAGGAGAAATAAGAACTGGTTTGAGAATTTAATGCCATTCTGGCAGTTTGTCACAATAGATCAGTGGTAGAGCAGCCGCCCGGTAAGCAGAATGTCTGTGGTTCAAATCCCAGTTGTGGCATTTAATTTTTAAGTTCCAGTTCTACCTCTCATTAACTTCCATATTTTTCATGTACGTACAGTAGTCTTGGTAACGGTGTCGGTGTGGGTGGCTCAGTTGTTTAAATGCTGTCGTATTGATACCAAGGTTGTGTGTTCAAACCTGGCCCAAACTGATGGTTTTTAAGTGTGCTTAAGGGGACCAGGTAGTGATTTGGGCTCAAAAAATCAATTTTTTTTGTTTTTCATCTTTAAAAAAAGTAGAAACCTTTCTCTTCAAAATGATATATATATAGTAAGGGTACCAGCACATTTAAGGCTTTAAGTTACCCCATTAAATATGGCGGAGTGCTCGGTCATACTGAGTAAAGAGGGCTTCAGAGATAACACACTTTTCTTTAAGTGTAGTTTTCTGTAACTTGAGATTTTTTCAAACTCAGGTGCATTTTTTTTCAAAACCACTGAACCTATTTTAATGAAAATTTTACAGTAGTTCCAGAAGCATGTATTCTACAAACTTAACCCATTATTATTGGAAAAATCCAAAACATAAAATTTAAAAAGAAATGTGTGTAAAAAATTTACTTTTTATTTTACAAAAGTTAAAAATGTTTTCTTTTGAATATAGCCAGAAATATTTAAGTAAATTTAGGTTACCAATTAGGAACACACATTGCCTAGTGCACTACATAAGTTTCAACACATATGTTTGAATGTTGTAGGAGGAATTTGTACCATTAGTACTATATATATTATATTTTTTCAAAAACATGTTATCAGTTTTTGCCTTATTACATGCCCATTTGAAATAACTGTTTTGATATTCTCTATATCAATGTAATCACAATGAATCACTAAATATTCATCCCAAATTAAATTTTGATTTGAGCAGTAGAAGTTCAGATATCCTCAACTAAATTTATGTTTTGAAATACTGAAATCACGTACGAATTACTACCTGGTCCCCTTAAAAACGACAACTTCGTGTCAGTAGATTTACTGGTATGTATAAGAGCTCCTGTGGGATGAAATTCCGGCGCATTGGCGACACTGATGAGATCCTGGTAACTGACAGCATTGTTAAAGCATAAAACAATTTAACTTAAACATGGTAAAAGTGGGTGAGTTACATCGCTTTTGGGATAACTTGGACTATACAAAGCACTATAGGACAAATGATAAAAGATGAACTTAAATCATTAACCCAAGGAAAAGTTATTTACTGTTAGTGTTTCAAGTGTCTGTTTTATCTAGAAAGAATTTGATGAATGCACTTAACACAACATAGCTGTCTTCTATTCACTTGCCATGGATGGATTTGTGCATTTAAGGGTGCTCAACTTCTAGGTCATCAGCACCCTTATATTCACTTTCCTGATATGTTTCTCCAGCCATGGAGGATTCTCAGCAATGACCTTCCCAAAGGCAATATTTTCTTATACCTGTACATGTAGCAAAAAGAACATTAAAGGCTTAGCTGGAAACAAACTACAGCACCTGCATATAGCATCATAAACCCTCTGGCATAAAGGTTCAGTTATTTATAAATGAGTTTGAATGATCTGGTGTTTTAACCCTTTCGCTGCCAAGTTAAATACTACACTACTACTACTACTACTTATACTGCCAGCCCTAAATATGGGGAAATGTTAGGTTTTACACAAAACTTTCCACTCACCTCAATTTTGAATCTGTGGAGTTGAAATTTTTTGCAGTCACTTCTGAAATGTTGTTTTACATTTATACATATTTCTGAGAACAATTACTCTAATACACACATTTTTTTAAAAAATTTGAACTGTTATGTTTGTATTTTTAAATGATTATTTTCCACTTTGAGTTTATTTTTGATACCATTATTATTACTGCCCGTCAATTTATCACTATATTATTTATAAAATTACAAATTTTGAAACTTCTATGTTTAAAATTGTTGAAATGAGCACAGTTAATTATATGAACTGCAATTTAGAGTTTTTTCTTGGCGAATGCCACTGAGCACTTATGTTCCAAAAAGCAGTCAGGATGGAGTCCTTTTCACAATTTTTACACACAGTTCTTGACTGCTTCCTCTTTCCATTATTCACAGAACACACATGGCAGGCTCTTTCTTTGGTGCCACTAAGTTTTTGTAAATTTGGCCCCAAATTTTCACCTGGAATTTTATAAATCCCCGGTACAACTGTTTTCTTCCCTAGCCAGTCATTGGCAAATGCTTCTATTATGTTGTTGTTAGCTAATGCTGGATTTCTCACAATGAAGTCATTAATCCTCTTGCTCTCCAATATTTTTCACTGATGGATGGGGCACTAGAAGTGGCTGGGCATATTTGAAGGTGGTCTCGGTCCATTTCCTCTTGCAGATCACATAGAGGACAGAGTGGTGAACAATATATCCCAATTCTGTTTAAATGTTTTGCCAGACAATCATGTCCTGTAATCAACCTGAAGGTTGCAACTGCTGTTTTTCGAGGATACTCGGGAATCACTGTTTGAATGTTTGGTAGTTCCCATCTTTTATTCTTTGATTTTTCATAGTAATATTTTGCAATAATTTTTTTGAATTCAGAGTTGACTAATCTTTTAGCTGCATAAAATGGTAAATTAACTATAGATTTTTGTACACCGCTGGTACCCTTTTTTGCAAGAAAATCAGCTTTCTCATTACCACTCGGTCCACAGTGAGCCGGTATCCATTGGAAGACGAGGTGTTTTTGAAGTGCTGTTAGATGGCTAAGCATCTTCCAACATTCTATAATAGTTTGGTTTTTGGTGACAACTTAGAAGTAATTGCTATAATTGCTGCCCTGGAATCTGAGAGAATAACTGCTTGCTGAAAATGTGAAATTCTGTACAAAAGATTTTGTAGGGCCATTCGAATTGCTTCAATTTCTCCATCAAAGTTAGTAGTTCAATACCTTAAAGATTTGTAATAGGAAAAGAGGTGACATGTGACTCCAGCACCTGCTCCATCTTGGTTTGATATCAATGATCCATCAGTATAAATATGGAGCCATTCGTGTTCTGGAAATCTAGTATGGATTGTCTCTAATGCCAATAATTTTAGAACACTAGTTGGAGTATCACTTTTTTTAACTTCTTCTGTCAGGTGTAAATAATATGTGATGTCTAATGTATGTGTTGGATTGACTTGAGATATGAAGTTTTCCTTTGAATTAGGAAGGTGTACATTTTTCTTGATGTCTTGAATTTTGGAAAGAAAGCTCTCCTGAGTCTTTAGTGTATGTGTAAAATTTCTCTTGTGCCATGTATTGAATGGGAGTCTGATCAACTTTTCATGTTGAAGAAGAGCCGCTTTTTCTATTTCATATTCAATGGGATATTGGTTGGTTAGTATTTCCATAGCTGCTATTGGTGTGGTTTTGATAGCACCTGTAATTAATCTCAGACTTTGGTTTTGAAAGATTTGAATTTTTTTTGTGTTTGCTGTTACAAGAACTTCGCTGCAGTAAGTAAACAATGGTTTTATATATATATATTATATGTTGTGTTAAGCGTTGCTCTGGAACATCCCCACTTCATTCCTGATGCTTCTATTATTGACACTGTCAATTATAGTCTGCCATTCTGTAATGGTCATTAAGCAAACGCCATGAGAAATCATTGTATATAGAACAAATAAGCTCTGCACTCAACAACCTACAACACGTGTTTACCGCTATCTTCTTCTAGCGTGCTAAAATGCCAGATGAGTGACCTCAGAAAGAAATAATTATTGTACAGGAAATGCAGAGATTAACAAACAATGATACCAACACACAGTTTGCATATCTTAGATTAGATAGAGGTGGACATATACGCCATCTGTTGCACAATTTGTAAATTATTTGAATGCAAAAAACTAACCTTGTCGGATTGCATCAGATCATGGCATTATTCAAAGGCAATTGGCACTGGAGCTCATCGGATCTTGGCAGCCAAAGGGTTAATTGTTTTATGTAGAGGAAGACAGCAAGCTAAGCATGAACATTTTTAGTTTGCACACCGGCCAGTTCCTTGACACATGGTTTTGTTTACAACCAAGGATTTATAAATAGATTAGACAGAAACATCTCGTACATCTACATTCAAATGCTAAAATAATAGTTTGTGCATATTTTAAGCTAAACAAACTTAATGGTTGTAAAGCGAAGACAAGCCTCTTCACCCTGCTACATACATTTAACTTCGAATATATGATTCACTTTCTGACCAGAACTCATATATGCACTGCACTGATACTTTTCTAGATGCAGAAAAAATTCCACATAACAATTTAACTTGCATTATTAATGATCACAATGATCAGGTATTGTTAGCAAGAAACAAACTGATAATAGCAAAAATAAATTACAACAATAGTTTAACTGGTGATCAGCATAGCTATAAATTTAAACTGGTGTTCAAAAATAAAAAGTAGACTTATGTGCATGTCAACACTCAAGTAAACGATAAATATAATGATCAAAAACAGAAAGAAAAACAAAATTGATGCACTTTTTCTGCTGAACTTACCTCAATACCATCATTAATACATGAATCTTCACTTTTCAGCCAGCAGTATTCTTCTTTAATATATATCTTGGTTTCAATTTCACTTTCTCTAATAGTTTCATGAAATCCCAATATATAATGTTCTTCATTCCCAAAACATGTAGAATCTTCACGTTCTGGTTTGGTGTCACTGCTACTTGTAACAGTTTCAATCTTAATGTTCTCTATAAGGTCTTTGGTATCTCTGTCATTCTCTGAACAAAAGCCCAGCACACAAGATTCTTCTTTGATATCCATTTTACTATAGTTGCTCTAAACTTCAGTAACAAGTCTGTTTAAAAAGAAACACATTATGAGTTTGTTTCCTGATAACTGACACTGCTATATTTCAACAGACAACATGAAGTAGTATAAAGTAACGACGTTAATTTGGTGTAATATGTGAAGTATAACATTATTAACCTTAAAAGATTCATAGCTTTCCTACTTATGGTTATGTTGATTTCAAATAGTAAAACATGCTTTAAATTACATTATTATAAAAGCAATTTTTTTATCTTGAACACAGAAAAGCTTACAATGAGCATTACAAAATTAACACAGATATTTTACTCATCTGATACTATTCAACTTTGATTTTATACTACAGTCCATATATTTCACTAGATGATCAACATCACAGTACAGTTTCATTCCTACAAAAGAAAGAGTCATCATTTATAAAGCTACTATGGCTAATAATTGTTACTCTTTACTCTGCGTTGTGGTCCTGCACTTTTTTTAATGTCCTCCAACGTAGTGTTATATGGGATGGTGAAGTGATACTCAAATGAGCTCGAGGTCCATTGACCTTTAAGTTATCCAACAATCATCTTGTCAGGATAAGGAAGAACCTTATCCGGATAACCCACTGATTACACTATTCAGATGCATCCAGTTTCAAAGCCTTAAAAACACTGAATGTGAAACAAGTGCACCAGCTGAAGGAAGAACAATTATCTAATGAGGAGGTTTTATCTTCAGCTGCTTTGCTAGCCAAATACTTGTTTGATATCAGAGTTGAGCATTCTCTTTTTATAAACAGAAGATAGTTGTTAGCAATTTGAAACTATTTTATTAGTAAACAGTAAACAATATTGTACAAACAGGATACATTGGAATCAACCAGCCTAAGTTTGCATGCATGTTGGTCTGGATGTCTAAGCTGGTTAGGGCTTTGGCTCCTGACACCAAGGTCACAGGTTCAAACCTCGTCCATACCAGTGTATTTTACTGGGCCTCAAAGTGGCAGTCCTATATCAGTAGATTTACTAGCATATAAAAGAACTCTTGGGGAATAAAATTCTGAATCAGCTGTACTGATGTTTCTTAAACACCAGATGACTTTGTAGAGCAGCTACATGTTTTATTTAGCTTGTAAATAGTAATGTTATAATATACTTTATGTACATTGCAGAGCTATTTATGTAAACCTATTCAGTTTTACTTTTAAATGTCAAGTAGGCTAATGAAATGGTACCTATAACTTTACTTCAATGTGAAACAATGCAGAATATGATTAATGATTCATTTGTTACTGTAAAGATCACCTCCCAGAATCAAGCCATTAAACTGAGTCTGAGATAGGAATCGATGAGTTATAAGACGATTTTGACAATCCTGAGGAGTAGTTTGATCAAGATGAACATGAACCATCACAGATATTTCATGGAATGGGAAAATGTTTTGCCTGGAATTCAGAGCCACAGGAATCTAGAGGAAAAGCTTATCCTGAATATATAATAAAATGGAATAGGCCCTTGCTGATAATTTGGGCAATAATACTGATCCTGAGGAAATGAGGAAACACTTCTTTTCAGACAGAATAATAACACAGATTATCTGACATGCAAATAAAAGGCTGAAGCAGATCAGAACAAAACCTCAAGATCCATTAAGCATGCCACAAACACTGATAAAGATGAAATCCTAGCAGTGATTGGTCTAATGATTCTTTGTACTATCTTCAAATCTGGACATGAGAAACTCGCAACATATTTCTGAAGAGTTGTAAAACTTTGGTTTTGGCTTTGATATTTGTTTATTCATTCACCAGACCACAGAGAACACAGAAAATGCTCCTACTGCTGCTATCTCCCACTTCTTCAATTTACTTATCTACAGTTGTCAGAGGGTATATTCAATTGGAGCTGATACATGTGTTGACCAGAATGACTGCCTTTGGAGGCACACACCCTTTACCAGTTTATATGCCGAACAAACCTCCTAAGTGTGACATAAAAGTAATGTGCCTTACGGATACACATTCCTTGTACCTTTATAATTCATACAATTAGGTGGAAAAGGACAGTGATTGTATGACACTTTCAGCTGAGGAAGGAAAGGGCTTTTCAAAACCAGCACAAGCAGTCATTCACCTTGTAAATGTATTCACTGTGGCAGTAGAAACATTACCACTGATAACGGAACCTACTATGAAATTGCTAACAAGCTGACTTTTGTAGGTACTCTGAAATCAAACAACTAAATTGCACCAGAATTTCTGCCCAAATATCTATGTATTTATTAAAGATAATTACACTTATCCTCTGTGCTATATAATGCTACTGGCCATGATAAGCAATGTTAAGCGTTTTAGCAAATACACAATCTTACTCTCGATATTTGTTCCCATGTATATTAAGGAGTAATCGTCAATCACACAAGAACACTCACCTAGAACTAAATAACTGTGACACTGATTGATATTTACTTTATAAACTATATGCACAACAAAGATGGTTAAATAATGAAAATACATATGACACAAACGAAAGCATAGGTGATCTGTTTGAGAGCCTGGAAACCGTCCACCCTCATGTTGTAACACACTTTATGTACAATATTAATCGCATAATGTAAATAAACAATACCATTTTGTTACAACTGCACATACAGTCAGGAAAGTGCCAACAGATGAGTAGTAATAGTGAAGTGCACAGAATATTTATGTATTTCAGTTCTTCTTCCTCCAAACTCACTCATTGCAAAGTTATATTACCTGTTATTTAGAACCATGTTTACCCTGAAATGGCTATAGCTTCACAGATACTATGGAAGGACAGTGGGTGTTTTGCTTTGCTTCATTCCTCTTTTTATAAAAAGCATCCTTTTACTATAGGCTGGAGCTTACATATCTCCACCACAGGTTACACTTTCAACAGACATAAGCTTTGCATATGATTTCCGACAACATACTTCCAAAGGCAAAAACAGGATTGTTTCACGAAAGAATTCTGTGATTAGGTTTTTTATTGATGTTTAAAGGATATTTCAGGATAGGGAGGTGGGTCCAGATTTCCAGGATGTTATAGGAACCATTGTCACTTTAATAAATTAGCACCTCTTATCAAAATACTGACAATGGCATATACCCAAGCCACACAAAATGTGCAGTCATCAGTACTCTGAAACACAACGCATGGAAGCAGGGCCATTTGTTATAACAAACTAAATGCTGATCTATTATGATTGTAGCTTTGTTGAAGTACATTCATCTAGAATGAACTAGCGACCTATACCAGCTTATCTGTCACCAATATATTCATACATACTGTGAGACAATGACATGCAGAGTATGCAAACATTCCATGAGCCCTATACAGAGACATTTGATGGGTAAAGAAAATAAGCATTTTCTGGAACTCATCATAGAGCACAGCATAACAAATGAAACATACCTGTGGCATCTCTGCAACTATGTGGTTCCTGCTAGATGACACAGAGGAGGCAGAATACATTTTACCTGCAACAGGCAGCAGGTTGAACTCTGTGAAACCAACAGTAACACCAATCACTTGATGGAGCACTTAATGTACTTCTATATCCTATGGTGTATACTGCCTAATCCTAGACAAACCATAATCATGAATGCACTCAAGTGCTCTGTGGTTAACTGGTCCATCTGCTGCTGGACAATATGCACAAACTGGGTCCTAATAAATCAAAGAGCCATTTGGAGAAGTTCTTTTATTTTTTATTTCATTTATTTATTTTTACAATATTAATGTTCTCCAATGTAATGTCATATCAGACGATGAATGAATGAAATGGGTGAAATGATGCTCAAATGATCCTGAGATCCATAGGGCTTAAAGATACCAGACACAGTCTTCTTGGGATAAGCGAAAATCTGAAAAATACCTTATCCAAATAACTCACCCTAACCAAGATTCCAACTTGCGACCTCTTGGATGTGAGGCAGACAGGCTACCACCAACACAACACTACAGAGGCAGGCTCCATTTGGAGGAGTAGGAACAGTTGTGGGAACAGAGGAGTCAAATTTCAGGGACAGAAAATACCAACATAATGTTACATGAAAAGAGCAATGGGTGTTATGTGGTGTACAACGTGAGGTACACTCTAACTTCTTCCTTGTACTGGTTGAAGCCAGTCTAAAAATGGATTTTATCCAGAACAATAGTATCTAAATGCTGGAAGTCACCTGATACACTTCAGGATAAAAGCTTCTACTATCTCTGAGTATACCATTCCATTGAATTTTAAAGTACTGCCACAGTGGGCAAACTGCAGCAAGAGAACACACAATGACTGGCAGGACAACACTTTCCCATTCACATCAACATGAATTATAATACATGTAAGTGCTCCAAGGGGTCCAACCCTATCTTCAGAAGATAACAGATACACTTTGCAGTTACTTAGGGGAATACATATTTAAATATACATTGCTGAAGAAGCACAGAATACACTATTTCATAAAGTCATTATGCATTCTTCAAACCTTGTTATATCTCCTCAGAAATTTCCCAAGATTTACATACAAACAAAAATTAGTGCTATAACATGTTTCATACGTGATGTCTTACTTTTTTAATTTCACATATATTATCCATACTGCTAATAATGAAATGCATTATTATGAAATGGTGCCGCATTTTGTGCCCAGATTGAAATTTTACATGAAATATTTAAGATAGGTCATTGTTTTCCATTGTTCAAAATGTCCACAGATTTCCACAGAAAGAACAGAAAAATCAGTGTTACACTTGTTTCATATGTGAATTATGAATCATGATGATAGTGAAATATAAATATATATTGTTTTGTGCTTGGACTAAAACTACATGGAACATTTAAAATAGGTCATCGCTCACAACTTTTTAAGGTTTTAAGCGGAAACAATAATACACATCGAAATTAATATTATACTTATTTCCTTAAGTGTATTACTCATATTCTGAATGGTTATATACATAATATCGTCACTACATACATAGTGTTACGCTTTCCACTTTTATTGAAACTTTAAAAAACCAAAATTAGTGTAATGTCTACTTCCTTCATTTTGGATCAATCAACAGATTCCCCATGGCTCTGTTTATCCTTGAATTGTTGGCATCTCTTGCTTTTAAACAGCTGAGCCACAACTGCCCTCTATTGGCCAAACAGCAGGTCTGCATTTCAAGGTAAGTATCAAACATTTACTAATAACTGAAAAGCTCCCGCCCGAATATGTAACTCAAAATGGAGCAACAAATGTTGGTGTTCAAAAGGACAACACCTGTTCACTGGCACTATTTTAGTGATTTTTCTTTCCATGAAGTTGCCACCCTGATGTTCGGATCCTGCCATTATAGGTGCACATCTGCAGCAAGATTACCCTTTGCTCTGCTTTTAGTAGATTTTGTTGAACTTTAAACTACTTTCGTACTATTGTAATCACTTCATGTAAGTTAATAATGCATACTTGCTTAAAAACTTCACATTGATTGTTGTGCATGAATAACACTAATTGCACTGATTTATTGCACCAATATTATGAATCCACCTTTAGGAAGTATAATTTAAACTCATAATATGGTTTTTAAGAGGTAGAACTGGAACTTAAAAATTCAATGCCACAACTGGGATTTGAACCACAGACCTTCCGCTTGCCGGGCGGACGCTCTAACCACTGAGCTATTGTGACAAACTGCCAGAATGGCATTAAATTCTCAAGCCAGTTCGTATTTCTCCTGGTAAACCACAAAGGCAGTCTCACATCAGAGACAATTACCCCAATGGTGACTTACTATTGAATTTTTAAGTTCCAGTTCTACCTCTTAAAAACTTTGCCCACACACGGCTTGTATGTTTAAAAACACCAACAGTAAGTTTGTTGGCATAAATAAATAATAATTATCATAATATGGTATTTAGACATGTATATGTCTGTAACATCCACTTAAAATAAACATAACTATGCATTCATGTAACATGCAACTTATGCTTTCTCTGTCCCTACACTTTCAAATAAATATTGAACAGAGTTGTAGTTGTGCCAATATTGCCAGGTCAGTTATGTTGTATGACAGTGGTAATTACAACAGCAATTACTGACTTTACTTCCTTTAAAATAAACATGCATTCATCTAATGCACAAATTCTCCTTCAATCTTTGAAATACATACATTAAAAATACTTAACCCTCTTGCTGCTGCGCCACTTTAAAGAATTCCTGCCGAAAATGCTGCCCATTGGTGTAGTCTGCAGTACTACAGAGCACAAAATCTGCCAGTGTGGACCTTGTCTGCACAATGTTTGTGAGGTTGTAAACCTAGTTTTGAAATATCCTATAGGGATGCACCTTATGTCATTGAAAAGGGGAAACTTTCTTCTTTCTAGCAGTACCTGCAAGGCTTGCGGACATACCGTATAACCAAGGAGCAACTCCATCAGTGGCTAAAGCTGAGCTCCATATATAGTCCCATTCAAGAGCTGTTCGGCTCTCAAAATTATTATCCATTCAAAATTTTAAATTAAAAGCTATATTTAAAAACTCTTTTTGTTCCACCAGAATGCAGACCTTACCGCATCCTGTGACAACTGTCAAGGGGCAACAAGCTTCCTTCAAAAACCCAAATATCCTAAACTTATAAACATATATTTCCTATCTGTGGTAAAACACTATGGTATGCAGCAAAATATATCAGGCAGTATGTCAGCCCACCAGCAGCTCCTGGTCATGGTTCTAGCAGTATGTTTCAAGGACATTAAGAGAGATCTTTTATTACCTGAAGGATAGTAGTTTTCTATCCCTCTGTGATACAGTTTGACCATGTCCAATTCTGCTCGGTATTTGCTACTAGAAGTTAACCTGGCTAATTGCCCTCACAATGTTTGTACCAGAGAGGGATGGTAATAAAATTCTGCTGTATTATGATGAGTTTTACGGGAATGCAGGTACTCTAAGTAACAGTGACACTGAGGATTGTCTACATGAGACAACCAGGGTCTCCCGATGCAAAAGTGAGGCGTGTCGATTTAAATGCCTGTTCTGACACGAATTCCAGCGATGATATTGATAAAAGTGATTACAGTGCCAACAATATAATGGAGGACAGGTTAGCAAAGCTGAGGGCTATAAAGAAATCTTTCCTATTGACCTTGTTACTCATATTCCATGGCAACGAAAAAGATTGCCTACAGTTGCATAAAATGTGAAAAAGTATTATAAGTGCATTAATTTACATAAGTGCTCAAAATAAATACCAAATTAATGATTTGCAGCTGAATGGGATCATTATAATTAATTTAATTTGAACATTAAATGTAGTGTTATATCTTATTTACAGTTAGAAGTGCAAAACTGTATGAAGAGAAATTAACTTTTTTAATTAATGTTTTATTTTTTATTTTGTGATAGCAGAAATTATTATTAAAATTAGCTTTATGTTCACATATGTAAAGAGGGAATTATTAGAAACCCAAAATATTATTGAAACTAGCGCTGGGAAATTATGACCATAATTATTGAAGACTTCATATTCTTGATGGAAACCACACTGAAGTCATTGACACTCTTTCATTTTTGCATTTTTTATGTAACATAACATAGTTTTGAAAGTATGTTCACTGTTATTTCACTTGTATTCAATACATATTTAATGGTGCTAAATGTTATTCAAATTATTTCACTAGAAATGTATGATATTTCATCGCAAATAACAATAACAATTTATTATTCACTGTTGATGTAATAAGATATGCAGTAGATCTTTATTTGCTGTCTGATAAGTCTTCTAGTTAATATATAGCACAGAAATTAATTTGGAAAAATTTGCTTTTTGAATTTTTATTCTAGCTTTAAAATTATATTTACAGTGACTTTTTCTCTAAGCGCTAACCTTTCAAGACATAGCAGTCTGGCATTTT
The DNA here is from genome assembly GCA_030765045.1 of Tenodera sinensis. Classification (NCBI taxonomy): domain Eukaryota; kingdom Metazoa; phylum Arthropoda; class Insecta; order Mantodea; family Mantidae; genus Tenodera; species Tenodera sinensis. The sequence goes on from CM060967.1 coordinate 89,643,321, forward strand.
TCATGCTAGTGGCCATTCTTGGACTTTGTACTTAAATGCTGGGCAGACACTGTATATCTGATTGATAGGAGGTAGGAAGAGGGTTAATAACACAGTGGTGGGACAATGAGTTCTCGGTGCTAGGTTGAAAGACGTCACGTGGTACGATAGAAAGCAGTGGTGCAGAAACCAACTTACTTGGAGGAGGGGTGTAAAGTAAGGTTATCATGTGGATGCAGAATGATCAGCATTGCCCTCATTCTCAGGGTTTAAATTCACAGAGGAGCAGGATTTCCCCTTCTCATTAAAAAACTTCCCCAACTCATCAAGGGAACAACGAAGCACCAGGGAAGCATTTTTTCTTTTTAGTGTATGTACTATTACTCCCTTTGAAAATAAAAGACACGAAACACTTTCAATGTAGACTGTACATAGTATGAGTGCAAGCTGTGAGTAAGCAACAGTATCATATCGCCAGTAAGCTAAACAATAAACAATTCTCATATTGATTAGTTGGGTTGGCATTCAGGGTCACAGTTCCAGCAATGATGATTGCAGCTCGTAGTATTTAGTTCAGTTTCTTGCACTAACTCTTCTATTGTTTGTCAGGATGGATAAATTTGTGAAAGGAAAGCGAGAGGTTACAGATATTAATGGCAGTGATGCATTCCAGTTCAAATCTTGGGCTTCGACTTCAAGTGGATAATAATATTACAGCTTCTCAGGTAAAAACTCTAGCACAGAAAGTGACATGTGTTAGCCAAAACAGTGAGAGTAAGTGCATTACACTAATCAGGGAATGTGTAGACAAAACTAAGTTTCAAAAATGGAAAACAAATCACCCCTGATTTTCATCAAACAGTTTTATGAGAGTTATATTCCTGTAGTGCTCAGAAATACAAAATAAAGGTGCCTTTGAGACATAAAATATACATCCCTGCTGCTACCACCGTCGCTGCTTCATTTAATGTACATAACACACCAATGCTACTACCACTGATATTACTACCATTATTGCTATAAATATAACATAAAGTTAAGCCCCCTCATCAAACACTGTTGATTCTTATTACTATTTTAGTAACATTATGAGTTTTCATTACCTACCTTAAATAAATGTAATTCTAACCTTAATGTTGTATGATATAGTCACCATTGTGTACTTTCTTCATGTGTGCAGGGAATTTAAATACTGATACACAATAGTTTCACAAATATGCTCTTAGCATGCCCGACGTGACGTCACAGGCCTGTTAATTACGTGTATACCTTGCAGTTGTGCAATAAGCAATGTTATATATGCGCATTACCATGAGTGAAGGTTTTCCACCGATACCAAATTACAACCGTTTTATTGATGGTATAATTGTATGCCAAGTAAATCACGAGTTCAGAATTGTGTAATACATAAACTAAAAACTTCAGTTAAACATGGTGCAATACAGCCCATTTAAATTACTATTTGATCAATGTCATGATCTATTACCAGTGCCTACCTTACATAAATGTCATTTTAACCTTAGCCTCACACTCTATTGTAAATGTTTTCAACTTCTTTCTCTTAAGCACCCTTTCTTCACGTATGAAGACAAAAGCACAACGCGTCACGTCCGTATAGATTACACGGCTTCTCTTACTAAGCTGGCTGCTGACATTGTATGCCTTCAGACACCTTGACTTGTGTTGAAAATTATATTTTATCTATTTCCGATGTCGCTGCAAATTAAGATATAACTGAATTGTTGCACAGATCAGGTACGTAAACTATTTGCTGCGTAGGTAGTATCAACAAACTAATATATTCCTGGCAATTAATTGTTCGTCCCACATAGTTGTGGTGTGCGGGAGAATACTACGCTATTCTTAACCTAATTTTATTAATACTAGTTTTGTGAGACTTCATTTAGTGAGGCTGGATGTGAAAGGGTTTTGTAATCTACGATTTGTTGTATTGGTTAACATTACTAGTCTGATAAAACACCTGACATCGCTATTCGTGCATGTGTAGCATTCTATTCCACAAGTTGTAGTAATACACATAATTGACAATAATTCACACTCAGGATATGGTACTTATACTGATATATATAGTTATAGATATAGGTATATGCCTGAAAAAGTGAAGCCACTTAAAATGTACGGTGGCCCCACCGACTATATGTTGGTAATAGTTCACAAAGTCGGCATATTTAGCAAATAAATATTTATAAACGAGTATAATATGTGCTAGAATGATTGATTATTGTATTTACGTTGAAATAGTTATGCTGATTACGATTTTTAAAGTTTTATTTGGCGGTCTAGCTTCGTTTTTGTTTTGTCGGTGTTAGGTTAGGTTTAGTGTGTGTATATGAGTGGGGTAACAGAATCGTGTGTTATCGAAATTTTGCCCGTTTTAGGTTAGGTTAGTGTATGTATATGAGTGTGGTGAAAGAGTCCTGTGTTATCAAAATTTTGCCCGTGTTAGGTTAGTGTATGTATATGAGTGTGGTAACAAGGTCCTGTGTTATCGAAAGTTTGTCCGTGTTAGGTTAGTGTATGTATATGAGTGTGGTAACAGGGTCCTGTGTTATCGAAATATTTACACCTTGGGCAGTGTTTATGCAACAATTTCAACGTAAATGCATTAGTCAATCATTCTAGCATATATTACACTTGTTTATGAACATTTATTTGCTAAGTATCCGCCGTATAAGTGGAATGAAACCGCTGCATTGTAGGTTTGCCCATCAATCAAAAATGAAGCTTGACCTTCAAATAAAGCTTTCAAAATCGTAATCAGTAATAAAAACTGCATCCATTGCACTATGTTTCATTCGTTTTCTCGAGCGGACGATTTTGTAAACATTTACCGATTTATTGCACAAGTATTTTGAATACACCATTAGGAAAAATAATTATACTCACCATATGGTATTTCTATTAATTACATGTATATGCTGGTAATATCGACTTAGTAGGTTCAAGGTGCACAACTTTAAGAAACGAAATACACAGTGCGAACGGAGTGAATCTTGTACGTAACCAAGTTTAAAAAAAGGTTCTTTGGGTTGTTCTAGGAGATCAACGTAGCAATATTGTATTCTAAAACAATACTAATTTACTCAACTTATTTTTGCATATTCCGGTAAGTGCAGATCGTGTGTACCTGGCCGTCTACGCGAAACAACGAAGTATTGGCGCATGCGCGGGTCGGCTAGTCGAAGCGTTGGAGGGGTTATTGCCAACCGAAGATACAAAGTCAGATAGCAAGGTTTGCATGCAATGGCTGTAGCGCCAACGTTGCATAAACGTAACTAGTTCAGAAATCGTGTACTTATGCGTGTATTAGTAATTTGGGTAGTGATATGTTAGTATTAGAACTGTTATTCAACACCTTAAATACGTACCGCAACGTATGACTGGCATTCGGGTGGAAATACACGTCATGAGCTCCCCTGAATAAATAAAAAAGAATTTCCACATCGAGATTTCATCGAAAATATACGTTACGATAATTTCTGAATGCAAAAGGTATTTTTCGAAGGAAAAAAAAGTCCACGTGTGGATGGGGTGAACAATATAACACATAAACAAAACGTCGGTTAAATACCGGACTTGGTATATAGTTTTGCATCTCCCAGAATACGACACGAAGATTTTCAAGAAAATCCCCTGCCTCAGATTGCCCTTTATATGGAACTTGTTTCAAAATGTTCATTTTCTCAAAATGTCTAAAAATTTTAATTATGATACCATAAGTTTAAGACATTTTCAGGACAAGTGAAATGTATATGTTGACTTTTCTGTGAATAGTCTCTGAAATGCTCTTTATTCTGAATGACTTTTGTACAATTGCCGAGTTGGAAGAGAGGCACGAAATATTACTGCAGAAAAAGTGCAGGTCTCGTTAAAGTGCACATTTTATATCAAATACTTTTTTGGTATTTCCCAGATATTCAATTTATTGGTTTGCATTACATTTATTTCCTTTGAAAACTTGGTATGAAAGTTTTGTTGAAGGGTAAATATAGGATACATGAATGTGGTACGTAAAAGAAAAGCGAGTAAAAAACCATTTGAAAGTAATATATTGTGTAATAAAATTGTTACCATAAAAACTCTGCATGAAAAAAATACATATACGTACCGAATTTTGCGGCGATCGGTTAAGTGGTTTTCGAGATTATAACAGTTAGGTATATACAAACATTCAAGTTGTATAGATGATATGAATGTTTGTAGAAGAGTGAGTGGAGAAAGACATGTGAAGGTGTTACCTAAAAGTGAGTAGAGTAAACACTGTGAATGTAACATGCAGCATTTCTATATCAAACATGCACAAAATTGTATGACTTATTTCTAGAAGAGTAAGTAGAGAAACAGTTATGAGCATGTTACCCAAAAGCAAGTAGAGAAAACAGTATGAATATAATATGTAGCATTTCTATTTCAAACATACAGAAAATTGCATGACTTCTTTGTAGAAGAATGAGTAGAGAAAGAGGTGTGAATGTATCACCTAATAGTGAGAGGAGAAACCACTGTGAATGTAATATGCAGCATCTCTATTTCAAACATACAGAAAATTGCATGACTTCTTTGTAGAAGAATGAGTAGAGAAAGAGGTGTGAATGTATCACCTAATAGTGAGAGGAGAAAACAGTGTGAATGGCATAGCACTTCTGTTTCAAACATACAGAACATGGTTTGACTTATTTTAAAAGAGGGGATAAAATGTTTTTGGTGCAAAATCATGTTTTTTATGGAAAATTGTTTATAGAAGACTGAGTAGAGAAAGGGATGTGAATGTGTTACCTATAACTGAGTAGAGAAAACACTGTGAATGTAATATGCATGTATACAAACATTTAACCAAATCTTTAGAGCCGTTTCTGAAATACCGGGAATATATATACAAGAATTGCACTGTAGAAGCGGGAATAAAAAAATGTTATTTTTTATGTAAAATTGTGTTTTTTTCGGGAATTACACCTACATAGATGAACTTACAAAGCAAAACTCTATCTGAATACAAAATTTGATCAAAATCGTTAGAGCCGTTTCCAAGCTGCGCGGAATAATTATATATATTTATATATATATATACAAGAATTGCTCGTTTAAATATATAGATTTAAATAGCTTTTTGCACCATATCTCCAGATGGGGGCAGCGTATGTTAGAATTGGTCTTACGCAGATTTTATATAAAGTAAGGCTGACTGTTACAGTTTATCATTGAGTAGAGTCTATTTAGTTGCCCAGAGGCCTTTGTTTTAATGGTGTTTATAAGCTTTTTACAGGTAAGACCTTGGTTCACAGTGACACCTAACTAGGTTATATGGCCTTTACATTCTATTCGCTCGCCTCTTTTCGTCAGAGGCGGCTGTGAATGCCTGGAGTGCCTGTGCTGTATGCGTTTAATGAAAATTGTTTGGCATTGATTAGTGTGTGCTTTAATTCTCCACTTTGTAAACCATGGCTCCAGCTCATTTAGCGCATTCTGCAGATGTTGGTAGATGATCCACAGGTGTGTGGATTGTGTTAAGAGTGCTGTATCATCAGCATATATGTATTTATGTGTTCACCTGAATGCCGGCATATCTTTTTTTATATAGATTAAATAGTGTCGGCCCTAGTAAACATCCTTGTGGGACTCCTGTCCTAATGGGCCTGAGAGAGCATGAGCAGTCCTCCAGTATTACCCGGAAGTGATGAGTGCTTATGTAGTGTTTGATTAAAGCAATCATTGAGCCAGTAAAATCGTAAGTTTTTAGTTTGCAAAGCAGGCCCGCATACCATACTTTATCAAAAGCGTGCTCAATGTCTGAAAACTAACACCAGTCGATTTATTTGTGGTGCTGTTTTTTATCGTAGCGGTGTTTCAATTTTGAGCGATGTGACTCTTATTTTCCTCAGGGCGTGGTAACGGATGGAATGAAAAGTCACACGATGTTTCTTCACCACAATGTATTATTTTATTAACACTTTTTCTCTAGTTTACATTTAAATAAATCCTCTTAGCACCGTTTTAAATTATTTAAATCTTTTCACTTTTTCAAAAAGTGGAACAAAAGCTTGATGAAAGTCTGGTAAACCTTCTACAATGTTCACACGTTACCTCAACACGTCTTTTCACCTTGAATATACACACGCTAGTAAAAAGGAGTCTGGCATCACCTCACGTGATACTACCTTTCTCGTATACATCTGCGCATGCGTCCATCAAATAGTTCCTTCTTGTTAGGGAAGTGATCCCTAACCATTCTCCCTTCGCTTTTATTATGGAACACATATAAGTCTAATATTTATACATATATATTAAAATTAAATATGGAAATATTTATGACGTCTTTAAACAAAGTTAGTTGTTCGTAACAATGAACATTATTAACGCGTTTTCGTCACTTAACCATCTCATACCAACATCAAAAAACAAATTACACTCCTAACAAATATTCACATAAACGATTTTCTTTTGGGGTCTTCTAATATTATGTCTCACATGCCCCTTGTTTTGTTTTTCAAGTTGTCGCCTATATTTACAATCTTGAAATCCAATACAACATTTCTCCCTATTCCTCTGATACAATCACTCTATTTTCCTTAGAGTCTTCTTCGCTGTATGTTTCTGTCTTTTATTTTGACATGACGCAGCATGTCTTTATAAATTTCACATATTCAGTTACTATATAATACATGTTCAGATACTATATAACACATATTCAGCAGTGGCGGCTCGCAGTCAAAATTTTAGGGTAGGCAAAGTGTAACAGTAACAAAAAACAACAACAACAATAATAATAATAATAATAATAATAATAATAATAATAATAATAATAATAATAATAATAATAATAATAATAATAATAATAATAATAATAATAATAATAATAATAATAATAATAATAATAAACCCCGTTTATCCGAAATATAGGGGGCGAAGTCATTGCGGATAACGCAAACAATATATTGTTTGGTTGTTTAATAAGAGCAGAGTGAATGAGTGTGACTTACGGACGAATTACCGCCAAAACTAAAATCACCAGTGTCGGCAGACTTTTTTCCAGGGGGGGGGCACATGTTGGAAATTTGCAATCATATAATATTAAATCATTATTTTACTGTCAAAATGTATAGTATTTGTTGCAGATAACCGTATTAATTTGTGCTAAACAAAAATTGTTCTTTACATCAAAATTAACATAATAGTTTAAAAGTCAGTAACTGACTGCACATTAAGTTCACCAACTTCCAAGGGGGGGGGCCCGTGGCCCCCCTTGCCCCCGTTTCGCTACGCCCATGACTAAAATAGATTAAGAAATTGAAAAATTGTCTGACTGCAGCTTTGTGTTAAATAGCTAAAACACTCCTCTTTTCATTGTCAGTGCGCCGCGAAAGCGAAATTTGTAATAGTTCACTAATTAAGTCGGTCATACTGGTATTACACAGAGATAACGACAGATGCAGATCTCTGAGATCTTCGTTCGTGGAGTATGGCTGTTCGGAAAATGTCGCATAATTTCGGATTTGGGCCGGCAAGTGTTCGGACTGCTGGCAGACGCGTCTACGCATGCTCGGAGTGCATATACAGACCGAATGTTTCCTTATCCCTGTTCAAGGGCCTCGTACTGAGGAAATGGGGCCGGGCAGGCAGAGGTTAAGCTAGCCTGCTCTCCACTACCCAGGTTCCATGCGTATCATTTCTGCCGCGCGTTTCAAACACGCAGCGCAGTTTTGATGAATCGGAATTGAGATTAAAGGATTTGACTATGCGCTGGTCATTATAACCGAGAAAACTTTTCTTGAACTGCAATTTAGGGGAAAATGACGGTTCAAATGATAAAATGCAGAATCATAGTTAAACATTATTTGTTGATGTATTACGATAGGGTAGGCAGTGCCTACCCTGCCTACCCTGAGGAGCCGCACCTGATATTCAGTTATTATACAACACATATTCAGTTATTATAAAACACATATTCAGTTACTATACAATACATGTTCAGATATTATATAACACATATTCAGTTATTATACAACACATATTCAGTTATTATAAAACACATATTCAATTACTATACAATACATGTTAAGATATTATATAACACATATTCAGTTATTATACATTTGACATTGACACAAATATAATTTATGTGTATCATAGTTTATTGTGTGGCTTTTGACTTATGTTCCTTGTTATGAGGAGAGAAAAACAGGATACAAATCTTGAGCTAATGATTATGATCATATTTATGGCAATATTTTATTCAGTTCTTTGCCTTCCTTGTCTTGTAAGCTTATTATGTATAGGCAGGTCGTTGAGTCAATTCTTAAACTCTGATGTTACTATTAATACCATTGTAATTGGGTTCTTATTCACTATTGTTTAGTTCGACATTTCTTCAAGCTTAGCATTGGCTATATCCATCTTAATTCATGGGCATTGCTTTTCTGACTATGGTTTATCTTACTTCACTAATTGTCACCTCTTTATCTCTTATCTCTATAAGAGAAAACTTCTATACTTACAATTATTCTGCAATTGTATTATTTTTCTTCTCAATTCACACTCGACACCTTTGTGTCATAAATATTTTATCTTTGTCATCACAATTGATTCCTTTTTATTGTTTTGTCCCTGACATCCTTATGTCAAAAACACATTACTTTCCGTTGCTATTCACTTCTTTAATGACAATCAGTGTCCTCATCTGTCTTTGTTGACAATGCTCTTGGTGGTCAATATAGCCAATGACTATTTTGATGTTCTTTCTTGTTGTATTTTCCAATCTGAACATAATCTTCTATAAGTAACCCATTGAAAATTATTATTTTCCATCATCTCTACTATTCCTGCCTTACATGTTTGTTGGCAAAGACTATTTGGTCCTTTCTTTGTATGGTTTTAATTTATTTTTATGATATCTTCCTACCAACTTGCCATTTGTATTCTGTAGCTCATACGTATGGTCACGCAGCTGTTTTGTTATGACCAGTGGTCCAGTGTACAGTAGTTCCATCTTCTCTTTCTGTAGCCATCATGGTGTCGATGTCAATTGTAAATCCCTTAGGTTTGTGTTGGTCAACTCGATCGGGACGAACTTAGTTGTGGTAATTTCCCTGAGTGTTGGAGGTGGTTGTTGTTTCTGTATTCTGTGCAACATCGGTCCTATTTGGCATATTTTCATCTACTTCCTGCTGTCTTATGTTGCCAGTGTTCCATTGATCTCCGCCCCTTTGGTGTGGACCCCTATTGTATGACGAGCTTTAGCTGTTTAAGTATTCCCTACAGAATCGTATGTGATTCACTTGATGGGTATGGTCTCCTGGTCTCCCCCGATCATATCTATGCGTTCGGTATCTCAATTCACCCCCTGGTATTGTGTCGTGGTACCGCTGTCTCGTGTTCTCCATCCTTTCGCCATGATTGTGTGGTTGTGGGAAATGGTGTGCCCCTCTCCTTCTGTCATGGGTGCTCCCAGTATTTCTATCTTCTCCCTCATTCTGGTTGTTCGTAGCCGTACTCCGGTTTAAGATGGGTGAGTTTGGGTGACCGTTCCTATGTCTATGTTCATTAGGCCGACCATTTTGTGTTTCGAAGGCTGTCAGCAATTCTAAAATGTCTGCAAAATCTACTGGCCTCGCAACAATTAACCCTGTTCTCAATGTGTCTGGGAAATGTCTTGTTATGCTGGTAATTAACTCTGCTTCCGACAGGTTAGGGTCTAATAGTTTTCCTTTGTTGGCTACTTTCATAAAATAATCGACTAGCGATAACCCTTTGGTGGGATCATATCTATCTGTCGCTAGCTCTACCCTAGTTTGGTTTTGCTTAGCTGGGCCCCAATACCTTGATAGGAATAGATTTCTGAATGAGCTATACGATTCATGACCAGCTAGTGTTAACCTAAGCCATTCTAATGCCTTGTTTTTTAAGCTTTTCTTGACTATCATCATCCTAAGCTCATTTGGTATCCTTTTCACTTTAAAATGCTCTTCCATCTCTTTAACAAAGAGTTTTGGATCGTCTCCCTTCTCCTCGTCAAATGTAGGTGGTGTGATTTCATGTAGTATGCTGTTGGTGTAGCATGTGTCGTGTGTTGTGTCATTGTTTGATTGTGAACCTCTTTCTCTGTATGGTGAGTCAACATTTTGTACATCATTCAAACAACTCTCATCTTGTACATTACTTACATCTAAATCATCTTGCCTTTGTAGTGCATTCACAACATCATTTACATTAGCCAAACTTTCTTTTCCTTTTTTCATTTCTTCACAGATTGATTTTAAATCATTCTTTATTTCTAAGTGACTTTGTTTCATATCATTCATAGCATCCTGTTGCGACTGCACCACATCAGCCATAGTCTTAATTTTAGGAATTACAATTTGTTCTACAGTTTCATTAATAATTCCCTTCTTTACTACCTCAATTTCTTTCCTTAATTCCTCAGTTATTTATGCTTTTACATTTGTAATCTTACAGTCTACACTTGCATTACATTCTGTTATTTCATCTCTACATCTACCAATTTCTCCTTCTAATACAATCCTATTTTCTCTCATTTCCGATTCAATTTTTCCCATCCTATCTCCTATGATTTCTATCCTAGATTCTAAGGCTTCCTTTGTCTCATTTAAGTTTTTATGTACTAATTTTAAATTAGTTTCCATTACTTTCATATTTTCTTTACACTCCTGTCTTCCTAATTCTATTTTCTGTTCTAAGTTCTGTCTTCCTAATTCCATTTTCTGTTCTAAGTCCTTTCTCACTTCCTCCATTTTCTGACCTATCTCTTCCTTATTCTGTTCTAGTTTCTGGCCTATACTCTGACCTAAACTTTGTTCTATGTCCTGTTTTAATTCTGCCTTATTTTGTTCCATTTTCTGACCTAAACTTTGTTCTATGTTCTATCTCAATTCTACGTTATTTTGTGCCATTTTCTGACCTAATTCTACCTTGTTTTGTTCCAGTTTTTGTTCTAGTCTTTCAAACATTATCATTAGTAACCTTTGGTCTTTTCCTATTGCTAGCTCTTCCTCACTCTCTGAACCTATCTGATAGCTAGGTCTATCTGCCCCTTCCCCTACTCCTGTTACTAGATCTCTCTCTTTTTGCGACATTTTAGTTTCTTTATTCAGTTCACTTTGGCTTAAAAGTCCTACTTTTGCCGCTTCGCAGTAACATAAAAATAAACTGGATGTAAAAATAAAAATTTTTGGTCCTACTTTTTCCTCGCTGATTTATCCAGTTACGTGCGTCTCCTGGGCGGTTGGCTTCGCTAGACGATCTCTGGAGTTTTCCCGCGTTGATTATCCGTTCATCGGTGTTCTGATGTATTGGATTTCAAACGATGGTCTAATGGCGTCTTCTTTCTTTTTGGCGCGAAGATATGGCGTCATTTGGTATTTCGCGTAAGTTCGTTTCCCGTTGATTTCCATTCCATCCAAAATTCGTGCCCCATGTTGGGCAAGCCATTTGGTGCTGTTTTTTTATCGTAGCGGTGTTTCAATTTTGAGCGATGTGGCTCTTATTTTCCTCAGGGCGTGGTAACGGATGGAATGAAAAGTCACACGATGTTTCTTCACCACAATGTATTATTTTATTAACACTTTTTCTCTATTTTACATTTAAATAAATCCTCTTAGCACCGTTTTAAATTATTTAAATCTTTTCACTTTTTCAAAAAGTGGAACAAAAGCTTGATGAAAGTCTGGTAAACGTTCTACAATGTTCACACGTTACCTCAACACGTCTTTTCACCTTGAATATACACACGCTAGTAAAAAGGAGTCTGGCATCACCTCACGTGATACTACCTTTCTCGTATACATCCGCGCATGCGTCCATCAAATAGTTCCTTCTTGTTAGGGAAGTGATCCCTAACCATTCTCCCTTCGCTTTTATTATGGAACACATATAATTCTAATATTTATACATATATATTAAAATTAAATATGGAAATATTTATGACGTCTTTAAACAAAGTTAGTTGTTCGTAACAATGAACATTATTAACGCGTTTTCGTCACTTAACCATCTCATACCAACATCAAAAAACAAATTACACTCCTAACAAATATTCACATAAACGATTTTCTTTTGGGGTCTTCTAATATTATGTCTCACATGCCCCTTGTTTTGTTTTTCAAGTTGTCGCCTATATTTACAATCTTGAAATCCAATACAACATTTCTCCCTATTCCTCTGATACAATCACTCTATTTTCCTTAGAGTCTTCTTCGCTGTATGTTTCTGTCTTTTATTTTGACATGACACAGCATGTCTTTATAAATTTCACATATTCAGTTACTATATAATACATGTTCAGATACTATATAACACATATTCAGCAGTGGCGGCTCGCAGTCAAAATTTTAGGGTAGGCAAAGTGTAACAGTAACAAAAAACAATAATAATAATAATAATAATAATAATAATAATAATAATAATAATAATAATAATAATAATAATAATAATAATAATAATAATAATAATAATAATAATAATAATAATAATAATAATAATAATAATAATAATAATAATAATAATAATAATAATAATAATAATAATAATAATAATAATAATAATAATAATAATAATAATAATAATAATAATAATAATAATAATAATAATAACAATAATAATAATAAACCCCGTTTATCCGAAATATAGGGGGCGAAGTCATTGCGGATAACGCAAACAATATATTGTTTGGTTGTTTAATAAGAGCAGAGTGAATGAGTGTGACTTACGGACGAATTACCGCCAAAACTAAAATCACCAGTGTCGGCAGACTTTTTTCCAGGGGGGGGGGGCACATGTTGGAAATTTGCAATCATATAATATTAAATCATTATTTTACTGTCAAAATGTATAGTATTTGTTGCAGATAACCGTATTAATTTGTGCTAAACAAAAATTGTTCTTTACATCAAAATTAACATAATAGTTTAAAAGTCAGTAACTCACTGCACATTAAGTTCACCAACTTCCAAGGGGGGGGGGCCGTGGCCCCCCTTGCCCCCGTTTCGCTACGCCCATGACTAAAATAGATTAAGAAATTGAAAAATTGTCTGACTGCAGCTTTGTGTTAAATAGCTAAAACACTCCTCTTTTCATTGTCAGTGCGCCACGAAAGCGAAATTTGTAATAGTTCACTAATTAAGTCGGTCATACTGGTATTACACAGAGATAACGACAGATGCAGATCTCTGAGATCTTCGTTCGTGGAGTATGGCTGTTCGGAAAATGTCGCATAATTTCGGATTTGGGCCGGCAAGTGTTCGGACTGCTGGCAGACGCGTCTACGCATGCTCGGAGTGCATATACAGACCGAATGTTTCCTTATCCCTGTTCAAGGGCCTCGTACTGAGGAAATGGGGCCGGGCAGGCAGAGGTTAAGCTAGCCTGCTCTCCACTACCCAGGTTCCATGCGTATCATTTCTGCCGCGCGTTTCAAACACGCAGCGCAGTTTTGATGAATCGGAATTGAGATTAAAGGATTTGACTATGCGCTGGTCATTATAACCGAGAAAACTTTTCTTGAACTGCAATTTAGGGGAAAATGACGGTTCAAATGATAAAATGCAGAATCATAGTTAAACATTATTTGTTGATGTATTACGATAGGGTAGGCAGTGCCTACCCTGCCTACCCTGAGGAGCCGCGCCTGATATTCAGTTATTATACAACACATATTCAGTTATTATAAAACACATATTCAGTTACTATACAATACATGTTCAGATATTATATAACACATATTCAGTTATTATACAACACATATTCAGTTATTATAAAACACATATTCAATTACTATACAATACATGTTCAGATATTATATAACACATATTCAGTTATTATACATTTGACATTGACACAAATATAATTTAAGTGTATCATAGTTTATTGTGTGGCTTTTGACTTATGTTCCTTGTTATGAGGAGAGAAAAACAGGATACAAATCTTGAGCTAATGATTATGATCATATTTATGGCAATATTTTATTCAGTTCTTTGCCTTCCTTGTCTTGTAAGCTTATTATGTATAGGCAGGTCGTTGAGTCAATTCTTAAACTCTGATGTTACTATTAATACCATTGTAATTGGGTTCTTATTCACTATTGTTTAGTTCGACATTTCTTCAAGCTTAGCATTGGCTATATCCATCTTAATTCATGGGCATTGCTTTTCTGACTATGGTTTATCTTACTTCACTAATTGTCACCTCTTTATCTCTTATCTCTATAAGAGAAAACTTCTATACTTACAATTATTCTGCAATTGTATTATTTTTCTTCTCAATTCACACTCGACACCTTTGTGTCATAAATATTTTATCTTTGTCATCACAATTGATTCCTTTTTATTGTTTTGTCCCTGACATCCTTATGTCAAAAACACATTACTTTCCGTTGCTATTCACTTCTTTAATGACAATCAGTGTCCTCATCTGTCTTTGTTGACAATGCTCTTGGTGGTCAATATAGCCAATGACTATTTTGATGTTCTTTCTTGTTGTATTTTCCAATCTGAACATAATCTTCTATAAGTAACCCATTGAAAATTATTATTTTCCATCATCTCTACTATTCCTGCCTTACATGTTTGTTGGCAAAGACTATTTGGTCCTTTCTTTGTATGGTTTTAATTTATTTTTATGATATCTTCCTACCAACTTGCCATTTGTATTCTGTAGCTCATACGTATGGTCACGCAGCTGTTTTGTTATGACCAGTGGTCCAGTGTACAGTAGTTCCATCTTCTCTTTCTGTAGCCATCATGGTGTCGATGTCAATTGTAAATCCCTTAGGTTTGTGTTGGTCAACTCGATCGGGACGAACTTAGTTGTGGTAATTTCCCTGAGTGTTGGAGGTGGTTGTTGTTTCTGTATTCTGTGCAACATCGGTCCTATTTGGCATATTTTCATCTACTTTCTGCTGTCTTATGTTGCCAGTGTTCCATTGATCTCCGCCCCTTTGGTGTGGACCCCTATTGTATGACGAGCTTTAGCTGTTTAAGTATTCCCTACAGAATCGTATGTGATTCACTTGATGGGTATGGTCTCCTGGTCTCCCCCGATCATATCTATGCGTTCGGTATCTCAATTCACCCCCTGGTATTGTGTCGTGGTACCGCTGTCTCGTGTTCTCCATCCTTTCGCCATGATTGTGTGGTTGTGGGAAATGGTGTGCCCCTCTCCTTCTGTCATGGGTGCTCCCAGTATTTCTATCTTCTCCCTCATTCTGGTTGTTCGTAGCCGTACTCCGGTTTAAGATGGGTGAGTTTGGGTGACCGTTCCTATGTCTATGTTCATTAGGCCGACCATTTTGTGTTTCGAAGGCTGTCAGCAATTCTAAAATGTCTGCAAAATCTACTGGCCTCGCAACAATTAACCCTGTTCTCAATGTGTCTGGGAAATGTCTTGTTATGCTGGTAATTAACTCTGCTTCCGACAGGTTAGGGTCTAATAGTTTTCCTTTGTTGGCTACTTTCATAAAATAATCGACTAGCGATAACCCTTTGGTTGGATCATATCTATCTGTCGCTAGCTCTACCCTAGTTTGGTTTTGCTTAGCTGGGCCCCAATACCTTGATAGGAATAGATTTCTGAATGAGCTATACGATTCATGACCAGCTAGTGTTAACCTAAGCCATTCTAATGCCTTGTTTTTTAAGCTTTTCTTGACTATCATCATCCTAAGCTCATTTGGTATCCTTTTCACTTTAAAATGCTCTTCCATCTCTTTAACAAAGAGTTTTGGATCGTCTCCCTTCTCCTCGTCAAATGTAGGTGGTGTGATTTCATGTAGTATGCTGTTGGTGTAGCATGTGTCGTGTGTTGTGTCATTGTTTGATTGTGAACCTCTTTCTCTGTATGGTGAGTCAACATTTTGTACATCATTCAAACAACTCTCATCTTGTACATTACTTACATCTAAATCATCTTGCCTTTGTAGTGCATTCACAACATCATTTACATTAGCCAAACTTTCTTTTCCTTTTTTCATTTCTTCACAGATTGATTTTAAATCATTCTTTATTTCTAAGTGACTTTGTTTCATATCATTCATAGCATCCTGTTGCGACTGCACCACATCAGCCATAGTCTTAATTTTAGGAATTACAATTTGTTCTACAGTTTCATTAATAATTCCCTTCTTTACTACCTCAATTTCTTTCCTTAATTCCTCAGTTATTTATGCTTTTACATTTGTAATCTTACAGTCTACACTTGCATTACATTCTGTTATTTCATCTCTACATCTACCAATTTCTCCTTCTAATACAATCCTATTTTCTCTCATTTCCGATTCAATTTTTCCCATCCTATCTCCTATGATTTCTATCCTAGATTCTAAGGCTTCCTTTGTCTCATTTAAGTTTTTATGTACTAATTTTAAATTAGTTTCCATTACTTTCATATTTTCTTTACACTCCTGTCTTCCTAATTCTATTTTCTGTTCTAAGTTCTGTCTTCCTAATTCCATTTTCTGTTCTAAGTCCTTTCTCACTTCCTCCATTTTCTGACCTATCTCTTCCTTATTCTGTTCTAGTTTCTGGCCTATACTCTGACCTAAACTTTGTTCTATGTCCTGTTTTAATTCTGCCTTATTTTGTTCCATTTTCTGACCTAAACTTTGTTCTATGTTCTATCTCAATTCTACGTTATTTTGTGCCATTTTCTGACCTAATTCTACCTTGTTTTGTTCCAGTTTTTGTTCTAGTCTTTCAAACATTATCATTAGTAACCTTTGGTCTTTTCCTATTGCTAGCTCTTCCTCACTCTCTGAACCTATCTGATAGCTAGGTCTATCTGCCCCTTCCCCTACTCCTGTTACTAGATCTCTCTCTTTTTGCGACATTTTAGTTTCTTTATTCAGTTCACTTTGGCTTAAAAGTCCTACTTTTGCCGCTTCGCAGTAACATAAAAATAAAAATAAACTGGATGTAAAAATAAAAATTTTTGGTCCTACTTTTTCCTCGCTGATTTATCCAGTTACGTGCGTCTCCTGGGCGGTTGGCTTCGCTAGACGATCTCTGGAGTTTTCCCGCGTTGATTATCCGTTCATCGGTGTTCTGATGTATTGGATTTCAAACGATGGTCTAATGGCGTCTTCTTTCTTTTTGGCGCGAAGATATGGCGTCATTTGGTATTTCGCGTAAGTTCGTTTCCCGTTGATTTCCATTCCATCCAAAATTCGTGCCCCATGTTGGGCAAGCCATTTGGTGCTGTTTTTTTTATCGTAGCGGTGTTTCAATTTTGAGCGATGTGGCTCTTATTTTCCTCAGGGCGTGGTAACGGATGGAATGAAAAGTCACACGATGTTTCTTCACCACAATGTATTATTTTATTAACACTTTTTCTCTATTTTACATTTAAATAAATCCTCTTAGCACCGTTTTAAATTATTTAAATCTTTTCACTTTTTCAAAAAGTGGAACAAAAGCTTGATGAAAGTCTGGTAAACGTTCTACAATGTTCACACGTTACCTCAACACGTCTTTTCACCTTGAATATACACACGCTAGTAAAAAGGAGTCTGGCATCACCTCACGTGATACTACCTTTCTCGTATACATCCGCGCATGCGTCCATCAAATAGTTCCTTCTTGTTAGGGAAGTGATCCCTAACCATTCTCCCTTCGCTTTTATTATGGAACACATATAATTCTAATATTTATACATATATATTAAAATTAAATATGGAAATATTTATGACGTCTTTAAACAAAGTTAGTTGTTCGTAACAATGAACATTATTAACGCGTTTTCGTCACTTAACCATCTCATACCAACATCAAAAAACAAATTACACTCCTAACAAATATTCACATAAACGATTTTCTTTTGGGGTCTTCTAATATTATGTCTCACATGCCCCTTGTTTTGTTTTTCAAGTTGTCGCCTATATTTACAATCTTGAAATCCAATACAACATTTCTCCCTATTCCTCTGATACAATCACTCTATTTTCCTTAGAGTCTTCTTCGCTGTATGTTTCTGTCTTTTATTTTGACATGACACAGCATGTCTTTATAAATTTCACATATTCAGTTACTATATAATACATGTTCAGATACTATATAACACATATTCAGCAGTGGCGGCTCGCAGTCAAAATTTTAGGGTAGGCAAAGTGTAACAGTAACAAAAAACAATAATAATAATAATAATAATAATAATAATAATAATAATAATAATAATAATAATAATAATAATAATAATAATAATAATAATAATAATAATAATAATAATAATAATAATAATAATAATAATAATAATAATAATAATAATAATAATAATAATAATAATAATAATAATAATAATAATAATAATAATAATAATAATAATAATAATAATAATAATAATAATAATAATAATAATAATAATAATAATAATAATAATAATAATAATAATAATAATAATAATAATAATAATAATAATAATAATAATAATAAACCCCGTTTATCCGAAATATAGGGGGCGAAGTCATTGCGGATAACGCAAACAATATATTGTTTGGTTGTTTAATAAGAACAGAGTGAATGAGTGTGACTTACGGACGAATTACCGCCAAAACTAAAATCACCAGTGTCGGCAGACTTTTTTCCAGGGGGGGGGGCACATGTTGGAAATTTGCAATCATATAATATTAAATCATTATTTTACTGTCAAAATGTATAGTATTTGTTGCAGATAACCGTATTAATTTGTGCTAAACAAAAATTGTTCTTTACATCAAAATTAACATAATAGTTTAAAAGTCAGTAACTGACTGCACATTAAGTTCACCAACTTCCAAGGGGGGGGGGCCGTGGCCCCCCTTGCCCCCGTTTCGCTACGCCCATGACTAAAATAGATTAAGAAATTGAAAAATTGTCTGACTGCAGCTTTGTGTTAAATAGCTAAAACACTCCTCTTTTCATTGTCAGTGCGCCGCGAAAGCGAAATTTGTAATAGTTCACTAATTAAGTCGGTCATACTGGTATTACACAGAGATAACGACAGATGCAGATCTCTGAGATCTTCGTTCGTGGAGTATGGCTGTTCGGAAAATGTCGCATAATTTCGGATTTGGGCCGGCAAGGGTTCGGACTGCTGGCAGACGCGTCTACGCATGCTCGGAGTGCATATACAGACCGAATGTTTCCTTATCCCTGTTCAAGGGCCTCGTACTGAGGAAATGGGGCCGGGCAGGCAGAGGTTAAGCTAGCCTGCTCTCCACTACCCAGGTTCCATGCGTATCATTTCTGCCGCGCGTTTCAAACACGCAGCGCAGTTTTGATGAATCGGAATTGAGATTAAAGGATTTGACTATGCGCTGGTCATTATAACCGAGAAAACTTTTCTTGAACTGCAATTTAGGGGAAAATGACGGTTCAAATGATAAAATGCAGAATCATAGTTAAACATTATTTGTTGATGTATTACGATAGGGTAGGCAGTGCCTACCCTGCCTACCCTGAGGAGCCGCGCCTGATATTCAGTTATTATACAACACATATTCAGTTATTATAAAACACATATTCAGTTACTATACAATACATGTTCAGATATTATATAACACATATTCAGTTATTATACAACACATATTCAGTTATTATAAAACACATATTCAATTACTATACAATACATGTTCAGATATTATATAACACATATTCAGTTATTATACATTTGACATTGACACAAATATAATTTAAGTGTATCATAGTTTATTGTGTGGCTTTTGACTTATGTTCCTTGTTATGAGGAGAGAAAAACAGGATACAAATCTTGAGCTAATGATTATGATCATATTTATGGCAATATTTTATTCAGTTCTTTGCCTTCCTTGTCTTGTAAGCTTATTATGTATAGGCAGGTCGTTGAGTCAATTCTTAAACTCTGATGTTACTATTAATACCATTGTAATTGGGTTCTTATTCACTATTGTTTAGTTCGACATTTCTTCAAGCTTAGCATTGGCTATATCCATCTTAATTCATGGGCATTGCTTTTCTGACTATGGTTTATCTTACTTCACTAATTGTCACCTCTTTATCTCTTATCTCTATAAGAGAAAACTTCTATACTTACAATTATTCTGCAATTGTATTATTTTTCTTCTCAATTCACCCTCGACACCTTTGTGTCATAAATATTTTATCTTTGTCATCACAATTGATTCCTTTTTATTGTTTTGTCCCTGACATCCTTATGTCAAAAACACATTACTTTCCGTTGCTATTCACTTCTTTAATGACAATCAGTGTCCTCATCTGTCTTTGTTGACAATGCTCTTGGTGGTCAATATAGCCAATGACTATTTTGATGTTCTTTCTTGTTGTATTTTCCAATCTGAACATAATCTTCTATAAGTAACCCATTGAAAATTATTATTTTCCATCATCTCTACTATTCCTGCCTTACATGTTTGTTGGCAAAGACTATTTGGTCCTTTCTTTGTATGGTTTTAATTTATTTTTATGATATCTTCCTACCAACTTGCCATTTGTATTCTGTAGCTCATACGTATGGTCACGCAGCTGTTTTGTTATGACCAGTGGTCCAGTGTACAGTAGTTCCATCTTCTCTTTCTGTAGCCATCATGGTGTCGATGTCAATTGTAAATCCCTTAGGTTTGTGTTGGTCAACTCGATCGGGACGAACTTAGTTGTGGTAATTTCCCTGAGTGTTGGAGGTGGTTGTTGTTTCTGTATTCTGTGCAACATCGGTCCTATTTGGCATATTTTCATCTACTTTCTGCTGTCTTATGTTGCCAGTGTTCCATTGATCTCCGCCCCTTTGGTGTGGACCCCTATTGTATGACGAGCTTTAGCTGTTTAAGTATTCCCTACAGAATCGTATGTGATTCACTTGATGGGTATGGTCTCCTGGTCTCCCCCGATCATATCTATGCGTTCGGTATCTCAATTCACCCCCTGGTATTGTGTCGTGGTACCGCTGTCTCGTGTTCTCCATCCTTTCGCCATGATTGTGTGGTTGTGGGAAATGGTGTGCCCCTCTCCTTCTGTCATGGGTGCTCCCAGTATTTCTATCTTCTCCCTCATTCTGGTTGTTCGTAGCCGTACTCCGGTTTAAGATGGGTGAGTTTGGGTGACCGTTCCTATGTCTATGTTCATTAGGCCGACCATTTTGTGTTTCGAAGGCTGTCAGCAATTCTAAAATGTCTGCAAAATCTACTGGCCTCGCAACAATTAACCCTGTTCTCAATGTGTCTGGGAAATGTCTTGTTATGCTGGTAATTAACTCTGCTTCCGACAGGTTAGGGTCTAATAGTTTTCCTTTGTTGGCTACTTTCATAAAATAATCGACTAGCGATAACCCTTTGGTTGGATCATATCTATCTGTCGCTAGCTCTACCCTAGTTTGGTTTTGCTTAGCTGGGCCCCAATACCTTGATAGGAATAGATTTCTGAATGAGCTATACGATTCATGACCAGCTAGTGTTAACCTAAGCCATTCTAATGCCTTGTTTTTTAAGCTTTTCTTGACTATCATCATCCTAAGCTCATTTGGTATCCTTTTCACTTTAAAATGCTCTTCCATCTCTTTAACAAAGAGTTTTGGATCGTCTCCCTTCTCCTCGTCAAATGTAGGTGGTGTGATTTCATGTAGTATGCTGTTGGTGTAGCATGTGTCGTGTGTTGTGTCATTGTTTGATTGTGAACCTCTTTCTCTGTATGGTGAGTCAACATTTTGTACATCATTCAAACAACTCTCATCTTGTACATTACTTACATCTAAATCATCTTGCCTTTGTAGTGCATTCACAACATCATTTACATTAGCCAAACTTTCTTTTCCTTTTTTCATTTCTTCACAGATTGATTTTAAATCATTCTTTATTTCTAAGTGACTTTGTTTCATATCATTCATAGCATCCTGTTGCGACTGCACCACATCAGCCATAGTCTTAATTTTAGGAATTACAATTTGTTCTACAGTTTCATTAATAATTCCCTTCTTTACTACCTCAATTTCTTTCCTTAATTCCTCAGTTATTTATGCTTTTACATTTGTAATCTTACAGTCTACACTTGCATTACATTCTGTTATTTCATCTCTACATCTACCAATTTCTCCTTCTAATACAATCCTATTTTCTCTCATTTCCGATTCAATTTTTCCCATCCTATCTCCTATGATTTCTATCCTAGATTCTAAGGCTTCCTTTGTCTCATTTAAGTTTTTATGTACTAATTTTAAATTAGTTTCCATTACTTTCATATTTTCTTTACACTCCTGTCTTCCTAATTCTATTTTCTGTTCTAAGTTCTGTCTTCCTAATTCCATTTTCTGTTCTAAGTCCTTTCTCACTTCCTCCATTTTCTGACCTATCTCTTCCTTATTCTGTTCTAGTTTCTGGCCTATACTCTGACCTAAACTTTGTTCTATGTCCTGTTTTAATTCTGCCTTATTTTGTTCCATTTTCTGACCTAAACTTTGTTCTACGTTCTATCTCAATTCTACGTTATTTTGTGCCATTTTCTGACCTAATTCTACCTTGTTTTGTTCCAGTTTTTGTTCTAGTCTTTCAAACATTATCATTAGTAACCTTTGGTCTTTTCCTATTGCTAGCTCTTCCTCACTCTCTGAACCTATCTGATAGCTAGGTCTATCTGCCCCTTCCCCTACTCCTGTTACTAGATCTCTCTCTTTTTGCGACATTTTAGTTTCTTTATTCAGTTCACTTTGGCTTAAAAGTCCTACTTTTGCCGCTTCGCAGTAACATAAAAATAAACTGGATGTAAAAATAAAAATTTTTGGTCCTACTTTTTCCTCGCTGATTTATCCAGTTACGTGCGTCTCCTGGGCGGTTGGCTTCGCTAGACGATCTCTGGAGTTTTCCCGCGTTGATTATCCGTTCATCGGTGTTCTGATGTATTGGATTTCAAACGATGGTCTAATGGCGTCTTCTTTCTTTTTGGCGCGAAGATATGGCGTCATTTGGTATTTCGCGTAAGTTCGTTTCCCGTTGATTTCCATTCCATCCAAAATTCGTGCCCCATGTTGGGCAAGCCATTTGGTGCTGTTTTTTTATCGTAGCGGTGTTTCAATTTTGAGCGATGTGGCTCTTATTTTCCTCAGGGCGTGGTAACGGATGGAATGAAAAGTCACACGATGTTTCTTCACCACAATGTATTATTTTATTAACACTTTTTCTCTATTTTACATTTAAATAAATCCTCTTAGCACCGTTTTAAATTATTTAAATCTTTTCACTTTTTCAAAAAGTGGAACAAAAGCTTGATGAAAGTCTGGTAAACGTTCTACAATGTTCACACGTTACCTCAACACATCTTTTCACCTTGAATATACACACGCTAGTAAAAAGGAGTCTGGCATCACCTCACGTGATACTACCTTTCTCGTATACATCCGCGCATGCGTCCATCAAATAGTTCCTTCTTGTTAGGGAAGTGATCCCTAACCATTCTCCCTTCGCTTTTATTATGGAACACATATAATTCTAATATTTATACATATATATTAAAATTAAATATGGAAATATTTATGACGTCTTTAAACAAAGTTAGTTGTTCGTAACAATGAACATTATTAACGCGTTTTCGTCATTTAACCATCTCATACCAACATCAAAAAACAAATTACCCTCCTAACAAATATTCACATAAACGATTTTCTTTTGGGGTCTTCTAATATTC
The DNA here is from genome assembly GCA_030765045.1 of Tenodera sinensis. Taxonomy (NCBI): domain Eukaryota; kingdom Metazoa; phylum Arthropoda; class Insecta; order Mantodea; family Mantidae; genus Tenodera; species Tenodera sinensis. The sequence goes on from CM060967.1 coordinate 89,666,960, forward strand.
TGTCTCATTTGCTATAAACTTTTGTAATTTTTTCACTTAGCCACAGTAGTTGAAGTATTGTAGAGTGTTGCAATCTAAATCTGAACTGCTCTCAAATAAGTGTGTTATTATTTATGTATGCCAACAAACTTACTGTTGGTGTTTTTTTTTAAACACACAAGCCATGTGTGGGCAAAGTTTGAGAGATAGAACTGGAACTTAAAAATTCAATGCCACAACTGGGATTTGAACCACAGAGCTTCCGCTTACCAGGTGGGTGCTCTAACCATTGAGCTATTGTGACAAACTGCCAGAATGGCATTAAATTCTCAAACCAGTTCGTATTTCTCCTGGTAAACCACAAATGCAGTCTCATATCAGACACAAATTACCCCAATGGTGACTTACTATTGTAAGTACTTTATGTCCCAGGGTTAAATAACCTTCAGATGGTAATTATTATTTATTTATGCCAACAAACTTACTGTTGGTGTTTTTTTTAAACACACAAGCCATGTGTGGGCAAAGTTTGAGAGGTAGAACTGGAACTTAAAAATTCAATGCCACAACTGGGATTTAAACCACAGACCTTCCGCTTACCAGGCGGGAGCTCTAACCATTGAGCTATTGTGACAAGCTGCCAGAATGGCATTAAATTCTCAAACCAGTTCGTATTTCTCCCGGTAAACCACAAAGGCAGTCTCATATCAGAGACAAATTACCCCATTGGTGACTTACTATTGGGACATAAAGTACTTACAATAGTAAGTCACCATTGGGGTAATTTGTCTCTGATATGAGACTGCCTTTGTGGTTTACCAGGAGAAATACGAACAAGTATGTTGTGTTTTACAGTATGGGAGTTTATTCCTTTGAGAGTTATTTTCTCAAGTACCTTTGCTACTGTGTTTAATAGGCTAACTGGCCTGTAATTAGCAAATAAAGAGAGATTTTTCTTTGGCTTTGGAAGCATGACAGTCTCTGTCTCCTTCCAGTGCAGTGGAGATCTACCCATACTGAGAGAGTAATTTAAATTTTTACTAGGAGCAGAAGTGCTGCTCATGTGAAATTTTTTAGCACCAGATTCAGTATTTTATTGGCCCCGAGGCCTTTCTGTTGGACAGCTGTCTGATAAGCAAGTCTATCTTGACAACATTAGTTTTTCACATTTTATTGTGTGTGGTCAAGTACTGTTTCATTCGCTCCCTATTCAATATTCTGTATTTCCTGTTCGTTTGCTTGTCCCACCACAGGATTTGGTTTGATTACTTCTTCCAGTGTTGAGGCAAAGGCCTCAGCTTTGACCTGATGGAGCTCAGCAATAGTGTTATTGCTAAGATTTATATTACTGTTTTTGCGTGTGTTAGGTACTTTTGGTATTTGCCAAACTGAATTTGATTGGGGATTGAGATTCTCTAATTTTGATTCCATTCGTTCCCCAGGTATTCCTAGTTCAGGTGGTTGTGTCATTCCTTGCTTTCAGGTAATCCTGTTGATCAATTGGATTCCTGGTCCTTTGTCATTTGCGGCGTAAGCAATTGCGGTTTCGGTACAAGAGTTTATCATTCGGATACCGGGCTTTTATTGCTGGCCTGTATCGCAGTGGTACACAATTTGTTGTCACAAGTTTAATTGCAAGTTCTAATATAGTTCTTGACTGTCTTCCTGAAATCGTCCCAATTAACCTGATTATAGTTTAATGTGGGTGCTTCTAGTTTACACCTACGAGGCAATGTAACTTCAATTAGCACTGGAAGATGATCCAATGTTAATTCAGGTAGGACACAACATTCAATATTGAAAGGTATATTGTTTATAATCATGATGCCTAATAAATCTGGTGTATGATTATTAGTGTGAGGGATTTGTGTAAGCTTTTCTGGCCCTGTCACGAGAAGGTTAGTGTTGTTTATGTAATTCAGTAATTTTGTTCCTTGCAGATTTGGGTTTAAACTGTGCCATAGATGATACTTATGGTTAAAATCCCCAGCCGCTATGGTTTTTGTGTCTAAATGCATGATTTTATTGATGTCCTCCATATCAGCATCCCCTGGGGGATTGTAAATAGCTGCTAGCATAAATACAGCATGGAACGTATTGATTTTTACCATGTTGGCTTCTAAACAATTAAGCCCCGGGACATGAACTTTATGATGACTAATGGAGGATTGTGTGAATATTGACATCTCCCATCCTGACAGTCATGATATGCCCTATAAATTGTATACCCAGGAAGTGTAAGTCTATCTGTGTTGCCCAAATGAGTTTTGTTTAATAGTGCAACTTGGATCGACTGAGTTTGCAGGAAGTCCACCAAATGTTTTTTCTGTCTGCGAACTCCTCAGCAGTTCCAAAACATTATATTAATGGTGTCTGTTTCAGCCACGGTGATGTTTCAAGAGCTGTCAGTATGTCAGATAGCAACTGTATCAGTATTAGTGGGTCCTGTTCCTGCAAGGTGTTACTCCTGAACGTAGTAAGTTGTTCCAGGGGAACAGAGTGTTTGGGTAACCCCATGGCATGTATGAGTTTGCTTGTGGCCTAGCCATTTATATTGTGTGGTCTGGCGGCCTGTTTTTTTTAGGGGGGCAGAGGGGGTGACTGACTTTTTGGCAGTAGGGTGACGCCCTCTTGTCTTTTTTAAGGGCACGTTTTGTATGTGTGTATGTGTTGCTTGTGGTGGAGGATGTGGAGGTTACTCATTCCTTGCTGGGACCCTCTTGTCTATCCATTGTGAGACACCCTGTGTGGTGCATTACTGCACTAGCAGCAGCCTCTGAATAGTTTTGGGTCGTGCTTGAATTTAGAGGGAGTCTTTGAGGCTGCACGCAGTGTGTTGGCGAGGTCTTCTTGACTACTACTTGGTATGAGGTACAACTACACCATGTTGCACCATGGCTGTATAACATGTAGTACCATTCTGTGGGCAGAACAGTTCACGTACCTGAGGGGTGTTGGCCTGAACATTTGGTGCATGCATAATCTGCAGACGTGCATTCTTTCTGTACATGGCACAGCTGTTGGCATCGTATATATTGCTTCGGTTCAGGAGCAGTTCTGTATCTCTGTATCCTAACCTTAAAGTGTGCCAGATATTCTAGGGCGAGTAATTTTACTCATGTTCATGGTAAACTGCCACCTCCATATGACACCAGATGCATTTGCACATTTCAACGGCTCTAAGTGCTGATATCCCTAAGTAGGTCAGGCCTTCTATAAGTTCATCCCCAGCGATTTGAATGAACAGTCGTTTAATTACAAACCTGACTGTTGTTTCTTGGGGATGGGAAGGAAGAGTAAGTCCTTGGACCTGAGGTATTCTACCAAAATCTGGTAGTCACTCAGGCAGGACATCTGGATTGCAAAATCACAGGAGTTCCTAGTTGATATGGTCTTTGTGTGTGTTAAGTTTACAGGACTAGTCAAAGTTGCATGTCAGGGAGTGTATATGTTGGGCCTGGCTCTTGTGTATGAAGAGTTTCATCAGATATGACACAATGTTGGAGGACGTTAATTCAAAAAAAGAAAAATGTATGAAGACCGGTGCAAGGTCTGCCCTCTTTTCTGTAAGTGTACCTGTGGGAGGTGGTGTGGAGCTGGCACTCTGTGTTGGTGATGTGTGTGTGTGGAGCAGTTTATGTCTCATCATGTGAGATGCTGGCCTTTGATGAATCAGGAGAGGTGGGAAGAGGCTCTTTGGTATTTGGAGAAGCTTTGCTGGATGCTTTGGAATTTGAGGTAGAGGCTTTCTTGGAAGAGGATTTGGTGGGTCTGCTTCTCAGTGTCATGGTAATCTTAGTCATGGGTGGTCCCTTAGAGTTTCTTGTCATTGCATCTAATCATATGAGAAAAAGCATGCAAAAGAGTGTGTGTTTGAGTCAGAGTGCATGAGTAATGGGCGAGTCTAAGGGTGTGTTTGTTGTAAATAGGTTGAAAAGATAAGGGATCTAGTCTTAAACTAGATAGCAGAAGGAGGAAAAGAGAAGAGTAGAGAAATGCACAGTTAGCAAGCACTAAGAAGCACGGGGGAAAGAGAGCTGAACCTCAGAGAGGTGCTTAAGTTAATCTTAAGGTTGCTCACTGTGGCTTATTCCCCTACTCGTCTATACTATAATATTGCTATAGTGCAAGTGCTTAGCTGAGGTTTGTTAATAATATCACAGCAATGCTCGAGCCATTGGTCTTGGTGTTGCTGCTGCGACCAGAAATACAATCGTGGTAGCTTCTTTACTGCAGCAATTTCTTCTTCTTGGAGATCTATGGTGTTGTCTGCTCAAAGATCTGCTGCCACATACTAGGGCTTGGTGGGTTTTTATTCAGGCAGACAGGTGGAGCTGAGCCCAGATTGGCCAGGTGATTCTCTGCAGTGCAGCAGGTCGAGGTGAACTCGTATTGGCCAAAATTCCTCTGCACTGCTATTTCACTAATGCAGAATCACTGCAATTTGGCAGAGATATCATAGTGTTCTTTAGTTTCCTTTTTGTTTTCCCCATAGTTGTGAACCAGTGTTTATTAATATGCATCCCATTGCTATTGAAGTTTTGTTGACGATGGGCATTTTCTAATGCCTCTTTCATCTTTATAGGTCACCATTTGTTTTCTTTGGTCACTACCTTGGTTTGATCAAACATTGTTGTATATTTTGTTTTCTGAACATGCAGTGCAACAGCCAATTTCTCACTTTTTTTTTTTGCATTGACATGTGCTCCAGTAATTATTCTTTCACAGTGCAACCTGTCTCATCTATAAATGATTTACCACAGCTGCAGTGCATTTCATAATCACTCAGTGTAATAAGTGGTAGTATTTTGTCATTTATATTTACCATTATATCTTATACTTTAGTGGCTGCAGTTCAGTTTGTCACTCCTCCATATGGAGGTACTGCCAATTTTGATTTATTTGTTTAAATTCTGCCACTGTCCAGGCTCGATATATGTCCCACTTTTTGCAACCGTTAAGGCCTCACAAAACTTCTTTCTTTCTTTTCTAGGCTGGAGGTGTCGCAAGTTCTTTTTGTTTGCAGGGCCAAAGTTTTCGAAATTCCCATTTTAGTTGTGGGGTGGTGATGGGATTCTGCATTCACATAGTAGTAGCTAGTGTGTATTCTCCGACAGACTGAATGTCCCAAGGTGCCATTTTCACTTCTAATAATAACCAGCACATCCAAAACAGGAGGTTCTACATTTTTCTCCAGTTCCATTGTAAACTTTATCTGAGGATGTTACTCAAGAACAGTATGACATCTGTGTTCCATTGCAGTGACTCTGAATTAGTGATGTAACAGTGCAGAGGAATTCTGGTCAATCAGAGTTCACCTCAACCTGCTGCAATGCAGGGGAGCACCTGGCCAATTAGGGCTCACCTCCACCTGCCTGCCTGTATTAAAAGATGAGAAGCTGCAGCATGTGGTGCACGGACAAGACCCAACCCATTCTCTTAAAAAGGTGCTACACCCCCGCAGGCTGTCCCACCTTTCAATTTCGAGGTCAATGAATCAAGTGGAGGAATTCCATTACCTATGTAGGAGTTAAAGTGGACAGGGGTCTAACTTATCGCAAGCACATGAGAGACCTCTCTGCAAGGACACACGTCCTTGTACCTCTCTGTACCCCATGATGAGGTCCGAGATGCCAGTCCGCCTAGAGTTACATCTTCTCTGGACTCTTGTAATTCCCCTCATGCTATATGCCTGCGAAGTCTGGGGCATGGTTGCAGGCAGCTGGGTTCTGTGGCTCCAAAGGGCACAGAATAGAGGACTGCAGTCCATCTTTTCTGTTCCCCTACCTTTCCCTGTGAAACTACTTCATGAAGCCTCATCTCTCCCATAGCTGGAGAATGAAATTAGGCACTGGGCATCAAAATTTTATGATAAATTACCAACTCACCAGAGCACTCTGATTCTCTTGGGGACTGTGATCCCAGAATATGCTGTTTTAGGTTGTACCGGGCTCCTCACATGGCTTGGAGGCATACAGTATAATGAAGGAGTAAATCCATCAGCAGACAGCTGAGCTCCATATATAACCTCACGCAAGATCTGTTCGGCTCTCAAAATTACTCCCTGTTTAAAGTTCTAAATTAAATACTTTAAACAATTTTATTTAAAACCTTTCTATTGCACCAGGATGCACACCTTACTGTATCCTGATTGACAATCGTCATGGGGCGACATAGCTTCCTTCAAAAACCCAAACATCCTAAATTTATAAACACACCACTCTTAAAAATCCTACACCAAATATTTTCTATCTGTGGTTAAACCCCATGGGTACACAGCAAGATACTTCAGGCTGAACCTCAGCCTGCCAGTAGCTCATGGTCATAGTCATGTGGCACAGTTCGCCTTTGAAAACGACTGTGACAGGTCGAATCATCAGTTTTATCCAACTTGATACGGTAAAAACTGGAGATCCAAGGTATTTTCAGTAGTAAGTGTAAATCACCATCACTTAGAATCTCCTATGTGGTGAATATTTATCTGTTGAATGAGATATTAAAGAATTTCTCCATAATATATGGTGAATGAGTTTAATGCTTCGTTGAGATTTTTATCCTGATTTAGATTGCCTTATAGTTTTTATGCATTGGAAGGTTTTTATTAATTTTTATTGGAGGATAGCACGTATTCTTTCTGAAACAGTTTTAAGGCATTTGCTGGTATGTGCAAAATGCCTGCACACCTCATACTGTGGCGGGTTTGTTTTAAGTTATAATTATTTGCAATATAGCTCAAGTAGGAGTAAGAATCTTGTGGGTTTTAAATAATGTCCTATAGGAATGTTGAAACCCAACACCACAAATAATATGTGTGGTCCTTTTCTCTAACATGAACACTTGCTTGTTGTTTGTTGAATTACCATAGAAAATAATTCCATTTTGCAATAGGGAGTAGCATTTTGGTTAAGCGGATTCTTTAAATTTCTTAATGCATAGGAAGCAGAGTTAAGTTTTGGTAGTACAAGTGTAATTTCTTTGCTGCCAGTGAGCATTTCATCTATATGGAGCCCAAGAAATTTGGTATGGGGTACTGATATTTTAACGGTTGTGTCTCATTTACTTTCTCATGCTTTGTTTTGAGCTGAATAAAATCTGAACTCTTTGGTTATTTAAATAAAATATGTTATTCATAGTTTAATATCTTGTTTGCTTCAAATCAAATGATGGGCTGTCAAATGCTTTAGTGACAGAATATTTTAAATGCTTATGTGACATTTCTTATATAATCACAAGAGTGTCATCTGGAAAGAGCACAGCTGTTTTGTTGTTGCTGCTGTGTTTAACGCCCGCTTTTACTACTATGGCACCGCAGGTGGTGACACTGTTCATATATGGAATAACGATGGAGCACCGGTTGAATGAGATGGCGGGGGAAGCCGGAGCACCTGGAGAAAACCCGTCCTGGTACAGCTGTGGACTGTATACTAACATTAAATGGCAAATAATTCACAAATATTAAAAATAGAAAAGACCTGAATGTAGTGCCTTGGGGACACCTTTAGTAGCAATACCAGGTTCAAAATCATAACCATTTATCCTGGTTTGCTGGATTCTCTTTGATTTGTAATATCTGAACTAGTTTATAGAGATGTCATTGATACCTTAATATTTTAACTTTTCAGTAAGAGGTGATCTATACTGTAAAATACTTTTGCTGGATCACAACATATTCTTAATGGTAGTTATTTCTTACACCTGGCTGCTTCTCTTCAGAAATTAACATATATGCACCATTTTCAGTTGACATTCTGTTTGTAAACTGGGATAATACAAGAATGTTGTTTAGGGGAGGTTGTAAGCTGCATGCTTGTAATGTTAATTTTAAGAAGTTTAGCTGCACTTTTCAGAGCAATTATTTTCTCTAACAGTATGAAGTTTGGTACATATATAAATCAATGCTTTCTAATTATACTGACTTTGTTATATTACACAGATGTGATGTTAATATTTTTCAAACAATTATAATGAATATATTACTTTTTTAACAAATTTTTATAACAAGCAAAATTTCTAACATCAACAAATTTAATGATAAGGCTATAAGAAAAAGTCAGCACCATCACAAACAACACAGACATGAGTGATAGAAGTTGGTTCCTGAAAAAATGGGATATATGTAAATGGAAAAATAAGTTTGAGAAAACCTCAATCAAAATTAAGGGGAGTTTGTAAGCTCTATGCTTGCAATGTTAATTTTATGAAGTTTAACTCCATTTTTAAGAGAAACAGTTTACTTCAGAAGTATCAAATTTGGTACACATATAAGTCTATGTTTTTCTAATATGTTGTTGTTAGCTAATGCTGGATTTCTGACAATGAAGTCATTAATCCTCTTGTTGTCCAATATTTTTCACTGATGGATGGGGCATTGGAAGTGGCTGGACATATTTGAAGGTGGTCTCGATCCATTTCCTCTTGCAGATCACATAGAGGACAGAGTGGTGAAGAATATATCCCAATTCTGTTTAAATGTTTTGCCAGACAATCATGTCCTGTAATCAACCTGAAGGTTGCAACTGCTGTTTTCCGAGGATACTCAGGAATCACTGTTTGAATGTTTGGTAGTTTCCATCTTTTATTCTTTGATTTTTCATAGTAATATTTTGCAATAATTTTTTTGAATTCAGAGTTGACTAATCTTTTAGCTGAATAAAATGGTAGATTAACTATAGATTTTTGTACACTGCTGGTACCCTTTTTTGCAAGAAAATCAGCTTTCTCATTACCACTCAGTCCACAGTGAGCTGGTATCCATTGGAAGACTAGGTGTTTTTGAAGTGCTGTTAGATGGCTAAGCATCTTCCAACATTCTATAATAGTTTGGTGTTTTGGTGACAACTTGGAAGTAATTGCTATAATTGCTGCCCTGGAATCTGAGAGAATAACTGCTTGCTGAAAATGTGAAATTCTATACAAAAGATTTTGTAGGACCATTCGAATTGCTTCAATTTCTCCATCAAAGTTAGTAGTTCCATAACTTAAAGATTTGTAATAGGAAAAGAGGTGACATGTGACTCCAGCACCTGCTCCATCTTGGTGTGATATCAATGATCCATCAGTATAAATGTGGAGCCACTCATGTTCTGGGAATCTAGTATGGATTGTCTCTAATGCCAATAATTTTAGAACACTAGTTGGAGTATCACTTTTTTTAACTTCTTCTGTCAGGTGTAAATAATATGTGATGTCTAATGTATGTGTTGGATTGACTTGAGACATGAAGTTTTCCTTTGAATTAGGAAGGTGTACATTTTTCTTGATGTCTTGAATTTTGGAAAGAAAGCTCTCCTGAGTCTTTAGTGTATGTGTAAAATTTCTCTTGTGCAATGTATTGAATGGGAGTCTGATCAACTTTTCGTGTTGAATAAGAGCCGCTTTTTCTATTTCATATTCAATGGGGCATTGGTTGGTTAGTATTTCCATAGCTGCTATTGGTGTGGTTTTGATAGCACCTGTAATTAACCTCAGACTTTGGTTTTGAAAGCTTTGAATTTTTTTTGTGTTTGCTGTTACAAGAACTTCGCTGGAGTAAGTAAATAATGGTTTTATATATATATATATTGTATGTTGTTTTAAGCGTTGTTCTGGAACATCCCCACTTCATTCCTGTTAGACGTTTTAACAGTGAAAGGCACCTCTCTGCTCTTTGTATTACATTTTCTATTTGTTTGGTCCATGTAAGTTTGGTATCAAATGTAACTCCTAAATACTTTGCTTCCTTTTTTCTGGTAATTGTTGACCCTCAAAATTTATTTTTATTTTTAGTGGTTTTTTTCTTAGTGAAAAGATTTGGTAGTTTGATTTTGTTGTATTAACAGTCATTAAATTTTCTTTGGTCCACCTCTGTAAGTTGGTTAAGGATTGTTGCATGGTTTTTTCTAGTTCTGTACTTTTGCTTTTTGGTTTTGAAGTCCACATTACTAAATCATCAGCAAATAGTGCACACTTCACGCCTGATTCTTGTATTTGTTGTGGTAGATCATTAATAAATATATTAAAAAGTGTAGTGCTGAACACTGCACCTTGTGGTAAGCCACGGTGTACTTGTTTATATTTAGATATATTTCTTCCATATCTGGTTGCAATAAAGCGTTGTGTTAGGAAATGAATAGCCATAATATACTGACCTTTTATATCACATAGATGTTATTTCTGTATTTTTGAAACTGTTTTAAAGAATACATTAGCTTTATATTGCATAATTATGTGCAATAGTTTCAAAAATATAGGGCCCTAAACTATAATTTTTTCACCCACATCTGACATTGGTCATTTAAATCTATTTTAAAGACACTTGTGGCACACTTTTAGGGGTAAATTGACCAGATTATGATAAAATAGGGGTTAAACTTTCAAAATCAGCAAAAAACACAAAATTGATACGTTTGACCCAAACAAGGTTACCTACATCCTCCCCTTAATCGATCTATAGTGTAACCCAATTTCCATTATTTTGGGAAAAAAGGCTTTTAAGAATGAGATGGGCCTATAATTAGAAGTCAGGGTCTTGCCCGTTTTTGTGTATAAAGTCTTATTAATTGTTTTTCATTTTTTTGTGGAAATATTCCTGACAAATGAGAATGATGACTAAGAGGCTTACTCAACTCCAGTAGGCAATATTTTACCTGTATGTTACCTATCTCATTCTAACAAAGAGAGGTTTTGCTTTTCAACAAGGTAATAATATTTCTCATCTCTCTGGAAGTTGTGGTATCCATTCCAAATTTACAGTTAATTTAGCCATGTCTTTTTTTTAGAATTTTAAATGCATTACAGTTTGGGTCATCTGTTTCTTTTGCTGTTTATTATATTAAGGAAATATGTGTTAAAGGCATTAGCTGTGCCGCAATAATGCCTGTATTCTTTATTAGATAATAACTCTATATGTATTGATTTGAATTTATTGAATACTAGAGCACATTCATCTTGGGCTGCCCATGAACTTGAACTCCCTAGCCCTTCTGTCATTAGACAGCCCTCTGAGGTTCTCTACATTTGACGTGTGCTATTTACTATTCAGCTACAATTTATTAGCCTTACTCAAACCTGTCTTTTGTCTTTCATCTTTTAATTCACTTATTTTCACCATATTCCCTTACACTTTCCTTTTCCTAAGCTCATTACTATTTTAAATTCCCATTCCAATCTAAAATTTAATTTTCCTCCTCTTTTTCTTATGCTTCATGTTTATTTACTAATAATTTCCTACCCTCATGGGTTTACTTTCTTCTTATCTCTTTTACTTTCACTTATAATACCTACTTGGCTTTATCCCTAAACTTTTGTTTCCCTCCCTCCTTCCAATCTTGAACACATTTCACTTAAATCACTTTCTCTTCCATGTCACACAGCACTGATCACCATTTTCCTCTCTCTTTTTTGCTTCCTATATTAACACATATTCATTATTTGAAATCCAATGTTTTCCCTATTTCTCCCAGCTCTGCCATCACTTCCTCTATAGTATGTTTGCTGGCCATGTCCTTTGCGTCCTTCCTCTTACAGGAGTGATCTTAGCACACATTGGCTCTGTTGCATTGCTGGCTCAATACTCCAAGTCTATACTTAGTGATCAGTTCCATAATTAATGGCTTTGGAGTGGTGAACCATGAATTCCTTGGTATGTAGATTTTTCAATTGACATCAGGATCATAACCTCAAACAATCAGGAAAATCACATGGCATGGATCTAAGTAGTTATACAGAGCGCTGCTATGCATAAACAAAAGTGCCTTGGGCCACATTCAGAAGTCATATAGATTGGGCTCTGCCTTCCTTTGATGTTAACAAGGGTTAACTAACAATTTGCTATAATAGTGTAATGAAATGCATAGTTCTTAACATTTAAAACTTCAATTAAAAGTCAGTAAACACTGAGTTACAAATGATTTGAAATGAAAACTAGAGGAAATTCAAAAGAGGACATGTATAAATTAATATTTTACTACCTTTCATTTATAAAGAAGTGCATACAATTTTGATAATTTTACTAAATCCACTAGCCACCAAGTTATTCAAAATCTATATAGGTTTGTGCTGGTGACAGTTGATGTTAATGATTAGTCATGTGTGGAGACTTAGTTGGCAAGTTGTATTTGACTTGAAAAATTATATCTACTACTGGTACTCAAACCATGGAGTACAGTGCTCTCAGTCATTGTTCTTACTCCTTGATCTGATATGGCAAGATGTGCATGCAAGTATTAAACATTCTCAATTAAGTATCACAAACTTTCAAGATTGTTTCAAATATAGAGGTATTCCTCAAAGGTGACCTGTATGGTTGCAGGTGCTTTATAATTACCAGTATTGTGCTTAATGTTTCAACTCATTTGCTACACATGACTACTGTGGAAGAACAATTTAATTACTAAAACACAAAACGACCCAAATAGTTGCCAACATTCAAGGTGATTTTGAGGTAAAGTTAATATCTGAGATTTCCTGGAAACTTATCCTAGATACTTGAAATCGATGCAAAGTTCAGTGCTCATACAGATATCTCAACAAGATAGCTGAGTGATAATAGCACTGGCATAAAGCAACAAATACATTTGGTTGCAGTCCTGGACCTGACATTAAATTTCTCATGTTTATTGGTGAATGAACGGTACAGCTGTGTAAGAAGATTTGAACATTGGTTGATGGAATTATTATTTATTTATGCCAACAACCTTACTGCTAGAGCTTTTCAACACATAAGCCGTATGTGAGCAATGTTTGAGAGGTAGAATTGGAGCTGAAAAATTCAATGCCATATTTGGGATTTGAACCACGGATCTTGCCTTTATCAAGCGGCCGCTTTAACCACTAAGTCACTAATGCCAACTTACCAGTATGACATTACATTCCCCAGCCCATTTGTACTTTCCCGGTAGGTCACTAGGGAATCTCACATCAGAGAAAATACCCCAAGGGTGACTTATAAATTGTAAGTACTTTATCTCCCTGGTTGGGTAACCTTTAGATGGTAATTAAAAAAAAAAAAAAAATAGTCGGTCTGGGTGGCTCAGTTGGTTAGACGCTGGCCTACTGATCCCAAGGTCGCGGGTTCAAACCCGGCCCAGGCCGATGGTTTTTAAGTGTGCTTAAAAACGACAGCTCTAGTAGATTTACTGGCATGTAAAAGAACTCCTGCGGGACAAAATTCCGGCACACCGGCGACGCTGATGTGATCCTGGCAATTGACAGCGTCGTTAAACAAAAAAAATACTTTTTAGATGGTAATTATTATTTATTTATGCCAACAAACTTACTACTGGTATTTTTATACACACAAGCTGTGTGTGCTGGGCAATGTTTAACAGGTGGAACCAGGACTGAAAAATTCAATGTCATAGCCACGGATCTTCTGCCCTTCTTGTAAGTCGTGCTTGGTTTATTTATCTCTGATGTGAGTTTCTCTTGTGATTTACCAGGAAAGTATGAATCGACTGGGGAATTTAATGTCATACTGGCAAGTTGACCACGGTAACATAGTGGTTAAACCAGCCTCAAGATAAGCAGAAGATCCCTAGTTCAAATCTCAGCTATGGCATTGAATTTTTCAGTCCTGATTCCATCACTTAATGGTTGACGGATTCAAAGAAACTGATATTTGAAATTATACATATTTTAAGGTTACATAACTCTTTTTGTCCACAGACTTGTTCCTGAAGTTAAGAACAGTAACATCAGATCCAGCAACAATTTTGAAATGGATACCCAACTAGAAATCAAAGAAAAGGAATCTCTTCCAGATGATGTAGCCCCTCAGAATGAGACAGAATTCTTTCGCAAGGTTGTTACAATGAGGGGGCACAGTGATACTGTGCTTTTGGATGATCATTGTGATGTGCCTATTAAAACAGAAACTCAACCAGAGGCACCGTTTACCAAACATCTTGTAAAACGGATCAAATCTGTAGCTCTTATATGCAGTGACAACTGCAATATGGATAGGAAAGTGGGAATTGATGAGCAGACTGTGACTTCAGACTTTGGTTCGCAGAGCAAGGAAGCACTTCTTTCAGAGGATCCTGTAATAAAGTTAGAGAAATTCAACGCTGGTCATGAAATGGATAACAAAATAGAAATTAAGGAAGAACATTTGTGGCCAGAAACAGAAACTTCAGACACGTATGATGATATTGAGGTAAGTTTTGTAGAATTCCACTGCAATTAGAGCTTGTGTAGTTGCAATAATACATTGAATTATGTAATGTAAAATTAATAAGTCTTTGAGTCAGTTAGTGAATATGTAATGTATTTTGTGAGATAGGATATGTAAAGAGTTGAAAGTAATGGAGATATAGTTGTTGGAAATTATGATGCTTACGGCAATTACTCGTATTGCTCACCCCAGGGTCAGTTCAGCTCTGGTGGTCAGCGTACCACTTCGCTGAAATGTTACTGGTGTCACAGAGTGCAATGGTAGGAAGTGGAAAAGATGGTGTGACAAGGTGTTCTGAAATAATGCATGGGAATTTGTTAGCTCTAACACCTCACTGCTGTTTCCTGGAAGTTTTTGATCTTGGATTACCTTAGTCTTTCATGAATTTCTGCAGCACCTCAGAGTTAACTTCTGCATGGCACTTCACATACTCCTTTTTCGCCCTTATGAAGGCATTATGTGCCATTGCCTCGTCACTACACTTATCCTTCTCACTATTCACTCTATCCTATGCCTCATATCTAAAGTTCACAAATCATTGGACATCATATTCCTATAATCACAAGTTGTGAGCACTCAAAGACAACAGAAACTGTTGGTATGCCGCTAATTTTATTATTTTTCTTTTTTCGAGTGGGGAAAAATCCATTTCACTGCTTTGGAGGGCACAATAGGGAGTGCCTGCTTTGCCACTATGGGACTGTTCAAATAAAAAACTCCCACCAGAAACAAAGGATATAGAGTTAGAAAGTAAAGGAGGACGAAAGAAGTAATTCAGGATGAAAGTGAGGTAGTATCAATATTGCACATCCAGAATGGTGGTACAAGTATACTGGATGGCCACAGGGAACCAAAGCGAGGTGAATGAAGGGTGCTAGCAAGCAGTCGTGACTGAAGCCCTAATTACGCCCTTAGGAATTCATGGTGAGGACTTGAAAGGAGTTGGGTGAGTTATTAGTGAAACTTCCGATGTCCACGGTAGTGAGCCACTGGAGCTTCAGAAGTGTGCCCACAAGGGGGGTGAGCTGTAATGGTAGTTGGTCCAGCGTTGTCTGAGGAGCTGCCACCTCCTCCATCATAAGCCTTCAGATGACAGGAAGTGTTCATCCAGCCGCATAAAAATGACTTCGTGGTTTACCTAGGTGTTTGAAGTCCAGTGTTGTTGGGAATGCCTTAAACTTTCTGTAATGGATGGCAAGATTGAGGCTGAGTTGACTCACTGCCTCCTCAAGCACAGCAATCTTGGTGGAGAGGTTGACCATTTCAGCCAGTGTATCCTCCAGCTTCACCAGTATCACCAGGTCAGGTATGGTATGGATGGCATCAGCAGTTGTCTGTGCATCCTGGGAGCAGTTAGTTTACGCTAACCGATGGAAGGCCAATCTGCTGCTGGCACACATTGACCATGGCCCTCAACTACGACAGTGTGTAGTGACAGCCTGGAAGTATGGGGTAACGACCTTGCCTGGTGAAGCAGTCATACCCCCAGCAGGTTACGCAGAAGCGGCATTGCCTGGTTTAGTGCAGCACAGTAGTGGTACCTTGGCGGTGAAGTACACCTATCCACAGTGTGCCCATAAAGGCAGCAGTGGCCGCAAGGTGGCACCCACAATGTCGGGCAGGGCTCTGTTCTCAGGAGTTGGCCTAGGAAGTCCAACCTGGAGGTTAGAGTGGCATTGTAGTCTGGTGACTAGTCACTAAAGACAAGCTGGACATTTGCAGGTGCGGATCCTGGTTACCTTCATGACCAAAGGCCAAGGTTGTTTTCCATAGTCTGTATCATTTACATTGGTAGCGTGCACATGCGCTCCCACAACCAAAGCACTGTGTTCACCATGGTGGAGATCCTGTACATGAGGAGACTGCGGTAGATGGCATTGCGGTTTTGGCTGAAACCAGTGTAGAGCATTCCAACTATGAAGGGGTGGTGCAGGGGCTGGTCCTTGAGCTTCATCTGCTGCGACATTGACAATTGCCAATGCAGCTTCCAAATTGGTCGCTGTGTTGGCAGCCAGTGATTGCTTCTGGCATCTTCTCTCCATGTTGGAAAGAAACTCGTACTAATTTGAAGGTTCACAGCGATGTGTACGACCTAAAGCAAGGTGTGCTGCTAATCCAGAACACATCCCTTATATGTTAGAAAGTGGTAGTGCACGGTTTTCCTGCATGGGGGCCAGATTTCTTTACTCTCCTTTTGGATGCTGTGCCATCTTCCAACTTCAGGAACCTTCTTATTGGCTCTAGTTTAAAAGTTTGAAGTTAACAGATTTTACCGTGATCATTGGCGAATGCTTCCACATTTCCTGGTGTCTATTTTACCAAAATCTTATAGAAAACAATGTACAGCTGTTGGGTTGTTTATTTATCAATAACTGCATAAATTAAGAAGGATACTATTTTTCAAGGGTTTATGAATGGTGCTATTTTTTATTTCCTGAGGCAAAAACTGCAGAAAATGATTAGGTCGGGTGTAAATTGATTGGTGATAATTCAGTAATCAAAATGATTTGGCATCTTCTTTTGGTGTATCTGGAAATGTCACCACATGCTTCTGCTGAAGTCATTCCAAGATATTCTGTGTTACTTTAGCATCCTTTTGATCAGCTACTCTTAAAAACATTAAATTAAATGAATGGCAAATTAACTTATAGGATACTCAGAGACTTGGATATAACAGATAACCCAATTACAAAGCTTTCACCAATTGACGTTCAGCGATTTGAAATCCACAGTTGCAGTTCAGAGATACCCAGTAAACATCTAAGTATTTAAATTATCCTGCAGTTTGTGTTTCTACTTTTCATAACAAACCTTTATTCTTTGCTCAAAAAATTATAAAGTTAACTGGCAAGATAGTTTAATGTATTTATCTACAAAATGTCAAACAAAAGCTTGATTTGGTGCCACTTTAGTGAGCCAAAATGTTTGTCACACCTTCTCTAGTATTACCAAGATTCAACAGTTACATTACAAGCCAACAGCTATTAGTAGCAAGTCAGTGCTCATTTACAAGCTCTGTAGCTGACTTAAGGGTGTTGAAGTGTTTGATGCTGCTAGTAAACAACTCCACAAGCATGCACATACATGCACACGTGCACACACACACAAACACACACACATTGTTGTTTCTCTGCCAAGCACTTTAATTTAAGCTAACCTAACACATGGCACATAATGAATATAGTAAGGGGGAAAAGTGATTACTTTTGAGTGTTTTATTGGTGCTGTCCTTCTCAAAAGCAAATAGCCAACTTCAGTAAGACCTGATGGGTCACCTAAACCTCAGATGTTTCCTGCATGGATCTTATGAGAGTGAAATTTGTCATACATACTTCCCTCACTGTGCAGAGACATGGGAGCCATTGACCTACCTTGCAGCTTTGAAAAACAATATTGCAGTAATCATTCTAAATTAACAGGCAGATATTGAAAGTTCAACATTGGTACACATGCAGTAACTGTTGTTATTAGGTTTTGATTAAATAGTGGCCCGCAAGTAACAAGATTGCCAGTGTGGGGTTCTTGGCTTACCAACTGAGCATAATCATTAACACATCATTCCTGTATTCAGTAGTAGTTGAACACATTAAAGCATGTTACCGCTGACTTAGAGTGATGCCCTGAACATGGATTGAATATCATGATACACATCTCTCCTCTCCCTTCCTTTCTATCTTAATGGGAACATCATTATTAATATAATGTGTGCCAAATGTATTCCATTATACAATATATAAAAAAGTAAACCAACGCAACAGCCCTTGAAGGGCCAAAGCTTGCCGTTCAGCCCACCACAGGTGTCATTGGTGGGTGCAGTACCAGAGGGTGGTATGTGGCCAGCATGCTGAGCCTTCCCAGGCAATTATGCAGCCTTCTCCACCTGAGGCTACTACTTCTCCATCAATTATCTCCTCAGTTGGCCCCCTGGACATCACAAGGCTGAGTGCACCCCGTGCCAGACCTCCCAGTGAGGGAAAAATCCCCATGCTGGTACTGGGGATTGAACCCGGCTCCTCCACGCCAGAGGCAAGCAGGCTACCAACTGCTCTACAATATCACTGTAATTTTAGAACTCAAAACTTTAGAAATTTATGGTTCCAATTGTAAATGAAACAGAATATCTGTACTTCAAGTGTCAATCACACTTCCAGAAATTAATATGTAATATTTGTCTTTAAATACCTGCGTGCAAAGGCATCTAATCTGTATCCATGTTAAAAGATTTACTTCTGTTGTACACAGTTTACCTAGTTTACGCTAGATATAAGAAAGCATTATGTTTGTTTCGTGTTAGAAAATATTCACGTGCATGTAAACGAAAATGTTTCAGGCACAAGAAACAAAAATGATTATTTTAAAGAATTTAATCTCTCAGCATTATTACATTTAATTTGATTTAGTTTAAGGGCGCTCAACTTCTAGGTCATCAGCGCAGCATTATTACATACATTTATACTTAATTATGCAGTAATGCAGCACTCTATACTCTGTATAGATGATTATGTGAAACGGAACATTTGAATTATTCTGTTACAGGAAGGGGAATTCCGTCCAGTAAATTCTTCAAGGTAAGACTTGACTCTTTTCAATTATAAGCCTTCTGTTTCTTGTGTTATGTTTACTTTTAAGTCTTAATTAACCATCATTATTATGTTCTGGTAGATATCTGCTGTTCTTGAACTGATAGAAATAAGAATGTTGTTGTTAGCTAATGCTGGATTTCTGACAATGAAGTCATTAATCCTCTTGCTCTCCAATATTTTTCACAATGATATTGAACAGAACAATAGAAGTAATGGTAACAGTTTTTTAGAGAACACCATATTTTTATGTTTTGGCAGTCACATCGCTCTCTCACAACCCCCAGAATGTCTGGAGGACCACACCTGTCGTTGGTTTATGGGTCTCACCGACCTGACCGGGAGAATAAGAATGTAATAATCAATAAATCAAAGAGCACATTAAAGTATGTTGTATAATTGAATCAGCAGATACTTAGGTGGTCTTTATACCCTTTTATGAAGGCATATGAAATACAAACCAGAATTTTGTTATCTGCACTACATACCTAGAGTAAATTTTATATTCCACCCACACATTCAATCTCAAGATTTCAGGGGGCCCTAAACTGACTCACTCAATCTCAAGGTTTCAGTGAGAATGCTTTGAAGCCCCATGAAAGCAAAATAATTAGAAAAACAATTGAGAGTGAGAATAACGCAGAAATTGAGTTCTGATACATACCAAGTTTGATATCCAGATTTTCCATCTTATAGATATGTAATACACTGATGTTCAAGAAAATCCTCTCCTTTCAAGCTGTCACTTCCATAGAAGATTTTTTATTTATTTTTGCCCCTTAATGATTTCATTAAAATGCCATTGGATTAACATACAGAATAATGAAACATATATGTTGAGTTAATGGAAAGTTTGAGTTGTTACATTTGTTAATATCCCATGACCTTTATGACTTTTTTTTTAAGTTAACTATTAACCTATCATTGTGAAGTCTTAGCAGCTTTTATGGCTTTTATTATAAATCTTTTTATAGCTATGATATTATGCCCAAAATGATTTTGATACTTCAGTTTCTTTGACTCACTCAGAAATCTTAAATTTTACTAGATGCATCTATTCCTTTCGTAATCCAGCTTTCAGCTGGTTTGTACTTTACACAAATTCTTTTCAAAGGTACAATAGCACCAATATATTAATTAAATATATTTTGAAAATTCTCAAACACTTCATTAACATCAGTATATGTGTACACTTGTTCCCAGTCTTTGTATGAAAGTAACAACTGCAGATAATCTGTTTTCACTTACAGCACATTGCTTATATTGATACCTATCGTTATTGCTATTTTTGTTATGTGTATCTTTTCATTTATTTACAACAGTAAACTTCTGTCCTGATATGCCACTATCGATAATTTCGATGTTATAATTAGTAATTTCTGTATTATTAACTGATGAATTGCAGTTTTTGATCCATTTGATATTCGATTAGCAGCATTTACTACAGCTTCCTTAAATGTTATTTATAAGCAGTTCTATCATATTTTGTTTATTTACATTTTGTGTTAAGAGATTAAATCACCTATAATTCTATTTGTGTGTTTCCTTTGCTAGAAATCTAGCATTATTTCTAGTTTGTCAATAACTTGATTTACAGTGCCACTTGGGTTTCTATATGTGCATATTTTTACAACTTTCTGTTCTACTAGTTTGGTCATGAGCATTTCAAAAGAGCTCAAAGGTATTAACACTGTTGTACTCTATGTTGTGTTTTACAAATATACAAACTCCCCCATTATTTCTCTTTTCTACAATACAAACTACACAGTGAATACCCTTTTAATTTACAATACTGGATTTTGTCCTCTTAACCACTGCTCTGTTAATACTATGATATCCACATCATTTAATTTGCTGTTTACAGCTTCCTTCAGTTTAACTCTATTTCTTGCACTTTGTACAGTGACTCCAAAAGGTATTGGTGTGATCATAAATTTCAAGTTTGAAGGCATAGAATAAGGAGTAAATATAACACGGGACACAGGCAATTGTACTTTGAATGTGTATACACATATTTAATATAACCTATAAAAAAGTGAACTTTCTTCAATTCGAAATGAACAGTAAATGGAATTGAAAATTTTTTTTCCAACTACGAAAAATAAATATTGTTGTGTCAGTAAGAAAACAAAAGTTGTTGGGCCTGTTTGCTCACTCCAATACTTTGTAAGCCCACCTTTCCTCGTGATAACTTTACCTAATCTCCTAAGCATTGATTTCACCAGCAGTTCTGTTGCTTCTGCAGAAAATTTATTCCGCTCAGAAGGGCCCTTTTCAAAGCATTCCTATTGGATATTTCATGGTTTCTGATATCTTCCAGTTTTCTCCACAATTCTTCACTTGTATTTACATCCGGAAATTGAGTTAGCGTCTTTATCCAATGTGGAGTATTGTACCACAGCCACAGCCTGGTATTTAAGACCATGTGCTTTGGGTTGTCCTGAGTGAAATGTAATTTCCAGGAAGGTTAACTTTTTCCACACTTTGAGAAAGATGAGACTTTAAAATGTTCATGTACATGCTGTGATCAATTGTACTGCCAATAAAACACATCTCCTATACCATTACAACCCCATAGCACCAGAGAACTGCCCCCATGTTTTGCACTAGCTGTGAGATTCCTCTCATGTAGCTCAGTATTCTTCTGCCACACTGTCACTTGCCCTTTTGATTTGAAAAGACAAAATTGGCTCTCATCAATGAAAACCATGCTTTTCCAAAATACATAGGGGTAATTTATAGGCAGGCATCTTCCTTTGTTCACCTTATTGAAGTAAATTTCTGGGAACACTTCTCCCATCGTAATCACTGTTGTAAAGAATATTTGTGATGAACTTTTATTCCCATTTCTGTTGCAACTTCTGCTGCTATCTTTGGAGCACAATGTTTTGGGTTTCTTGTTACTTTTGTATTATTCTATAAGATAGTTTCGAAGGGCGACCACACTTTATGGACCTCAGCCTCATTTGAGCATTATTTCACCAATTTCATTCACCATCTGATACGACATTACACTGGAGGACGTTAACAAAAACAACAAAAAAAAAAATTGTGTGTGGCAGCATCTTGGTGTATTTTTCAATGTTTTTGTTTTCTTACACCTATATGCAATATTTTTATAGTAATAGGTCTTGAAATGGTTTCACTTACTCTTAGAATGACTTTCCATTTTTAAATTAATGTGCTAGTGTTCTCCTTTCTTCAGTTGTTTTCTTTGATTTCTTAGACATACCTCTTGCAAGACGCAAACTGTACAGCACTGCCTGCTGCATACTACCAACCATGCTGTTCCATATCCTCGTGCACCTGGGGAGCAGTGTGCACTGTCATACAGTACATGTTTACAAACAAGACCAGTAGCTTATCTGGGGGCAGAAAAGCACGTGAATTTGCTTTGCATTTACCCCATTAAAACATCATGGCATATTTTTCTCTGTTGGTCATGTGTTAGAAGTACTATTGTGAATGAACATTTATAGCACTAATGGAGAGAATACTTATATTCTATTGAATACACAGTTAATTTTTCATTATTAGTGCTTTCAGACCAACACTTTTTGGAGTCACTGTATATTCGGATGAAGTATTCCCAATTCATTCTTGCTCCTATATAGTTTCTTCATTTTTACTGCCATTACCTAAAATTGCAACCTGCTTTTCATTTATAGCTTCTACAGGCTTTGCATTTAGTGTTCCTAGTTGTAATAGGGCAATACAATAGTTTCGTGTATGTAACTAACCTTTCCATTCATAATTTGGATTATTTCCCCCATAACTTCTTTCTTCCCACATTTGTCTAAGTGCAAGACATAAATTATAAGATACTCTCCATTGGCATCAATTATACTAACATTCTTAGAACACTTAATGACTTTCTTTAGTTATTCATTACATCTTCTTGCTGTACTGTTTGCACAAAATGTGATCAAGTCATGCCATTGAAGTATGTTGACAATAATTACATTTCTATGAGTTAATCTGGGCAGCACTTATTTTTATGGGTAGAAAGAACTTTTTCACTTTCATCTTTGGAGACATTGTGTTTATCACTGAATACCACTACAAAATCATCACTATTTAACTTTTCACTTTCATGAACAATGTCTTTTACTACTTCTACTCTTACACCAGGTTTGATGTTTCCATACACTTCTGTGTCGTCCAAAGTTATGTATACGTTCTTTCTGATATTACATCTGTGTAACTTTGTATTTTCTGCTTCTTTTTTGCATTAGATAGCTTTTTAATTTCCACTTTTGAACTTTATCCATTTTCTCATTTAGGTCTGAAAAACGATTTTTACCTTTGATAGGCACAGTTCATTGATCCTTCACCCTCTAGCTAACCATATAGTTACATTGTAAGAGTGCAGTGTTCTATTTACAGTACGTGACATCTGAAGTATTGCCCTGATAGAATAACCAAAGCCTTGTGTGTGTACAGTCAACCATCTTACTGTATCTTGTGGGTATTAACTAATAGAGTAAGGTGTTCATTTCTTCTTAATTGCCAGGCAGAACAAGACAAAGGTTGCAGTGGTGGCCTGGATGCTTGCCATGTAAACAAAACAACACATAAATCTTGGTTAAGCTTCATGTGTAGCTCTATATATTCCAGTAATTCCTTAAAATGTTACTTTGTGAGTAGCATGAATATTGTGGTGGCTTTCCTGAGCACCTTAGGGAGAAGTGGTATTGATTTCAAAGCAGAAAAGTCAAGTGAATATTAACTTATTTTGTGTATCTTATGCTCGGAATTAAATATGTCATTCTTCTTTTTGTTCGCAGTGTTTTGAGACTAGAATTTTTAACACTTGAGATTATCACATAAACCCAGTCATTATTCTTCTCTACAATCCTGGCCATAATGACCTAGTTGTTGAGAGGCCCTTAAACATTACGCATTCTAAAAAATTACTGATAAAGATTTACTCTAACAGAAATGCCTCATAAGCATAATTCAAAAGAGAAATTCCGATATATTCCAAACTTTGTGTTTAACTTCAGAATGTTTGAAGAATTGACACAAAGATTTTGATGAAAATCATGCACCTGTTACTTGCATGAACATCTACTTACTTTTACTATCTTAATTACTTTTGACAAGTTTGATTTCAATATCTTGTGTTAAGTAAGACTTCATGGCTAATAATGTGCTTTATATTTGCATGACTGGCTACCAACCTGTTCAAGACCAATATCTTCAATTGTCCAAGATGCATATTATGCAATGACCCACAGACAGTAATAAATAGGGACCACCTGCTCCACTGTATCACCACCTCAAAAATTAATGACAGTTTTCCAATTCAACTATATAAATATAAATGGAAAGCCTGTAGGAAAATGGAGAAAATCCAGTTTGAATAACATTAGCAACTACATATTTTGTTTGGTCTGTAAAACCTATGAGCACCCTTTAAGTTGCATAAACAATGTAAATAATAAAATTGACAACTTGTTAAGTACATTTTGGTCATATTAATTATCTCTGAGGTTTTCTGTTGATTCAAAATTAATCTACTCTATAAACTTTGCAAGTGCTGCTGTTCTTTGTTTGTGTCATGCTATAGATTTAGAATTTAATTCCGACATGAGGAACCTTCAGTCCAAAGGATTTCCTGGTGACTTGTTGGGACACTGTCATAAATATTATTTTCTTGTCAAATGTAATCAACATAGTTGTTGCTTTCAAGGTTACTTTAAGTAGTTGTAAATCTCAGTGCTTGTAACAAGGATTGCTTGTGTGGCCGCATACATCAGTCTGTTATTACTATTAATATTTTTCATTTGTATTTATTTAATGGTATGTGGATTATTAAAGTTAATGCACTTGTAATAAACAGCATAATTGCATTGCATAAGAACTTACAACTATAGTTACTTATTGTTGACCATGTGCCTATTGTTACTAAATACATTGTTTTCACATTTAGTCCTATAATTATTATATTTACGTAACAACAGGAAATCCTCCAACATTTCAGATTATGTGCACAAGAAGTTTCCAGTGCTGTCAGTGGTAAGTCACTGCTGATTGCTGCTGAAGTCTCAGGAAGAGGAACAAACTTCTATCCTGGGAAGCATAATCCTGACTATTAATGTCAGAAAAGTGATGACACAGAAATTCCAAGAGCACAAGAACATGTTGCCTGACAACAAGCTGATAAATGTAGTAAGCGATAGAAGATTTACAAATGGCGTGTACACTTGAAACAAAATACTTTGATTCATAAGAGCAAAAGGCCACACACATGTATAGCTTGTAATAAGAACTTTCCTGATTTGTCACATTTGAAGAAACATAATTTGATTCATGAAGGTAAGAAACCATACAAATGTAAAACTTGTGATGAGAGCTTTACTCGATTGGCATATTTGAAAGCACATTGTTTGATTCATGAAGGTAAGAAACCCCACCAATGTAAAACTTGTGATAAGAGGTTTACTAACTTATCAGCTTTGAAAAGCCATTATTTGATTCATGAAGGTAAGAAGCCACAACAATGTAAAACTTGTGATAAGAGCTTTACCTACTTGGCAACTTTGAAAATCCATTAATTGATTCATGAAGGTAAGAAGCCACATCAATGTAAAACTTGTGATACGAATTGCATTCAGTTGGGAAATTTGAAAATACATTCTTTGATTCATTAAGGTAAGAAGTCACATCAATGTAAAACTTGCGATAAGACCTTTACTCAGTTCGCACATTTGAAATCACATTTTTTTATTCATGAAGGTAAGAATTCACATAAATGTAAAACTTGCGATAAGAGCTTTACTCGGTTAGCAGATTTGAAAACACATTCTTTAATTCATGAAAGTAAAAAGCCACACCAATGTAAAACTTGCGATAAGAGATTCACTCTGTTGGGAAATTTGAAAAAAAACATTCTTTGATTCATGAAGGTAAGAAGCCACACCAATGTAAAGCTTGCAATAAGAGCTTTGCTCAAATATCTAGTTGGAAAACACGTTATTTGTTGCATGAAGGTAAGAAACCACACAAAGGAGAGCTTCAGTGCCTTGTCAAATTTGAAAAGACATTCAATTCATGAGAGTAAGAAGTAGTTTTGCATGAAGCGCATTACTTTACTGGAACTAATAAAGCATTTCCAGTTCCACCCTGGCAAGGTGCTGCTTATGGTTTTTGTTAAAGTATTGTTCATCTATGGTGTGGGAGTAGCATGCCTGTCCCTCATTCAAGAGCTCCTGTGTTTGAATCTTGATTATCACACATTATATGGATAAGGTTTCT
This sequence comes from Tenodera sinensis, assembly GCA_030765045.1. Classification (NCBI taxonomy): domain Eukaryota; kingdom Metazoa; phylum Arthropoda; class Insecta; order Mantodea; family Mantidae; genus Tenodera; species Tenodera sinensis. Next base: position 89,692,931 of record CM060967.1, read on the forward strand.
CTGAGGGTTTTCCTTTCCCTAGGAAAACAATGTTGGGTAACTGTAAGCTCTATGGCCCCTGAGCTTATCTAAGCATAATTTTATCCATCACATTCCTTGATATCATGTGGTTAAATGTCATACATATTTATTAATCTTGTTCTCCGTTAGGATTTATGTATTCACTCATCAAAAATAGCAATTTTTCCAAAGGTTTTAACAGATAAGTGCTTTTAAATGACCAAAACATAAATGGTACTTGTCTGCTCCATGCCAGCATTTTTGATAATTAGTTTTATAAATCATGTTTAGTGACTACTTTTTCTTTTCCTTTCAGGAACAGTCCCCTTTGTAATGTCACTGCCACAGTGATATCAGCTGGAGTAAAATTCTTAATTTCCTGGGAAATTCTAATAGTCTTCAAGATGAAAGAAAAAGTAGTTATGGTCTCTAGATATAAAAAATATAGTGAAATTTGGTTTTCTCACTTATTTTAAGAAATCCGAGACCTAAGTGCAAACTTACTTCTGTGCACATTTTATATAGAGGAGTAAATAGCTTCAATTTAATTGACATATTTTCTGGCAGTGCCCAACAGTATAATGACCTTGTCTGATTTTATAGTATTCCCTGTACTTAGTTTTGACTCTCATTTATATATTGGGTTGAATTTGCACTCTAACTCACATGTCTGGTTAAGATTTTGCTGGTAGTTAACTTATTTCACTGTCACTTTGTTAATGTGAACTAGTTCTACTATTACTTTACTTTGTTCCATGATAGTCACTTGGGCCCCTCCCTGTCCGTACTGTTGGTGATCACCCAGTCATTCTCCTGCATGAATTATACATTGCCCTCACCCCACTTCACTTTCTTCTCATTGATATAGTGATGAAATGCAGCAATCCCTTTGTGACCACTTCCAGATGGTTTCCCCTCTGGGGAGTCAAATCAGGTGCAAAATCATTAAAAGTTGGTAGGGGAAAGCATTTTAGTACCGTATGTTTCACTGTCTGTCTCGTTATATAAACTGCCCCTGGGATATATTAGTGGGGAAATTCTGGGTATGAAATCACTGGTGGGAGATATACTATCCCTGCTGGGATTTTGCTCACTGGGTCAAACCCGTAATGTCTGCAATCCCATGCTGTAATAGAACCCACTGCACTTCTCCATTATCACAAATTAACTCACAGAAAAATAGTTTTTGTAGTATTCCATAACTCAGTATCTCATTCACTCATGTACACACTAACATACTTGGATACTTGGTGACTCACTTTCAAACACTGCAAAACTCATTTGACAGGCCGCAAGGCTGCTCACATTGCAAAATTAAATAATAAGTAACCTTAATTTCTCTGTACTACAACTACTTAAAGTTAGGCATAACTAATGAATTTCACTCCATCCCTTAGGTTGGCTCTTTCAGTCCTACATGCACAGTATCCTACACATATCACTTTCTGTTGTCCTCAAGCCATAATTCTGCTATAAAAGAAAACCTAAATAAGGACTGATTAAAGTTATATCTTCCCTATGTGAACTTCAAACAAGAAGCATCATAGTCCCAGAACACAAAACTGCTAGTAAAGAAGTGCCAGTTCAGAACGGTAAAATGGTTCCTTTACACTTTCAAAGGAGGACACCTTTGTTTAAAATGACTCCTTTGATCTGTCACTAGTTTTGAATGTCTGTGAATTGATAGCACTTTTTTTCCTGTAATGAATCTACAAAGTATCTTGTATTTGATTCAATAATGCATACTTTTGTTTTACAAGGAAATCTTAAAGAAATGACATAGACTTACTACAGAAACAATGTAGATATCAATGTAATATGTCTTTTCTACGAAATAAAACTTGTAATAACGTAAAACATTCCATAATTAGAATTTCTTCCTTTTAACAGATTTATTGACTTGTGTAGCATTACACACGTTGTATGTAATATTACATGCATTAAATTAGCTTATATATACATTCGTTCTACACATTTCCTATCGTAGCATCTGATTCCTGTATTAACTGCCTCAAAATTCATCAATGGTAAAATTAGCAACAACTTGTATAACTGCTTTTTCTGTTTTTATTAGTTCACCTCTGTTTATTATTCATTTTCCACATGTTACTATTACAGCTTTATGAAAACTTCTCTCTCTCTCTCTGGTTTTAGTTTTGCACTCCCATTTCCATATTGAAATATACCATGGAAGGTATGATCTAATCAGTAGGCATTAAACCTTGCAATTCTTGCTTTTTTTTCCTTTCCCATTGCAATAACTTCTTACCAGAAACTAATATTAAAACTGATCTCCCATATTTTGTAATGAAGCACATCTTAAGTTTTATTCATGCCTAAGTAAGGGTATAAATGTGAATATAAGAATAAGATTGGTGCTGTTTTTGTAATATGTTGCTTTGTATGCGCTGAGCTATGAGATTCTTTTTCTACCCCAGGTCGTGGTACTAGATGGAATGAACAAACACTCGATGTTTATTTCACTATATTACTTTATTAACACTTTTTCTCGGCTCTACACTTAAATTACTTTTCGTCGCACCAATTTCTATTATATAGATAGACTTTACAGTTTTTTAACAACTTTAGAACAAAAGCTTCTTGAAAGTTTATTCAATTTTCTACTCACATCCAAGAGCACTATAAAAACACGTCTTTTCATACTAAAGACACGGACGCTATTATTAAATTCTAGTACCGCATTACATGATGCTACCTTCTTTTTGTGTACATCCGCGTATACGTACATAAAATAGTTCCCGTATTGTTGGGGACGCGATCTTTAGCTATTCTCCCTTCGATTTCTATATTGAACACTTACAATTCTTTTATTTATACATATAAATAAATTTAAATATAAATTTAAATATGGAAATATTTATGACGTTTAAGAGGTAGAACTGGAACTTAAAAATTCAATGCCACAACTGGGATTTGAACCACAGACCTTCCGCCTGCCGGGCGGACGCTCTAACCACTGAGCTATTGTGACAAACTGCCAGAATGGCATTAATTTCTCAAGCCAGTTCGTATTTTCTCCTGGTAAACCACAAAGGCAGTCTCACATCAGAAACAATTACCCCAATGGTGACTTACTATTGTAAGTACTTTATATCCCAACAGTAAGTTTGTTGGCATAAATAAATAATAATTACCATGTGAAGGTTATTTAATCCTGGGATATAAAGTACTTACAATAGTAAGTCACCATTGGGGTAATTGTTTCTGATGTGGGACTGCCTTTGTGGTTTACCAGGAGAAAATACGAACTGGCTTGAGAATTTAATGCCATTCTGGCAGTTTGTCACAATAGCTCAGTGGTTAGAGCGTCCGCCCGGCAAGCGGAAGGTCTGTGGTTCAAATCCCAGTTGTGGCATTGAATTTTTAAGTTCCAGTTCTACCTCTTAAACTTTGCCCACACACGGCTTGTGTGTTTAAAAACACCAACAGTAAGTTTGTTGGCATAAATAAATAATAATTTATGACGTCTTTAAACAAACTTAATTGCTTGTATCAATGAACAATAGTAACACGTTTTCGTCACTCAACCAACTCGTATCAACACCAAAAACAAATTACACTCTTAACAAATATTCACATAAATGATTTTCTTTTGGGGTCTTACAATATACTGTCTCAAGATGTATGGTTTATTGTTGGTAAAGAAAGTTATGCAAATACAACTGGACTTCTCTAAATGCTTACGAAAATAGTTTTTAGTCTCATCACTTCAAAATTTACAAAGACAACAATATTTTGCCTTTCTCTACTACGTATAGTGAAATAGAAATAATACATTCTATATACTGTGTATCTGTCAGTCTGTGGACAGCATAACTCAAAAACGAAAAGTCGGGTAAAAATCAGAGTTGGTACTTAAGTTTAATGTCTTTCAAAGCTGCGACACGGAGGTTTGAAGAAATTCCTCTACCCTAAGTACCCCTTTATATGAAAAACTTTGATTCTCTTGAAAATGGCCCTAACGATTTTGATTCAAATGCCATATGTTTGAATATTTCTATGGCAAATTAAATGTATATCTTGAATTTTCTGGCTATTGCCCATGTAGACCAAAATTATCATTACTGCAAATTCAAAATACTAATTATAATAGGCACTGGCAGTAATGATAAGTGGGTACAATAATTTATTTATTTACCACTTACAAACACAGTGTGACATGACAGAATATATATCCATATACCTACCATATAGTAACTTTACTCTTCGGTTATTGAAGTATAACTTGTAAACATTGAATGGTAGTTTGAAAAAATTAAGATGAGAACTCTCGAATTACAGAAATTGCCCCTGAAACTTAACAAACGACTAATAAAAAGTAAAGCATTGCCAATAGAAATGCTATCAGTTATTACACAAAAGATTCAATTCATTAAATGCTAAGTTCCATAACATATAACATGATTTTGTGTCATAAGAAATCAAAAGAAAGGCTTCAAATATGCAGAAATATTAATATTATTTTACAACTCAGGTACTTGGTTTATCGTCATTTACCTTACAAATTTAAATATAGAAATATGTTTAAAATGAAGCCAAATCAAACAGCATTGTGCACAGAAATGATCTGATCCAGATGATCAACGTTGAGTTGAGTTTAGAGTGTAAACAATGCTTGTCTCTCCCAACACTTGGATTGTGGCATGTCCCTTAGTCAGCACGAAAGAATATCAGATATTACTAGCGTCCGGAATTTAGGCCAAATTAATGATTTGAAGCCTTCTCGGCCAGGTCAAATTTGAGTAACTACCCAAACGTTCGACGACTAAATCTGCTGCCATCCTCAGGGGAACTGGCTGTTAGCCCAAGAATCTATCATCAATTAGGCAAAAATTTCTTTTGTATATGTGTGGATATATTAAGAGCGCTAACACGTACCCAGAGCGGTTCCGTGAATTTGGATCGAAGCCCAGCTACCGCACAATCCCCCCCCCTTTCTATCTTAACGGGAACATATTTATATAACACCATTATACAGTATTATATCGCAGCAGTGCGATTGAAATTTTAGAACTGAAAGCTTTAGAATATATTGATTTCAATTGCTGTAGGGAACACGCCTACTTCAACTATAAATGATTCATCCAGAAGTCAATACCTAATATTTTCCTATGAATATCCGTATTCAAAGGTGTCTTTCTATAAATATCGAAGATTATTTCCATGTTAAAGAATTTACTACCGTCGTGCACTGTCAATGCTTTGTTAGCTTACAATGGATATAAGAAAGCATAATATCTTGTTTATGTTAGAAAATATCAACATGCACGAAAGCTAAAAGATTTCAGGCACACGAAAATAAGTGTTATTTTAGAAAATTTAATCACTCAGCAGTGATTGAATTGCACCAAGAACTTGCAATATTACTAAGATAAGTGAAGTTTTTAGTTTCTAATTTGTTCTTACTTTAGAATTTTTATTAGGAATGTAGAATCAGGACAAAGGAACGCGTCTAAAAATTGAATGAATGGGCACATGGCTACATTGTTAGTCACTGGGAATACCGAAATGACAACACTGTTAGGCCCAAAGGTTGCTTCAGGCTTAGGTAATCCACAACTGAATTGCATTCTGTTTAATACTTTGTGAACTACTTTAGTCACTGGCATCAAGTTCTTTTAACTATCCAGTTTTGTGATATACCCCATTTTCTTTATTATGGTATGTGTGATACAGTAAATTCATTTTCCGTCGATGTTTTGAGTGTTATTATAACATAGTATGACACTTTTGCCGTATTACTGCATAAAAATTTTAAATTAATGTAATCATGCCTAGGGATTTAATTTCCTAAAATTATTTTATTGTACCTGAAATATTTTATTTTTCGTGCATTTTTTAACTCGAACAAGGTATAGTAATTTCTTATGTCCATTGTAAGCTAACGAAGTATTGAAAGTACACGACGGTAGTAAATTTTGTAAAATGGTATTAACCGTCGACATTTATAGAAAAATACCCTAGAATGTGGGTTATTTAAAGGAAAATATATATTTGTGGAACAATGATTGATAGTTGAGGTAGGTGTATTCCCTACGTCGTCTACAGCAATTGTGATCGATATCTTCCAATATGATAATATTGTATATAGTAGTATTTTGGCTCAGATTATATAAATAACGATGTTCCCGTGAAAGCAGAAAGGAAGGGAAGAAGAAAAAATATGCGGTAGATGGGATTTGATCCACGTACACGGAGACCCTCTCGGCTCGCGTTAAAGTGTCTAAACGCTCTCGGCTAACACTAAGCACAGGAGTTGAGTGTGGACTACTTTGATAAGCAAAGAGCTCAATACTAACATCGTTTTCTAATTAAATCCACTATTTAATCAGAACCCAATAGTAATATATTTTCTTCAGACGTAGTAACCTTGAATTTGCAATAATTTACTCTTTAATTTAGAGTGATTGCTGAAATATCGCTTCTCAAAGTTGCGAGGTGAGGCAATGGTTGCCATCCCCTCTGAACAGTAAAAGAAGCATACGTATATGACTGATTTCATTCTCATACCATCTATTTAGTTGCGCCTGAGAATTAGGTGACCCTTCACGCAGGCCTCGCTGAAGATGGGTATTTACTTTTGTGAAAGATAGTACATTCCAGTGTAATTAACCCTGAATATAGACATTTAAACTCTGGGAGGGACATGGTTAGTATCTGTACAATACAAAAATAGTATCTATACAATACAAAAATAGCTATGCAAAGTGGCAATAAGAGAAGGCACTGAACTCCTAAAGTTTATTTCTTTAAGTACATTATTGGTTACACTGGTGACAACGCTAAGAGTCCATACTATTCTCATTGTATGGCAATTTCATTTATAAAATAACAGTTTCATTGCTCCTGCTACAGACAGCATCAACTTCAGTTAGAATTTCCTGCTCTTTCCTTTACTTCCTAAGAATCTTGAAATTGTATCCAAGTGTTAAGGACTTTTTTATTTAATTCCCTCTATTAATGCCCAAAGGGGAGACTAGGCACTACCCACAACTAATCAATCGGCCAGGGCGAGTGGGACGGCTAGCCTGCTATATTCCCTGTATAGAGCTTTGTCGTCCCTGTGTGATGACCCCCTGTTGGGCTCCGTGGTAGGTGGGGAGCACTGCATGACCAAATTAACCATCTTTTCTCGTGACAAGTACCACTTCTAAACGAAAACACTGAGTGCAGGAGGAAAGTCGCACACGGGAGGTGTAAGTGAAATATGGGAAGGCCACGAGGAGTAATGTACAAGCGTTGTGATCAGTTCATTCTCAACTTATTCCTAGATTGGAAGAAGGTCAGTCATTTATAAAAGCCAACCCTTTTGTTACTTGGTTGGTTCCAGACAAGATAGTTTATTCCTGTACCGGTCTCTGATCAGGTTCTCTTGTTGAGAATTACACTGCTACAGAGTTTGTTGAAGACCAAACTAATCCAAAAGTGTCCCATCCGTGTTGAGAAGCACCGCAGCCTAAACTCGTCCAGGTGCGTTATTACCACTCCCGTGTTGTATGGTATGTCGGAGGAGGAGATCCGGAGTTTCCAGTCATGCCAGTATGTCACGTAAGTATAGCGTGTGTGGGTGAAGGATGATGGTGTCCCGTTGCCTACCCGCACGCTGTTTGTTACTCTTAATGGGAACCACCTCTCTCTGAAGATAAAGGGAGATAATGAGGTTATAGCTGTTTGACCGTAAATTCCATAATATGTTCGTTGTTTCCAGTGACAAGGCTGTGACCACACTAAAACTTCTTGTAAACTGTGTTAAGGATGCTACTTTGTCAATTTGCTCATATCTGTGCGAACTGTAGAGGTGTCCATCCAGTGAATTCTCGCGACTGTCCACATTACCCGAACGAGGCCATTCAGGAGTTGAGGATCAACGTGTCTATCCTTCTCCAAAACCTAGGAACTCAATTTGCTCGGCAATCTTCTATCCTGAATTTTGACACTTTTAGTTGAGTCGCTTAAAACCAAGTGCCAAAGTGGGATATGGGTACACAAACTTGCCCCTTAGCCTGCAGCGCCGGCGCCCCTGGCATTTATGCACCAGCTGCCTACTTTACCGGCTGTTGGTACTGAAACCCGGAAGGTTATAGTTCAACCGAAATGCACTCACTTTCGCGAAGACCTACCAGCGGAGGCTGTGCCTTTAAGACACTTCTCCTTCATCTGGAATGTGATCAGGTACCAGAGAGCACGGTGGGCCCACCGAGTTTTCCTCTGTCCGTGTCTACAGGCCATCGCGCTGTAGCTCGGACTTTGGTTTCTGATGATACTAACGACCCTTGTGAGCCGTCTATGGAGCGAGAACCACTTATTCCCAGGCGGAAGCAAAAGGGCAAGACCTGTAAAATCTGGTGTCCCATCGCCCTACATTTTCTTGAGACACTTTAATGTCCACCACCCGTATGGCGATCGCCTCGGTCTTGCGCAAGTGGGACATATCTTTTAGAATTTTTCGCACAGAAACCAGTTTTCTCTTCTTAACACTGATGAACTTACTTTTTTCTGATTCTAATGGCAGTCACCCATCTGGGCCTATCATTTTGCTCAGCACAGCTTGTACATCGCTTTGAGTAGTACATCGTCTCTGACTGCTCTGTAGCTTGTTTTTATTTTATTTTGCTTGTTAACGTCCTCCAACGTAATGTCACATCGGACCGTGAGCGACTGAAATGCGTGAAATGGTGCTCAAATGAGCCCGACATTCGTCTTCTCAGGATAAGGGAAAACCTCGGAAAAAACCTTACCTTAGCGGGATTCGAACTCGCGACCTCTTGAACGTTAGGCGGAATCGACTCTTCTGTAGCGATGATTTCCCATGCCTTACCAGCATGTCATCATATTACGTACCATCGTCACGTGTACCCATGTGGCACATATACCGAGGGAACTGGGTTCTTTATTCCAGCTTGGTGATCGCCTGCTCAAGGATGCTGAGGAGATAGTGGATCACCATACATTCCTGATAAGTGTCTCTGCTGACAGTGGCATCTCTCCTTCGTCTACCCAACCGAAACGTTTAGGGTCCCTTGATGGACCCACGAATGCGCCACGTATATTTGGGGTTAAGCCATACTTGATATGCTCACTTACAGGCGAATACTCACTAGATGTTACCTCATCATATAAGCCAGTAAGAGGACCTTGCTCTGCTTTGTGGAGTACTTGAATCCTTTCGCAGCATAGTATGTCGTTTGGGACTAGCTTCGTCGTGCGGGCGGTGAAGTTTGAATGTCCTAGTCTTAGGCTTAACAATGACACCAGGGTTCTCCATAGAGATGCTGCTGACGCTCCGACGCACGTTTCTGCTGGTGTGTCCAGCTCGTCACATTACCACCCGGAATTTTGCCCATCAAGGACCGCCTTTGAGTCTCATGAAGTCTCCTATGAGTCTCCTAACGATAAGTGTATCGTCCTTTGACCATGCAGGAGCTGGAGCAGGATCTGCTCTCTTTCAGGTCCTCTACACCTTGACCGTTTAGTAATCACATTTTAATATTCCAGCACCTGTCTTTGGCTGATAAGTTCTTTCTCTAACAGAAGTATAATCGTATCTGGCGCATCCCATTGGCTGAAGTCACCACCGTCCCAATGTTAAAACATGGCACGGATCGCCAACTCCCAATAATCGCCCGATCTCCTATCACATCTGGAAGGTGATTGAGCGAATGATCAAAGGGTGATTGAAATTGTAGCTAGAATCTTGGAATATGCTGTCCAAAGCTCAGTGTGATTTTCGTTTCTTCGGAGAACGGCCGACCACATAGACACTATCCCCACATATCATAGACAGTTTTCTGAGGAAAAGCTAAACATTACTGTGTTTCACCCAGTAAAGGCGTACGGTAGTCTTCCTACCCTCCATAAATGAAGTTTTCATGGTCAACTGCCCCTTTCATTCTGGAGTTTAAGCAGGATAGTTGTTCGCGTACGGATGGACTCAGTTTTCTCCAGTGTTTTAACTCTAGAGAACGAAGTATGCAGGGCTTCGTACTTAGCGTCACTTTATTTGCTGTTGTAATCAATTCCATTATATAGCGTTCCATTGGGCTTTAAGTCTTTAGGGAGGATTTCGTCTGTACTGTAGTTCTCAGCGGACTTCTCTATTAGAACGCCGCCTCCACTGTCCTGACCAGCTCTTCTTTTGCAGGTTGGAAAACGGCTATAGGTTCTCCAACGAAAAATCCGTTTGTGTTAACTTCTGGCGCCAGAAGGCGTTTCTGCATCTCGGTCCAGATGCGCTTCCTTTCGCAGACGGGACGAACATTTTGGTTATTGACTGATTATTGACAGAAAACTTAGTGATCTTCCCATTATTCAAAGGAAAGATTTGAGCTTAGTTTTTACACCTTTTAAGTGATATACCCTGGGGCTGATCGAATTGAACTAGTCACAACTTGATTGCTGTTGTATTGTGAATTCGTCGGCTTGATAGGTGATTTTAAAACACCTCAATCCTAACATTACTGTTACATCGGTTTGAGTATTGCCCATTTACGTCCAGCCCAGTTGTCAGCGTCTGTGATGAGGCTGCTGAACCCCTGCTCTCTTATGGGCGCGGTGTTCGTCTATGCAGTTACGCGTGTCTGGCGGGTCTTTCATTTTTCACTCCGTTTTTTATCGATTCCATGACCACCAGTACTCAACAAGTTCCCTTCTGGTGTTCACTTTCACTCTCTCCTTCGGATATTGGTTGGCACTTTACCGACGGCGTTTCCAAAAGGGAAATAAGGATTTCCCCTATGGCTCGGATAAGACTCCCATCGATCTGGGGTTGCTGTCCATGTCAAAGTCGATTACACCAGCTTCCTTGATCCCTCCGCCCTTTAGCTCCTAAAGCGCCCTTTGGAACCAACAGTGTTATCTTGAGCCTGGCTGAGACACTGGCAGAATGCGTTTCATTTACTTCGTCTCAACGGCATAGGGCGTCGTGTATGACGCCCTCATTTTATATTCTGTGTTTTTTTTCTTTTATAACCATTGCAATCTCCGGCATTAACCCATCACTGAATTACAAAACAATGCACTTGGAGATAAGGTGTATGTCATCTTTCTGGGAGGGAGTTGTTAACATTGGAGTCTTCAATTGCCACACCCAGAATCTGGATTGCAAGACAACAAATGAGCAAGTGACATTGAATGTTTGCTCTCTGATTCACCCTAGTAACTGACTGCATACACACGGCTAATGTGAAAGAGAAAGAACATGATCAGGTATATTATGTCCATTGCCTAATCCAGCAGAGTAGAACTGTAACACACTGAACAACTACTTAAGATAACTAAATCATGCGGCTGCTTTTCACATATACAAAGTGACACAGAGCATAGAAATGCACTTAGATACACTTTTGGAATGCTAACAAAATAAAGAAAATACTAACGTAAATTATTGCTTTCCATACTAGAAGCAATCAAATTATTTTATTTCATAAATGAAAATGCCATACAACAATAATGTTTCACAGAAGCATGTATTTTTCATTTCAGCATCAATGTAAGCATTAATATATGTAGTGAAATAAGAGTTAATCCTTTCACTCGCTTTTGTTACTGCCACACTGTATAACGTGAGGGGCTCTAACAATGTCTCTTATGCAGCACAGAATTTAAAATTCTAAAATCAGGGTTCATTGCACAAAAATGTACCCTATCAGCTGCTTACTCCTATCCATTTTGTCCTACTACTACAAAATTAATTCCATGGAAGTAATAAAAGCAAGTTATGAGACTTTTTTCTTCAATGGAAACCTACAAAAAATAGACAAAATATGAAATGTTTATCATAGCTTTTTGCAGACAAAAGGAAACACTACAGCAGTTTAAGACCTAGAGTGCTGCTGTACATGAAGAGGTTTCATAACAATTATTAAATCATAAACTTATCCTAAGTTTGGTTACTTAAGTTCCAAATGATGTAGGAAAAACCCTTTTAACGTTATCACCTAACCCTACAAACAACCCATTTGTCACACTTTCCCTTCCATCCTAATAAATATACTCGTAACTTACACATAATGTCCAATTGGCAAATTAAGATATTATATATATATATATATCATGTTGTACGCTTTTCTCCATTTGCGAATTAATTCATATACAAATTAATACAAAGTTAACTTTAATAGAGAACTTTACATTCAAAACACAAACTGCGACTACTCTAAGATGAACGAAGACTGAAATCGCTCTCCTGTACACTGTCACATACTTTTGCATGATAACTTCCTCCAACATGACATCTTGGACAATGAATGATTGAAATTAAGTTACTGGCACTTGTCTATTCAGGGTAAGGTAAAATCTCTGAAACATACCTTATCTAGATATCTCAGCCTAACCAAGATTCTACCTCCCAACCTTTTGGATGTGCGGCAGACCCAGGGGCTGGCTACTTTGCATAAATCTGGAATGCCAGCAACTATGATTGAATTCCTTATTATTAATAGTTTTGTTAAGTCAGGTACAGGAATTAGGTTATTTTATTTTTTCCAAGCATTTTTGAGACTTATCACTTTGCCTAGGAATTCGCTGGATACGTTTTCCTCGTATTAATTTTGAAGAACTATTGCTGCATTGTGAATCTCTTAGGCAGAGTCAGAATACAGAAATTTTTAGATAATTGTTTTTAAGATATGGTAAACATTATAGATAGCCTCAAATCTTCTATTTAACAGGGCTACAACGACGGACAAAAGACCGTTGAAACAATGGCGTGAAATATATATTGATCTGTTAGCGCTTTTTCACATTTCCAACTCTTTTACTCTCAGAATTTTGTTTATTTGCCAAAGATGTAGTGTATGAAATTGCTGCTTCAAATTATTTTGATAACAACATAAGTATCAGTATGATTCTGAAAAAGAGAACATGGTTTACTAAGCTGTGCATTTTCCAGATTCATACTTGAAGGTGCTGAATTACTCCATTCTAGATTCTTAGCGTGCAACATAGTCTGAAAACTGTATTCCACTTAAGGAGAAACTGAAGCTTGACGCAAACGTTCCTCTCTGTCGAAGACGTTGCCTTTAAGACCTATAAGATCTCGTGTTTGATGTCCAGACTAGCTCTAGCAAGAGATCCTAATCTACAGGGTGTGCGTGGGTTATGGTAGGAATGGAACCAAACGAAGAACTATCCAACATATCACTTTATTTGTAAATTTCCAGATTTGTAGAGAACTGCCGACGATATTTAAATAGAATGTAACTTTTTAACTTCAACTACAACGTTATAACACTTTAACTTTGTCACCCTTGAGCAACCACCGAATTATGTATATGCGCTAGCTTACGTACAGCTCCCAAGTTGCACGTGCGTTATCTCGACTCGATTCAAGACGAATGTGTGTTGCGTTGCATTTGTTTCTGCGCGAGCAACACGAAGGAAGCGATTTCCATTGGCTAACTTTAGAGCAAGTCATGGTAAGATAGGAATCGGCCCGCGGAATCACTATGGCTTAGTACAAACAACAATTGTAACCTTATTACTCATTTAAATCTGCCTAGGCTTCCATTCTTGAGATTTTTAAATATTCAGCTTTATTACGTTTCCCCTAGAATTGACTAGAATCTCCTTTTGTGTCTTTCCATTATCAAATATATTGACATTATAATTTCGGTTTCAAATGCCCCCATTAACATTATTTTATTATTACATAATAAGTTAACGTTTATGTTCTGCCCGAATGATTAATTTTTAGTGAATACTAATTCTCGCAGTCGGCAATTCTCCATCCACATACATTTTTTTTTACAAACATTTCAAGACATGCATTCCAAACAAGATTAAATTTTACCTAAAACTATTATTTACATTTTTTTTATCTTCGGAAGTTACATAACTTCACAAAAGTTCCTTGGTTTGGTATTTATTAATTTCTTGATACTCTTTCTCTTCTTGGTTTGCACAACACTTTCACTTAGTCACTATTATGCTAACTTAACTATATTTACAATATTTATACATTTTCTCGTTCTTGGCAAATACACAATTATATCAATGATCTAACCATTATCTCTGTTATTTACTCTTAGATTTTCCTTGTTCTGAGAATTCCCTACCATCTGTTTTGTGATATTTATTGCATCGGCACGTTCATCAAACTGAGGAGAATTTCGACCTGATCTAGGCCTATCATCGTACCTAGGCGAACCTTATCACTCATTTAAATCTGCCTAGGCTTCCATTCTTGAGATTTTAACATATTCAGCTTTATTACGTTTCCCCTTAACTATTGACTAGAGTCTCCTTTTGTTTCTTTCCATTATCAAATATATTGACATTATAATTTCGGTTTCAAGCTACAGAATCTAAATTAAAAACAATAAAATCTTATTTGGAATTCAAATTATTATTCTAACCAGTTTTTCAAACTAACTGCTTGTCCTTTCTTCATACATGTCAAGATTGCTTTTGACAGAAACCAAAATACAAGAAGGTAATAATATTTCTTATCTTTTAATAGTATTGAAAAAAATATAGGTCTTTATTGTACAATAAAAAGACATAACTTCTTGAATTCCACATGTACCGTTGTAAAGCTCTGTGTTTAAATTACGCAATTTGTCTTTGCTGAATGCTGCTTCTGACCTATAACACTTTACATCATTATACATTCTCTGATTGTGAACTGATTAAAGGAGTCTGGAATTTAACAACTGAGAGCATCCTACTTATGAACGTTATACTACTGTGGTTATTTGTCCTCGTGAATTAATACGTCTTTTCAACTGAGTGAACTTCTTTTTACCAAGTTACACTTGTGTGACTATTTGCCCTTGTGAATGAGTTTATGTGTTTTCATATTTGGTAACTCAGTGAACGCCTTGTTACAAATGTCACACTTGTGTGGTTTTATGCCCTCATTAATCATCTTATGTTTTTCAAATGTGACAAAGGAGTAAAAGCCTTGTTAAAAATGTTACACTTGTGCGGCTTTATACCATCATGTATCAGTTTGTGTGTTTTCAAATCTGATGACTGTGCAAATGCCTTATTACAAATGTTACATATGTGCAGCTTTATGCCCTCATGAATCAATTTGTGTTTTTTCGAATTTGATACATGACCAGAAGCTTTCATATAAATACTAGACTTATGTGGCTTTATGCCTTCATGAATCAATTTGTGTCTTTTCAAATCTGATAGGTGGACAAAAGCCTTGTCACAAATATTACATTTGTGTTTCTTTACGTCGTGATGACACATGATGTGTTTTATCAAATCTAATAACTGCGTAAAAGCCTTGTTACAATTGTTGCACTTGTGTGGTTTTACGCCTTCATGAATCAATTTGTGTCTTTTCAAATTGCATGAGCGCTTAAAAGCCTTATTGCAAATGTCACATTGATGTGGTTTTATGTCCTCATAACTCAGTTTGTGTTTTTTAACATCTGATAAATAGGTAAAAGCCATGTTACAAATGTCACACCTCATTAGCTTTATGCACTTATGATTCAATTTCTGTGTTTTCAAATGTTGCAAAGATGTATCAGTAACTAAACTTTTCTGACTTTTGCATTTTCTACCACTTTCACATTCTAGAGCATCCTTGTTCATATTGAAACTTACGTCATTTGATACGGCTTCACTGGAGCATAAATGTGATGTATAACTGGAAACATCTTGTTTGTATAAACTGAAATATATAAATAACAATACCAGTAATTACTAGAACACAGCGATGAAAAAATAACAAGTGGAAAATAAAGTTGATGTTAATTTTCCACATACACATGATAAATTGAGTGACTTCATGAAGGAGGGTTACAAGTATTTAAACATGCTGTTATTGTTGGTTCAATTACACGTTATATGGGATTACCACACTGTAGTAAATGTAAGGGAGTAATGACTCTCTTTCAAAATATTTCCTTGTATAAAAATTTGATCATTTTACGTTTGTGTAAATATAAATAATGTGGAATTACTATAACTATTTATCTGATTTTCATTATTCTAAGTAAAATGTGGATTTTCTGTTTCTCCGACATCGAAGGAATGTAACCTGCATTTTTGTTTTTACTTTAGTTCATTTTTAAAATTATATGTTCACTCTTAATGAGAGGGGAGGAGTAAATAATTTAGTAATCTATATAGGTGTAAGGTTTAAAGCTTTCACGGCGCACGTTATTTATTACAGTTTCACGGGCGATCAGCCGTGTGAGGTTTAAAAATATTGAGCTTTCGGCCATTCTAAACTCCATGGCCTTCGTCAGAATTAAAATGACCGTTAGACTAGACTACCAGATGGCAGGCTGAGAACAGCCCGAGATGTGTCATTCGTGTACCAGTCCTTTTAGTGCTTAACCACTGTATGACGGGATTAGGATGTTATAGGATGGCTGGTGAAGAATGAGGATTGTGGATTGTTAGGAGGTAGCATAAATTTATGCTCCTCATCGGGTGTTAATGACCGTTAGAGAGGCCAGAGGCAGTTCGAATCGAACGGGGACGATGGTTGCCACGTCCGAGTGTCTTGTCCGCAGTACCTAGTCGTTATACGGCTCAACCTGCGCGATGATTTTGATAGGGTCTCAACAGGGATATGTGTCACACTGAGAAACAAATTTTGGAAACAGGGGTATTCATAGGGGCGGGAGGGGTAGTTAGCAGGGATTGGTCCGCGAGCGGGCTGTGCGCGGTTGCTGGTTGGTTGTTTCCAGCCATTCAGACGACGCGCTAATCCCCACCAGGGTTCTGGCCGTCAGTCACTCACTTAGAGGTGAACTGAAAATAGATGTTCCTCTGTTTTGAGTACAGAATGTACTTCCGCTTTTCCCATCTTCAAAGTTAAACCGCCGGACTTAAGATGTCCTTTGGTAGTCTTTTTGATGGTAGTCGGCGTGGCTCTCTCTGGTCATATTGTCCCAGAGTATTCACCAGAGGGTTAGTGTGGTTCTGGAGTTTGTTGTACATTGTTCGAGCGCGAGTTTTAATCACGTCGACAATGTACGGGATACCGGAATGTTCATGGAGGATATGGGCAGGAAATCTCCAGCCGGTATCATAGATCATCCTTAATGCCCAGTTCTGCAGCGTCTGGAGTCTGATGAAGGTGGATTTTGCCACCACTCCCCAGATCTCGCATCCGTACAGGACCAGAGGCGGGATGATCGCTCGATACAACTGGAGCTTCAGGCGTAAGGGCATGGTTTGGGAACTGAGGATGGGATATAGTTGCCGGAGAGCAGCGTGGCCTTGCAGTACATTGCCCCTGACGTGATGTCTATACGTCAGCCGCCGGTCCAGTGCGACTCCGAGATACTTCGCCGTAGTGACCCAGGGGATCCGACGGCGCCGAAGCACGAGGTCTCGCGGGAGCCGTTTGGCTTTCGTATATGCCAGGAGAATCGCAGAGCTTTTCTCCGGGTTTATAGACATACGCCAGTTCTCGCACCATCTACTGATGGCACAGAGGTGGGCTTGTACTTGTCGGCAACTGCAGCACGGATTCTTGTTAGTAGCGAAGATCAGTAGATCGTCCGCATACTGACAGATGTGTGTGTTGGGGTGCGTCGGGAGATCGGCCATGTAAGCTGCGAAAAGTGCCGGTGACAGTACACTGCCCTTGGGGACTCCTTCGCCAATGGGCCTTTCTCCAGAGAATGATCCCTCCACCTTTACTCGGAAGCTACGTTCCTGTAGGAAACTAGCCACCAAGTAAATGTATGGAGGGGGATTTCGTGCTGTATGAGCTTGTAGACCCTCATGCCAAGTGGTAGAAAATGCCTTTTCCACGTCAAGCAACACTGCCACCGTTTTAGCCCTCTCCTGGTAAGCCAGGGAAGCTTACTCGGCTACACGCAGTAGTTGCTCAGTCGTGGAGTGACCAGAACGAAAACCAAACTGGTGTTCCAGTAGGAGACCTTTTTCCTCCAAAAGAGGTCCGAGGCGGGACAGGAACATTTTCTCGAACACTTTCGAGACAACTGGTAGGAGGCTGATGAAACGGTAACTAGATGGAAAAACCGGATTCTTTCCCCGCTTCAAGTCGCACACCACACGCGCCTGTTTCCAGACAGCTGGAAAGTGACGCATGCTGAGGCATGCATTGTAAATGCGGGTCAAGTGCATCACGGCTCAATGGGGTAGGTGCTGGAGCATTTCAGCTGTTACCTAGGCCTGTCCAGGGGATTTTCGGCTTTATAGGGATCTGATGGTGTTAGTTACCTCGAGAGGGGTAACTATCGTGATGTGGAACTCCTCGTGGCCCGCGGGTCCGACTTCTAAGAAGTCTTCTACCGCCTGTTCAACGAGGTCAGTGTGGTCATCGTTCTGAGGATCTACCCTAGGCTGGAACTGAGTTTCCAGATAGTCTGCTAGTGCCTCTGCTTTTTCCCTCGGTTCAAAGAAAAGTCTTCCCCGAGGGCTGTGCAAAGGATGCTGGTGTGCAGATTTGTCTTTCCGCAAGCCTCGGACGATGCGCCACGGTTTCCTCTCCTGGAGGTTTACGTGACGCAGCGTGTTTTCCCAAGTTGCTTGCCTATGTTTTCTTAGGAGTCGTCTCACCAGGGATTTGAACCTCTGGTGTATTACTCCTATCCTAGGATGACGGAATCTCTGCCATAGCCTTCTTACCGCATTCTTAGCTTGAATGAGGCGTTTCAAAGGGACGGGGATAGATGTCGGGTTAGGTGCATCGGTAGGAATTCGATGTGTGTGAGCACGCACCGCATTTAGGACGGAGGTAGAAAACCCCGTGGCTGCCTCCTCGAGAGCCTCAATCGAGTCTATTCGAGGATTTGCTTCCACAGAGTTTTGAAGGGCTAGGACGGCTGCATCCCAGTCGACTTCATCCACCCAGTCCGGCACTCCCACGGCAGTAAGATTAACGTCCACATCCACCACAACGGGGTTGTGGTCGGAGTCCAGATCGTTAATCACAGAGAGGTCCAAGTGGAATGGTATGTTCTTGGTGACTATGAAATCTATGATATTCGCGACGCCGCGTGCCGGGTAGCCGTGCGCGTGAAGGGCGGGTTCCAGAGGCTCCAGAGGCAGTTCGAGTCGAGTGGGGAAGCTATTTCCCCACCCGAGTGGCTTTACCGCAGTACCTAGCCGTTATACGGCTTAACCTGCGCGATAGTATGATGTTTTGGTCTACAGGGATTTAATACTCTGGGAATGTTTATTGGAATCAGGGGTATATTATAGGGGCAAGAAGGATGGTTGGTAGGGCTTGGTCCATGAGCGGGCAGTGCCCGTACATGCTGATTGGCTGGTTAGTCAATCAGCTGACGCGCTAATCTCCTCCAGGTTCTTGCCGTCAGTCACTCACTGAGAGGTGATCTGAGTTAGGCGTTCTACTCTGTTTCAAGTACAGATATTAATTTTGCCTTCCCCATCTTCCAAAATTAGGCCGTTGGACTTAAGATGTCCTACGGCAATTTTTTAGATGGTAGTCTGCGTGGCGCTCTCTGGTCATGTTGTCCCAGAGTGTTCACCAGTGGATTAGGGTGGCTCTGGAGTTTGTTGTACATTGTTCGAGCGCCGGTTTTAATCACGTCGACAATGTACGGGATGCCGGAATCTTCGTGAAGAATGTGGGCAGGAAATCTCCAACCAGTGTCATAGATCATCCTTAATGCCCGATTCTGTAACTTCTGGAGTCTGATGAAGGTGGACTTTGCCACCAATCCCCAGATCTCACATCCGTACAGGACCAGAGGTGGGATGATCGCACGATACAGCTGGAGCTTCAGGCGAATGGGCATGGTTTTGGAGCTGAGGATTGGATACAACTGCCGGAGGGCTGCGTGACCTTGTAGTACTTTGCCCCTGACGTGATGCCTATGCGTTAGCCGCCGGTCCAACGTGACTGCGAGATACTTCGCCGTAATGACCCAGGGGATCCAACGGAGCCGAAGCACGAGGTCCTGCGGGAGCCGGTTTGCCAGCGTGTTGGCCAGGAGAATCGCAGAGCTTTTCTCCGGGTTAATAGACATGCGCCAGTTCTCGCACCATCTACTGATGGCACAAAGGTGGGCTTGTACTTGGCAGTAGCTGTAGCGCGGGTTCTTGTTGGTTGCGAAGATCATGAGATCGTCCGCATACTGACAGATGTGGGTGTTGGGGTGCGTTAGGAGATCGGCCATGTAAGCGTTAAAGAGTGCCGGTGGCAGTACACTGCTCTCGGGAACTCCTGCACCAATGGGCCTTTCTCGGGAAAATGAACCCTCCACCTTCACTCGGAAGCTACGTTCCTGTAGGAAACTATCCACCAAGTAAATGTATGGAGGGGGGATTTCGTGCTGTATGAGCTTGTAGATAAGCCCTTCGTGCCAGGTGGTACAGAACGCCTTTTCCACGACAAGCAACACTGCCATGGGTTTGGCCCTTTCTGATAAGCCAGGGAGGCCTTTTCGGCTACTCGCAGTAGTTCCTCGGTTGTGGAGTGGTCAGAACGAAAACGAAACTGATGTTCCGGTAGGAGGCCTTTTTCCTCTAAAACTGGTCCAAGGCGGGACAGGAACAGTTTCTCGAAAACTTTCGAGATAACTGGTAGGAGGCTGATGGAACGGTAGCTAGAAGGAAAGATCGGATTCTTGCCCGGCTTCAACACGCATACCACACGCGCCCTCTTCCAGACTTCCGGAAAGTGGCGCATGCTTAGGCACGCGTTGTAGATCCGAGTCAAGTGTATCACGGCTCTAAAGGGGAGGTGCTGGAGCATTTCCGCTGTTACCCGGTCCTGCCCAGGGGCTTTTCTAGGTTTTAGGTGTTGGATGGTGTTAGTTACCTCGCGAGGGGTAACTATCGGGATGTGGAAATATTCGTGGCCCACAGGACGAACTTCTAAGAAGTTGAAAGGCGGGGACTAGACTAGACTACCAGATGGCAGGCTGGGAACAGCCCGAAGTGTGTTATTCGTGTACCTGCCCTTTTTAGGGCTTAACCACTGTATGACGGGATTAGGATGTTATAGGATGGCTGGTGAAGAATGAGGATTGAGGGTTGTTAGGAGGTAGCATATATTTATGCTCCTCATCAGTTGATAATTTCAACTTGCAACTACCGTTGGGCACTGCTGATGGGTGGTCCAAATATGGATATTTGGCGAAACGTTTTGGACTTCCAAACTACTCTTGGAGGGACTGTAAGGAGCTTACGCTGTGGATGGGGTAGCTCCTGTGTTACCGGGGGTGCCCGCAAGCCAAGCGCCCTCTTCCAGACTTCCGGAAAATGGCGCATGCTTAGGCACGCGTTGTACATCCGAGTCAAGTGCATCACGGCTCTAAAGGGGAGGTGCTGGAGCATTTCCGCTGTTACCCGGTCCTGCCCAGGGGCTTTTCTAGGTTTTAGGTGTTGGATGGTGTTAGTTACCTCGCGAGGGGTAACTATGGGGATGTGGAAATCCTCGTGGCCCACAGGTCCAACTTCTAAGAAGTCTTCTACTGCTTGATCCACGAGGCAGGCAGGCTGAGAACAGCCCGAGGTGTGTCATGAGTGTACCTGCCCTTTTAGGGCTTAACCACTTTATGACGGTTTTGCAGGGTGGCGGGTGAGAATTGAGCTAGTGGGTAGTAAGGAGGCAGCAAGATTATGCTCCTTAGCTGCTGCTTATTCAATGTGCAACTACCGTTGGGCACTGCTGGTGTAAAGGTCCAAATATGGAGGTTCATTTAATTTTGAATTTAGAATCCAAGCTTATCTTGGAGGACTGTTATAGTGTTCAGCTTTCGCTGTTGAAGGGATGTCTCCTTCGTTACCGGGGATGTCCGCAAGCCATGCGGGGAACCCGGTGTCCCACACGCGTGCGTTCGGTGGGGTTATAGTCCCCAAGAGACCTAACCAGGGCACTCCTATGTTTAGGAATTTGGTCGTATAATTTAGTTGCCCGACGCCTAATTTCGTCCTCCACATACGGAAGAGACGAGGCTTCGTGCAGTAGTCTCGAAGGGAATCCGCGGCATACAGAATAGATTATCCGAAGTCCTCTATTCTGTATACGCCGCAGACGCAGGAGATGGGAATCTGCGGCCATGCCCCAGATTTCGCAGGCGTATAGGAGGAGTGGGATTCTGAGTGCCCGAAAAAGGCGTAGCTTTAGGGGAATTGGCATCCCCGACAGCAGCATGAGGTACAGTGAAGCAGTTGCCCCGCTGGCCCGCGCTGACAACTCGCTGATGTGTTCCCGAAAAGTAAGGCCCTTATCGAGCTTCACTCCCAGGTAGGAGATGGAGTTTACCCATTCAATCCTTCTTCGCAGATAGGTGAATGTGGGGAGATTGGCGGGGAATCGGCGCTTAGTAAAGAGTATGGCGCGGCTTTTCTCCGGGTTGATGGACAATCGCCAACGCCTGCACCATTCTTGGATAGGACGGAAGTGTCGCTGTATTGGGAGGAAGGTTCTGTTAGGGTGCCTGTTTGTTGTGTAGAGCAACACGTCGTCAGCGTACTGGGCTATGTTGACGTGCGGCTCTGTAGGTAGGTCGGCCATGTAGACGCTGAAGAGCGTGGGGGATAGGACAGAACCTTCGGGGACTCCGCCTCGGATTGGCCTGCGTGTGGAGTTATTCCCCGCCACTGAGACCACAAAGAATCTGTGTCTAAGGTAGGAATGTAGTAGGTGTATGAGGCGTGTGGGTAGCTCAAGTTGGATGAGTTTTTGGAGGAGACCGGCATGCCAGGTCCTAGAGAAGGCCTTCTCAACGTCCAGAGAGACCGCGGCGGTGTAGGGCTTGTCCTGGTATCCCAGGGCGGCAGCCTCCACCACACGCAGTAGCTGCTGGGGTGTTGAGTGGCCAGGTCGGAACCCAAACTGATGGGGTGGGATGGCTTGAATGTCCCCTAAGATAGGG
Organism: Tenodera sinensis; assembly: GCA_030765045.1. Lineage (NCBI taxonomy): Eukaryota > Metazoa > Arthropoda > Insecta > Mantodea > Mantidae > Tenodera > Tenodera sinensis. Next base: position 89,715,748 of record CM060967.1, read on the forward strand.
GACAAGCGGGCGAGTATTAGTCTCTCGAATACCTTCGAGAGTACGAGTAGGAGGCTAATGGATCGGTAGTTGGCAGGATGGACTGGGTTTTTCCCTGGCTTCAATATGCAAATCACCCGGGCCTCTCTCCACTCACGTGGGAAGCGGCTGAGGGCGAGGCACATATTGAAAACCTTTGTCAGGTAAAGCACGGCCTTGAAGGGAAGGTGGCGGAGCATGACAGGTGTTATCCCGTCAGACCCCGCGGCCTTTTTGTGGTCGAGATGTTGGAGTACGCCCTGGACTTCGCTGAGTTTGACGATGGGAAGCCGATCCGCGTCGTCAAGAGGACGTCGCAAATATCGACGTACCTCCCCACGAACACGGTCGGAGAAGTCTAGGTCCTGCGGGTTATCTCTCGGCCGCATGGTCCTCTCCAGGTATTCAGCAAACGTATTTGCTTTGGCTTGGGGTTCACAGGCCAGGCCTTGGGTGCCATGGATTGGGGAGGTGTGTGATCCACCTCGGTTTCTCAGTCGTTTGGCAATCCGCCACGCGTTGCCGTCACCTAGGTTCAAACGAGACATCGTGTCCTCCCACGCGCGCACTCTGTGCTCGCGCAGTTGGAGACGCACCTCGTGGTGTAGACGCCTTAGAAGCGCTAGGTTCTGTCGTGTGCGGTGCCTCTGACAGAGTCTGCGAGCCGCCCAAGAGCGGCGGATGAGTAGAAGTAGTTCTAGGGGTAGGACGTCTGGGTGGAGAGGAGCTGGGGCTTGGACGGTGAGGTTGTGGACCGTTCGCTTCACCACAGAAGTGAAGGAAGAGACCGCCGCCTCAAGGGTTGGGATGTCGGTTATGTTGGGGTTGGGTGGGATGGAGCCATTTAGGCAACTCTTGACACAGTCCCAGTCGACGTTCCGTGTTGAACTGGGACCTCTTGGCTGGCAACCCGGGTGTTGGTGGTAGCCAACACTGGTTATGATCGGAATGAAGTGCGTTTATGGATGTGAGTGACACGTGATATGCGAAATGTTTGATGACCACGAAGTCTATGACGGATGGCCGTCCTGGACCTCGCGGATAATGGGTGGGTTGCCAGGGGCCCTCGACTCTAAGTTGAGGGTCCGCGTCGACCATGCGGACTATGTCATTGCCTCTTCTGTGCGCGCGGGGGCCGCAATGCCAACGCGGATGCTTGGCATTTAGGTCCCCGGCCAGAGTGATATGAGGATGTAGGGCGAGGATGGAGAGGTACTCGTTGATAACGAACTGCCTCTGGGGTGGGTGATATGCAGACACCATCAGGACCTCAATACCGCCGAGGTGGATACAAGTAGCCGTGGCCTCAAGGGTTTGAAGTGGAGGGAGCTGGACGGGTTTGTGGACCACACTTCTCTTCACGAAGATCGCTGTGCCGCCCCCACGGCGGCCAACGCGGTCCGATCGGAGACAGTGATAGCCCTGGAGTCGGGATGTGAGATTCTGGTGGAGATGCGTTTCTGATACCAAGATAAGATCAAGTGCATGCTCGCCAGCAAAGTGGTGGAGCTCGTTCTCCTGACCAGTCAAACCACACGCGTACCAGAACGCGAACCTGAACGAGGTATTTACCCTAGTTCGATTCGCCATTCCAGGTCGCGCCGATTATGGTGGTAAGGAGTGCAAGCCCCTCCATGGCTACAGCCATTTTGCTGAGTTGGTCGGTGGCGGAAAGGAATCGTACCATCAGCTCGCAGAGCTTCCGGCTGGGGGTTTGTTGTGGAGTTGGAATGACGGATGGGTTGGTCGGCGTCGGTATCTCTTCGGCCGCAACTTCCCCCGGCTGACGGTCGGGCGTAGGATTCCCACGCTCGCTCTAGGCTTCAGAGGCGGCAGCTGGCCTCCGAGGGTGACGGCGCCTGCCCTCCCTTTTTGGACGGGGAGCCATAGGGGGTACTGGAGCTTGTGTTTGTGCTCGGGTGTGTTGTGTTTGTGCACGCGACTTGGGAGTATTACCCCGGCCTGTGCTGGTCACTGCAGCGTACGCTAAACCCTCTGCTGGTCTTGCCGGAGCAGGGCCAGACTGGGGATCGCTGTTCGCCACTGGAGATTGGACCACCTGGGGTGGTCTCCTAGCAGCTATGATGGCCTTCCATGTTGGGCAGTCACCATAGCATGCTAAATGTGCGCCGGTGCAGCTAGCGCACTTGGGGTCGTCCTCTCTGGTTTTCGGGCAGACCTCTTTAAGGTGTTCCTCACCGTATCTGAGGCAGCGCAGTCTGCGGTGACAAAAGTGACTAGAGTGGTTAAACCCTAGGCACCTATGGCACTGGGTGGGGGGGGCTCCGCCAGAGCCTTTGGATGGCTCGATGTGTACCCGGAGGTAACAGATGGCTGTTACACCATCAATCTTGGCCTCCGGGTCGTTGGCTCACTCCACCACTACTAAAAATAGGGGGAGGGGGATTCTGGGTGCTTGCCCATCTGGAGCGGCCTTGGTCAGCTGCTTGACCAATCTGGGGGTGATACCCTGGCGGTTGAGGTCTGCCACGATATCTTCCACAGGTGTGTCTACGGGAAGTCCGCGGATGACCCTGTGGATGTCGCGTGCCCTATCCAGCCCGAAGGTGAAATGGGGAATGTCTCTCTCCTTAAGGTAACGGAGGATGAGGGAGTGGCCATTGGCCGATTTGACCTGGAAAATGAAGCGGCTTTTGTTTCGCCGCACCGTGCACTCCTTCGCAAGGGTCGGCATTATCAGCTTGAAAAGGCCTACCGACCCTTTGAAGTCGTCCACGATGATCGGTGGAACATGGCACTTCGTGGATTTGGATGGTTGGGATGGTTGGGGTGGGTTGCGTACCCGTTATTGAGCTAATGCGGTCAAGGCGGCTAGACGATTGGTGCGGCGTGAGACTACCTCACGGAATCCATCCTCTGGGCCGGGGGTTTCTTCCTCGGTAGAGAAGAGAGCAGAGGAGCTGGTAGCCTCGTCTATGGCGAGGGAGGATCTGCAAGAGTACACGGAAGTTCTCCCGTTATGGAATGAATTTTCAGTGCGGACACTGGCACTGTCGTCGGAGTCGGGGTCGGGGTCGGACTCCGAAATTTGGCCTATTCGGGGAAAGTCACCGCGTCTCCTCTATCTCGATCCGTCTCCTCTCTCTCTCCCTACGATCTCTCCTCTATATCTATTATCATTAACCTCCTCATCTTGTGCTACTACTCTTTCCTCTTGTATCTGGTGAGATCTCAATCTCCTTGGTTCTATAACTACATTAACATTATGTGGTTGTCGCCTAGCTGGTAATCGCTCCTCCTCCCACGCAATCTTACTTATTTTGTCCGCCAGCTTGTGAAGATGCTCGTATAAATCCTTATTCCTAATAATGTTATAAATATAATTGCCGCTCAGTGCCTGTCTCTCTTCTCTTGTTTGCTCGCTGTACTTAACACATTCAAATAGCGCATGCTCAGGTGTGTCCTGCACATTGCATCTGCCACATATATCGTTATCAGTCCTTTGTATTTTTAGCCAGTATGTCTTATATGGTCCATGCCCAGTTAAATAATGTAATAAACCTCTAGTGGGCTGCACATGCTTCAATTTTAATCTTTCTTTAATATTATTAAAAAGATGATAAGTTCTCCTTCCGGCGATCGTACTATCCCATTCCTCTTGAAAACTTAGAAGTAAATTACATTTTATTTCTCTTATATTTGCACAATTTCTTCCCACTATGTCTTGGACCTTCCTTAATTCTCCTTTATTATGCCAGAAAATTGCCCCTCTTAACTTGATGGTGTAATCGATCGGCCAAACGCCAATGGAGACTAATAGTGCTAGTGTCGGTGTCGTGTTGACAGCTCCTGTATACCTTAGTAAAATTTTTCGCTGAGTTCTTCTTAGCAAGGTTTTAATTTGGACATTCCACATCCTAAACGCCCATACACTTGCGCCATACGTTATTATAGATGCAAAAATGCTGGTATGATACGAGGTTATTGCATTAAACGGTATCCTATATTCAAACTGCACTATTCTGGCTAATTTCATCATAACTTTCTCTGCCTTTGTCCTAACATACTCAGTATGCTTTCTAAAAAGTAATTTATCATCTAAAAGTATGCCTAAATATTTTGCTTCGTTTTGTCTTCTAATATTTTGATTATTATATTTAATTGTAGGATTCCTTTTAAAGTTTCCTTTTAAAACCATATAAGCTGACTTGGCTGGGGCCACTTGTAGTGGCGGACTGGCCCAACCAACCCTGAGGCAGCAGTGCCTCCACAAAACATCCCGGAACCAACCTTAGGGGACACATTCGCCACCGAGGAGATGGCTGAATTCATCGAGTTGGCAACCTGGTTCGCCGACTTAGTTCAGCGTTCCCTCCCAATACTACGACGCTGCAGGGAAACCTTCAACAAACCTGGGATTTCCGCTGTGAAGAAGCACCTCGCGGTGCTTCAAACGGCTAAGGAACTCTACTCTAACTCCGTGAGCTCATAATGGCGCATAGAACTGTGCGTTCATTTGGAGCTGCGTTCTGGAACGCAAATGGGGTTAGAGACCAGAGACCTGGCCTGCTGGAGTTCGTGGACAGTCACGGAATTGATATCCTAATGGTCTATGAAACGCACTTGCACGCTGGTGTACAGTTTAACCTGCCAAGTTACGCCGCTCATCGGTCTGATCGGGTCGGCCGACAGGGCGGTGGTACTGCCATTTTCATAAAGAACCATCTCACCCACACTCCTGTAACCATTCCTCCGCTACAACACCTGGAGGCAACCGCCATAAGGCTATCCTTGGGCGGGAACGATCTGGTGCTTGTGGCGGTATACGACCCGCCGGATGGTCACTTCTATGAAGCGGACATCACGGCACTCCTGAACCTACACCACAGGGTTTGCATTGCAGGCGACTTCAACGCAAAACACCCAAGCTGGCACAGCCGCACCCAGAACGTTAAGGGCCGGGGATTGTACCGTCTTATTAGCGGGAACCCCGCCCTTCACGCGCACGGGCCGAGAGGTCAAACATACTACCCGGCACGCGGCGCCGCGGATATCATCGATTTCATGGTCACCAAAAACATACCATTTCACTTGGACCTCTCTGTGATTAACGATCTGGACTCCGACCACAACCCTGTTGTGGTGGATGCAGACGTTAATCTTACTGCCCTGGGAGTGCCGGACTGGGTGGATGAAGTCGACTGGGATGCAGCCGTCCTAGCCCTTCAAAACTCTGTGGAAGCAAATCCTCGAATAGACTCGATAGAGGCTCTCGAGGAGGCAGCCACGGGGTTTTCTACCTCCGTCCTAAACGCGGTGCGTGGTCACACGCATCGCATTCCTACCGAAGCACCAAACCCGACATCTATCCCTGTCCCACTAAAACGCCTCATTCAAGCAAAGAATGCTGTCAGACGGCTATGGCAGAGATTCCGACATCCTAGGATAGGAGTAATACACCAGAGGTTCAAATCCCTGGTGAGACGACTCCTAAGAAAACACAGGCAAGCAGCTTGGGACGAAACAATGCGTCGCGTAAACCTCCAAGAGAGGAAACCGTAGCGCATCGTCTGAGCCTTGAGGAAAGACAAATCTGCACACCAGCATCCAGTGCACAGCCCTCGGGGAAGACTTGTCTTTGAACTGAGGGAAAAAGCAGAGGCACTAGCAGACTATTTGGAAACTCAGTTCCAGCCTAGGGTAGATCCTCAGAACGATGACCACACTGATCTCGTGGAACAAGCGGTAGAAAACTTCTTAGAAGTCCGACCCGCGGGCCACGAGGAGTTCCACATCCCGGTAGTTACCCCTCGCGAGGTAACTAACACCATCCGACACCTAAAACCTAGAAAAGCCCCTGGGCCGGACAGGGTAACAGCGGAAATGCTCCAGCACCTACCCCATAGAGCCGTGATGCACTTGACCCGCATTTACAAGGCATGCCTCAGCATGTGCCACTTTCCATGCCGGAAACAGGCGTGTGTGGTATGCGTTTTGAAGCAGGGAAAGAATCCGGTTTTTCCATCTAGTTACCGTTCCATCAGCCTCCTACCAGTTGTCTCGAAAGTGTTCAAGAAACTGTTCCTGTCCCGCCTCGGACCTCTTTTGGAGGAAAAAGGTCTCCTACCGGAACACCAGTTTGGTTTTCGTTCTGGTCATTCCACGACTGAGCAACTACTGCGTGTAGCCGAGAAAGCTTCCCTGGCCTACCAGGAGAGGGCTAAAACGGTGGCAGTGTTGCTTGACGTGGAAAAGGCATTTTCTACCACTTGGCATGAGGGGCTTGTCTACAAGCTCATACAGCAGGAAATCCCCCCTCCATACATTTACTTGGTGGCTAGTTTCCTACAGGAACGTAGCTTCCGGGTGAAGGTTGAGGGATCATTTTCTAGAGAAAGGCCCATTGGCGCAGGAGTCCCCGAGGGCAGTGTACTGTCACCGGCACTTTTTGCAGCTTACATGGCCGATCTCCCGACGCACCCCAACACACACATCTGTCAGTATGCGGACGATCTCATGATATTCGCCACTAACAAGAACCCGCGCTACAGTTACCGACAAGTACAAGCCCACCTCTGTGCCATCAATAGATGGTGCGAGAACTGGCGCATGTCCATTAACCCGGAGAAAAGCTCTGCGATTCTCCTGGCTAATTCGATAGCCAACCGGCTCCCGCTGGACCTCGTGCTTCGGCGCCGTCGGATCCCCTGGGTCACTACGGCAAAGTATCTCGGGGTCGCGCTGGACCGGCGGCTGACGTACAGACATCACGTCAGGGGCAAAGTACTGCAAGGCCACGCTGTCCTCCGGCAGTTGTACCCCATCGTCAGTTCCCAAACCATGCCCCTACGCCTGAAGCTTCAGCTGTATCGAGCGATCATCCCGCCTCTGGTCCTGTACGGATGCGAGATCTGGGGAGTGGTGGCTAGGTCCACCTTCATCAGACTCCAGACGTTGCAGAACCGGGCATTAAGGATGATCTATGATACAGGCCGAAGATTTCCTGCCCATATCCTACACGAACATTCCGGTATCCCGTACATTGTCGACGTGATCAAAACTCGCGCTCGAACAATGTACAATAAACTCCAGAACCACCCTAACCCTCTGGTGAATACCCTGGGCCAATACGACCAGAGACAGCCGCGCCGACTACCATCCAAAAGATTGCTGAAGGACATGTTAAGTCCGGCGATTTAATCTCAAGATGGGAAAGGCGAAAATGCAATCTGTACTCAAAACAGAGCGAATCACCAGTTCAGTTCACCTCTCAGCGAGTGACTGACGGCCAGAACCCTGGTAGGAATTAGCTCGTAAAATTCGCGCACAGCTCACTTGCGGACCAATCCCTGCCTACAATCCCTCCCGTTACTATAAAAACCCCTGTTCCAACAAATTTTTTCCCAGTGAAAACATCCCTGTAGTGACACCGTCAAAACCATCGCGCAGGTAAAGCCGTATGACGGCTAGGTACTGCGGTAAAGACACTCGACCGGGGAACAATCACCTCACCTCCGTTCGACTCGAACTGGCGTCTGGCGTCTCCGTTGTCATTCATTCGGTGATTGGAACTCGTATCGTCTGCACCTCGAATCTACTGGACACTGGAAGAACGGGGAAGCCAACTGTGAGACCTCTCGCCAGGGAGGAGCTACTACGCACCACGCCAACTCAATAGTGCATTTGCCGGTCCGGGCGCCGCTAGTTCGTCGAGGAGTGTCCTATAAGAGATCTGATAGGAGATTTTAGGGCACTCCAAATTGGAGAAGAAAGAAGTATCAGAAGACCACCTTTCCCGGAGGGGATCCGGAGCGGAGGAGGAAGTGGGCATCAGCCCTCTACTTGCCTCCTTACTAGAAATAGCTCGCCGAGCTATTTCAAACCAGCACCACACAGACATGGAGAACTCCAGAGCCGACTCGGCACCGACCGACGGACATACGAAACCGCAGGCCCTCATGGTTGCAGCCAAGGGACCAGGCTCTAGCCTGGACCCGGGGTTCACTGGAACCCCCATAGGCGCGTCGCAAGGCGTTAAACCCTCTGTGGGATGCCGGATGGCACCTGCAATGACAAAAGACAAGCCGAGTACCAACGCCAAGGTAACACCTGACGCGATAGGTACCCCTACCCAGAACCCTTCCCATGGTCCAAGGGTGAACATCGTCAAGGCGAAAGCCAAGACGCTCCTCAGGGCCAAGAACAGGCCGAAGGCCAAAAAGGCTATTGGTCTTGTGAACCAAGGGACAGCAGTCCCTGTCACACCACTACCAGTACCTATGACCCCTGTCCCAGCACCAACAACGCCGGATGACGACGGCTTCGTTGTAGTGCAGAGCCGTAGGAGGAGATCTTCCGGTTCAAAGCCGGAAGGGACTCCCCCTTCACCATCATCTGCAACTGCAGCGCTCGCCCCAAACCAGGCCCCACAAAAGGAGGGTAAAATCCCTCCGATTGTGTCCGATCCGTTCCCGAACCACATAAAGGTTATGAAGGAACTGAGACGACGGTTAAAGGCCACTTTTCAGGCAACCCGACATCCCGGGCGGGTTGTCATCAGAACCACCACCTCTGACGACCACACGGCCGCAAGGGGGGTGCTGAAGGAGTGTGAAATTAAATTCCACACTTACTCACTTCAGCGTCCCCACGTGGTTCGCAGAGTGATCAGGGGTCTTGATTCGGAGACAGACCCCCAGGATATCCGTGAAGGCCTACAGGACGAACACGGAATCAAACCGAGGTCCGTGGTGCAACTAACCACCACAAAGGAAAAACAGGGGAAAGTCACCAAGGTACCCCTACCACTATTTTAGTGGTAGTTGAAAAACAGGGGGAGGGAACCCCAAAAATCGATCAGGTGACCCACCTGTACAACACGAAGTTCACCATCGAGCCCTACCACAGCAGGGAGGGGCCAGCCCAATGCTACAACTGCTTGGGCTTTCACCACTCGAGCCATGCTTGTGAGAGGCAACTCAGGTACCTTCGCTGTGCAGGAGAACACCTGGTGAAGGATTGCCTGACACCAGAAGAAAATAAAAAGTGTGCCAACTGCGACGGGAGCCACATAGGCATCTATCGCGGTTGCCCGAAACGACTTGCAATTATGCAAGGAAGACAAGGCAAAGTACCAGAGATCCGACAGGGGGTGTCTTTTGCACAGGCAATGTCGGGGCACGTAAGTGCCCTAGTACAGGCCGAGAGTGCAGAAGCAACCCCACAAAACCAGGTTGTCAGTCAAAAGACAACGCCAGTCCCAAGTGTCACACCAAAGGCGGGCACAGAACATCCAGTGCCACCCCCCAGTGTTGCCCCAAAGGACAAACGCCCTCCTAAAAGGAGGAGGAAGGGGAGAAAGGCTCATGTGACTGAAAGTGCTGAGCCAGAAAAAGCCACGGTGGAGGCAGGTAACAAAAGTGTTGCCCAACTTTCCCCACCAACTGCTCCAGCCAACCAGGCACCAGCCGCTACAGCCAACCAGGCAACAGCTGTTACAGTCAACCAGGCAACAGCAACAGCGCAGCCAATCAGCGCTGGCCCGTCATCACAGACTGGCTCTATAAGTAGAATCCACACATCACCACGAAAACCACGAATAAGCACTCAGTCACAGGTCTTGGGAGACGCCTTCGGCTCAGAGGACATGGCGGAGTTTATTGAACTGGCAACTTGGTTTGCGGACCTTGTACAACGTTCCCTCCCCATTCTACGGCGCTACAAGGAGCAAATCCTCAACCCAGAACTATCGGCTGTGAAGAAGCATCTTATAATGCTTCAAACGGCCAAGGAACTCTACGCTGACTCCACAAGCTCTTAAATGGCGCATAGAAATGTGCGATCATTTAGAGCTGCGTTTTGGAACGCAAATGGAGTCAGAGAGCAGAGACCTGGCCTGTTAGAGTTTGTAGACAGCCATGGGATTGATATCCTTATGGTCTGTGAAACACACTTGCACGCCGGTGTACAGTTCAGTCTGCCAAGTTACGTCGCCCATCGGTCTGATCGGGTCGGCCGACAGGGCGGTGGTACTGCCATTTTCATAAAGAACCATCTCACACATATTCCTGTTACCATTCCTCCACTACAACACCTAGAGGCAACCGCCATAAGAATATCCTTAGGCGGATGCGACGTGGTACTTGTAGCGGTATATGATCCTCCGGATGGGCGCTTCTATGAAGCGCACATCACGGCACTCCGAAACCTACACCAAAGAGTCTGTATCGCAGGCGACTTCAACGCCAAACACCCAAGCTGGCACAGCCGCACCCAGAACGTGAAGGGTCGGGGATTGTACCGTCTCATTAGCGGGAACCCCGCCCTGCATGCACACGGGCCGAGAGGTCCAACATACTACGCGGCGCCGCGGATGTCATAGACTTCATTGTCACAAAGAACATTCCATTTCACCTGGATCTCTAGGTGATTAACGCTCTGGATTCTGATCACAACCCTGTTGTGGTCGACTCAGACGTTAATCTAACTGCGCTGGGAGTGCCTGATTGGGTTGAGGAAGTCGACTGGGATGCAGCCGTCCTAGCCCTCCACAACTCCGTGTAAGCATGTCCTCGAATAGACTCGATAGAGGCTCTCGAGGAGGCAGCCACGGGGTTCTCAACCTCTGTCCTAAATGCGGTGCGTGCTCATACGAACCGCATTCCTAACGACGCACCAAACCCTACAGCTATCCCTGTTCTACTGAAACGCCTCATTCAAGCGAAAAACGCTGTTAGAAGGCTATGGCAGAGATTCCGTCACCCTAGGATAGGAGTAATACACCAGAGGTTCAAATCCCTGGTGAGACGACTCCTAAGAAAGCATAGGCAAGCAGCTTGGGAAAACACTTTGCGACATGTAAACCTCCAGGAGAGGAAACCATGGCGCATCGTCCGAGGCTTGAGGAAAGATAAAACTGTGCACCAGCACCCTGTGGATAGCCCTCGGGAAAGACTTGTCTTTGAACCGAGGGAAAAAGCAGAGGCGCTAGCAGACTATTTGGAAACTCAATTCCAGCCTAGAGTCGACCCTCAGAACGACGATCATACTGACCTCGTGGATCAAGCAGTAGAAGACTTCTTAGAAGTTGGACCTGCGGGCCACGAGGATTTCCACATCGCGATAGTTACCCCTCGCGAGGTAACTAACACCATCCAACACCTAAAACCTAGAAAAGCCCCTGGGCAGGACCGGGTAACAGCGGAAATGCTCCAGCACCTTCCCTTTAGAGCCGTGATGCACCTGACTCGGATCTACAACGCGTGCTTAAGCATGCGCCATTTTCCAGAAGACTGGAAGAGGGCGCGTGTGGTATGCGTGTTAAAGCCGGGCAAGAATCCGATCTTTCCTTCTAGCTACCGTTCCATCAGCCTCCTAGCAGTCATCTCGAAAGTTTTCGAGAAACTGTTCCTGACCCGCCTTCGGCCTCTTTTAGAGGAAAAAGGCCTCCTACCGGAACATCAGTTTGGTTTTCGTTCTGGCCATTCCACAACCGAGCAACTACTGCGAGTAGCCGAAAAGGCCTCCCTGGCTTACCAGCAAAGGGCCAAAACGGTGGCAGTGTTGCTTGACGTGGAAAAGGCGTTCTCTACCACCTGGCACAGAGGGCTTATCTACAAACTCATACAGCACGAAATCCCCCCTCCATATATTTACTTGGTGGCTGGTTTCCTACAGGAACGTAGCTTCCGGGTGAAGGTGGAGGGTTCATTTTCCCGAGAAAGGCCCATTGGCGCAGGAGTTCCCGAGGGCAGTGTACTGTCACCGGCACTCTTTAATGCTTACATGGCCGATCTCCCCACGCACCCCAACACTCACATCTGTCAGTATGCGGACGATCTCATGATCTTCGCAGCAAACAAGAACCCGCGCTACAGCTACCGTCAAGTACAAGCCCACCTCTGTGCCATCAGTAGATGGTGCGAGAACTGGCGCATGTCTATCAACCCGGAGAAAAGCTCTGCGATTCTCTTGGCCAACACGCTGGCAAACCGGCTCCCGCAGGACCTCGTGCTTCGGCGCCGTCGGATCCCTTGGGTCACTATGGCGAAGTATCTCGTGGTCAAGTTGGACCGGCGGCTAACGTATAGGCATCACGTCAGGGGCAAAGTACTACAAGGTCATGCAGCCCTACGGCAGTTGTATCCCATCCTCAGCTCCAAAACCATGCCCATTCGTCTGAAACTCCAGCTGTATCGTGCGATCATCCCGCCTCTGGTCCTGTACGGATGCGAGATCTGGGGAGTGGTGGCAAAGTCCACCTTCATCAGACTCCAGACGTTGCAGAATCGGGCATTAAGGATGATCTACGACACTGGTTGGAGATTTCCTGCCCACATCCTTCACGAACATTCCGGCATCCCGTACATTGTCGACGTGATTAAAACCCGCGCTCGAACAATGTACAACAAACTCCAGAACCACCCTAATCCACTGGTGAATACTCTGGGACAATATGACCAGAGAGAGCCTCGCCGACTACCATCTAAAAAATTGCCGAAGGACATCTTAAGTCCAACGGTCTAATTTTCGCAGATGGGAAAGGCAAAATGAATATCTGTACTTAAAACAGAGTAAAACGCCTAACTCAGATCACCTCTCAGTGAGTGACTGACGGCCAGAACCAGGAGGAGATTAGCGCGTCACCTGATTGACTAACCAGCCAATCAGCATGTATGGGCAATCCCTACCATCATCCATCTTGTCCCTAAAATACCCCTGATCCCAAACATTCCCAGAGATTAAATCCCTGTAGACCAAAACACCATACTATCGCGCAGGTAAAGCCGTATAACGGCTAGGTACTGCGGTAAAGACACTTCGGGGGGGGGGGAATAAGCTTCCCCACTCGACTCGAACTGCCTCTGTAGCCTCTGGAGCCTCTCTCCGTTGTCCCGCCAATCTCCCCACATTCACCTATCTGCGAAGAAGGATTGAATGGGTAAACTCCATCTCCTACCTGGGAGTGAAGTTCAATAAGGGCCTTACTTTTCGGGAACACATCAACGACCTGTCAGCGCGGGCTGGCGGCGCAACTGCCTCACTATACTCAATGCTGCGGTCGGGGATGCCAATTCCCCTGAAGCTACGCCTTTACCGGGCTCTCATAATCCCGCTCCTTCTATACGCCTGTGAAATCTGGGGCATGGCCGCAGATTCCCATCTCCAGCGTCTGCAGCGCATATAGAACAGAGGCCTTCGGATAATCTATTCTGTATGCCGCAGATTCCCATCGAGGCTACTGCACGAAGCCTCGTCTCTTCCGTACGTGGAGGACGAAATCAGGCGCCGGGCAAAGAAACTATACGACCAGATTCCACAACACAGGAGTGCCCTGGTTAGGTCTCTTGGGGACTACAACCCCACAGCACGTACGCGTGTGGAACACCGGGTTCCCAGCATGGCTTGCGGGCATCCCCGGTAACCAAGGAGACACCCCTCCAACAGCGAAAGCTGAACATCTTACAGTCCTCCAAGTAAGCTTGGATTCAAAATTCTAAATTTACATGAACCTCCATTTTCTGGACCCCTACACCAGCAGTGCCCAACGGAAGTTGCACACTGATTAAGCAGCCGCTGAGGAGCAAACTCTTGCTACCTCCTTTCAACCTTCTACCTCATACTTCACCCGCCATCCTGTAAAACCCCACATCCCGTCATAAAGTGGTTAAGGCTTTACAAGGGCAGGTACACGCATGACACACCTCGGGCTGTTCTCAGCCTGCCAGACAGCGTCGTCGTCTCCGTTGTGCGGGCGAGCACCTGGTAAAGGATTGCCCGACACCAAAAGAAGAGAAAAGGTGCGCCAACTGCGATGGATGTCACGAAGGGATCTATCGCGGGTGCTCTAAGAGACTTGCAATAATGCAAGGCAGACAGGGCAAGGCTGACACTGAAGTCAGAACAGGGGCCTCTTTCGCCACGGCCCTGGCGGGACACGAAGGTGCTCTCGCGCAGGCCGAAGCCGCGGAAGTAACCCCTAACGACCAGGTTGCCAAGACAATGACAACGCCAGTCCCGGAAAGTGTCCCACCCCAGGTTGCGAGCAAGAAGCCGGCTCCAACACCCAGCACCACTCCTAAGGAGAAGCGTCCCCCCAAGAAGGGGAAGAAGAAAGCCTCTGTGGTGGAAAACACAGAAAAGTCTACTGTGGCGAAAGAGTTCAACAAAACTGTTGAAAAATATTCCCCACCACCAGCACCCACATCTCTAGCTGCGTCAACCACTCAGCAAGCAACAGAGCCCGCCAATGCTAGCCCGTCCCAGCGGACCGGCCTAGCTAATCCCCAGGCAGCAGTGCCTCAACAAACATCCCGCAACCAAACTTAGGGGACACATTTGCCTCCGAGAAGATGGCTGAATTCATTGAGTTGGCAACCTGGTTCGCCGACTTAGTTCGGCGTTCCCTCCCAATATTACGACGCTGCAGGGAAACATTCAACAAACCCGGGATTTCCGCTGTGAAGAAGCACCTTGCGGTGCTTCAAACGGCTAAGGAACTCTACTCTAACTCCATGAGCTCATAATGGCGCATAGAACTGTGCGTTCATTTGGAGCTGCGTTCTGGAACGCAAATGGGGTTAGAGACCAGAGACCTGGGATGCTGGAGTTCGTGGACAGTCATGGGATTGATATCCTGATGGTCTGTGAAATGCACTTGCACGCTGGTGTACAGTTTAACCTGCCAAGTTACGCCGCTCATCGGTCTGATCGGGTCGGCCGACAGGGCGGTGGTACTGCCAATTTTATAAAGAACCATCTCACCCACACTCCTGTTACCATTCCTCCCTACAACACCTGGAAGCAACTGCTATAAGGCTATCCTTGGGCGGCAACAATCTGGTGCTTGTGGCGGTATACGACCCGCCGGATGGGCACTTCTATGAAGCGGACATCACGGCACTCCTGAACCTACACCACAGGGTTTGCATTGCAGGCGACTTCAACGCCAAACACCCAAGCTGGCACAGCCGCACCCAGAACGTGAAGGGCCGGGGACTGTACCGTCTCATTAGCGGGAACCTCGCCCTTCACGTGCACGGGCCAAGAGGTCCAACTCACTACCCGGCACGCGGCGTCGCGGATATCATAGATTTCATAGTCACCAAAAACATACCATTTCACTTGGACCTCTCTGTGATTAATGATCTGGACTCCGACCACAACCCTGTTGTGGTGGAAGCGGACGTTAATCTTTCTGCCCTGGGAGTACCGGACTGTGGATGAAGTCGACTGGGATGCAGCCGTCCTAGCCCTTCAAAACTCTGTGGAAGCAAATCCTCGAATAGACTCGATAGAGGCTCTCGAGGAGGCAGCCACGGGGTTTTCTACCTCCGTCCTAAACGCGGTGCGTGGTCACACGCATCGCATTCCTACCGAAGAACCAAACCCGACATCTATCCCTGTCCCACTTAAACGCCTCATTCAAGCAAAGAACGCTGTCAGACGGCTATGGCAGAGATTCCGACATCCTAGGATAGAAGTAATACACCAGAGGTTCAAATCCCTGGTGAGACGACTCCTAAGAAAACATAGGCAAGCAGCTTGGGACGAAACTATGCGTCACGTAAACCTCCAGGAGAGGAAACCGTGGCGCATCGTCCGAGGCTTGTGGAAAGACAAATCTGCACACCAGCATCCAGTGCACAGCCCTCGGGGAAGACTTGTCTTTGAACCGAGGGAAAAAGTAGAGGCACTAGCAGACTATCTGGAAACTCAATTCCAGCCCAGGGTAGATCCTCAGAACGATGACCACACTGACCTCGTGGAACAAGCGGTAGAAGACTTCTTAGAAGTCGGACCCGCGGGCCACGAGGAGTTCCACATCCCGATAGTTACCCGTCGCGAGGTAACTAACACCATCCGACACCTAAAACCTAGAAAAGCCATTGGGTCGGACAGGGTAACAGCGGAAATGCTCCAGCACCTACCCCATAGAGCCGTGATGCACTTGATCCGCATTTACAACGCATGCCTCAGCATGCGCCACTTTCCAGCTGTCTGGAAACAGGCGTGTGTGGTGTGCGTTCTGAAGCAGGGAAAGAATCCGGTTTTTCCATCTAGTTACCGTTCCATCAGCCTCCTACCAGTTGTCTCGAAAGTGTTCGAGAAACTGTTCCTGTCCCGCCTCGGACCTCTTTTGTAGGAAAAAGGTCTCCTACCGGAACACCAGTTTGGTTTTCGTTCTGGCCACTCCACGACTGAGCAACTACTGCGTGTAGCCGAGAAAGCTTCCCTGGCTTACCAAGAGAGGGCTAAAACGGTGGCAGTGTTGCTTGACGTGGAAAAGGCATTCTCTACCACTTGGCATGAGGGGCTTGTCTACAAGCTCATACAGCACGAAATCCCC
Organism: Tenodera sinensis; assembly: GCA_030765045.1. Lineage (NCBI taxonomy): Eukaryota > Metazoa > Arthropoda > Insecta > Mantodea > Mantidae > Tenodera > Tenodera sinensis. The sequence goes on from CM060967.1 coordinate 89,732,075, forward strand.
CCTCCATACATTCACTTGGTGGCTAGTTTTCTACAGGAACGTAGCTTCCGAGTGAAGGTGGAGGGATCACTTTCTGGAGAAAGGCCGATTGGCGCAGGAGTCCCCGAGGGCAGTGTACTGTCACCGGCACTTTTTGCAGCTTACATGGCCAATCTCCCGACGCACCCCAACACACACATCTGTCAGTATGCGAACGATCTACTGATCTTCGCTACTAACAAGAATCCGCGCTACAGTTACCGACAAGTACAAGCCCACCTCTGTGCCATCAGTAGATGGTGCGAGAACTGGCGTATGTCTATTAACCCGGAGAAAAGCTCTGCGATTCTCCTGGATAATACAATAGCCAACCGGCTCCCGCGGGACCTCGTGCTTCGGCGCCGTCGGATCCCCTGGGTCACTACGGCGAAGTATCTCGGGGTCACGCTGGACCGGTGGCTGACGTATAGACATCACGTTAGGGGCAAAGTACTGCAAGGCCACGCTGCCCTCCGGCAGTTGTACCCCATCCTCAGTTCCCAAACCATGCCCTTACGCCTGAAGCTTTAGCTGTATCAGGCGAGCATCCCGCCTCTGGTCCTGTACGGATGCGAGATCTGTGAAGTGGTGGCCAGGTCCACCTTCATCAGACTCCAGACGTTGCAGAACCGGACATAAAGGATGATCTATGATACTGACCGAAGATTTCCTGCCCATATCCTACACGAACATTCCGGTATCCCGTACATTGTCGACGTGATTAAAACCCGCGCTCGAACAATGTACAACAAACTCCAGAACCACCCTAACCCTCTGGTGAATACTCTGGGCCAATAAGACCAGAGACAGCCGCGCCGACTACCATCCAAAAGATTGCCGAAGGACATCTTAAGTCCTACGATCTAATCTTAAGATGGGAAAGGCCAAAATGCAATCTATACTCAAAACAGAGAGAATCACCTGTTTCAGTTCACCTCTCAGCGAGTGACTGATGGCCAGAACCCTGATAGAGATTAGCGCGTAGAATTCGCGCACAGCCCACTTGTGGACCAATCCCTGCCTACAATCCCTCCCGTTCCTGTAAAAACGCCTGTTCCAACAAATTTTTCCCAGTTGAAAACATCCCTGTAGTGACACCATCAAAACCATTGCGCAGGTTAAGCCGTATGACGGCTAGGTACTGCGGTAAAGACACTCGAGCGGGGGAAACATCAACTCATCTCCGCTCGACTCGAACTCCGTCTGGCTGGTGTCTATGAAACAGGTTCGCAGAACCTTTCTTCCCATACAGCGACACCTTTCCCTCATCCAAGAGTGGGGTAGGCCTTGGCGATTGTACATCAACCCGGAGAAAAGCCGCGCCACTCTTTTCCCCAAACGCCGCTTTCCCGCCAACTTCCCCACATTCACATACCTTCGTCGAAGGATAGAGTGGGTAGATTCCCTTACCTACCTGGGAGTAAAGCTCGACAAGGGCCTAACTTTTCGGGGACACATCAACGACCTATCAGCGCGGACCAGCGGGGCAATTGTCTCACTGTACCCCATGCTGCGGTCGGGGATGCCAATTCCCTTAAAGTTACGACTCTTTCGGGCTCTCATTATCCCTATCCTCCTGTATGCCTGCGAAATCTGGGGCATGGCTGCAGACACCCACCTCCTGCGTCTGCAACCTATACAGAATAGAGGTCTTCGTGTAATCTAATCTGTATACCGTAGATTCCCTACGAGACTACTGCACGAAGCCTCGTCCCTCCCGTACGTGAAGGACGAAATTAGGCGCCGGGCAACCAAATTCTACGACCAGTTTCCACAACATCGGCGCGCCCTGGTTGGGTCTCTTGGGGACTATATCCCTAGAGAACGCACGCTTGTGCGACACCGGGTTCCCCGCATGGCTTGCGGGCACCCCCGGTAACACAGGAGCTACCGCATCAACAGCGTAAGCTGAGCTCCTTACGGTCCTTCCAAGAGTAGTTTGGAAGTCCAAAATGTTTCGCCAAAAATCCATATTTGGACCACCCATCAGCAGTGCCCAACGATAGTTGCACGCTGAAATTAACACCCGATGAGGAGCATAAATGTATGCTACCTCCTAACAACCCTGAATCCTCATTCTTCACCAGCCATCCCATAACATCCCAATCCCGTCATACAGTGGTTAAGCCCTAAAAGGGCAGGTACACGAATGACACACCTCGGGCTGTTCTCAGCCTGCCATCTGGTAGTGTAGTCTGAAAAGGTGTCCGGTCCTCTGTTCGGCACGCTGCTAAGCCCCTGCTACCTGCAGGTGAGATCACGCGAGGTGTGTTTGTGTAATACTGCACCCCAGGGTGCAGTATTGTACCTGTCCCTGCACTTTCCCTACCATGTCTTCTCTTCCTTCTTCCCCCGGCAGGTCCCGAAAGGGGCCTGCCAGCCATCCTTCTTCACCCGGCAAGTTCCGAAAGGGGCCTGCCAGGCAGCCTGCAACTCCCGTTACCAACACCTCCACTGGTGCTGTGAAAAAGACCTCCGCCGAGGCTAAGAAGCGACCTGCCACTCAACGCGAAAGCGGAAGAGGCAAGTGCCGAAGAGTCGAGGCTTCCGAACCTACCACCAGCCAGGGCCTCCCACGTGAACAAGTTCCACGGGTAGGCCAAAATCCGGAGTCTGACTCCGAGGACTGTGGGAGTGTTTACTCCTGCATATCTTCCGTCGCGATGGACGACGGAACATCTTCATCTGGTCTCTCCTCCGGTGAGGAAGATACTCCTCAACAGGGTGTAGACGGCTTTCGTGAGGTGGTCTCACGTAAAAACAAGAGACGGCTGGCCGAATTAGCCAAATTGGCACAAGAAGGTCTCCGTAATCTCAACAACCCCAAACACTTCTCCCCGAAAAGCGACACGTTCCACCGATCATCGTGGTCGACTTCACAGGGTCTATCGGCTTTCTTAAGCTGGTAATGCCTACCCTGTCGAGGGAGTGCATGGTGCGGCGGAGCAAGAGCCGCTTTATCTTCCAGGCCAAATCGGCCAAAGATTACAGCATCCTCCTCCACCACCTTAAGGACAAGGGTATCCCTCACTTCAACTTCGGGTTGGAGAGAACCCGCGACGTCCACAGGGTTATCCGCGGTCTCCCGGTGGACACACCCATCGACGAGATTGTCGCGGACCTCAAGCGACAGGGTGTCAGCCCAAGACTGGTCAAACAGCTGACCAGAGCCGCACCAAATGGGCAAGGACCCAGAACACCCCTCCCACTATTCCTCGCAGTGGTGGAGAGAGCCCTCGACCCGGAGGGTAAGAAAATTGATGCCATCACAGGCCTTTGTTACCTCCGAGTACATATTGAACCATTCAAGGGCTCTAGCGGTCCTCCTCAGTGCCATCGTTGTCTGGGGCTTAATCACTCCAGCCACTTTTGCCATAGGAAACTTCGCTGCCTGAGGTGCGGCGGCGAACACTCAAAAGAGGTCTGCCCGAAATCTCGGGAGGATGTGCCCAAGTGCGGCAACTGTACCGGCGCACACGTAGCTTGCTACGGAGGCTGTCCAACAAGGAAGGCCATCTTAGCAACTAAGAACCCACCACAGGTGGTCCAACCTTCTGCGGCGGACAGCCCCCGGGTAGGCCCTGCCCCGGCAGGACCGACCCAGGGTTCAGCGTACGTGGCAGTGACCAGCAGAGCTGCGGGTAGGACTGTGGCGTCGCGCGTAAACAACGCCGACACACACCCCAGTGCACAAACACAAGCTCCAGTTACCCAACCAGCTCCCCTTCCTCCTAGGTCGGGAAAACGCCGACGTCCCCGGAGGCCTGCTACCGTCTCCGAAGCTCGCGGTGAGCGTGGGGTTCCCACGCCCGCCCGCCAGCAGAGGGAGGTCGAGGTCGAAGAGGACCCGGTGCTACCGTGCCCTCCTGTCCAACCACCTCCACAACAAACCACCACCCCTCCCACACCTCAGTTCCAGGACGTACTGGCGTGGTTGCAAAACCATGGCCGGAGGATCTGCGAACTGTTGGTAAGTTTCCTTTCTTCCAGCGACCAAGCCAGCAAAATGGCCATAGCCATGGAGACGCTCGCTTTTCTGACAACCGTCATCCGCACGCCCTAGAATGGCGAATCAGACTAGGTCTCGTACCTCGTTTAGGTTCGCGTTCTGGAACGCGTGTGGCCTGGCCGGTCAGGAGAATGAGCTCCACCACTTTGCTGGAGCGCATGCCCTAGACCTCATTCTGGTCTCAGAAACACATCTCCATCAGAACCTCACATCCCGACTCCAGGGCTATCACTGTCTCAGATCGGACCGCGTCGGCCGCCGTGGGGGCCGCACGGCGATCTTCGTGAAGAACAGTGTGCTCCACAAACCCATCCAGCTCCCTCCGCTTCAAACCCTAGAGGCCACGGCCACCTGTGTCCACCTAGGAGGTACTGAAGTCCTGATGGTGTCTGCTTATCACCCACCCCAGAGGCAGTACGCTCCAAACGGCTACCTCTCCATCCATGTCCTACATCCTCATGCCAGTATTGCTGGGGACTTAAATGCTAAGCATCAGCGCTGGCATAGCGTCCCCGTGCAGACGCTAGAGGCAACGACATCATCAGCTTGGTAGACGCGGACCCTCAGCTTAGAGTAGAGGGTCCCTGGCAACCTACCCATTACCCGTGAGGTCTAGGACGGCCATCCGTCATAGACTTCGCAATCATCAAGCACTTTCCATACCATCTATCACCCACATCGGTCAACGAACTTCATTCAGATCATAATCCCATGTTGGCCATCATTAACACCCAGGTTGCCAGTCATGAGGTCCCGATCCAACATCGGAACATAGACTGGGACTGCGTCAGAAGTTGCCTGAGTGGCTCCATCCCTGCCAACCCCAACATCACAGACATCCCAACCCTAGAGGTTGCGGTCTCTTCCTTCACCTCTGTCATGAAGCGAACGGCCCTCAACATCACCATCCACACCCCAGCTCCTCTTCATCCTGATGTCCTGCATTTAGAGCTTCTTTTGCTCATCCGCCGCTCTTGGGCGGCTCCCAGGCGCTACCAGAGGCACCGCACGCCCCATCATCTAGCGGTTCTAAGGCGTTTACGCCACGAGGTTCGTCTCCGTCTACGCGAGCACCGAGCGCGCGCGTGGGCGGACACGATGACTCGTTTGAACCCGGAAGATGGTGACGTGTGGAAGATCGCCAAGCGACTCAGGAACCGAGGAGGGTCACACACCTCACCTATCCAAGGCACCCGAGGCCTGGCCTATGAACCCCAAGCCAAAGCAAATGTGTTTGCTGACTACCTGGAGAGGACTATGCGTCCCAGAGATGATCCGCAGGAACTAGACTTCTCCGACCGTGTCCGCCAGGAGGTACGTCGATACCTTCGACGTCCTCCTGGGGAGGCGGATCGGCTTCCCATCATCAAACCAAGTGAACTCCAGGGCGTACTCCGGCGCCTCAACCGCAAAAAGGCTGCGGGGCCTGACGGGTTAATCCCTGCCATGCTCCGACACCTTCCTTTCAAGGCCGTGCTCTTCCTCACTAAGGTCTTCAATATGTGCCTCGCCCTTAGTCACTTTCCACGCGAGTGGAAGGAGGCCCGGGTGATCTGCGTATTGAAGCCAGGGAAAGACCCGGCTCATCCTACCAACTACCGTTCCATAAGTCTCCTGTCTGTACTCTCGAAAGTACTCGAGAGGCTTATCCTAGTCCACTTGTCTCCCATCTTAGGGGACATTCAAGCCATCCCTCCCCATCAGTTTGGCTTCCGGCCTGGCCACTCAATATCTCAGCAGTTGCTGCGGGTGGTGGAGGCTGCCGCCCTGGGTTTCCAAGAAAAAGCCTGCACCGCCGCGGTTTCTCTAGATGTTGAGAAGACCTTCTCTACGACCTGGCATGCCTGTATCCTCCGCAAGCTTATTCAACTGGAGCTACCCACACGCCTAATACACCTGCTACAGTCATTCCTAAAGCACAGATCCTTTGTGGTCGCAGTTGCGGGAACAAAATCCACACGAAGGCCAATCAGAGGCGGAGTCCCTGAAGGTTCTGTATTGTCCCCTACGCTGTTCAGCGTATATGTGGCCGACATTCCATCCGAGCAGCACGTTAACATAGCCCAGTATGCTGACGACGTGCTGCTATACTGTACAAATAAACACCCTCGCAGAACCTTTCTCACCACACAGCGACACCTCCGCCTCATCCAAGAGTGGTGTAGGCGTTGGCGATTGTCCATCAACCCGGAGAAAAGCCGCGCCATACTTTTCACCAAACGCCGCTTTCCCGCCAACTTCCCCACATTCACATACCTTCGTCGAAGGATAGAGTGGGTAGATTCCCTTACTAACCTGGGAGTAAAGCTCAACAAGGGCCTAACTTTTCGGGGACACATCAACGACCTATCAGCGCGGACCAGCGGGGCAATTGCCTCACTGTACCCCATGCTGCGGTCGGGGATGCCAATTCCCTTAAAGTTACGCCTCTTTCGGGCTCTCATTATCCCTATCCTCCTGTATGCCTGCGAAATCTGGGGCATGGCTGCAGACACCCACCTCCTGCGTCTGCAACCTATACAGAATAGAGGTCTTCGTGTAATTTATTCTGTATACCGTAGATTCCCTACGAGACTACTGCACGAAGCCTCGTCCCTCCCGTACGTGGAGGACGAAATTAGGCGCCGGGCTACCAAATTCTACGACCAGTTTCCACAACATCGGAGCGCCCTTGTTAGGTCTGTTGGGGACTATATCCCTAGAGAACGCGCGCTTGTGCGACACCGGGTTCCCCGCATGGCTTGCGGGCACCCCCGGTAACACAGGAGCTACCCCATCAACAGCGTAAGCTGAGCTCCTTATAGTCCTTCCAAGAGTAGTTTGGAAGTCCAAAATGTTTCGCCAAATATCCATATTTGGACCACCCATCAGCAGTGCCCAACGGTAGTTGCACGCTGAAATTAACACCCGATGAGGAGCATAAATGTATACTACCTCCTAACAACCCTGAATCCTCATTCTTCACCAGCCATCCTATAACATCCTAATCCCGTCATACAGCGGTTAAGCCCTAAAAGGGCAAGTACACGAATAACACACCTCGGGCTGTTCTCAGCCTGCCATCTGGTAGTCTAGTCTAACGGCTCCGCCGTGAGAGTGTGCGTGGATGAATGAGGGCGTGAATGTGTCTGTAAATAATTTGTAAGTATGTATATATAACATAAAGACGAAATAGAACTTAAAAAGGCAAAAGCAAACTATTCTCGGTGACCTACAGATGGTCACCGTATGGGGTTTTTGTAGACACCGAAAAAAGTGTATATATAAATATAAACAAAACCAAATGTATAAAAATGTTAAATATAGCCTGTAAGCCGGGCCCATTGTACCGGCACCAGGCCAACATTTTTCTATTAAATAACTTGAACTTGAACGGCTCCGCCGCCTCGCGCAAAGATCCAAATCCCCTTAGTCACCCCAAGACATGTAGCGTTTGAAATCAGAAGGTTAAAACCTGGCAAATCCCTTGGGCATGATGGCGTCACGGCGCCCATGCTCCAGCACCTTCCCCGAAAGGCCGTAGTCCATCTGACGAGGATTTATAATGCATGTCTGCAGCTTCGTCACTTTCCAACTTGTTGGAAGGAGGCGAGGGTGGTCTGCATTTTGAAGCCCGGCAAGGACCCGGTTTTCCCTTCAAATTACCGCTCCATAAGCTTGTTACCCATCGTTTCAAAAATGTTTGAACGATTATTCCTATCCCGCCTCACTCCTCTCTTCGAGGAAAGGCAACTTATCCCGGGTCATCAGTTCGGTTTCCGTCATGAACATTCCACTACACTACAGCTACTGCGTCTGATTGAGAAGGTTGCCCTGGGACTCCAGGAAAACTTCAAAACAGTCGCAGTGCTTTTGGATGTAGAAAAAGCCTTTACAACCACATGGCACCAGGGGTTACTGTACGATATAAACTCAGAGAGGCAGAAATCCCTCCCCCTACCTCACCCTGATTGGTAGCTTCCTTCGGGATCGCTCTTTTCGGGTGCGGGTTTAGGTGAAGTTGTCCTCGGTCAGACCATAGCGGCTGGAGTTCCGGAAGGTAGCGTGCTATCGCCGTGGCTCTTTGCTGCCTACATGTCTGACCTACCCGTGGAACCGCATACTGTTACGTGGCAGTATGCAGACGAGGTCCTCATACTGGCACAGAACAAAAATGTTCGGTACTACTTCCCTCCACTACAGCGACAGCTCGATGCTATCGGCAGGTGGAGTGAACATGGCCATTAGCCCGCAGAAGAGCCAGGCTCTACTATTGGGCAAAGTTCCAAACTGGCGGCCGGGTGTATCCCTGGCAATGCGGCGGAGAAGAATCCCATGGGTTAACTCTGCCAAATACCTGGGGGTACTACTTGACCGTGGTCTAACCTTCACTCCACATGTCAGAGCAAAGACCGGTCAGGGACATGGCGCCCTGAGACAGCTATATCCCACACTCCACTCAACCATGCCTACACGCCTGAAACTACGCTTGTACTGTGCGATCGTCCCGCCCCTGATTCTGTACGGGTGCGAGGTCTGGGGTACGGTGGCTCGTTCCACCATCCGCAGGCTGCAGGCCTTGCAGAACAGGGCGCTTAGGATGATCTACGATACCGACCGTAGGTTTCCATCACACATCCTTCACACTCATTCCGGCATCCCATACATTGTGGACGTTGTACAGGACAGGACTCGCACAATGTATGCCAAACTCACACCTCACCCAAACCAGCTGGTCAACACCCTGGGGCAATACGACCGTCGCCTCCCTAGGCGGAGACAGAGCTACCGTCTACCCAAGGACGCCCTTGGCTGGTAGGTACCGCTTTCCCTTCACCATCCGCCAAATGTAACCACAGTTGGCACCACCACACCTATCACCTATTCCTCTCGGTTTCCTATCACTAGCACTGCATTGCTCGACGGCTCCACAAGCGGCTGACGAAGTAATCAGTAGGGCAATGGTCGCTTGGATGGCTAGACATCCAAGATCTGACAGATCCCGCCGCCAGTGACAATATAGGAACCCAACCTGCACCATCAGACATACAAAAACACAAAAGCTTGCAATACATTGACAACCTATACCACCTCACGGGTAAATCCGTAATTAAACGGATAGGTACCGTGGCCACTTTATCATCTGCCTGGGTTAACCCAGGCGACTCGTACTCACTCCTGGACTCCTGGAACGGTCATTTTCATTCTGACGAAGGCCATGGAGTTTAGAATGGCCGAAAGCTCAATATTTTTAAACCTCACACGGCTGATCGCCCGTGAAACTGTAATAAATGTATACAGGTGTCCAAAAAAATAAAATATAAAAACACAGACAAAGCTTTGTATGTTGTGCGGGATGGCAAACTGATCAGTTTTGAAATAGGAACCACTGTTTGCAAATAAACAGTTTGGACGGTGCAGCGCATTGAAATGTGTGACGGTTGTACATTCACATTTCATCAATAAACCCAACATCGACCTGTCTACATCAGAAATGGGCTTCGAACTGTGTACCTCCTACGTTATTGTAGAGCCTACATTGGCGGTGGTGAGCCTCATGCACATGACCCAATATGTGAGGTTGTCTTTGAAGATTTTCAATCGTTCCGTCAGCGGGAACCATAAAGTCCTCCGCTGACGTTACAGATGTGTCATACACCATACTCTATAAAACTTCACAGAAAATAGTCGAGAGGTATGAGATCAGGCGACCATGCTAGCCATGAAGCTTGTGTACCTCTACCAATCCATAGATTTGCATATTTGACATTGAGGTGATTCCGCACATTTATATAAAAGTGTGCTCCCTACCAACGACCATTGCATCCCCCACCGGCATCAAGAGTGGTGTGTAGTATTGAAGGGTGGAACTGATCAGTGCACCATCTCTCCCAGGCGACTATGCAGGCTTCTCCACCAGGAATAATTTAACAGATATAGTAAACATATAGACACAGTTATCTTTTGTAAGTTGTGAATACTTCAAAAGACAGACAAAGGTTTGATTCACACCCTTAGTAGTACTGTGTTTATTATTAACATAACAATAGACTGAGTTCTGGAACTACAGAAAACCAGCTCTGATGTATATTTACACAAAAATAAAATCTTTGAACCTTAACCACATAAATTATTATTTTCTAATAGTTTAATTTATATGTTAATAAATACACCACCAAATAAGGAAGAATTTATTAGAGAATGTAAACAATTTATTAATATTGCATTAATCAATATTTATAATACAGATTTTGCACACAGAAAGAAACAGAAATTCAAATACCAAAAGAGCATAAAAGATGCTTTTCCCCTCAAGCAAGCAAACAAAACATGCCTGTTTTTTTGAACAGTTTACTTGCCATCCTTGGGTCAATACGCATTTATGAAAATGTTTCAGAACATGGAATAATTTTGCCTCCTCTTACTGAATAACTTATATAAAAAGTTTGCTAAACTTTTCTAAACAGGATAAAATTTCGAATTATAATAAATCTGGAATTTATCAGTTTATATAAGTGTATTGTAACAGGGTTTGAATTGATGAAAGTAAATGTTATTTGTAAACTAGAATAAAGGAATATTAAATATAAACAGGTTAGTAAGACAGTTAAGGGAGATAATTTTTGGGCATTCAATCATGAAATAAATCCATAGCTTAAATTATTATAACAATAAAATTATTAAATGGACCCATAGATTTAGTGGTTCGTGAAGAGATATTTCTTTTGAAGATTAATGAATGAATTTTCAAACACTGACCGATGATTCTCAACAAATTTGTTTTACTTTAGTAGTTGATAATACAATAGAGAAAACAATGTCACCTAGTGTTCATAATGATTGCAACCATAATAAACAAAGTAACACTAAACAAGTAAATGTATGATTCATGAAACTTTGGTCTGTGCTTTAATATTCACAAGCTATAATTGTTATATCTTTCCATTAGGAATGGCTTCAGCATCTTTTATTAATTTCAGTGTATGTGCCAAAAGAGCCTGAAAATTGTTCTCTTGTACAATACTGATCGCTGGCAGATAGATATTGCAAACTGAGAAACTGCAGCCTAGCAACTGTACACATACTGCCATAGTTTATAGCGGTATGTTAAGTAGTATGCAAGCTATAGAGATATTATGCACCATCACAATACCAACACCCCCAGTTGCTAACCAATCAGCTGCAGCGTGAAGTCTAAATGTTAAAAAATCACAAAGGCGTAAACTGTGATAGGCTGCAAATGAGTTTCTTGTAGACAGTTGATTTAAGGCGATTGCTGGGAAACTAAATGGTGTATGTTCAGATCATGTGCTTGGAACCCATTAACATTCCACTGGACCATTTTCTTGGTACAGAAGAAATCAATGGACTGTCTTAATATTCTGTTTTACCTTGATCCACTTCGAACCAATGGTAATATATGTCTCATGTTCTTGTGACTCCTCTGATGTCTGAAAGTCGGAGTATCCCCTGCGGCTCATAGAGCAAGACTGGGACTTATTTGAAAACATGCGACTACTCACTTTTGTTTACGTTGGGAACTATGTTAATGGACAGCTTGGGAAAAACCATCTGTAAGGTTGAACATGTATTTGCTGGTGTAGGTGTGGCACAATACAATGGAGAGGCACTCACTCACAAGTCAGTCTGTGTTGAAGCATTGGCAATGGGGATTTGTTGTATACCAATAGTACTTAAAGTACAGCAGATTGCTGATGAATAACCCATGATGGTAGCAGGTTTGAGTTCAAACCCTGGAGAAGGACACAGAGGTAGAAAATATCTCTGCTGGTGACATCGGAGTTAACAAATCTAAAATCTTATGAACTAATAATCACAATAACTAGAGGATGAAGAGAATAATGAATAGTAGGAACCAAAGTGGGTGTTCGTGGTGTGTTGGAGGGAGTGAAATGATAGTGGGTGGCTCAGGACGCCGGGCACATCAAACCTCTACATACAGTCGTAGGTCCCTGAAGGAAGCTGATGAACATTAAAACTAAATTATTTTGTTGTTTAACAATGCTGTTAATTGCCAGGATCACATTAGCATTGGCAGTATGCTGAAATTTTGTCCCACAGGAGTTATTTTACATGCCACTACATCTACTAACATGGAACTTCTGTTTTTGAGTACCCTTAAATAACATCAGTTTGAGCCTGATTTGAACCTGCAATCTTGGGATCAGTAGGCCTGTGTCTAAGGTACTTCTCATGTACATTTCACACTTCCCAGAATTTCACACTTCCCAGTTATGCTTCCTATGTAATTCTCCCATCAATGTACACACACACAGATGTGAAATTATGTAGCACAATTTGAAGTGAGGACTCACTTGCAAACAATAAGCAATTACACATAAGAATCAGAAGATATTAAGCAAACATTAAGTATACAAATGTCTATGTGATTATGAGTGGCATAGAATATTTAAAGGTGCTAAGTGAACTGTGAATTACACTGAAACACGTTAAAATGTATCTGTTATCATGGTATTGTGTATGTGGTATCAACATTTGACAATACAATCACTCAATGCACACTAAACTGCTTCACTTCAAGACTGATTCCAATGCAATGTATCCCAAACCGTCTCTACCAACATGTACAGGTCTCATCACGATGGTATACATACATGCACTGCTAATAGCCGTCCCATATGAACAAACTATTCTATCCTTTCTATCTCAAAAGCTGTCTGCTTTCTTGCGTTCTGCAAGCTTTTATACCAGATGGCATATTAGGGTCTTTCTTGAAATTAACACAGAAGCCAGCAGCACGAACATTACAGAATCCTTTGCTCTTGTTGCTGTCAGTCACATATTCATAAGGTTCACTTCCACATGCACTTCCGTCACAATATCTTTCATTTTTGTGATTCTTCAAATGTTTCAGATGCTGTCTTATCACACAACATAATCTACTAGTACCGGAAAATAAAAACTTTACCTCATATAAATATGATAAATGTCACACTTAGAAGGGCAATCAGAAAGAAGAATTATACATGCAAAATACATATATTTCAAAGTTTTTAAAAAGGAACAATCCTCTATTTGCAGCATCATTGAAATAGTAAAAGGAGCTCCTAATATTACAATCAAGAATAAGGAGACATGAGAAATCATCTTTGGAAGCACACATGCCAAACTGGAATAGGAATTTAAAAATATGAAGAAAAAAATATGAAACTTCAAGAAAAAATGGCCATGATATGCAAAATGCAAGAAAATGTCCAAAAAGCCTTAAAAAAGCCAAATTATGACTTTACATGGCCCATGAGAATTGCATAATTTTAATCACCATTGCAAAAAATTGTACTTCCCTTTTATTTTCTATGAAAAAAAAAACTGCAAACAAAAACTACAACATCTCATAAGCATCCAGACCCTGCTCATTATGTTCAGTGCACAGTTCCATGTCTAACCATAACAGGCAATATGAAAATGTGTCTGTAATTTATACTTATACAACTTGACCAAATAACTGTCTTAAACTCATTATGTTCAGTGAACAGTTACATATCTAACACTAACAGGGAATATGACAATGTATCTGTGATAGTTACTTATACAAACTTGATCAAATAACTGTCTTAAACTCATTATATTCAGTGAACAGTTACATATCTAACACTAACAGAGAATATCACAATGTGTCTGGTGATAGTTACTTATACAACTTAATAAGCAATTATACTGTGATCATCAGGAATGAAAAACAGCTCTATACCTAACACTAAAAGGGAATGTGATGAAAATTTAATAGAAATAGGGAGTCTCTTATACAAAGGATCAGCCAGATTACTTACCTTCGTGGTTTTGTGGAACAAAAGTCTTCATGTGTTTCATTCTGTAACATAATAATTCACTTGTAAACCAGATGATGTGCTTTAACCCTATGACTCTTATCTTCAAAAAGAGGAGCAGCAACAAACTGAACACTTTTTGTGTAATCTACAGAGAAGAAATTACTTGACACAAAAACCATGCAATCAAGATAAATAACATTGTTCCTGTTCATAATTAGGCTAAAATAGGTATTACATTACTTCTTTTTATTATTAATGGGAACATGAAACCTTTGCATTAAATATAGTTATTTTGAACATTTCCCAGCCAGAAAATTCAATGGTTTGAAACTGGATGTTCAATTCAGTTGTGTGGTGAATGGAATTATACCAATCGTCTGCGACTATTAACCTCCATATTTTTATGTGCAGTAGTTTTGGTAACAGTGGGTGTGTCTAAGTCAGATTTGAGATAATTTGGATTATACAGAGCACTATAAGACCAATCACAAAAGATGAACTGAAATCATTAATATAAGAAAAAGTTATTTATTGCAAGGTTTCAAAGTGTGTATGTTTTACCTAGATAGAGTGTTTCAAACAATAAAGTGATCTTCTATCCTGTTTTCAGATACATGTCGCTCCACAGTGGAGCATTCTCAGCAATAACTTCCTTAAACGTAATACTTTCTTATACTTGTACATGTAACAACAAGAACACTAATTGCTTATCTAGAAACAAACTACAGCACCAGCGCATAACATCATAAACCCTCTGGCATTGTGGTTCAGTTATTTGTAAGTGAACTTGAATTATCCCATTGGGTTTTTTAAATTGAGCTGTTACAATAATAGGCATTTTTAAATTATCTGCATAAGAATAACTATAGAATGTTACATTTGTACTGATTTGTTTTATTTAGAGGAAGACAACAAGCTAAGCATGAAAAGTTTTAGTTTAGTCCCTTAAAGGTGGTTTTGTTACAACTCCTTTGAACTTTCAGTTAAACCGCTTTAAATTGTGTGAATATATCTTTGTCTCTCTAAAGGTCCTCACACACTTATGTCTATAAATGATAAATTAAATGATCAAGAAAAGGAAGGAAAATAAAAGTGATGAACTTTTAGCTTAATATCAATCACACAGCAAGAAACGTGTTTATATATTTTCTAAATTTATGAGACAACATAAACTGATATTTGGATAACAGTGCTACACATTTAAGAAAATAGAAAGGGAAAGAAAAATAAATTAACTGTACTTTTTGCGTAGAACTTACCTTAATACCATCACTAATACATGAATCTTCACTTTTCAGCCACCAATTCTCTTCTGTAATATCTATCTTGTTTTCAATGTCACTTTCTTTAATGGTTTCATTTAATCTCATTAGATGGTGTTCTTCATTCTCTAAACATGTAGAATCTTCAACTTCTGGTTTGATATAACTACTGCTTGTAACAATTTCAATCGTAACTTTCTTTACAGCGTCTTTGGTATCGCCATCATTCCCTGAACAAAAGTTCAAGTCACAGGATTCTTCTTTGATATCTATTTTACTATAGTTGCTGTATTTGCGCAGATCTGTTCTTAAACTTTAGTAGCAGGTCTGTGGAAAAAGACACACACTATTAGTAACATTCATGAATTTGCTTCCAGATAATTGAAGCCACATTACATTTCAATAGACAACATAAAGTAGCACAAAGTAATGATGATAATTTGATGTAATATGTTAAGTATAACATACTTAACATACATGGATCCATAGTTTCTTTACTTATAGTTATGTTAATCTGGATCTGATGTGCATATTATGCTAAAACGCACTTTGAATTATACAAGCTGTTTCAAAATGAAAATAGAGGTTTTATGGCTTTGTAGTATTAATTACATTAATGTTATAATTGCACCATACATAAAATGAAAGAGCAGCTCAAACAGGTTTTCCTACAAGTGTTCAATGTGAGCACCATTTGTCACACAGCACACATCCAGTCAATAGGTGAGTTCTTCCCAAACCTTGATCAGGTTGTCTGGAGTAATTGTTGCAACACCTGCTTGAACCTTGTTTCTTAATTTGGGTATGTCAGCTGGCGGCAGAGGCACATAAATAGGTTTGTTTATGAACCCTCAAGGATAAAAGTCGCATGGCATCATATTGGATGAATGTGTAAACCATGCGAAATAAGATCTGTCACCTGGTCCCTTGGGACCATTCCAGTGGTTGGGTGCAATATCATTAACCAATTGCATAGTGAGTATTGCCAGTGAGGTGGCACACATCTTGTTATGAAATAAAGCTCTGCAGTTCAGCTTCTTCCAATTGAGAAAAGAGCCATAGTTGTGGTGTATCAAGGTAGGAAACAACAGTTACAGTGGCTTCACTGAAAGCAAAAGGTGCCATCTTCCTGGTAAATAAAAGTTCTCTGGTTCAGTTTCTTCTAATTGATGAAATACACTTTGTGTACCCAAGAAAAATATTTGAGTTGCTCTTTCATTTTATATAAAAAGTATAACTGAACATAATAAATACTAGAACACCTTCAAGCCGTATATTTATTTTGAGACATCCTGTATTAACTTAAAAACGATTTTGTATTCTTGGACACCGAAGAGCTTATAATGAGCCTTGCAAAATTAGCATGGGTATTTTATACATTATATGCTATTATTTGGCATAAAAGCTTCTCAACTTCAATTTTAAAGGTTATATTAATAAACGATGGTCCATAAAATTTATTAGATGATCAACAAGAGCACAGTACAGTTTCATTCTCACAAAACAAAGAGTTTCACTTATAAAGCTACTATGGCTAATAGATGTTACTCTTCCCTTCTGTGTTGTAGTCCTGTACAATCACTCAAATAAGTATTCACATAAACTACTTATGTTTGAATTTCTACTTATTTTATGTTTTCCCTCCTGAGTTGGTATTCAATGTCAACCTTTTGTTTGTTTATTTTAGTTAGTTATGCCTGCAAATAATGCTCTAATAACAGAAGCGCAGATATTTAATATTTCAGCTATTCCTTTGGATGTATTACCATTTCAAAAGCATCTTGGTGCAATCTGTGGGTTTGTCTATGTCATTTCATCATATTTCCATCCCACAAATTAAACTGTTTAAATGCTGCCAATTTCAAAGCCTTAAAAACTCTGAATGCAGCACAAGTGCATCAGCTAAAGGAAGCACAGGGATGTAAAGAAATGGTTTTGATCTGAGCTGCTTTGTAAGCTAAATAATTGTTTCACATTCTCCTTTTATAAACAGAAGGTAGTTGCTGGCAATTTTAACCCTTCCATTAGTAAACAATGAACATTGTATAAACAGGATACACTGGAATCAACCAGCCTCAGTTTGCATACATGTTAGTCCAGATGTCTCAGTTGGTTAGGGGCTTGACTACCGACACCAAGGTCACAGGTTCAAACCAAATAATTATCTCTGCCCTATGTTAGTGTATGTCTGAACTCACCTCGAATAAATGCACTGTTCTACATGTACTGCAGAGAGAGCTAGTTGATCTCCCGTTAGGTATTGCTCTAACTGTTCTGGTTTGCCGAGTTTATAAAGCAAGAACAGCAAATTTGCCTGAAAATGCAATGTGTGCATCATTTCACAGCACGTCATGATCTTATTGGGGCTTGTAGCAAGACAGTATTGGTATACAGGACTGTGGCAAAGTGAATCAACATCTTCAATGTGATGCGTGACCATGTGAAACACATTGTTCGGCTGGGTTGTCTGAGTGTTAGTGCAGAGGATGTACAAGCTGTTTCTGCACTACTAGACACCAATAGACAGACAGTACGCGAGTTAGTGCTGGAGGAAGGAATATTGCATTTAACTGTGTTTTGTATTCTAAAGAATTGCCTCAAATGTGAAAAACACTCGGGGGTTTCCTGAGATTTGATGGAGGTCCAGCAATGGTTTGACACAACCTTGCTCAAACTCACCTGGAGCATTATGGTTGTGATGGAGCCATCTTCCTATAGTGACTTAATGTGCTAGATGAAACATGGGGCAAGACTAGACTAGACTACCAGATGGCAGGCTGAGAACAGTCCGAGGTGTGTCATTCGTGTACCTGCCCTTTTAGGGCTTAACCACTGTATGACGGGATTAGGATGTTATAGGATGGCTGGTGAAGAATGAGGATTGAGGGTTGTTAGGAGGTAGCATATATTTATGCTCCTCATCGGTTGTTAATTTCAGCGTGCAACTACCGTTGGGCACTGCTGATGGGTGGTCCAAATATGGATATTTGGCGAAACATTTTGGACTTCCAAACTACTCTTGGAAGGACTATAAGGAGCTCAGCTTACGCTGTTGATGGGGTAGCTCCTGTGTTACCGGGGGTGCCCGCAAGCCATGCGGGGAACCCGGTGTCGCACAAGCGTGCGTTCTCTAGGGATAGAGTCCCCAAGAGACCTAACCAGGGCGCTCCGATGTTGTGGAAACTGGTCGTAGAATTTGGTTCCCCGGCGCCTAATTTCGTCCTCCACGTACAGGAGGGACGAGGCTTCGTGCAGTAGTCTCGTAGGGAATCTACGGTATACAGAATAGATTGTGAAGACCTCGATTCTGTATAGGTTGCAGACGCAGGAGGTGGGTGTCTGCAGCCAAGCCCCAGATTTCGCAGGCATACAGGAGGATAGGGATAATGAGAGCCCGAAAGAGGCGTAACTTTAAGGGAATTGGCATCCCCGACCGCAGCATGGGGTACAGTGAGGCAATTGCCCCGCTGGTCCGTGCTGATAGGTCGTTGATGTGTCCCCGAAAAGTTAGGCCCTTGTCGAGCTTTACTCCCAGGTAGGTAAAGGAATCTACCGACTCAATCCTTCGGCGAAGGTATGTGAATGTGGGGAAGTTGGCGGGAAAGCTGCGTTTGGTGAAAAGTATGGCGCGGCTTTTCTCCGGGTTGATGGACAATCGCCAACGCTTACACCACTCTTGGATGAGGCGGAGGTGTCGCTGTATGGGGAGAAAGGTTCTGCGAGGGTGTTTATTTATACAGTATGCTGCTAGCACGTGGTCAGCATACTGGTCTATGTTAATGTGCTGCTCGGATGGAATGTCGGCCACATATACGCCAGACAGCGTAGGGGACAATACAGAACCTTCAGGGACACCGCCTCTGGTTGGCCTTCGTGTGGATTTGGTTCCCGCAACTGCGACCACAAAGGATCTATGTTTTAGGAATGAGTGTAGCAGGTGTATTAGGCGTGTGGGTAGCTCCAGTTGGATGAGTTTGCAGAAGAGACCGGCATGCCAGGTCGTAGAGAAGGCCTTCTCAACATCTAGAGAAACCGCGGCGGTGTAGGCTCTGTCCTGGAAACCCAGGGCGGCTGCCTCCACCACATGCAGCAACTGCTGAGATGTTGAGTGGCCAGGCCGGAACCCAAACTGATGGAGAGGGATGGCTTGAATATCCCCTAAGATGGGAGACAAACGCACTAGGATTAGCCTCTCGAGTACTTTCGAGAGTACAGACAGGAGACTGACATCGGTAGTTGGCAGGATGAACCGGGTCTTTCCCTGGCTTCAATATGCAGATCACCCGGGCCTCTTTCTACTCGTGTGGAAAGTGACTAAGGGCGAGGCACATATTGAAGACCTTAGTGAGGAAGAGCACGGCCTTGAGAGGAAGGTGGCGGAGCATGGCGGGGGTTAACCCGTCAGGCCCCGCAGCCTTTTTTCGGTCGAGGCGCCGGAGTAGGCCCTGGAGTTCGCTTGGTTTGATGGGAAGCCGATCCGCCTCCCTACGAGGACGCCGATGGTACGTACCTCCTGGCGGACACGATCGGAGAAGTCTAGGTCCTGCGGATCATCTCTAGCACGCATAGTCCTCTCCAGGTAGTCAGCAAACACATTTGCTTTGGCTTGGGGTTCATAGGCCAGGCCTCGGGTGCCTTGGATGGGTGAGGTGTGTGACCCTCCTCGGTTCCTGAGTCGCTTGGCGGTCTTCCACACGTCGCCATCCGCCGGGTTCAAACGAGTCATCGTGTCCTCCCACGCGCGCACTCGGTGCTCGCGTAGACGGAGACGAACCTCGTGGCGTAAACGCTTTAGAACCGCTAGATGATGGGGCGTGCGGTGCCTCTGGTAGCGCCTGCGAGCCGCCCAAGAGCGGCGGATGAGCAAAAGAAGCTCTAAAGGCAGGACATCAGGATGAAGAGGAGCTGGGGTGTGGATGGTGAGGTTGTGGACTGTTCGCTTCACGACAGAGGTGAAGGAAGAGACCGCAACCTCTAGGGTTGGGATGGCTGTGATGTTGGGGTTGGCGGGGATGGAGCCATTCAGGCAACTTCTGACGCAGTCCAGTCTACGTTCCGATGTTGGATCGGAACCTCATGACTGGCAACCTGGGTGTTAATGATGGCCAACACGGGATTATGATCTGAATGAAGTTCGTTGACCGATGTGAGTGATAGATGGTATGGAAAGTGCTTGATGATTGCGAAGTCTATGACGGATGGCCGCCCTAGACCTCGCGGGTAATGGGTAGGTTGCCAGGGACCTTCTACATGGGGCAAGATCATACAAAGCTCTACTTAAGCACCAATCCAATTAGTGACGTCATATGGATCTCCATGCAAAAGATGTGTGTCGTACCCCTACAAGTGTAATAGTTATATTGCTTTGTGCATACAACTGGATTGCATCTTCCTAACACATACTGTCCCACAAGAACTAAATGTTAATGCACAGTATTTTAACCATTTTTTTTTTGGAATAACCTGAGAGAAATGTTACAAAGTTACAACACGTTTTCCAGAACCCTCCAATCACTTTGCAGGATAATGCTCAGCACACCTTGTAGCTAATCCGTACCATCACTGTGGGTGGGAAGTGCTGTTTCATCTAGCATATTCACTACACTTAAACCCCTATGATTATGATTTGATACCAAAGATAAAGGAATTATTTTGTAATGTTTGGTTCTCCACTGTTCTGAGATTTGGTGCAAATTAGGGCAGTCCATTAGAAACATCTACAGAACAGGAGCTGCTACAGGGATGCAACTGGCAGTGAGTTATAAACTATGCTGGGTACTAGATTGAAGGACTGTAGAAGTTTCAGTCATGTACCAGTAATAAATAGTTGACACTATTAAAGTTACAGCTTAAGTGTCAAAATATTATAGTTCCATATCCTTTAACCATGGTTCAATAATCATGACATCAAACTGACCTAAACTAGAGAGCATGATTCATAATGTATTCTTTACTAATTTTCCTCAATTCCTCAGTTCAGTGTGCTGTATGCACTGATGTCATAGATATCACGTTCTGAGATCACAGATACCAAAATGATAATAACAGACATGGCCAACCTTACACAAATATATCAGTAGAGTGGTTAATTTGGTTATGGGCTGGTCTGTTGATCCCACAGTCATAGGTTCAAATGCGGCCCATACGGATGCTTTTTAGATATGCTTAAAAATGACAGCCTCATTTCAGCAGATTTACTGGAATGTAAAGGAACTCCTGCTGGACAAAATTCCTGCACGACAATACTCATATTATCCATATCATTGACAGCATCATTAGGAAATAAAATATTTAGTGTCTTACCCAAATACAAATTGAAGGTGTAACTCAGTAAAACCGAAGGTATAGGTGAGACATGAGTGTAACTAAATCCGAATGATGCAGGAAACTAGTGGTTCACTTAGGTTGACAATCTCATTCCTGCATGCACACTATTCTTCATATGTCATTTTAAGCTGTTGTGATGTAATATTTTTCTATAAAATAAAGGCTTCGGAATAGGAAGAGTAGGTGGTCCAGTGGACACTGCCATGGTAACGTCTGCCATTTAAAAATTAACATTATTTTTAATGGGGGCAAAGTAGCAAAGAATGTCCCGTTCTTTCCCTTCTGACGTTTAACTTTTAGGTATTTACATTGATTAGAATTGCCCTCATTCATGGGTAATGGTTCCATATCACATATAGTAACCCAGGACTGTTCATGGGGAGAAATCGTAATGCAAGTTGTGCCATGAGGAATATTTTTGGAGAGAATTCAAAATTTGGGGCATGCAAAAATACTGGTTATCACAGTAATATAAACATATTTATTAGTATGTTTAACTGACTCAAATATTTACCATAATTTGTATATTTTAGTTTGTTATAGTAAATGTTTTTACCAATAAACAAGTAACAAAGCTAATTTTGAGTACAATTGATATTGTATAGTATAATGTGACCAACATAAAATGAAGTATAACATTATACACGAAGAGCAAACAACCTCCAAACAGACTGCATGGTGCTTTGCCCTGACAAATCCTGCTATCAGAGAAAGGCACGAATGAAACCATGCAACGATTATTACATTACTTTTAAAGGCTTTACTTATGAACTTTATGAAAGGAGAAGGTGAAACTGTCCACCATCATTGTCCATACATTTTTGGCACCTCCTAAGGAAATTATCCATCTACCGCAGTTCACATTGGGAAAGGCTGGCAATTTCCTGGCTGATATTTTTTTTTTACTTCTTCCAGGCTGTGTGGGTTTGTCTTGTACACTTTATGTTTGAAGCTACCCCACAGATAAAAATTGCAGAGGATTAGGTTGGGGGACTGAGGTGGCCACAAATCTGTACTAGTAATTCTGTCCTGAAATACGCTTTCAATTGTTCTCATCGAAAGGTTGGCCGTATGAGCTGTTGCAGTCTTGTTGAAAAAAGTAATAGTGTAAAAAATGGGTGGGAAAATTGTATTCACATATGTACAGGCGTAAACCGTTGAGTTGAAAAAAATTGGACCTAGAACATTCTCTGCTAATGGTACACTATGCACCTAATTTTTTCTGCATGAAGGTGTACTTTATGAACAATATTAGGTTTCTCAGAGCTCCAATATTGGTTATTTTGTGTACACACATATCCATGAAAGCGGAACCAAGCCTCGTCCATGAAAAATATTAAATGTGGACCTATTTCGCCATTGTGTACACTATTGAGGGTTCATTCACAAAATGTGCACCTAATTACAGGATTATCTAGTTGATCCATAGTTAACATATATGGTTTCAACTTCAATTTCGTATCTGTTTGCGCAGAGCCATAAGAACTGTCTAGCTGTTAGACACACCTAAGCAAATTTTGGGGGTAAAGCTCCAAACAATGGCTGATGTTGTCTAATGCTTCTTCAGGAGGAACCATACATCATATTTTAGATTTCTTAGCTTGAATGCTTCCTGTGACCTGAAATGTATTGCGAAGTTCATAGATTGTTGTAAGGGCTGAAACATTTATACCTGGAATTCTTTCTGCAAATCATACCTACAGTAGGCGAGCTGACTAGGTTAATACATACAAATCATAAATAAAATACACTGTGCAGATGAAAACATGCAGAGTCATAATTCACTTTTGTTACTAAGTACAGGACAAAATAATAAGTCACTGATGGTATCTGAACCACGTCACATCAGCATCAACTCAATACTGCAGAGCAAATCCAAGTCAGCACTGTGACTGTGTTTACAGCAGCAGTGCATTATCATGTTTCCGCATGCACAGTGGAAAAACACTGCACAGCCTGTTCTAAGGTTTTCTGCTCTCCCGCTAGGTAGCTATGTTAGATATGTACAGAACTTATGACATCACTACAATGCTTACTACAAGTATACTGGTGTAATTAGACAGACACATTACAATACACTGAAATACCAAATGCAGGTCAACCAAATGGTTTATTTGTAATTGTTTGCTTAAATATTATGGTTTATATTATTGGTTTAACTTTTACGGTTTAGCAGTATCACAAGAGCTATTACAGTACCTACAACACTGGGTCCTTCCATTTTCATTAAAAAATGAACTAAACAGTTGATATTGAGCTCCCAAAAATATTTGGGGATTAATGTGCCATAGCCTTTTGGAGGGATGGGGATCCCTGTATCTCAGTACAGTATAGCGGTGGAACAGGCTTACGTTAGGGACTACAGGCTAAGTGCAGTCTTTAGTTAATAAGGAGTAGTTAACAATCATTAATGTTTCAGGTATACACTTTTCCATTGCTTCACAGTTGCAGCCTTCATGGCCACAAACCACTGCTTATAAAAAACACCCCTTTGGCTACGCTTTGTTGTTTTTATTTGAAGTAACTTCTTATCTGTAGATTCTACAAACCAAAGGTTCATTTTACTTCTGCTTCTCTCTTTTTTCTGAAAGATAAGAATCACAAGGACAAAGCAGACCATGTGTTTTACAAGTGAAATATTATGTTACAGAATGAAACACATGAAGTCTTTTGTTCCACAGAACCACTGAGGTAAGACATCTGATTATTATTTTTACAAGAGACCTCCTGTTTCTGTCAAATATTCTTGATATTCCCTTTTAGTGTTATATATAGAAATGTTTTTCATACTTAATGAACACAATGGCATTTCTTCATTAAGTTGTACACGTAACTATCACCACGAATATGAGGTTCGCTGTTAGTGTTCGCTGTTAGTGTAACACAGTTATTTGATCAAGTTGTATAAGCAACTATCACCATACACTGCCAAACGCTCTGTTAGTTTTAGATATGGAACTGTTCACTGAATATAATGAGCATAACAGTTATTTGATCAAGTTGTGTAAGTAACTATCACCAGACACATTGTCATATTTCCTGTTAGTGTTAGATATGGAACTGTTCACTGAACATAATGAGTATAACACGCTTATTATATGAAGTTGTATAAGTAACTAGCACCACACACTTTATCAGATTCTCTGTTTATGTTAGATAAGTAACTGCTCCTTAGTTTCCTGATCCAATTTATGTGGTCTTCCTTAAAATTTTTTGTTATCTTTCTGTTCCTTAGTTATTTTTTTCCCCACAATTGACCAAACTGTTAACAAAACACATCACATTCATTCTGTTATATTGATACCATATACCAGAAGTTATGGCTTTATAAATATGTGCTATTTGTATGAGTCTATCTCTCTCTCTGGCTCCTCGTTTCCTTAATTTCCAGGCCTACATTTCTGTGTTTTATGTTGAATGGCTTTTAGAGTCTGTAGAGAACACACATACCCTTAACCTTTTCACTCAGGTATTTATCAATTGGCTTTTATGGATTATGTTATGTGCATAATATTTCCCTTTTGTGAAGATAGCTTGGAATTCTGATAATTTCTCTTCTCCATCAGTCCATTTTTCAACGTATTGTGCAGTATCACAGTTGATTTTACTTGGTATGTTTAGCCAGGCTATAGATCCCCCTATCCCCCTATAGATTTCTGGATTATTCACTCCTTCCTTCGCATTGTATATTCACTCTAAGCCTCTGGGATGTCATTTTGTTACAAGTTGTTTAGCACTCTAATTATTAAATTTAAAGCTCTTGTTATTTCAATAGCCTTTACACTTTATTTTTTTTAAGTTACTTGTACATTTCCTTCGTTCAATTACTCCAATGAGCTGTTAATTCCACTTATCTTTCATTCCTGTGTTCTAGCAATATTACTCACCATGTAATTTTTACATTTCAGTTTATCCAAAGAGTGTGTTTCCAGTTGTTCATCAGATTTATTCTCTGGTGAAGAGTTAGGAAATAAAATAAGCTCCAATATGATTAAGGAGAGTCCCAATCATAAAACTGACTGAAAATGTCACAACCTGGATCGCGTAGTTATTGATGTGTCTTCAGTAGAAGTGTTTTCTTAGAAACATATAGTGACAGGAAAGTTGTCAGAATGGCTTCCTCTTCTAAACACAGTGTGTTTCTTCAGCAGAGCTACACAAATAAACAGGATTTCAATAAGGAGAGCTGCAAGTCTATCTTGAGTCATAAGTACAGAAATTCCTATGCATGTGACGCTTCTGATGGATGCTTTAAATATCAGTCTCACTTAGAAAAACATACACTAGTTTTTGATAGTAAAGAAGCAAATAAGTCTGACGGGAGGGGCAACGGTTTGAACCAGTTGTCAATTGTGAGAAAAACCAAATTGATTCATGAAGCAGAAAGAACACACCAGTGTAACATTTGTTAGAGAGCTTTTACTCAGTTATCACATTTAAAAAGACACAAACTGATTCATGAAGGCTCAAAGCCACATGAGTGTAACATTTGTAACAAGTCTTTTGCTGAGTTATCTAATTTGAAAAGCCACAAATTGATTCATGATGGCATAAAATCACACAAATGTGACATTTGTTACAAGACTTTTGCACGATTATCAGATTTAAAATGACACAAATTGATTCATGAAGGCACAAAGCCACACAAATGTAACACCTGTATGAAGACTTTTACTGACTCATCAAGTTTCAGAAAGTGATTCATGAGGGCATAAAGCCGCATAAGTGTAACATTTGTAAGAAGTCTTTTACTTGGTTATCACGTTTCAAAACACACAAATTCATTCGCGACGGCATAAAGCTTCACAAGTGTGACATGTGTCAGAAAGATTTTACTGACCCATCAGGTTTGAAAAAACACAAATTGACTCACGAGTGTATAAAGCCACACAAGTGTAACAGTTGTAACAAGGCTTTTACATACTTATCAAGCTTGAAAAGGCACAAGCCGGTTCATGAGGGTATAAGGCCACACAGCTGTAACAGTTGTAACAAGGCTTTTACGTACTTATCAAGCTTGAAAAAGCACAATCTGGTTCATGAGGGCGTAAAGCCATACAAGTCTAACTTTTGTAACAAGGCTTTTACTCACTTACCACATTTGAAAAAACACAAACTGTACATGAGGGTATAAAGCCACACAAGTGTATCATTTGCATGAGGGCTTTTACTCAGTTATTAGACATGAAAAGACACAAATGAATTCATGGGGACATAAAGCAGTACAAGTGTAATATTTGCAACAAGGATTTTACTAATCTATACTATTTAAAAAGGCATACATTAATTCACCAGGGGAAGTAGTAGAATCCTGTAATCGGTTCACAACACTACAATGTCTACAGATGAGTGATGAATATGAAGTGTTTCGCTCTTTTTTCACCTTATAAAACA